>JAQPPZ010000765.1:0-653750 GCA_028583015.1 Wollemia nobilis
AGGGGTATGAAGTGAGGGGTATGAAGAAAGGGATATGAGACATTAATTGATTAAAGAAGTGATTTTTATAAGTATTCAATTACATAGGGGTATGAAGTGAGGGGTATGAAGAAAGGGGTATGAATAAAGAGGTAGGAAGTTAGGGGTATGAAGAAAGGGGTATGAAGTTAGGGGGTATGAAGAAAGAGGTATGAAGTGAATGAAGTTAGGGGTATGAAGTGAGGGGAATGAGACCTTAATTGATTAAAGAAGTGGTTTTTGTAAATATTCAATTAGTTAAGGGTGTGAAGAAAGGGATATGAAGTGAGGGGTACGAAGAAAGAGGTATAAAGTTAGGGGTATGAAGAAAGTGATATGAGACATTAATTGATTAAAGAAATGTTTTTTGTAAGTATTCAATTACTTAGGAGTATGAAGTGAGGGGTATTTAGTGATGGGTACGAAAAAAGGTGTATGAATAAAGAGGTATGAAGTTAGGGATATGAATTTAGGGGTATGAAGAAATGGGTATGAGTTAGAGGTATGAAGTTAGGGGGTATGAAGAAAGGGATATGAATAAAGGGGTATGAAGTTAGGGGTATGAAGAAAGGGGTATGAAGTGAGGGGTATGAAGAAATGGGTGTGAAGTGAGGGGTATGAAGTTAGGGGTATGAGACCTTAATTGATTAAAGTTATGGGTATGAAGAGAGGGGTATGAAGAAAGGGGTATGAAGTGAGGGGTATGAATTGAGGGGTATGAAGTTAGGGGTATGAATTTAGGGGTATGAAGTGAGGGGTATGAAGTTAGAGGTATGAAGTTAGGGGTATAAGACCTTAATTGATTAAAGAAGTGGTTTTAAAATTAGGAACTTTAAAATTTTAATTTTAATTTTTTAACCTTAGAAAAAAAACAAAAAAATCAAAATGTTAGAAAATCAAATTTTTTTCAAAAACTTTAGAAAATCCAAAAAAATCAATGTTTTTTTCAAAAAAAATCAATGTTTCTTCATACCCCTCACTTCACACCCCTAATTTCATACCCTTTTCTTCATACCCCTAACTTCATACCCCTTTCTTCATACCCTTAACTTCATACCCCTCAATTCATATGCCTCATTTCATACCCCTCACTAATTGAATACTTCCAAAAACCAATTCTTTAATCAATTAATGTCTCATACCCCTAACTTCATACCCTCACTTCATACCCCTAACTAATTTAATACTTACAAAAACCACTTCTTTAATCAATTAATGTCTCATAACCCTAAATTTAGGGTTTAGGGTTTAAGATTTAGGATTTGGGGTTGGGTTAGGGGTTAGGGGTTAGGTAAAAGAGGGGTTTGGGTAGGGGGGGGGGGGGGGGGGGGGGGGGAAAAGGGGGGGGGGGAGGGGGGAGGGTATGAAGTAAGGGGTATGAAGTGAATGAAGTTAGAGGTATGAAGTGAGGGGTATGAAGAAAGGGGTATGAAGTGAGGGGTATGAATAAAAGGATATGAGACATTAATTAATTAAATTTAGGGGTGTGAAGAGAAGGGGTATGAATAAAGGGGTATGAAGTGAGGGGTATGAATAAAAGGGTATGAATTGAGGGGTATGAAGTTAGGGGTATGAGACATTAACTGATTTAAAAAGTGTTTTTTTTTAATTGTAAACTTTAATTTTAAAAAAAAAAATAGGAACTTTAAAATTTTAAATTTAACTTTAATTTTTTTTCTTTTTTTCTTAGGAACTTTAAAATTACAATTTTAATTTTAATTTTTTAACTTTAGAAAAAAAAACAAAAAAAAATCAAAACGTTAGAAAATCAATTTTTTTTCAAAAACTTTAAAAAATTCAAAACAATCAATGTTTCTTCATACCCCTCACTTCACGCCCCTTTCTTCATACCCCTACCTTCATACCCCATTCTTCATACCCCTAACTTCATACCCTCACTTCATACCCCTCACTAATTGAATACTTACATAAACCAATTCTTTAATCAATTAATGTCTCGTACCCCTAACTAATTTTATACTTACAAAAACCTCTTCTTTAATCAGTTAGGGTCTCATACCCCTAACTTCAGGGTTTAGGATTTAGGGTTTAGTTAAATAAGTGGTTTTTGTAAGTATTCAATTAGTTAGGGGTATGAGACATTAATTGATTAAATAAGTGGTTTTTGTAAGTATTTAATTAGTTAGGGGTATGAAGCTAGGGTATGAAGTGAGGGGTGTAAGGGGTATGAAGTGAGGGGTATGAGACCTTAATTGATTAAAGAAGTTGTTTTGTAAGTATTCAATTAGTTAGGAGTGTGAAGAAAGGGGTATGAAGTGAGGGGTATGAAGAAGGCAATGAAGTGAGGGGTATGAAGAAAGAGATATGAGACATTAATTGATTAAAGAAGTGGTTTTTGTATGTATTCAATTATTAGGGGTTTGAAGTGAGGGGTATTTAGTGAGGGGTATGAAGAAAATATAATGAAGAAAGGGGTATGAATAAAGGGATATGAAGTTAGGCGTATGAATTTAGGGGTATGTAGAAAGGGGTATGAAGTAAGGGGTATGAGACCTTAATTGATTAAAGAAGTGGTTTTTTAAGTATTCAATTAGTTAGGGGTATGAATTTAGGGGGTATGAAGTTAGGGGTATGAAGTGAGGGGTATGAGATCTTAATTGATTAAAGAATGGTTTTTTAAGTATTCAATTAGTTAGGGGTATGAAGAAAGGGGTATGAAGTAAATGCAGTTAGGGGTACAAAGTGATGGGTATGAGATCCTAATTGATTAAAGAAATGGTTTTTGTAAGTATTCAATTAGTTAGGGGTATGAAGAAAGGGGTATGAAAAGAGGGGTATGAAAAAAGGGTATGAAGTGAGGGGTATGAAGTGAGGGGTATCAAGATAGCGGTATGAAGTGAAGGGTATGAAAAAAGAATATGAGACATTAACTGATTAAAGAAGTAGTTTTTGTAAGTATTTAATTACTTAGGGGTATGAAGTGAGGGGTATTTAGTGAGGGGTATAAAGAAAGGGGTATGAATAAAGGGGTATGAAGAAATGGGTATGAAGAAAGGGGTATGAAGTTAGGGGTATGAAGTTAGGGGGTATGAAGAAAGGGGTATGAAGAAAGGGGTATGAAGTTAAGGGTATGAAGAAAGGGGTATGAAGTGAGGGGTATGAAGAAAGGGGTTTCAAGTGAGGGGGATGAAGTTAGGGGTATGAGACCTTAATTGATTAAATTTAGGGGTATGACGAAAGGGTATGAAGTGAGGGGTATGAAGAAAGGGGTATGATTTGAGAGGTATGAAGTTAGTTGTATGAAGTTAGGGGTATGAAGTGAGGGATATGAAGTTAGGGGTATGAGACCTTAATTGATAAAAGTGTTTTTTTTAATTGTAAAATTTAATTCAAAAAAAATAGGACCTTTAAAATTTTAATTTTAATTTTAATTTTTTAACCTTAGAAAAAAAATCAAAATGTTAGAAAATCAATTTTTTTTCAAAAACTTTAGAAAATCGAAAAAAATGTTTTTTTCAAAAAAAATCAATGTTTCTTCATACCCCTCACTTCACACCCCTTTCTTCATACCCTTAACTTCATAACCCTAAATTCATACCCCTCACTTCATACCCCTCACTTCATACCCCTCACTAATTGAATACTTACAAAAACCAATTCTTTAATCAATTAATGTCTCATACCCCTAACTTTAATCAATTAAGGTCTTAGGGTTTAGGGTTTAGGTATTAGGGTTTATAGGGTTTAGGTTTTAGGGTTTAGGGTTTAAGGTTTAGGGTTTAGGGTTTTAGGGTTTAGGGTTTAGGGTTTAGAGTTTAGGGTTTAGGGTTTAGAGTTTAGGGTTTAGGGTGTGAAGTGAGGGGTATGAAGTTAGGGGTATAAATTGTTAAAATTTTAATTTTAAATTTAATTTTTGTTTCTTAAGAACTTTAAAATTTTAAATTTTTAACCATAGAAAAAATCAAAACGGTAGAAAATCAATTTTTTTTCAAAAGCTTTAAAAAATCCAAAAAAAATCAATGTTTTTTCAAAGAAAAAATCAATGTTTCTTCGTACCCCTCACTTCACACCCCTAAATTCATACCCCTTTGTTCATACCCCTAACTTCATACCCCTCACTTCATACCCCTAACTAATTGAATACTTACAAAAACCAATTATTTAATAAATTAATATCTCATACCACTAACTTCATATCCCTAACTAATTGAATACTTACAAAAACCAATTCTTTAATAAATTAATATCTCATACCACTAACTTCATACCCCTCACTTCATACCCCTAACTAATTGAATACTTACAAAAACCACTTCTTTAATCAATTAGTGTCTCATACCCCTAACTTCAGGGTTTAGGGTTTAGGGTTTAGTTAGCCTTGCTCACGAAATTGCATGATAATGTTATTAACCCTTTGCATGCGCAATTAGAATTTCAAATACTTACTTTATTGCATCTAAATGATATGGTATAAATACCATATCTTATTTTTGCTTGACGTCAGTAGGAATATATTAAAATGAAATATTTTGTGCTCAACCCTAACTTAGGGTTTAATTAAATTAATTTATATTATTAATTATAATATAAATATTATAATTAATTAACCTTAGGCTTAACTTAAGCTCTTAATATTATAATAATAAACATTATAATATTATTTCCTTCGGGCCTAGGTAGTTTCCTTTCTTTAGGGTGTTTTGTCAATCTTTTGACCAATCATGTGAAGTTTTAAACCAAATCTCTTGGGCTTAAAATATAAATATTTTAACCCTCCTTTTGCCAATTCCTTGTACTGACTTATGACATCACTAACACTATTTCTTAACATCAATGACAACACAACTACTCAAAATATCCAACAATCTCCCCCTTTGTCATTGATGGCAACCCTTTTTTCTTAACCATTCCTTTTTCCTTTTTCCAATTCTGCTCCCCCTGAGAAACTGCTCCCTCTGACTAAATGCTCTCCCCCTAACTCAAATCTCTCCCCCTTTGAAATCAATGGCAAAGGGCCATATTTGGGGCTAAATATAAGACTCTTAGCTCAGCCCCCTCCGCACGTCCTCTCCTTGAGGTGGTTAATTTTTGGGTGGGAGTAGAACTACTCCCAATTTTCCTCTAAGATACTCAAAAGTCTATTTTGGAAGTGGCTTAGTGAAGATGTTCACAATCTGCTCCTTTGTAGTAACATATTCCAACCTGACTTGCTTATCTGTCACATGCTCTCTCAAAAAATGATATTTAATCAAAATGTGCTTGGTCCAGGAATGCATCACCAGATTCTTTGAGATATTTATAGCACTTGTATTATCACAAAGTATAGGGATAGGGTGGTCATGCTTTATCTTGAAGTACTCTAAAGTTTACTTCATCCATAATACCTGTGTACAACAAGCAACTGCTGCAATATACTCTACCTCTACTGTGGATAAGGATATTGATGCTTGTTTCTTGCTTAGCCAAGAAACTAAACAATCTCCAAGAAAGAATGCCCCTCCACTTGTGTTTTTTCTATCATCAATACTGCCAGCTCAATCTACAGCTGTATATGTTGTGAGAGTGAAATTATCACTTTTGGGGTACGAGAGCCCAAAATCCATAGTCCATTTTAAATACCTAAGAATCCTTTTTATTGCTACTATATGTGTCTCCTTGGGTGCTGCTTGAAACCTTACCACTAGTCCCACTGCCTGCATTATATCTTGTCTTGTAGTGGTGACATACAGTAAGCTGCCAATCATAGATCTGTACAGTTTTTGATTTACCTCAGGAGATTCATCATCTTTACTTAACTTGCATCCTGTAACCATGGGGGTACTCACTGCTTTACAATCTTCTTACTTAAATTTTTTTAGCATCTCTTTTATATATATGGTTTGTGAAAGAAATACACCTTTCTCTGATTGTGAAATCTAAAGTCCAAGAAAGAAGGATAACTCACCAAGCATTGACATCTCAAATTCATTTTTCATGCTCTTTGCAAATTTTTGACACATATTATCATTGTTACCTCCAAAAATGATATCATCCACATAAACAACCATAATTAGTAAGTCATTACCTTCATTTTTTATGCATAAGTTACTGTCCACTATTCCTTTCCTAAAACTTTGTTCCTTAAGGTACTTATCCAGTCTTGAATACCAAGCTCTAGGAGTTTGTTTTAGTCTACAAAGTGGCTTCTTCAATCTGCATACATAGTCTAGTTTATCAGTTAAGTTGAATCTCTCTGGCTGCTAAATATAAACCTCTTCTTCTAGGACACCATTTAGAAATGTTGATTTAACATCCATCTAATATACTTTGAATTTTTTGAAACTTGAGAAGACTAAGAACATTCTTATAGCTTCAAGTCATGCAACTAGAGCAAATGTCTCATCAAAATCAATTCCCTCAACTTGTGCATAACCTTTGCATACTAATCTTGCTTTGTTTTTTACTACTTGACCATCTTCATTTAACTTGTTTCTAAATACCCATTTAGTGCCAATCACATTCTTGCCTTTTGGTCATGGGATAAGTTTCCAAGTCTTACGTTTCTCTATTTGATCTAGTTCCTCATTCATTGCCTTAATCCAAAACTCATCTTCACTTGCCTCATTGAAATATTTTGGCTCAATTTTAGATAACAAAGAGAAATTTGCTTGTTCATTTGATGTTATTACCCTTCTCCTTGTCTGTCTCTCAAATGGATTCCCAATTATTATATCTCTTGGATGATTTTTTTGTACATACCTAGATGGAGTCTTAGGAAAAAGTCTTTGTATTTCTTATTCTTCTTATGATTCTTCACATAACTTTTCTTGACAACTTTCATCTTCCTGATACACAATTTCTCGAGTTGGTTCTCTTGACCCTATCTTCTCATCAACTATTACATTTATACTTTCTAGAATAGTATGTGTCCTTTTGTTATAGCATCTATAGGCTTTGCTATTAGTGGAATAGCCAAGAAAAATACCCTCATCACATCTTGAGTCAAACTTGCCCAAGTTTTTCTTTTCCCGTCTTATGTAACATTTGCTTCCAAAAATTTTGAAATATTTTATAGTGGCTGATATTCCTTTCCAAAGCTTATATGGATTTTTGTGATGATTTACTCTTATTTGAGCCCTATTGATGATATACACTGTTGTATTAACTACATATCTCCAAAAACCATCTGAAACCTTGGATTCGTTCAACATAGCTCTAGCCATATTTTCAATAGTCCTATTTTTTCTTTCGACTACTCCATTTTGTTGAGGAGTTCTTGCAGCTGAGTATTCTCTTTTGATCCCATCTTGTTCACAAAAGTCTATGAATTCATTTGAGGTAAATTCTCCTCCTTTTTCTGATCTCAAACACTTAATCCTCTTACCTATTTTATTTTCTACTAATTCTTTAAATGCTTTGAACTTATCAAGTACTTCTAAATTTTCTTTCAAGAAGGCTACCCAAATCATTCTAGAGTAACTAAAGAAATTCGAGTGATCAGCAATTTGGAATTAATGTAAGGTTGAATATATACAATTCCATGGGTAGTTCCTCAAGTACCAACTACCCCAACTGAATTAGAGAGCGCTAAAGCACTATTTTACCTATGCACACAATAATGTAATATATATGTCTATAATTGCTAACATCCCCCCTTATTACATTATTGGCAAATACATAGAGCATTGCAAAATAGTTCAAATTTGACATGTGCAAGTGCCTTTGTGAAAATATCTACAACTTGTTGATCAGTGGAAATGTAATGGAGCTGGATGTGGTGCTTTGGAACTTCATCGCGTATGAAATAAAATAAAGTGTCGATGTGTTTGGTACGATCATGAAATATTGTATTCTTGACAAGATTCAAAACACCTTGATTGTCGCAAAACAAATGAAGTGGAAGGTTCTTTGGAAGACCCACATTTGTAAGAATGCAACTTAACCATATTATCTTGTAGACTGCTCCACTTGCTACGTGATACTCTACCTCTGTAGAGGATAAAGCAACCACCTATTTCTTCTTACTGTGCCATGAGACAGGTCCAAATCTAATATGGAAAATGTATCTAGAAGTCGACTTGTAATCATCAATAGATCTAGCATAGTCTGAGTCTGTGTATCCCTATAGATAGAATTTGCTATTCTCTTTGTACTCCAAGCCAAAATCTATAGTACCACGGACATAATGAAGAACTCTCTTTGTTGCTTTCCAATGACTCACTTTTAATTCCTGTATGAACCTTGAAAGATAACCCACAATAAAACTAAGATCTGGCATGGTATTTATTAGATATATGAGACTCCTAATCAGTTGGTGATAGAGAGTACCATCTACCTATGGTGATTGATCATATCATGATAGCTTGAGTCCAGGCTCCATTGGAGTTGCCTTAGACTTACAGTCAGTCATGCGATATTTATCAACCAATGTCTTGGCATACTTCTTTTGTATTACTCTAATATGATGCTTTTTTTAGTCACTTCCAAACCAAGACAATAGTGAAGAAGTCCTAGATCTATCATTTCAAAATATTGTTTCAAATCATCTTTTACTGCATCAATCATACTCTCTGAGCTCCTTGTTATGATCAAATCATCTACATATAGCACCAAAATCACTATGTTAGAACCATTATTCTTGATATAGAGATTTGCATTTGAAGGACTTCTTTGGAAACCATGTTGCACTAGGTGACTATCTATTTTGATGTACCAAGCTCGAGGAGCTTGTTTCAGCCCATACAAGGATTTGATCAACTTACAAACTTTCTGTCCTTGCCCTTCAACAACAAATCCTTCTGGTTGGGTCATGTACACTTCTTCTTGTAGGTCACCATTCAAGAAAGCACTTTTTACATCCATCTAATGTAACTTCCACCCAAACTGAGCTGCCATGGCATAAAGTACTTGAATGGTAGTCATTTTTGTAGTAGGGGTAAAATTCTCTTCATAATCTATGCCTTCTTTTTGAGCATAGCCCTTTTCAACAAGATGATATTTATGCTTATCAATAGTACCATCTGCTTTATACTTTACTTTGAACACCCATTTGCAGCCAATGGGCTTCTTTCCTGAAGGTAGATTTACTAGCTTCCATGTATGATTTTTCATGAGAGATGTATGTTTTGCTTCCATAGAAGCCTTCCACTGAGGCTCACTAAGTGCATCCTAAACTTTTGTGGGTTCATTTTCATCCAATGTTGTCATATAAACCCTCTCATCCTCCATATATGTTTCCCTATCTTCCTTCGTATCTATAGATAGTTCATCAAGTTATTGGTAAAGCTCATCAACCTTTGAAGTTGATGCCTATGCTCTCATCTACTGAGTCATATTGCGAGTATAAAGTCGATCTAGAGTTAGATCTGGAAGTGATGTCAACTTGGAATCTCTCAATGTACTGGTATACCATTTTAGAATTTTGTTCTGTGGGGGAGGAGCCTCTTTTTTAGGCTCATCATCCTCAAGGTATACAGTTGTAGAAGTGTTATTTGATGTGAAAGCTTCATCAAATACCACATCTCTACTTATATGTGTCTTCTTGGTCATAGGATCTATCAATCGATATCCCTTTGAATGCTCATCATAACCAAGAAAGATACACTACAAGGTTTTCTCATCTAACTTCTTCCATTTTTGTTTTGGTATGTGCATGAATGCCTTACATCCAAAAACCCTTAGATGAGAAATGGAGGATTTTTTACCACTCCATGCTTCTTGTGGAGTTTTACCCTGTAGAGCTCTTATGGGTGCTCTATTCAGGAGGTATGATGTTGTGTTTACTTTTTCTCCCTTTAGCATACATCAAACTATTTCCACAATGGAACGATTTCTCCTCTCTGCAACTCCATTTTGTTATGGAGTATAGGTTGTAGTCATTTGTCTCTTAATCCCATGTTCTTTCAGAAATGATGAAAATTCCTTGGAATTATATTCCCCCCTCAATTTGAGCAAAGGATTTTGATGGAACATCTTGACTCCTTATCAAAAAGCTTCTTGAACTATTGAAAGTACAAAAATACCTTTGACTTTAATTGAAGGAAGAAAACCCACATCTTCCATGAGTAATCATCAAAAAACAATTGAAAATACTTCTTTCCACCATAGTTGGTTGGCATAGGACTGCACAGATCAGAGTGTACCAACTCCAAAAGTTTCTTAGCTCGTGAAGAGCTAACTTCAAACGGTACCCGATGTTGCTTCCCTACTAAGCAATCCGAGCAAACTGGTAATGTATGAAAGGTTGGGAAGACCTCTCACCATCTCATATTTGCTCAACTCGAGCAAATATCCTGAACTTAGATGCCCATATCTCTTATGCCATAGAGAAGTAGCCTCCTTGGTAGTTGCTACCAGGGCAACATGAGGTTTTGAAATGACATCTAAAATGAAAAAGCCATGCTTGTATGAGCCTGTTGCTACATGTTTTCCTTTTTTGGTTATAAAACATCTCTTCTTGCCTTTCTCAACACTGAGCATAACATCCATGTCTTGATCTTAGATCTGAGGGACTGACAATATATTGTTAGCCAATCCAAGAACATAAAGCACCTTCTCAATCTAACATTTACCATCTGGAAGAGTGATAGAAACATTGCCTTCACCTCGCACTTGGTAGGTCTGATTGTCTACAATTGTTACTGGCTTACCTTCCTTTTTCTCAAATATCTCAAACCACGATCTATCTCCAGTCATGTGTTTACTGGAACCTAAATCAATATACCACACTGCATCTTTTTGCTGAGATGAAGTATGAGTCATGAGCACCTTGTGTGCTCACTCAAAATTTGAGTTTGAGTCTGATTCAGCATAAGCAACATTCCCCTTGGGTTGCTTATTCTTTTTCTGTGGTTTGTATTTCCCTTTTCCCTTCTTCTTATGATCTTGGTCATTCTATTATTTTTTCTTAAACCAACACCTATTGGTGTCATGGTTATTCATATCATAAATCTTGCAATATTGTTTATCTTTTTACTGATGTTGTTTCCCTTTTCCCTTTGATGAAGATCCTCCTTTTTTAAACTGACCTTGATTCTTATCCCCTTGTTTGGTGTAGAGGGAATTATTTGGCACTTCATCCTTCTGAAACTGATTTACCTCTTTAGTTTGTAGCAAATTCACTAATTCCACAAAGGACACTTGTCTATCAGATACATGAAGTGAGGTTATCAACACCTTATAGGACTCTCAAAATGCTCTCAAGATGACAGAGGTCAAGAGAGCATCATTCACTGGTTGTCCCATAGCATTCAATTTAACTTTCAATTCTGCCACTTAGCATAGGAATAGGTCAACTATCTCACCAGATTTCATAATGAGTGTATATAGTTGATTTTGAAGGTGTAAAATAGTGGAGTGATTCTTACCTTCATAAATAGTAATCAAAGCATCCCAAGCTTCCTTACTAATTTTGGCATCACATATATGAGGCTAGACCTCATCTGTAGTAGAAAGAAGAATAAACATGAGACATATTTTTTCCTTCTTATCAAAAGCTTCTTGATCTACCCCTATTGTTGTAGGATGTTTTGTAGTGTCAGTCACTACATCCCATAAATATTCTACTTGAAGAATAGCACGCATCTTTGTCTTCCATGGTGCGAAGTTAGAACCTTTCATCAACTATGAATCTGATAGATATTTGTGAACTGTGGCCATTGTGAAAGTTCCTTATAACACCATATGGTCTCTCTTACTATATAACTACCATGCCTTTATACCAAACCTTCTCAAGATACCCTCCCTTACGTGAGGGAGACTATAGGTACTTTGAGAGTAGAACGGTAAGTGGTACTTAGGCGGTACTGAAAGAGAAGTCAATCAGATTGATGGCACCTGCCTCAAAACCCTCAATAAAAGTATAATGAGTTGGAGGAGTTTAATCCAAACAATCAAAAAGAATTAGGGTATAAAATAGAGTGAATATCAAAATTGGTTTACCTTATTTCTCCCCAATGATTGATAGAGAACAAGCTCAGATGTCATTGTTGCAACTATGTTAGGTGGTGGATATAGTAGCCCAAAGCACGATAGCATTACTTGTAAGTGTGGGCCAGAGGTATCACAGATACCGAACATTGTTGTGCAATTGAATTGCACAAATAGGTAAAAATTTGGGGTATTTTCTTTGCTTGCTTGTTAATTTTACCTTATGATTGAAATGCACAAAAACATGAAATTTAAATGCAAAAACAATCACAAGAACCCACAAATTTAAATACTTAGGTGTTGGTTACCACCAAAAAATGCACCTATACCAGTTTTAAAAGATGTCGGTTACCACCGAAAATGCATCTTTGTTACAATGATTTTTGCAAAAAAAATTGAATTTTTTTTTACTTTGCAAAAATAATGATATTCAAAACCACAGTTACAATTTTGCTTTCAATTGGCACAATTTCACAATTTCCTTCCCTCCCTTTGTATTTAGAATTTTGCAAGGAAAAATTGCTTGGTATCCCCCCTTTTTTAGTGCAAAATAAACAAGAAGGAAAAAATTGTGCTAAACACCCTTTCAAAAATGCAAAAAAAAATCCAAAGAATGCTTATCCTCCAAAATAGATTTGTTGCATTAGGGTTTGAGTGGAAAAATAGTTTTGTGTTCTTTGAAGGAAAACAACAAAAAAATGAAGTCCTTATCCCTCCAAAACAAAACTTGTGTGAAAATAATGCCACTTGTGTTTCTTGCTATTTCTTGCTAACAAAAATGAAAAGTTGCATTTCTTGCTAACAAAAAAAAAGTTGTTTCTTGTGAACAAAAATGAAAAGTTGCTTTTCTTGGTTTAGTTCTTGTAAAAAATGAAAAATTGCTTTGTTTGCCCTTATTACTCCAAAAAAAAACTTTATGTGCAAATAATTCCAAAGGAATGGCAAAATGTGGGTGAAAAGTACCTTTTAGAGCAAAATGTGGGCACACGTGGATTGAACCCTCGACTCTACTTGGGCAAGCATCTTAGTAAGAACTTTGGACCACCTCGGCTACTCAGTCGAATGAAGAGGAAAACATGGCTTTGGGAAAAACATAAGCCACGTCACAAGATTATGTGTCCTCCACGAGCGTAACCAATCACATCTCACGCGTGGGTCTTGCTTCTGACAAAAACTACCTCCTCTACGTCCATATGTAAATCTACGCTAGAAACCACATCACTTTCATTGGTTTGTGGGCCTCAGTCTATGTGGCTTGGATACGTCAGCACAACAAATAGATGCCTCCAGGTTGACAACGACAAAAGCATACATGAAACATGGCACATCCAAGTTTTAAATATGTGATGGAAATAAAACTTTAGGATATGGCCTGAAAATATACCTCCACCAATGAAAAACTCAAAATGGAAACTGCCAGTCTGGTCTGTCTCTGACATAAAATGTGTGATGTCTACTACAGACTGAGCATTGTTTTGTAGATTCACCTCTCTTGGCACTGTGCGCTCGCTATCAGGGTCCTAGCCCACTTTTCACTGAGCACTCGCTATCAGAGTCTCGGTGTGATGTTGTGTGAAGTCTCTCCCTCTCATGAGGCTTCACGATGAGGCATGTCGTTGGGAACTCAACTCCAACATACTCTCTAGTGCATACAAACTGGCTCAAAAAATCTAGCGCATGCTTTCAGCCTCCAGCAATATGGGCATTGTGTCTTACAATGTGGAAGATGCAAAAAAATATTCTAAATGAAAATCAATGGATCTTTGTTGCCCAGTATTTTTTTTCAAAATGTGATGGAATGGTAGATGTACCATATTATCCAAGCATATTATCTAAAAAAATTTACATGGCTCTGATACCATTAAGAAATTCGAGTGATCAACAATTTGGAATTAATGTAAGGTTAAATATATACAATGCCATGGGTAGTTCCTCAACTACCAACCACCCCAACTGAATTGGAGAGAGCTAAAGCGCTATTTTACCTATGCACACAATAATGTAATATATATATGTCTATAATTGCTAACAGTAACTTTCACCTAGAATACTCTTTGTCCTAGTAGGACCACATAGATCAATATGTATTAGTTTCAATGGCTCAGATGACATAAATCCTTTTGACTTGAAACTTGTTCTAGTTTGCTTTCCATGTTGATATTGTACACAGATTATGTTTTGTGGCCTTTTTAGCTTGGGTAAATCTCTGACAACATGTTTGTTGCTTATATTCACTATGTTGTCAAAATTCAAATGACCCATTCTTATATGCCACAACCAACTCTCATCTTCTTGTGATAGAAAACACTTTTCTCCTTTAATCTCACTTAGAATGTATAGGTTGTTTGTAGTTCTATTTGCACCTGTAATGAGTTTTCCAATTTTAGACTTTCTAATCTCACATCTATTTGGATGAAATGTAATCGTGTGCCCTTGATCACAAAGTTGGCTCACACTTAGTAGATTGTGCCTCAACCCCTTGACATACAATACATTCTCTGTTTTTGTTTTCCCATTATCTAAACTCAAAGTTTTTTTTTCACAAATTTTTGTTGATCCATTATCTCCAAATCTTACTGATCCTCCATCAATTTCTTTGAGTACAAGAAATTTACTTTTGTCTCCTATCATATGACTAGAACATCCACTATTAAGAAACCATTGTTTTCCCTTATCTTGAACATGAAGAGTTGTTTGTACTAACATTGATCTAACTTTCTCATGCCCTTTTCTCTCTTTCCTAATTGTTGAAGTTGTAGTATTTTTACTTGACTCAGGAAATACCATTTGCACCATCTAGCCTTGTGCCCAAAATTATTGCATTTATAACATATGATATCATCATTCATAAGAGGTGCAAAAGAATTGAAATTTCTATTAACATTATTTTTCACATAACCAGTGCAATGTGCAGCTCTATGACCATATTTATTACATGAAAAGCAATAGCCATGGAAGAGATTATGTAACATGTTTAAGTGCCTTGGAAAATATGGTTGAGTGCTTCTTCTTTTGTTGTCCTTGTGATTAACTCTTATCCATGGTTCTTCTTTGCCCTCTTCTTTCCTGATGTCTTTTCCTTTCAAAATATTAGTATGAGTCACGAACTTATCTTTGTTTAATGTCTCTATTTCTTGAGAGCTTGACTCCTCTTTCTATTTCCCTAACTTTATATCTTATATCAAATTGGTCTTTTCAACTTCATTCCTTAGAGAGACAATTTTTGCTTCCAATATTTCACACTCTGTTTCCCTTGCTCTTAATAGATCTGTCATATCCTGTTCAATTTTCTTTCCTTATTCTACCTTTATCTTGAGTTTTGTGAGACTCTATAGAAGTTCCATATTTGCTTCTTCATCCTCTTGAATTTGATCCTTCAAACTTGAGTTTTTCTAACCTTTTCCAAGTTCCTGAGAGCAGCAAAGAATTCCTCTTTTATGTCGATCATGGTCTCTTCTTCATTTTTTGAAATCATGTGCGTTCCTGTCAGATATTCCTCCAAGTTGTTAGTCTTTTCACGGAGAGACCTGCTCTAATACCAATTGAAGAACATGAGCTTACACTGAGAGGGGGGTGAATAGTATAAGATAAAAAATTTTGCTTTTCAATCCATATGATAACATCAACAATATTAAAGTAGTAAGCATTACATAAAACATCACACACATGAGAGACATGATTTAACATGGTTCATCCAATGTGGGCTACTCCATGAAGAAAATATTTCTTATAAATTTTCTCAATAAATTCTTTTGGGAATATTCCCTATTACAATGTTTATGGACCTCTGTCCAAAGGAGACACCAATTTCCTTGCTCTGATTCATGGATATCTATCCATAGGAGAACTCTTTCTCCTCTACTATGGTTGATGCTCTTCTAGAAGACTTCTTCCCCCACTGCACTGGCTTATGGATCTTTCCACTGAAGACCTTTGTCCTCACTCAAAATACCTCTGTCCTCACTACCCTGGCTAATGGATCTCTATCCACTGGAGACTACTATCCTCTACTCTGTCACCACCAAAGCCTACTCTAAACTCTGCTTAATCTCTATCTCAAAGTTGCACTGATCACTATCCTCTGACTAGCACCAATCTACTCATAAATTTATCTCTTCTCTAGCACAAATCTGCTCTCAAATCTATCTCTACCCTAGCAAAAATATGCTCTAAAATCTGTACCAAATTCTATCCTCAAATCTGACCTCAAGTCCTCTCAAGAACTTGCTCAATCTGCTCTCAAGTCTTCACCAAGACTTGTCTCAAATCTGCTCAACAAGTCTTCATCAAGACTTACCTCAAATATATCTACAAGATTTCACAAAAGCTTGCTCAACTTTGTCCTTAAGCTTTCACAAAAGCTTACTCAAACAACTGCAAAACTTACATACAAAACTCAACTTAAATCTCTTTCAAAAAACCTCTTCTCACACAAACAAGTTTCACTCAGAATCTTGTTTAACCATAGGAACATATAGAGAATGATAAGCTCTATCAAGATCTCAATATGTTTCACACTCACAAGGTTTTTGTACTCAACAAAACAATCTATCACTTTCAAATTCTCTTTCAAATCAATTCTAAATAAAGTATAATTTGTTTCACAAAACTTGAACTATCACTCCAATGCTTTCAATCAATAATGCTCAATCAAATCTACTCAACCATTTACTCAATGAAACACAACTTGCTTACAAACCCTAACCAAGTGTTTCACACTACTTCCAACAACACACACTATGGATCTCAAATATTGACTCAAGATGATTCCAATGTCACATAATAATGATACTCATGTTCTTTCAAGCATTCACCAATCATGCATATGAAAACTCACTCAAACATTTCCAACAATGCTTATCAAACAATCCTTTTCACTCCACCTTTGCATTTCACAACATTCAATCCAACAACATTTTACTCATAAGGAATATGTGCCCATACCTTTTGTTTTGATGAAGATATATCTTCAAAACATGTTTTACTCACAATCGAAACCTTTTGCCAACTCTAGGTTAGATAGCAACAACCTATCTCAAAATCTCCACAGAAATATTTATCCCAACAAATATTTCACCATTCAAGTAATACACATAAAATGACAAATCACAAATACACCTTATTACTCCTTCCTTAAAAATCAATCTTCAATCAATGAATCTCACTCACAAAAATAACTATAATGGCAATCTCTCTATAACTCCTTTTAACTCCAACTCAAAAAAATTTAAATCAAATTTCAACCCTCAAAATAAATTTCAAATTACAATCATAAAGTCCTTAAATACACCTTATCCTCTCCAATTCTTAACCCAACATTAATTCCAAATTATGCCAACAAAAATCCTTGCAAACCCTTATAAACTCCAAACTTTAATTAACACTTAGTAAAAATAAAATTATTAATTCATACCTTAGCCTTAAGCAAAAATTAATTTTCATGCACCTTAGACTCCACAAAGCACCCCACGTGATTCAAACTTGTGTTCACCTGCCCACTAAGCGCCTTAGCCATGGCTTAGGCAGCCATGCAGGCTATGCACCCTCACAAAACCAATAAAGTGCCTTCCATTTCTTATTCCCTTCACCGGCATCAAAAACCAAACGTGCAAAAACCTTTAACCTCCGCTACCACCAGGAATCGAACATGGGACCAGTGTCCTGCCAACAACTTACATGCCAGGCCTTGCCACTAGACCACTCGATCATATGGTGATGGGAGTGCACCCTCACTCTGCCTTATCCGTTCATTGTCTACTTCAACCTTTAAAAAAATTAAAACCTTTGCCTTGCTCACGAAATCGCACGATAATGTTATTAACCCTTTGCATGCGCAATTAGAATTTTGGAGACTTACTTTATTGCATCCAAATGATATGGTATAAATACCATATCTTATTTTTGCTTGATTTCGATGGGAATATATTAAAATGAAATATTTTGCACCCAACCCTAACTTAGGGTTTAATTAAATTAATTTATATTATTAATTATAATATAAATATTATAATTAATTAACCTTAGGCTTAACTTAAACTCTTAATATTATAATAATAAACATTATAATATTATTTCCTTCGGGCCTAGGTATTTTCCTTTCTTCAGGGTGTTTTGTCAATCTTTTGACCAATCATGTGAAGTTTTAAACCAAATCTCTTGGGCTTAAAATATAAAATTTTAACCCTCCTTTTGCAAATTCCTTGTACTAACTTATGACATCACTGACACTATTTCTTGACATCAATGACAACACAACTACTCAAAATGTCCAACAATAGTTGGTTTGCCTAAATTATTATTAAATTCTGATAGCAACTAGACACTAGTTGCAGAATCGATGGATTTTGACTGAAAACTATCGTCATGTTTCCAAGTTTCTAGCAACGAATCGAGGTCGTGTTTGATAAACGTCCAACACTCCTTCCACGTGCTCTGATGAATGAGTATGTGTTGTATATGGAAAGACTCTATAGAATGTGAATGATGGGTTGCTCTTGTCTAGATTATGTTCCTAACAACATCTAGATGACCTCAATTGATTTTATGAATTGTGTCTGCAATAATTATGTACAGCTAAACAAATTAATGTAGCAATTCTGAAAAATGACAAACCCATCAATTTGCACCCTAGTAAATTATTTGGAGTTGCTATCGATATTCAATTTATTTCATCCCTAGGTCCATAAAATAAGTCTTAATGGAGGAGCATAGTCGATCTTTGGTTATCGTGTGGTCTCACGGTTTTGAAAGTCAAATTCTAAGACATCACAGCTACTGTCACACACCTGTCCAATATCAATGATTCATATTTGTTTTTTAAGTAAAATCCTTAGTCTCACATGCGTGGGGGTAATGTATACAATGATGTTTATAAAGCGTAAAGCGCATAGGAACTCATAGCCAAGCGTAGGCTTGGCTAGTCTTGATAAGTTCTTATCTTCCTAAAACCCTGCAATGTGACATGTTACGTATTTTGGTAATCTTGGTTGGACTTGTTATTGAGGTTAATAGGGAGATTTTAAACCACATCTTGTTAGTTGGGAATTCAATTGCCCCACATGCTTCGAGGGAAGCAAGTGTTGAAATTTATAAGAGGGAAGACATCCTTATTGAGATGATTATATGTGGTGGTCAGGTTAGAAGGAACTATGGCCCCTCCTTGGGTGAGGTGTATGTTGCGTATACATATTTTCCTCCCAATGCATGGACTCTTCTCTCCATGTAGGTTTCCTTGTTGACCAAATCGGTTGATTGTGATATGTAGGTTTGACTGTTGTTGGGTCTAAAATATTTCGATTGACTGTGTAAATAACTTTTGCAATGACTAACCTATCCTTAGTTGAGTTTCATCTTTGAATAGAAGGTTTATACCTCCGAAAGGGATTAAACTACTATGATTAAATCCTTGGAATAAAATTAGATTAATGAGACCGTTGGAGGATTAAGCTATTGGTTACCTATGTGACCGTTGGAGGAAAACTGAATGTAACCATTGAACTCTATGGGTAAAATAACCGTTGGGTCTGGTGTAATTAAACCCTTTAATTATGGTAGTTTGGGAATTTAAATAATACTTGACATAATAAATTATACTATGGAGTAATGAATTAGTACCCTTTAGCAAGCTACTTTTAAATAATTAAGGGAGAGGATTAACGGTTTGTTTTGTAAATTAAAGGTATGGGACTTTAATTTATAAGATGAAAGATAATTATGATTATACTAAGAGGGAGGGTCAAAATGTTGTTTTACTAAATAGAAATTGGTTCACTAGATAAACTAAAGGTTTGGGAACTTTAGTTAGTTTAGTAAATGGAAACCAAACTATTAACTAAAGATAAGGAACTTTAGTTAGTTGGAAAATTAATACATTGAAAACAATATATAATATTCTCAATACCTTTTAAAGAACTATAGATTATTCTTGACAAGAGATTGGTTAATAAATCTTATTGACTAGTAATGTGTACCTATTGTATGCTTCCTGTAACAAATTAAGGGGCCAAATTTGTAAACCTATGGTGTAATCTTGTGTGATAGATTACAGGTAGATTTGTAGCTAAACTTGAGTAATCTTATTGGTAGATTGCAAGAGAGATTGTAGCTAAACTCGTGGAACTATAGTACGATCTTATTGATAGATCCTGAGACAACTTGGTAGCAAAATTTGTGTAAGAACTATAGATTATAAGAAAAACTAGCGAACACATTTGTAAAGGAACTATAGTGTGACCATAATGATGGATTTTAGAATAAAACTGGTTTATGATCTCGTAGTAGATTATGACTAAACCCTTGGAAGGATTTGTAGATCTACAATTGAATCCATTAGTTTAAATGATAAGTTACTTGAGACTTTATGAAGTTGTTTAAATGTTATTTCTGGTTGAAAGAAATATGAGTTACTTGAGAAAGTATGACTTGTTTAAATGTTATTTTTGGTTGAAAGAAATATGAGTTACTTGAGAAAGTATGACTTGTTTAAATGCTATTTCTAGTTGAAAGAAATATTTTTTTATTGATAATGGGTTTTGAAAGGGACCCAAAACCTTCTAAACATGTTGTAGAGAGGATCCCGTGAAGGTTCAACTCTCTACAGAACAAGCCAAAAGTGGACCATACGTTGAGTCCATACAAAAAAATAGAAGCAAGGAAAACTATGATGATAACGGCCCACAAGCTCAAGCAGAACAAAACATAAAACATAGTAGAGGCATAGAGATAATCCCGATAGCAAAATAGGACAATCCAAAAGCAAGGGGACAACCTCGGGATCATCTTCTCATTCCAAGACATAGTCTTCATCCTCCTTGGGGTTGTCCTCCACAAGGATGGTATTTTTTTGTACATGCATCAAGGTTATAATTTTGCTTGCTCTAAGAAGCATTGAAGTGTCCAGGGTGATGATGTCCTCCAAGTTGGTAATTTGGTCCATGTTGCCCATCTACTGGACAAAATAAGATCTTGAAGAAGGTCCAGACGTAGTCCTCTGACTCTTACGAGTAGGGGATGGGCTCTTTGATTTATCGTTTGCATTTTTCAAATGGACCGAGCACCTCGTGGGGGTTACAGATGGGCCTACAAAAGGTAACCCCTTTGGTCTACCTAGTCTACTGGGATTTTCATTGTCCACTTCAATCACTTGAGCTTCTTGGATGATGTCCAAAATCACCAAGGATTTAGGAATAGGTTCAGGGTCACCACCCAGTCTATCAATTTCCATGACATGTTGGTCAGGGTTCTGGCTTACGTACTTAAATATAATTAAGTGGATGCCCTAGTGCTTAGGGTGAGTGGATTTTCCCCACCTGACACTATCAACTGAAATCTCCATCGACCAAAAAAGGTACTCTGGGATGTTGATTTGCTTGACATCCTTGAGAAAATTTAGGAATGCCATATGGAAGCTTCGAAGGGGCGACGATGGCTCATCCACCATCAAATACTACATGATCGGCACCATGACCTGGTTCCATGGTGGAGGGAGGCCTTCCCTAACATAACCATTATGCTTCTTTGTTAAAGACTTTCCTTGTCTCAAAGAAGCACCAGTTCACCCACCATTGAGTGTTTATCCCTACGGATAATCTCTCCTTCATTGGGAATCTCGATGATTTTCACCAGCATGTCGATGGTGATGGCAAATGTTAGTCCTTTTAGGGACACAGTTTCATTATCCCAACTCTAGACAAACTCATAGGATATTTTAGGGTCATGTCCACTAAATTTCTTTAGAAAATTAAATATCCTGCAAGACACCAAAATCTCTTTGACCATCGGGTCCAACTATAGTTGATTAGGCTGAAGCAGTGTCATCTTCCACCACACCAAAAAAACACTTTGTGCCACTGGCCTCAACCTTCCACTTTTCTTGAGGATTGCTTTGGTTCTCGCTGCACCTAGGTAGAATAAAAAACCTTCCTCCAATAGCCAGAAAGAATTCATGTTGATATCCTTGGCCTTGGCACTTGCCTTAAGTCGTTGATTGGGTTGTTTAGGCATGAGATATCTTGATGTGCGGTCCATTCTACTTCAAAAAATGATTTGGTTTGTATGGAAAGCATGCACCAAAAATGGAGGCAACTAGAGTGAGGAGTATAGTTGGTAGTAGTAATTGGAAATATTAACAGTGGATAGGGTGTACCACTAAAAACCTGCCACATTCACAACCTTCTTCCACTGGTGTGTCTTTAGGGCAACTGACACCACCTTGATATCCTTAGTGAACATGAGGTGGATGAGTCTATCATCGTGCTCTATGAAATCAGCATCTTGGCATGAGGTGGCAGCATTATTAGTCCCAAGATCACTATTTACAAACATGTGAAAAGGATCACATTCTCTGTGGTGTAGCTCAGAATTAGCCCCTTGCCCACTCGCCCCTTTCCAATGAATGGAGATAACATTGACATTCCTATTGAGAAAAGTGTTGCTTTTAATTTCGAGTTGGGAGATTATTACCTTAAAGCAATAACCATTGCACTGAAAGGTGCAGACCCAAGGAGTAACAAGAATATTCTCGGGGATCTAGTACTGGCTGGCAACTGGATTCCAACTCATCATAATAGTGTAAGAGAGTCCACCATCACTCCCTACATGGTGGCGTATATCAGGATGCCATCTCATCACTGTGGTCTAGTAGGGTCCATCAACACTCCCTACGTGGTGGGGCAAATTGGTCCTAGACTTCCTAACGCTAGTCATAGATGGCAAATTCAGATTTATGGTAAAATTCATAATGCATTGAGGAAAGTCCTATCACCACGTTGAGAAGAATTGCACGGTTAACCCAAAATTGGCCATGGCATCGACAACTTTATTTTCTTCCCTATCCATGTGCTAGATAGAAACATTTTTGAATGCTTGAGGTGGAAGATGGTTTCGTGGATGAGAGGCCCAACATTCTAGAGTGGATTTGAGTGGGATTTAATGTAGTTTACTATGTTTAATGAGTCAGCTTCAATAATCAAGTTTTGGATGTTGGACTCTAAGGCCATTTGGATGCCACGATAGGTTGTCGGGACTCAACAAAGTTATTTGATTGGATTCTCAGCCTTTTTGCATAATCTAAAATTATTCTACCTCTGTCATCCCAGATCACTCCACCGTAGCTTGCCTCACCAGGATTGCCTTTGGACACGCCATAAAAATTAAGCTTTAACCACTAGGGGGAGGGGAAATCCAAGACACTAGGGATCTATCCACCATGGGATGGGGTTGACCAGAAACCTCAGACAAGAGGTTAACAGAATTTGCCACTTGGATCTCAAAAGGGGACGTAGGACAAACCTTAGAGGGAATAAGGTTGGCATTTTTGGAAGCAAAGGTGATAATTCTCAAAGACACAGACTTTGGGTCTCAACAAGAGAACCTAAAGGCTCTATTATTCATTTATAGCCATACCTACCACATGAAGTGAGGGAGGGTAACTGACCCCTAGTACTTCAAGTGGGTGGAGTGACACGGGTTGGGCCATTGGAGGATGAGGTCGCTGACACACTAAGGGGTAACCAATGAAATGGACATGATGGAAAGAATAGAAGATAGGACATAACCAGTAAAGGAGCATTCTAAGAACAGGTGGTTGACCGACTCCTAGAAATATTTATAGAGGAAGCATCTATTCGATAGGATCATGCCTAGAATTATCAGGTTATCTATAGTTAAGAGTCTATTTTTGGTGGCCAACCAATAGAAATGGGCTATCTTGGGAATGAGGTTTTTAATCCAAATACTCTTTGTAGGGAACCAATCATCCTTGGGTTCACTCATCGACATATAGGCTATTTTGATAGAAATAACCTAGAATCACTAAGCTACCATAAAGGAGAATCGAGTGGTTGGGTACTTGGAATTAACTGGGTACAAAGAAGCTTGGATAGGTGGAGACTCACAGAGTGAAGCTCTAGCGATCCTAGGTCAATAGGAAAATTAACCCATCTGGGGGGAACTACTCTATGGAAGATAAAACTATCAACCTTGGAACCAAACATCTAATCAGTAATGGGTTTGAAAATACTTACAAACTGATTTTAAATCAAAGGTTGAGTCGTAATCCAGGGGTCTTCCTAGAACCTTATTCGTGATCCATCCCCAAGATTCCATAAGCAACCCTTCTGGAGGATAGGTCTGGTATGGTACATAGAATTCCAAAATGCAGAACAATATGGCATGAGGGAATTGTCCATCAAATACCCTTGCATAAGATATTTTCTTTTCATTATTTCCACCCATTGAACAGGGGAGTTGGTGACAATTTTCCATCCCTGTTTGGAGATCATTGCCATATTCATTTGGTGAACTCTTCGAAGGCCTAGCCCACCCTACATTTTGAAAGATAAACTTTATCCCATGCAACGAGGGGAAATATGCCTTTGTTCTCCATTCTTGACCATAAAAAATTCCTTTGAATTTATTCCAACTTGTTACACACAACGATTGGGGCTCTAAATAAGGACATAAAGTAAATTGGCACACTTTGTAGATAATATTGAACTAATGTGAACTTACCTACACTGCTGAGAAGGGCTCCCTTCCATCCTGCTAGCTTTTTCATTACCCGTTGAATGATGTTATCCCACATTCTCTCTGAGGGGCTTCCTTGGAAAAGAGGAAGGCCAAGGTATGTCGCAAGAAACTCAGCAATGGCACATCCCAGGATTTGAGCAATTCTTGTCTTTCTTTGAGCCGATGTGTTGATGAAGTAGATACTACTTTTGAGATAATTAACTCTTTTTCCAGTGGCTTGCTCGTAAGCCTCCAACATGTATCTAATGATTTTAGCTTTTGGGATGCTAGAAAGGTTAGCCAGGATGGTGTCATCAATGAACTATTGGTGAGACACTAGGGAGATGCTAGTTAAAGCTTTGATACCTAAAATATCTCCTGCTAAACAAGCAGCCTTGAGGGCCCTTCCGAGACTATCAGCCACCAAGATGAATAAAAATGGTGACATGGGGTCCCCCTATCTGATTCCACATCTACTTTTGAAATAGCCAATCACTACTCCATTGACTATGATAGAAAACCATGCTGAAGAGATGTAAGCTTTGATCAATCGAACCCATCTATGGTGGAAGCCAAACCGAGTCAGGACAACGATGATAAAATCCCATGAAATTCTATCAAATGCTTTATTAAAATCTAGCTTTAGAAAAAAACTTGGCAATTTGTTGATAGTTACTGTATGGATGAGCTCGTGAATGGTGATCACACTATAGGTAATGACTCTTCCTTGGACAAAGCTTCCTTGGAATAGGTTAATAACCTTGGGCATGATATGTTTCATTCTATTTGCCATGGTTTTGGTAAGGATTTTATACAAAATGTTTTAAATACTGATAGGATGAAAATCGGTCATGGATTGACATTCATGGGATTTCAGGATGAGGGTAAGGAACGTGGAGTTAAGGTCTCTCAAAAAAAACTTGGATCTTTGGATTTCAAGGATGGATTCAGTCATATCTTCTCTGATGATGTCCCAAAAGGTTTGAAAATATCTTAGTGGGAACCCATCTAGGCCAAGGACCTTGTCAATTGACATGGAGAAGAGAGCCTCTTTGATTTCATTATGGGAGAAGGGCTGAAGTAGAAAATCATTGTCAGCTTGAGATATGAGGGGCGAAATGTGCTGAAGAAGGGATTTCAACACATTAATCGAGCATGCTTGGGATGGGCCAAGGATGATGCAAAAATTATCCATTGCCTTAGATCTGATGTCTTCGGTACCTTTGAATAAGGACCCATCATATTTACAGATACATCTAATAGCATTTGCACCTCTATGTCTCATTGTAGTTGCATGAAAGAACTTTGAATTTAAATCACCTTCTTTAAGCCACAATGCTCAGGAATTTTGCTACCATAATGTTTTCTCTTTGGCTAGCAAGTTGTGGAACTCGGATAAGAGTATCTTCTCCTCTTATAACATCGTTGGTGCCATTTCCATTTTGTACCTGATCTTCTATCTCTTTCAATTGGGAGCATATTACTTTGTGCAATTAAAATATATTCCCAAACACTTCCTTATTCATTTCTTGAGCTAAAGTTTGAGGAACTTTAATTTTATGCAAACCTTGAAAACACATGATCTGTTGAAATGTTGGTTCCACCATTCAATGAGGTTTAACCTAAATTTTGGGTGTTGAAGCCACATAGACTCAAACCTGAATGGAGGTTTGTGACTAGGGTCCGGTCTTGAGACTTCAAGAAGCAACGGGTTGAGGTCAGAAGCTATTCTCGACAAGGATGATAGTGTTGTATAACCAAGGATCAAGATGGCTTCTTTGGATAGCAAGAATCTATCTAATCTCATTTGGATGAGTTGGTCTCCCTCATACTAGTTTGTCCATGTAAACAGTGAGTCTCGTAGTTCAACGTCCATCAATTCATTGGCATAAATAAAATTAGCAAAATACTCATAGCTCTTAGAAGTGATTGGAGCACCTCCAGATTTGTTAGTTGGGTACAAAAGGTTATTAAAATCACCTGCCAACATCCATTCTTGATAGGGGAAGGTCTTGCACATCTTTGTGAGGTTGTCCCACATTGATATTCTTTCATTGAAATTGTTTGGAGCATAGATGTTGGTTAAAACCTACTTCTTGTTTGTTTCATTGCATTTGAAGTAGATGTTGATAACTCTGTCATTGTGAGATATGAGTTCTCTAGTTACCTTGATTGGATCCCCCAGGCACAACAATACCCTCGAGGCACCATGAGCGAGAATTACAACAAATTTGTAGTTATTCCAAACTGATTTGACTATTTTTTTGTATTCGTATTTTCCACTTTTGTTTCCTAGATTATGAATATTGAAGGTCTCATTTCCTTTCTCATGGAATAAAACACCCTTTGTTTCATTGCTCTATTAAGGCCTCTGGCATTCCAGGATAAGACCTTCATTTGCATTATTTAGGAGCATATTTTCCCCTCATTTTTGGAGGTTTCATTCTTTTACCTTCTTCCTTTGACATCTCTCTGAATGGAGATAATGAAGATAATAATGTTGTTTGGTTGCCACTAGCTATGTCATCCACCATATTCTTTTTCCTAGAGTCAGGGTTGGACGGATGACCTTGCTTTCTTTCCAGACCCACATCACATTGGGATTTTTATGGCTTTTGGTGTTGTTCATGGGGGTCTGGAGGGTTCTCCACCACCTAGATAAATAGGGGCTTGAGAAGGGGACCCTAGTGAAAAGGCTTCAATGAGGGAATGCCCTACTCATGGTGGAGAACTACTTGACAATGAAAACAAGGGGTACGGGGATGAGTGAGAGGGAGACATAGGTAAGGAGAGTTGGTTTGAATGGGACAAGGGGTAAATGGGCTTGAGGGGGGAGGCCAACGAGGAGGGAACAAAGGGGGGTTTTTAGAGTAAGGGTGGCTCTTGAGGTGGGAAGCAAGGGGGGAGGCGAGGGTAAAAATGATGGGGGAAGAAGAAAGAGGAGAAGGGGTGGTAGAAGGAGATGCCAAAGGGATGGGAGGGTCAGGAGGGATTCCTTGGTTTGCAAGGGATGGATCAGGATGAGAAAGTTGTTCAACAACAAAACCTTAAGAAGGGAATTCATTGTCCTTATCAGTAAGAATTTTGAATTGGTTAGCAAAGAGAGATAATACCTTATTGGTACCACAATTTAGTCCTTTGTATTATGATTCAGGAGGAGCTTCTATTTGTTTTCCTTTCTCCATCTGGGCTTGTGAGTTTGGCTCCTCATCATTGAGGATGATTGACATTGCAAAATTGCTTCCCGCTAGGGCATGCTCCACGAAAATATTTCTTAGAGGATGGGCATTGCTCCTTGAGGTGGTCTTGGTTGTGACACAAACTACATGCTCTATTTTTAACCTGTTGGACCTACTTTATCAGAGGATATTGAGATATGATATGTCCCTATTTTTGGCACTCCACACAAAATATGGGTTTATTCTCATATTCAAAAGCCTACCTCTAGTGGTATGACCCATAGGTTAAGTTAGTGTATGTTAGAAGCTGGGAATAAAGGTTTGCCATAATGTAAAACTAGGTGTAAGGCATTTGGGACTGAGATTTGGTGGCTGGATCGAAAGCGACTAGGTCACCAACTGCACGGGTAATACTTCAAATAATACCTTCATCCCAAAACTAAAAGGGAAGCTCAGGTAGCCTAACCCAAATTTGGACCATGTTGATGCTCTTAGTCCCTGGGTTGAAGCCAGGGTTCCATCACATGATGAACAGGGGTCACCTCCCGAAGAACCAGGGTCCTCCCATTAAAATTCGAGTTATATCATTCGAATTATTTAGACAAATAATAAAAAACCCATGGGTCAAAACCACAAGATCCATGTGGTCTTTAGGTTTCCATTTGATCATTGCCCATCGACAGATGGATTCGATGTCAAGTCATGATCCAATGAACTTTCCAACAAGGGAAAGGAATTTTCTGCTCAACATCGGGGTCATGACATCTTCAGGAATACTGAGCTCCTTAAAATTGTCAAAGAGGGTTTCGATGGTTGGTGATGGGTCTGTCTGAGTTTGGTAGATATTCCTTTTCACTTTATCCATGAAAGAATTTTTTGGGCCATGAGGAGGTCTTGGGCCCTATCCCACTGCACTAGGGGGCCTATAAAGAGGAACCACATCAACACTGGACCCATCAGGGGATCTCTGAGGAGCTCCATCGTAGAATCTTCATCAATCGTCTCTTCTTGTCCACTGTCTACCTCAATAAAACCAGGATCAACTGTATCATGACCCCATAGGATCAACTCGTGACCACCAGGAGAGCTTCCAACTTTTTTGCCTTGACTAGATTCAAAATTTAAATGCCTACACTACTCCCACTCTGCTCCGCTTCGCTCCATCCAAGTTGAAAGAAATATGAGTTACTTGTGGAAATATGATATGTTATGATTGAACCTTTGGCATTCTCTTGAAAGGGACTAGCAATATATGATTGTAATAATATTTTTTTCAAAGACATATCTTGGAAAAAATGATATGAAATGAAAATGTGATTTTCAGTCGTAGGAAAGTATGGGATTTCCTCCCTTTGAATTATGAATGCTTTAGATAAATACAACAGGAGAAATGTATTGTGTTTAGGTGTATTCAAATGGAATATTATTACATGTTATTGCTTGCCTATAATGCATTTTCATATACATGTAATGGGTTGTCTTGATCTCGAAATGCCTACAATCTAGTACTAGTGGCTCGAACAGAGTCAAGCGAAGATTGGACTTATTCGACTTTTGTTGATATTGTATATATAATTTAACAAGGCCAATTTAATGAAATGTCTCCATTATTGTAAAGTATCTCCTTTGAGATCAATTTGTAATAGGATTGTACCACTCTTTAAGAGGATTGTAAACAATGTAATTCTCATTTGTAAGTAAACATGGAAAGAAATGCAAAGTTATGTTATGGCATAAATTTATCATATGTTAGGGTTTATATCTTTAAATGAGAATTAAATATGGTGTCTAAATGACCTAAAGTAATCCCTATACTACAAGAGGATGAATAAACCATACATGACACTTAAATATGTATCTTTAGTGAGTAAAATATGGAATGAACATAAGGGAGAATGTGGATGTTATCTCATTTCATGGAGATTATGGTTGAATAAATCAAGTAAGGTATAATGGTAGACATTCACAAGTCTATGTGGGTTTGTGTGATAACCCCCTTAGCTTCCTATTGTTGATATGGGATAGTTAAGCATTGCAATGATTGTTGTTCTATCCTTCAGGAAGAGCAAGCAAAACTTCAAGGTATACGCCTAATGTTCGGGTTGAAATAGACCTAACATAAGGACTAGTTTAATGTTTGATTTAAACTAGTAGGGAAAAGGGCATTCATGTTGAAGACGAGAGAATTTCTAATTGTAAGGTAAAGAAACCTTACCTGTAGGTCATTATAGGTATTGGCCACTCCTATCCATAGGATAGACACTGACCATGTTGAATTCTTATGAAGTGCAGCCTTGGACTTAGATATTCATCTATAAGAGAACCACACGAAGATACTTGAATTCACTCATGAGCTAGAAACATTGATACGAGCTGATAAAAAAAAATTCCCTAAGTTTGGTTGGTTATGAGATAGGGTAATTACATATATGTTGCTATGGATATGGGAAATTCTTTCCCATAATCCATTAGGATGAAATCTAAATGAAGGGAATAGGATGAAGTGGATTATAAAAATATTATATTTTTGATGTCGAATTGCTATGATATTGGACACATGGCAAGAGATTACAAAGTGAAAACAATGAAAAAATAAAAAATTATAATCGTGAGATAAAATTTAATACAAATCAAGGAAATCATATTGTAATAAAAGTTGGACTAGATCAAGCTTTACAACTCTAATATGATAGTTTCAAGGTGATTGAGGATGGAGAGCTCTGGAAGAGAAAACTAGGGCATCAGTTGGGTAGCCGAAGAGATTTCTAGTTATTGTGGACTTGAAGACAAGATTGATGTCCCAAGAGGGCCCAATGGGGACATCTTTATATCCTCTTTTAGAGAGACATAGTTCTTTTGCATATTTATTAAAGGATAAATCTCTATCAGATACTGAAGAAGCACAAAAAACTGTATTAAAAATGCTCTTTACGGTTGTTGGAAATAGATCCACATATCAACGAGTTAATGGATGCTTTCCACAGTCAGAATCAAGGCCAAATATTATCATTGAGCAAAGGATGGTTGAAGAAATAGTTTTATATAGAGCCAATCATGATTTGATCTGTAAATTCATGGGTATTCGCCTTACCCTAAATTTTTTACATTCCTGGGTCCAACAAGATTGGGAGCCTCTTGGTGAGTATTCTTTATGTTTTATTAGCAATAAATATTTTATTGTTAGTTTTCTTCACTTTCCAATAGAAATAGGGCTTTCAAATTAAAAAAGAGGAATCATGGTCCGATAGGATTATTTGTTCAACCATAGAGAGTGGGATTTGATCCTCGAATTGAACCCATTATTGTCTCGGTTTGGATCTGTTTGTATGCACTTCCAATGGAGTTTTGGAGTGAACAAATATTGGAAATTATCGGTAATTCCCTTGGAATATATTTGGGTGTTTCCAAAGACACAATGGAAGGAAACACAATTGTTTATGCAATATTATGTATGGAAATGGATCTTAGCTAGCCTTTGCCAGCAGAGGTGGAACTCGAACTTGTAGGACTATCTTGGATTCAACAATTGGATTATGAGGCATTGCCCTTCAGATGCAGAGTTTACCACAAATATGGGAATTTGGCCCAATCTTGCCCAAATAATATGAACATAAAAATGGAGGCTCCTCTGGGAATGTCAAATATTCCTAAGGAGGTTAAGTCAACAATTAATAAAGAAACAACCAATATTTCTCAAGGTAAAGAAACATAGGGATATGGTTTTGAACAACCCAAAAGAAGGAGAAGGCAAAAGAAAAAATATGGTAAAGAGCAAACCCAACTCAAGCCCTCCAATAGGTATGAGATCTTTAAGACACTAATGGACCAAGAAGAAGAATAATTCATGGAAGGAGTGGATGGGAATAATAAAAACAATAACAACCATGTTCAAGCCCCTCTTTCATCTCCTCCCATCATAGAGTAGGTAATTGAGTGCAGTGAGTTATCCCAATTAGATAGTGCAGGGGCATTGATAGTGCATAACCAAGATTAACCAATAATTAAGGACGTCATCATGGGTATAGCAGAAAAGAATAGAGAAATGCCAACTCTAGGGATAACTCAGGTGGAAAAGAGATAAAAAAATAGCAGCTCTCAAGGAGTGGGTAGAAAATCAAATAAGAAATTGATAGCAGTTCAAGGAGACAAACTAATCATTGGAGGATTGGTGAGGCCAATAGATTTGTATTGCTCTCAAGGTAACCAATGATTATACAATCATGGAATGTTAGGGGTTTAAACAGTAGACCCCATCAATATGTTGCTCAAAGACTCTTATAAAAATGTAAAATATATTTTTTGCTTATCCAAAAGACAAAAATGTCATTGATCTTATGTGTAAAATAGTAAATAGACTTTGGAGGGGTGTTGGTCATATGGAAGTGGTTGCCCAAGGGGCCTCAGGGAGGATAGTTACTTTTTGGAACTCTCTTGAATGGATTGCAATAGAACATATAGATTGGATGGGTGTCCTCACATCACATTTTAGGAATAATGTCATAGCTGAACATGTTTTAATCATAAATTTTTATGGGGCTCAAAACCTAGATGGTCAGATGCATCAATGGAAAATTGTGCATAACATGAGAGTCTCAAGGGAAGAGTTAGACTGGATTATTATTGGGGATTTTAATGCTAAATTATCCTCTAGATATCAGGAAGGGGGAACCCCAATTTTGGACCCAGGGGATCGACTTATGATTTCCCAAGTCCAGGAATTACACTTGGTGGATATTAAATGCCCTAGAACCAACTATACTTGGACTAATAAGAGGAGGGAGCCACATAGTAGGAAATTGAATTTAGATCATTTTTTGGTTTTAGAGGAGGTATTTGTAAAATGGAATATAAAATTTTAGATTTTGGAGGGTCCAGTTTTAGATCACTTTTCCATTTTGTGGAAGGGGGATCAAGACAGTGCAGCATCACAAACCATTTAAATTTGAAAACTTTTGGTTACAAAAATATGAACTTCAAAATAAAATTCCACAGTGGTGGGAAGAAGACCGCCCAATATATGGGATAGTAATGTTTAGATTCCATAAACAACTTCATTATGTCAAAGATCAACTGAAACAATGGAGGCGAGCTAACAACACATACTTCCAGGTCCATAGAGCTCCATTGGTGGCCAGATGGGATGAGGTTCAAAAACACTTTAGGGAAGGAAAAATTACAGAGCATCTCAAAGAAGAGGATGATGCATTGCATAAAGCGGTTGAGGACATTGACAACCAAGAGGAGACCTACTAGAAATAGAGAGCAAGAACCACTTGGTTATTATAAGGTGATAAAAATACCAAATTTTTCCATCGGGTTGCCTGTGCTAGGAGACAGACGAACAACATGGAAGCTCTTCAATATGAGAACATACACTCCTTTGATACAATTCTAGGTATGCATTTCCATTCAATGGATTATTTTTCTTAACTATTTAAGGAAAGTATGGTGCAATATGAAGATGCTCAAAAATAAGTTCTTGTTGTCATACCCTCTATTATCTTTGAAGAAGAAAATTAGGCCCTACTTAAACCCATTGATAGAGAGGAATTGAAGAATGTAGTCTTTGGAATGAGCACCAAAAAAATACCAGGTCTAGATGGCTTTCCAATTGATTTTTTTTAGGCCTTATGGGATAGCTTGGAGGAGGATGTAATGGTTATTATAGAGGAGTCCAAAGGTAGTAAAATAATGCTTAAAGCATTAAATCACACTTTCATTTCCTTAATTCCAAAAGGGGAGGAGGGGTGCATATTTCATATTATAGACCTATTGCCTTATGCAATGTCATACGTAAAATAATCACAAAGGTAATGGTTGAGCGACTAAAACCTCTTCTACATAGCATTATCTCCTTGGAGCAAGGGGGTTTTGTATAGGGTAGGCAGATCTTGGATTGTGTGGTTCTAGCTCAAGAGGCAATCCATTTAATGCAAACATCTAGTAATAGAGAAATATTCATAAAATTGGATATGTCAAAGGCTTATGATAGGGTGGAGTGGAGCTTCTTGTCAAAGATGATGGCAACCATTGGTTTCTCTCAAGATTGGATAGAATGGGTCATGAGTTATGTTTCTACTTTGACATACTTAGTGTTAATAAAGGGTCTTCCCTCGCAACCATTTGGAGCTAGTCGAGGCCCTCATTAAGGAAATCCTTTTTCCCCCTATATTTTTCTCATATTGGTTGAAGGCTTGGGTAGACTCATCTTGAGAAGACAACAAGGTTTGCTAACAGGTATCAAGGTGGGTGAGGAAGTTTTGACTCACCTATAGTTTGTGGATGACATAGGATTGGTGGGAGTGGCCAACTTCAGAGAAGCAAGAATGATTAGATATATACTTAATGTCTACCTTAGGGCTACAAACCAAGTCATCAGTGATAAAAAAATCCAAAGTGGCTACAAACCCATTATGACTAGAATCTTGGTAGAAATATTTCTCACAAGTAGATATGAGGAGGATGAATTAGCTTGGGGATATGGGAGCCTTGGTGTCTACACATTGAAGGAAGGATATGATAAGATCCTTCTAGAGCCTCCTCCTCATGCATATCAGGTTGAGGATTGGAGAAATATTTGGCAGTCGAAGGGTTGGCCGAAAGTAATTTTTTTTGTCTAGCAATTCATGAATAATGGAATTCTTACTTTTGATATTCTCGGATGTAGGGGAATCATTGGTCCATATCAATGTGTTTTATGCTACAAGAGTGAGGAAACAGATGATCACATGCCATATTTGGGAGAGATGATTTTTATATTATAAAATTTGAGTTAATGGTAATTTCAATCGGATTAATATTTGGGAAAGATGGAAGAGGGGTAGATTTAAATATAAAGCTCAATTTATTGGTTGGAATATTGGATTAAACTTCATTTGGTGGTAAGTGTGGTTGGAGAGAAATGCTAGAATTTTTAGAGAAACCTATTCATATTTAGATGGATTTTGGCAGGACATCTAGAGCAAAGTCACAGAAACTGTGGTAGTGTATGATAAAGAGGAAACTCAGGTTGTTATAGGTACATTGGAGAAGGAAGTTTAAGTATAAGAGGAGTAGGATATAGCTAGTTGGAAACCACCCCCAGAAGGTTGGATTAAAATTAATATTGATGGAGTTGCAAAACGTAATCTAGGTAGAGCTAGAATTGGAATGGTTTGCTGAAATCATGTTGGAACAATACTCTATTGGGAACTACAAGGTTTGGGAAGGGCCACAAACAATGAAGCAAAAGCCTTAGCTATCAAATATGCTTCTATTTGGGAAGTAAAACAAGGTTATAGGAGGATAATCCTAGAATCATATTCTCAAATAATGGTTGGAGCTCTAGATTGCATGAGGAACTTTGATTTGAAGACATGGAGGTTGAAGATTCTTGTCACTCAAAGTAAGGAATAATGGAGGGAATTAGATGATGTTATTCCAGTTTATGTGAGTAGAGATCTAAATAAAGTGGCAGAATTCCTAGCTAGGATGGGCACTGAGAAGGAGGTAGGGGTTTAGTGGCACAGTGACATGGCTATTGAGGATGAGATGGTTAGGCAGGTTGATGAGCAAATCCAGTGTTTAGCTAATTTGGACAACCATTCCAAAAATATGGTTTAGGATATTTGTGCTCCAATTTAGATCTTCTTTTATAGTTGTAAACAGGTGAACAACCATTGTAGAAATATGGTTTAAGAGATTTGGCTCCAATGCAAATATTATTTTACTATTGTAAACATGTGTTCTCTTTGGCTAAGGTTGGTAGAAATATAATCTGAACTTGTAAATTATCTTTGTTTTAATCCAAGTTTTTTCAAATTATTAAAAAAAACCACATTGGACTAGATCAAATAAATTCCACTCCAAATGAATAGGCAAAGAAAGAAGAAACAAAGAAAGTTATAAAGGGGTGAGAAAGTACATTGTGCAAGTTCAACTTTAAAAGGAACTAAAGGTGCAAAGGAATATGTGGAGGAAATATTTTAAAGTAAATATGATAGAAGAGATCAAGTTTATTCCACGTAAATTATCTTAATTTTCATCTATTATAGATTCCTCTCTTCTCAATAGAAATAGAAATAGTGTAGAGGTTATCCCTTTCACTTTAGGGTTTCAAGAGCAAAACAATAAGAAAATGAGGATGAATAATGTAATTATGATAAAAAATGAAAGTGTTTTTGAGGTTATTCCTTACATTTTAAATCCTTCAAAGCAAGACAAACCCATAGATGATAAGTCTCACTATGAGAAATATACAAAAATTGATGAGATTGATGAAGATAAAAGTGTTGGTGGAAATAGAAAAAAATGCAAGAAGACCAAATAAGCAAAAACAAAGAGAAAAATAAACTCATAGGTATATTAATATGGGATAACATAAGCAAATACCATAAGTGGTAACAAGAAGTGGGTCAAAACCACAAATAAAAAGTGATGATAAAAATGATATCTTGTAATATTAGGGGCATGAATAAGACCCATACAAAATTAAGTATTAGGGAATTGACAACTTGTCATAGACAAATTACTAAAAGAAATGGAAACTGAGTTGCAAATATTTTAGCCATTTGCAGTGTTGATTTACATGTTGGCAAAATTTAAATTTTAGAAAGCAATTGGATGAGTAAGGTTTTATCTCTTAATATCAAGGAGTTGATTGTGGAAACATAATAGTTTGAGGAGGATGAAAAATATATTTTATAGAAATGCAAATGAAGAATATCTTTGATTGAAAAACAAGTTCAATATGGTTTAATTAACTTTATATCAATATAATAAGAATAATATTGGATTTTGGTTATTTTAATGGGAGTGACCCCCAATAGTAGCCATACATAACTTAATAATAATAATAATAATAATATTATTATTATTATTATTATTATAATATATGAATATCATAAGTTATATAAAAAGGAGTCTATAGTAAGTGGAGGGAGTGAGTGCAAGCTAGGAGCAAGGTGAAAGTGTTAGTAAGAAACAGAAATCATGAGTAGGAAGTATGAAGTAAAGTGTTATCAAGGAGCAAGTACCACTTCTCTTGTTCTAGATCTTAGGAGAAATTCAAAAAGTAAAGGATTTATATAAATAAAAATCTAGATAACATGGTAACAACATCATTTTTTAAAGTCCTTACTGGAAGTAAGGATACCCTACATGGAAGTAAGGATGCCTTAGGTGGAAGTGTGGATGCCCTATTTAGCAATAAAAAAAAAATTAAGTCTATGAAAAACACTATCCAAGTAGCAGATACTACATCAGAGGTGATTATTAGGTATGAGATGATTGATCATGATATAATGGTTCTTAGAACTAAATGGTTAATATGTAAGTTCCATAGATATTGGCCAGGTTTTTTGAGATTCAAAATTGGATCAAGTGAAAGTGGGGATTGAATTCAAACTACTCCATGACTTTTATTTAGAAAGGATTTTTTTCTCATTATCTTTTCTAGTTCATAAATAAGGTATAAAATAATGGATGGAGTTCCTTGGTTTAGTGGCAAAGATGCATTATATTTAATACCATGAAGTGAGAATTTTAATATGGATACAAAGACTATTAAAAGGCTTATGGTGTTGATTAGGCTTTTTGGACTTTCTTATCAATTCATCAATAAGGAGATTTTGAAAAATATTGTTAATACTCTAAGTGAGTTCATCCAAGAGGGACCAAATGCTAAGGAGAGAAGGCATGTTGGATACACTTGAATATGTGTTGCCATGGATACTTTAAAACCTTTACCACAATTCATTAGGATCAAATCTAAGGCAAGAAAATGATTATGAAAACATTGCATTCTAATGTCACATATGTCATGAAATCGAACACATGACAAGAGATTGCAAATTGAAAATTATGGAGAAAGAGATGGAAATTTTGGGCACGAGGTAAATTTTAATGTATAAAAAGGAACTTGTATCATAGGAGAAGTGGGGTCAAAGCAAGGATTTTCCACTCCTAAGAAAGTGGCAAGAAAAATCCTTGTGTCTCATTAAATGACAAAGGCTATTATAGACCACTCAAATAAACCATTAGAAGAAAAATTAACACAAGGTATGAGGAAGTACAATGTGCAAGTTTAAATATAGAAGGATTCAAATATGTGAAGGAAGATGAAAAGAAAAATTTTAAAGCAAAGGAATATGGGGAGACAAATTTTAAAGCAAATAAGATAAATGAGGTCAAGGTTAATATAGGGTTTCAAGAGCAACACAATAAAGAAAGCATATGTAGGACATCCAAGGAAATTTAGGATTTTCAATGAAGCATAAGAAAGTAATGACTATGGAGGATCATCCATGCACTTTTAAGGTTTTTAGGATAACATAAAGGAGAAAGTGTTTATGAGGCTATTCCTTGCATTTCACATTCTTTAGGGAAACTTAAATATTTAGAAGATAAATCTCATTATGGATAATATGAAATGAGAGTGTTAGAGGGAACATAAAAAGGAGAGGACGGTCATCAAAGCATGAACAAAGAGAAAAATAAACTCAAAGGGATATTTATTTATGAAGCCAAATAAAAATATCATAGGTGTTAACAAGAAGTGGGGTTAAACCCACTAAAATAAAAAAAAAATTGATGATGATGAAAATGATACCATCGAATATTAGGGGTATGAATAATACCCCTAAAAAAGAGTTATTAAGGAATTAATAGGTTGTTATAGTCCCAAGCTTATTTAATAAAAGAAATAAAATTAAGTAGTGAGGAATGTAAAGATGATTTTAAAAATATTCGGAATATGAGTGATTGTCTAGTAGTTTCTTCTATAGGAGCCTCATGCAATATTGCAACAATATGAGACAAATGCAAATGGGATGGGTAATTGTTAGAAGCAAAAAGTAAATGGGTTGCTAGACCATTTTATAGGAAAGAGAACAACATCAAAGTTAGGTTTATAAATGTATATGATTCAACTATATTTACTTGTAAAAGATGTTAGAAGGACATCAACATACTTTTACCAAACACAATGAATGATTCATTTTAATCAATGGATTCTTGGGGGTGATTTCTACATCATTTTATCTCCTTTGGAAATGAAGGGTGGTATTCTAAATAAATGTAAGATTTTGCTTCATTTTTCAATTCAATGAGACTTTAGGATGTTAGTCCTTCAAGTTTTCAATATGAATGGGATAATAGATGCATTGGGAAACTCTAAAAATTGAATCTAAGCTCAAAAACTTACAAGATATAGTAGAAACCAATGGAATGTATTATGATTCTTATATGAGAGAAAAACAACTACTTTTTAGTTATCATAATGCATTGAAAAAGGAATCATATTGGTTCCAAAAATTTAAGGAGAAATGACTCAAGAAAGGAAATAGAAATACAAAAACAAAAAGCATGTTACGACAAAAATAAAATTTTCTTTTCATTACATAAAAAATTATTTGAACTCTCGATGGAAGAAATATTGAGGAAGAAGAAGATATAAGAAAGGAAGAAATTAATTATTTCAAAATATTTTGTTAGATAATAGACAAGATAATGAGCCATAGGATAAGCTTGTGCAAAATATTACATCAATTACCACACAAGGATAAAATAATAATTTGATGAAGATATCTATGGAGGAGCTACATGAAGTAATTTTCTCTTTTCATTCTAACAAGACACCTAGCCCTAATGGATTTCCTGCAATTATCTTTCAAAAAATTTGGAATTTATTGAAGAGTGATATATTAGTTGTAGTTGAAGAGGTTTGGAAAAGGAAGGGTATAATAAATGATATGTCACTTTTATTACATCAGTTCCCAAGAGATGCAAGACAAAATATTTTGATTATTTTCGTCCAATAAGCCTTTATAATATGATTTATAAGATTATTAAAAAAAAAATTGTCAAACAAGTTGAAAGGTATTCTATATTTTTTATTATAAATATTACACAGGAGGTCATAAGTTCTCTTCATTCCATTGCTATAAAGGGACCTTGTGAAAATCATTTAGAAAGATAATGGTTTCCCCTGTCTAGTCTAAATTGCTATAAAATTTCTTAAATTAAGTTATTAAACATGGCAAGAAGGCTACAAATCATACAAACTACATCACATAGGTGGAGACTATTTGGAGATCAAAGAAATAATTGAGCAAAAAGTTATTTAAAAAATAAGTAGGTTCTATTGATGTAATAAAAAAATATTTTAACGCCAGATGGAAGAAATATTGAGGAAAGATAATGAACCATAGGATAAGCTTGTGCAAAATATTACATCAATTATCACACAAGGACAAAATAATAATTTGATGAAGATATCTATGGAGGAGCTACATAAAGTAATTTTCTCTTTCCATCCTAACAAGACACCTAGCCCTAATGAATTTCCTACAATTTTTTTCAAAAAATCTAGGATTTATTGAAGAGTGATATATTAGTTGTAGTTGAAGAGATTTGGAAAAGGAAGGTTATAATAAATGATATGTCACTTTTATTACATCAATTACAAATAAATGCAAGACAAAATATTTTGATAATTTTCGTCCAATAAGCCTTTATAATATGATTTATAAGATTATTTAAAAAATTATGCCAAACAAGTTGAAAGGTATTCTAGATTTTGTTATCTGAGAGGAACAATGCGGTTTTGTTCATTGTAAAAAATTCTTGATGGTATAAATATTACATTGGAGGCATACATTATCTTCATTCCATTGCTATAAAGGGGCCTTGTCAAAATCATATAGAAATATAATGGCTTCCCTATTTAAATTACTATAAAATTTCTTAAGTTAAGTTATTAAACATGGCAAGAAGGTTACAACTCATACATGTGGAGACTATTTGGAGATCAAGGAAAGAATTGGGAAAAAGAGCTATTTCAAAAATATGTCGGTTCCATTGATGTAATGAAGTTATCAAGGAAAAGAACCCTACCCAAAGGATCATCAATATGGAATTTCATACCAAATAGTTTACAATTGATTAAAAAAAAGCATATTAAATGGTTAGTCAATAAGGGGAATTATATGCAAATATTTGGTTTGATGCTTGACTAAAGCCTTATCTTCTTAAATTTGAATCAAAATGACAATTTTCGGCTTGGGTATGCCTAGATTGTAAATATCCAAAAGGTCAAAGACTATATTAATATGACCAACAAATCCAAATAATTGGATCTCTATTAGTAACCTTGTTGAAGGAGAGGAACTCAAACAAATTATAGATGAACTTCAAAGTATGCTTCAAGAGTTTTATTTACTGATTTTTACAAGAAAGGATGATTTGGCTTGGAATCTATCAAAAGATGTTGGATGCTCAGTAAAGTTGGGATATGAGGATTTAGAGCAATCAAAATTTCTTACTATCAAATATTTTCCTTGGAAGAATAATTGATCACTAGAAAATCTTCCTAAGGCCTCAACATTCTTTTGGTTAGTAGTTCAAAGCAAGGGTTCGCGGGGCTAGGTGGATTGGTAAGCAAGTGGGCCAGACCGATGACAATGATCGACAGTCTCCATCTTACGTCAGGTCCACAATAGTGAGACAAATAGGCTAGTTGGGCACCTCCTCTATGGTTTGAACCCTGAGCTGGTAGATACTAAAAATAGTGGTTGTTACCAACTCCCCTATGAACCAAAAAAAATAGTTCAAAGCAAGATTATTACAGGAGAGAGTTTGGAAATAAGAGGTATCGTGAACCTTTTAGATATGCCTTATGTGAGAATAATTTAGAAACATTAGATCATTTACTTCTTCATTGTCCCTTTGCTCACACCATTTGAAAATATTTTAATCAATTAGTGTCTCATACCCCTAACTTCGGGATTTAGGTTTTAGGGTTTATGTTTTAAGGTTTAGTTAAATAAGTTTTTTTTTAAAGTATTTATTAGTTAGGGGTATGAAGGGGTATTAGACATTAATTGATTAAAGAAATGGTTTTTTTAAGTACTTAATTAGTTAGGGGTATGAAGTTAGTGGTATAAATTTAGGGGTATGAAGTAAGGGGTATGCATTTAGGGGTTTGAAGTGAGGGTTATGAGACCTTAATTGATTAAAGAAGTTATTTTTGTAAGTATTCAATTAGTTAGGGGTGTGAAGAAAGGGGTATGAAGTGAGGGGCATGAAGTGAGGGGTGTTAAAAAAGGGATATGAGGTATTAATTGATTAAAGAAGTGTTTTTTGTAAGTATTCAATTACTTAGGGGTATGAAGTGAGGGGTATGAAGAAAATGATATGACACATTAATTGATTAAAGAAGTTATTTTTGTAAGTATTCAATTACTTAAGGGTATGAAGTGAGGGATATGAATAAAGGGGTATTAAGTTAGGGGTATGAATTTAGGGGTATGAAGAAAGATGTGTGAAGTAAGGGGTATGAAGTTAAGGGTATGAAGAAAGGGGTATGAAGTGAGGGATATGAGGCCTTAATTGATTAAAGAAGTGGTTTTTTTAAGTATTCAATTAGTTAGGGGTATGAATAAAGGGGTATGAAGTGAGGGGTATGAAGAAAGGGGTATGAAGTGAGGGGTATGAAGAAAGGGATATGAGACATTAATTGATTAAATAAGTGGTTTTTGTAAGTATTCAATTACTTAGGGGTATGAAGTGAGGGGTATTTAGTGAGGGGTTTGAAGAAAGGGGTATGAAGAAAGAATTATGAATAAATGGGTATGAATAAAGGGATATGAAATTAGGGGTATGAATAAAAGGGTATGAAGTTAGGGTTGTGAAGTTAGGGGGTATGAAGAAAGGGGTATGAAGTTAATGAAGTTAGGGATATGAAGTGAGGGGTATGAGACATTAATTGATTAAAGAAGTAGTTTTTGTAAGTATTCAATTAGTTATGGGTATGAAGAAAGGTAAGGGGTGTGAAGAAAGGGATATGAGATATTAATTGATTAAATAAGTGGTTTTCGTAAGTATTCAATTACGTACGGGTATGAAGTGAGGGGTATTTAGTGAGGGGTATGAAGAAAGGGGTATGAAGAAAGGGGTATGAAGTTAGGGGGTATGAAGAAAGGGGTAAGAATAAATGGGTATGAAGAAAGGGATATGAAGAAAGGGATATGAAGAAAAGGGGTATGAAGTGAGGGGTATAAATAAAGGGATGCGAAGTGAGGGATATGAAGTTAGGGGTATGAGACCTTAATTGATTAAAGTTAAGGGTATGAAGAGAGGGGTATGAAGTGATGGTTATGAATAAAGGGGTATGAATTGAGGGGTATGAAGTTAGGGGTATGAAGTGAGGGGTATGAAGTGATGGGTAGACCTTAATTGATTAATGACTCATACCCCTAACTTCATACTTCTAACTTCATACCCATAACTTTAATTAATTAAGGTCTTAGAGTTTAGGGTTTGGGGTTTAGGGTTTATAGGTTTTAGGGTTTAGGGTTTTAGAGTTTAGGGTTTAGGGTTTAGGGTTTAGGGTTTTAGGGTTTAGGGTTTAGGTTTTAGGGTTTAGGGTTTTGGGTTTTGGGTTTAGGGTTTAGGGTTTAAGGTGTGAAGTAAGGGGTATGAATTTAGGGTTATGAATTGAGGGGTATCTAGTTAAGGGTATGAAGTTATGGGTATTAAGTTAGGGGTATGAGACCTTAATTGATTAAATAAGTGTTTTTTTATTTTAAATTTCTTTAACTGTAAAATTTAATTAAAAAAATTAAGAACTTTGAAATTTTAATTTTAACTTTTTTTTTTCTTTTTTTCTTAGAAACTTTAAAATTTTAATTTTATTTTTATTTTTTTAACCTTATAAAATTAAAAAAAAAAATCCATAAACTTTAGAAAAAAAAAAAATCAATGTTTTTTTTCAAAAAAAAAAAGATGTTTCTTCATACCCCTCACTTGACACCCCTAACTTCATACCCCATTCTTCATACCCCTAACTTCATATCCCTAATTTCATACCCTTTCTTCATAACCCTAACTTCATACCGCTCACTTCATACCCCTCACTAATTGAATACTTACAAAAACCAATTCTTTAATTAATTAATGTCTCATAACCCTAACTTCATACCCCTAACTTTGTACCCCTCACTTCATACCCCTAACTAATTGAATACTTAAAAAACCACTTATTTAATCAATTAGTGTCTCATACCCCTAACTTCAGGGTTTAGGGTTTAGAGTTTAGTTAAAGAAGTGGTTTTTGTAAGTATTTAATTAGTAAAGAAAATGAAGTGGGTTTTGTAAATATTTAATTAGTTAGGTGTATGAAGTTAGGGGTATGAAGTGACGGGTATGAGACCTTAATTGATTAAAGAAGTGGTTTTTGTAAGTATTCAATTATTTAGAGGTGTGAAGAAAGGGGTATGAAGTGAGGGGTATGAATAAAGGGGTATGAAGGGAGGGGTATTAAGAAAGGGATATGAGACATTAATTGATTAAAGAAGTGGTTTTTGTAAGTATTCAATTACTTAGGGGTATGAAGTGAGGGTATTTAGTGAGGGGTATGAAGAAAGTGCTATGAGTAAAGGGGTATGAAGTTAGGGGTATGAAGTGAATGAAGTTAGGGGTATAAAGCTAGGGGTATGAGACCTTAATTGATTAAAAAAGTGGTTTTTGTAAGTATTAAATTAGTTAGGGGTATGAATAAAGGGGTATGAAGTGAGGGGTATGAAGAAGGGGTATGAAGTGAGGGGTATGAATAAAGGGATATGAGACATTAATTTATTAAAGAAGTGATTTTTATAAGTATTCAATTACATAGGGGTATGAAGTGAGGGGTATGAAGAAAGGGGTATGAATAAAGGGGTATGAAGTTAGGGGTATGAAGAAAGGGGTATGAAGTTAGGGGGTATGAAGAAAGAGGTATGAAGTGAATGAAGTTAGGGGTATAAAGTGAGGGGTATGAGACCTTAATTGATTAAAGAAGTGTTTTTTGTAAGTATTCAATTAGTTAAGGGTGTGAAGAAAGGGATATGAAGTGAGGGATATGAAAAAAGAGGTATAAAGTTAGGGGTATGAAGAAAGTGATATGAGACATTAATTGATTAAAGAAATGTTTTTTGTAAGTATTCAATTACTTAGGAGTATGAAGTGAGGGGTATTTAGTGAGGGGTATAAAGAAAGGCGTATGAATAAAGAGGTATGAAGTTAGGGATATGAATTTAGGGGTATGAAGAAAGGGGTATGATTTAGAGGTATGAAGTTAGGGGGTATGAAGAAAGGGATATGAATAAAGGGGTATGAAGTTAGGGGTATGAAGAAATGGGTATGAAGTGAGGGGTATGAAGAAATGGGTGTGAAGTGAGGGGTATGAAGTTAGGGGTATGAGACCTTAATTGATTAAAGTTATGGGTATGAAGAGAGGTGTATGAAGAAAGGGGTATGAAGTGAGGGGTATGAAGAAAGGGGTATGAATTGAGGGGTATGAAGTTAGGGGTATGAATTTAGGGGTATGAGGTGAGGGGTATGAAGTTAGAGGTATGAAGTTAGGGGTATAAGACCTTAATTTTATTAAATAAGTGGTTTTAAAATTAGGAACTTTAAAATTTTAATTTTAATTTTTTAACCTTAGGAAAAAAAAACAAAAAAATCAAAATGTTAGAAAATCAATTTTTTTTCAAAAACTTTAGAAAATCCAAAAAAATCAATGTTTCTTCATACCCCTCACTTCACACCCCTAATTGCATACCCCTCACTTCATACCCCTTTCTTCATACCCTTAACTTCATACCCCTCAATTCATACGCCTCATTTCATACCCCTCACTAATTGAATACTTCCAAAAACTAATTCTTTAATCAATTAATGTCTCATACTCCTAACTTCATACCCCCACTTCATACCCCTAACTAATTGAATACTTACAAAAACCACTTCTTTAATCAATTAATGTCTCATAACCCTAACTTTAGGGTTTAGGGTTTAGGATTTAGGATTTATGGTTTATGGTTTAGGGTTTAGGTTTTAGTTAAAGAAGTGATTTTTGTAAGTATTAAATTAGTAAGGGGAATGAAGTTAGTGGTATGAGACATTAATGTATTAAAGAAGTGTTTTTTGTAAGTATTTAACTAGTTAGGGGTATGAAGTGAGGGGTATGAAGTAAGGGGTGTGAAATTAGAGTTATGAAGTAAGGGGTATGAAGTGAATGAAGTTAGGGGTATGAAGAAAGGGGTATGAAGTGAGGGGGGTATGAAGAAAAGGATATAAGACATTAATTAATTAAATTTAGGGGTATGAAGAGAAGGTGTATGAAGAGAAGGGATATTAAGTGAGGGGTATGAAGAAAGGGGTATGAAGTTAGGGGTATGAGACATTAACTGATTAAAAAAGTGTGTTTTTTTTAATTGTAAACTTTAATTTTTTTTAAAATAGGAACTTTAAAATTTTAAATTTAACTTTAATTTTTTTTTTTCTTAGGAAATTTAAAATTACAATTTTAATTTTAATTTTATAACTTTAGAAAAAAAACAAAAAAATCAAAACGTTAGAAAATCAATTTTTTTTCAAAAACTTTAAAAAATTCAAAAAAATCAATGTTTCTTCATACCCCTCACTTCACACCCCTTTCTTCATACCCCTGCCTTTATACCCCATTCTTCATACCCCTAACTTCATACCCCTCACTTCATACCCCTCACTAATTGAATACTTACTTAAACCAATTCTTTAATCAATTAATGTCTTGTACCCCTAACTAATTTTATACTTACAAAAACCTCTTCTTTAATCAGTTAGGGTCTCATACCCCTAACTTCAGGGTTTAGGGTTTAGTTAAATAAGTGGTTTTGTAAGTATTCAATTAGTTAGGGGTATGAGACATTAATTGATTAAATAAGTGGTTTTTGTAAGTATTTAATTAGTTAGGGGTATGAAGCTAGGGTATGAAGTGAGGGGTGTGAATTAAGGGGTATGAAGTGAGGGGTATGAGACCTTAATTGATTAAATAAGTGGTTTTTGTAAGTATTCAATTAGTTAGGGGTGTGAAGAAAGGGGTATGAAGTGAGGGGTATGAAGAAAAATATATGAGACATTAATTGATTAAAGAAGTGGTTTTTGTATGTATACAATTATTAGGGGTTTGAAGTGAGGGGTATTTAGTGAGGGGTACGAAGAAAATATTATGAAGAAAGGGGTATGAATAAAGGGGTATGAAGTCAGGTGTATGAATTTATGGGTATGAAGTAAGGGGTATGAGACTTTAATTGATTAAATAAGTGGTTTTTTAAGTATTCAATTAGTTAGGGGTATGAAGTGATGGATATGAGACCTTAATTGATTAAAGAAGTGGTTTTTTAAGTATTCAATTAGTTAGGGGTATGAATTTAGGGGGTATGAAGAAAGGGGTATGAAGTGAATGCAGTTAGGGGTACAAAGTGAGGGGTATGAGACCTTAATTGATTAAAAAAATGGTTTTTGTAAGTATTCAATTAGTTAGGGGTATGAAGAAAGAGGTATGAAAAAAGGGGTATGAAGTGAGGGGTATGAAGAAAGGGGTATGAAAAAAAGGTATGAAGTGAGGGGTATGAAGAAAGGGGTATGAAGTGAATGTTATGAAAAAAAGGATATGAGACATTAACTTATTAAAGAAGTAGTTTTTGTAAGTATTCAATTACTTAGGGGTATGAAGTGAGGGGTATTTAGTGAGGGGTATAAAGAAAGGGGTATGAAGAAAGGGGTATGAAGTTAGGGGTATGAAGAAAGGGGTATGAAGGAAAGGGTATGAATTTAGGGGTATGAAGTTAAGGGTATGAAGAAAGGGTTATGAAGTGAGGTGTATGAAGAAATGGGTGTCAAGTGAGGGGGATGAAGTTAGGGGTATGAGACCTTAATTAATTAAAGTTAGGGGTATGAAGAAAAGGTATGAAGTGAGGGGTATGAAGAAAGGGGTATGAATTGAGGGGTATGAAGTTAGTTGTATGAAGTTAGGGGTATGAAGTGAGGGGTATGAAGTGAGGGATATGAAGTTAGGGGTATGAGACCTTAATTGATAAAAGTGTTTTTTTTTAATTGTAAACTTTAATTCAAAAAAAAATAGGAACTTTAAAATTTTAATTTTAATTTTAATTTTTTAACCTTAGAAAAAAAACAAAAAAATCAAAACGTTAGAAAATCAATTTTTTTCAAAAACTTTACAAAATCGAAAAAAAAAATCATGTTTTAAAAAAAAATCAATGTTTCTTCATACCCCTCACTAATTTAATACTTACAAAAACCAATTCTTTAATCAATTAATGTCACATACCCCTAACTTTAATCAATTCAGGTCTTAGGGTTTAGGATTTAGGTTTTAGGGTTTAGGGATTAGGGTTTATAGGGTTTAGAGTTTAGGGTTTTAGGGTTTATGGTTTAGGGTTTAGATTTTAGGGTTTAGGGTTTAGAGTCTAGGGTTTAGGGTGTGAAGTTAGGGGTATGAATTAAGGGGTATGAATTTTAAAATTTTAATTTTAAATTAAATTTTATTTTCTTTTTTTCTTATGAACTTTAAAATTTTAAATTTTTAACCATAGAAAAAAACCAAAAAAAATCAAAACGGTAGAAAATCAATTTTTTTTCAAAAACTTTAAAAAATCCAAAAAAATCAATGTTTTTTAAAAGAAAAAAATCAATGTTTCTTCGTACCCCTCACTTCACACCCTAACTTCATACCCATTTGTTCATACCCCTAACTTCATACCCCTAACTACATACCCCTCACTTCATACCCTTCACTAATTGAATACTTACAAAAACCAATTCTTTAATCAATTAATATCTCATACCCCTAACTTCATACCCCTCACTTCATACCCCTAACTAATTGAATACTTACAAAAACCACTTCTTTAATCAATTAGTGTCTCATACCCCTAACTTCAGGGTTTAGGATTTAGGGTTTATGGTTTATTTAGCCTTGCTCATGGAATCGCATGATAATGTTATTAACCTTTTGCATGCGCAATTAGAATTTCGAAGACTTACTTTATTGCATATAAATGATATGGTATAAATACCATATCTTATTTTTTCTTGACGTCAACAGGAAAATATTAAAATGAAATATTTTGCGCTCAACCCTAACTTAGGGTTTAATTAAATTAATTTATATTATTAATTATAATATAAATATTATAATTAATTAACCTTAGGATTAATTTAAACTCTTAATATTATAATAATAAACTTTATAATATTATTTCCTTCGGGCCTAGGTAGTTTCATTTATTTAGGGTGTTTTGTCAATATTTTGACCAATCATGTGAAGTTTTAAACCAAATCTCTTGGGCTTAAAATATAAATATTTTAACCCTCCTTTTGCCAATTCCTTGTACTGACTTATGACATCACTAACACTATTTCTTAACATCAATGACAACACAACTACTTAAAATATCTAACAATCTCCCCCTTTGTCATTGATGTCAACCCTTTTTTCTTAACCATTCCTTTTTCCTTTTTCCAATTCTGCTCCCCTTGATAAACTGCTCCCTCTGACTGAATGCTCTCCCCCTAACTCAAATCTCTCCCCCTTTGAAATCAATTGCAAAGGTCCATATTTGGGGCTAAATATAATACTCTTAGCTCAGCCCCCTTCGCACCTCCTCTCCTTGAGGTGGTTAATTTTTGGATGGGAGTAGAACTACTCCCAATTTTCCTCTAAGATACTCAAAATTCTCTTTTGGAAGTGGTTTACTGAAGATGTCCACAATCTGCTCCTTTGTAGTAATATATTCCAACCTAACTTGCTTATCTGTCACCTGCTCTCTCAAAAAATGATATTTAATCGAAATGTGCTTGGTCCAGGAATGCATCACCGAATTCTTTGAGATATTTATAGCACTTGCATTATCGCATAGTATAGGGATAGGGTGATCATGCTTTATCTTGAAGTCCTCTAAAGTTTGCTTTATCCATAATACCTGTGTACAACAAGCAACTACTACAATATACTCTACCTCTACTACGGATAAGGATATTGATGCATGTTTCTTGCTTAACCAAGAAACTAAACAATCTCCAAGAAAGAATGCCCCTCCACTTGTGCTTTTTCTATCATCAATACTGCCAGCCCAATTTTCATCTATATATGTTGTGAGAGTGATCATTTTTGGGGTACCATAGCCCAAAATCCATAGTCCATTTTAAATACCTGAGAATCCTTACATGTGTCTCCTTGGGTGCTGCTTGAAACCTTGCCACTAGTCCCACTGCCTACATTATATATTGTCTTGTAGTGGTGGCATACAGTAAGCTGCCAATCATATATTTGTACAGTTTCTGATTTGCCTCAGGAGATTCATCATCTTTACTTAACTTGCATCCTATAACCATGGGGGTACTCACTTGTTTACAATCTTCCAACTTAAATTTTTTTAGCATCTCTTTTATATACGTGGTTTGTGAAAGAAATACACCTTTCTATGATTGTGAAATCTAAAGTCCAAGAAAGAAGGATAACTCACCAAGCATTGACATCTCAAATTCATTTTGAGTCCTCTTTGCGAATTTTTGACACATATTATCATTGTTACCTCAAAAAATGATATAATCCGCATAAACAACCATAATTAGTAAGTCATTACCTTCATTTTTGATGCATAAGTTATTGTCCACTATTCCTTTCCTAAAACTCTATTCCTGAAGGTACTTATCCAGTCTTGAATACCAAGCTCTAGGAGTTTGTTTTAGTCTATAAAGTGCCTTCTTCAATCTGCATACATAGTCTAGTTTATCAGTTAAGTTGAATCTCTCTGGATGCTAAATATAAACCTCTTCTTCTAGGACACCATTTAGAAATGTTGATTTAACATCCATATAATATACTTTGAAGTTTTTGAAACTTGAGAAGGCTAAGAACATTCTTATAGCTTCAAGTCGTGCAATTGGAGCAAATGTCTCATCAAAATCAATTCCCTCAACCTGTGCATAACCTTTGCATACTAATCTTGCTTTGTTTCTGACTACTTGACCATCTTCATTTAACTTGTTTCTGAATACCCATTTAGTGTCAATCACATTCTTGCCTTTTGGTCATGGGACAAGTTCCCAAGTCCTACGTTTCTCTATTTGATCTAGTTCCTCATTCATTGCCTTAATCCAAAACTCATCTTCACTTGCCTCATTGAAATATTTTGGCTCAATTTTAGATAACAAAGAGAAAATTTCTTGTTCATTTGATGTTATTACCCTTCTCCTTGTTTGTCTCTCATATGGATTCCCAATGATTAGATCTCTTGGATAATTTTTTTGTATATACCTAGATGGAGTCTTAGGAAAAAGTCTTTGTGTTTCTTTTTCTTCTTCTGATTCTTCACGTAACTCTTCTTGATAACTTTCATCTTCCTGATACACAATTTCTTGAGTTGGTTCTCTTGACCCTATCTCCTCATCAACAATTATATTTATACTTTCTATAATAGTATGTGTCCTTTTGTTATAGCATTTATAGGCTTTGCTCTTAGTGGAATAGCCAATAAAAATACCCTCATCACATCTTGAGTCAAACTTGCCCAAGTTTTTCTTTTCCCGTCTTATGTAACATTTGCTTCCAAAAATTCTAAAATATTTTATAGTGGCTAGTCTTCCTTTCCAAAGCTTATATGGATTTTTGTGATGATTTACTCTTAGTTGAGCCCTATTGATGATATACATTGTTTTATTAACTACATCTCTCCAAAAACCATCTGAAACCTTGGATTCATTCAACATAGCTTTGGTCATATTTTCAATGGTCCTATTTTTCTTTTGACTACTCCATTTTTTTGAGGAGTTCTTGCAACTGAGTATTCTCTTTTGATCCCATGTTGTTCACAAAAGTCTATGAATTAATTTGAGGTAAATTCTCCTCCTCTGTCTGATCTCAAACACTTAATACTCTTACTTATTTTATTTTCTACTAATTCTTTAAATGCCTTGAACTCATCAAGTGCTTCTAACTTTTCTTTCAAGAAGGCTACCCAAATCATTCTAGAGTAACTAAAAATTCGAGCGATCAACAATTTGAAATTAATGTAAGGTTGAATATATACAATGCCATGGGTAGTTCCTCAAGTACCAACTACCCCAACTGAATTGGAGAGAGCTAAAGAGCTATTTTACCTATGCACACAATAATTTAATATATATATGTCTATAATTGCTAACATCCCCCCTTATTACATTATTGGCAAATACATAGAGCATTGCAAAACAGTTCAAATTTGACACGTGCAAGTGCCTTTGTGAAAATATCTGCAACTTGTTGATCAGTGGAAATGTAATGGAGCTGGATGTGGTGCTTTGGAACTTCATCATGTATGAAATGAAATTGAGTGTCGATGTATTTGGTACGATCATGAAATATTGGATTCTTGACAAGATTCAAAACACCTTGATTGTCGTAAAATAAATGAAGTGGAAGGTTCTTTGGAAGACCCACGTTTGTAAGAATGTGACTTAACCATATTATCTCGTAGATTGCTCCACTTGCTACGTGATACTCTACCTCTATAGAGGATAAAGCAACCACCTATTGCTTCTTATTGTGCCATGAGACAGGTCCAAATCCAATATGGAAAATGTATCCAGAAGTCGATTTACGATCATCAATGGATCTGGCATAGTTTGAGTCTATGTATCCTTGTAGATAGAATTTTCTATTCTCTTTGTACTCCAACCCAAAATTTGTAGTACCATAGACATAATGAATAACTCTCTTTGTTGCTTTCCAATGACTCACTTTGAATTCCTGTATGAACCTTGAAATATAACCCATAATAAAACTAAAATCTGGCCTGGTATTTATCAGATATATGAGACTCCTAATCAGTTGGTGATAGAGAGTGCCATCTACCTATGGTGATTGATCATATAATGATAGCTTGAGTCCAAGCTCCATTGGAGTTGCCTTAGACTTACAATCAATCATGCGATATTTATCAACCAATGTCTTGGCATACTTCTTTTGTATTACTCTGATATGATGCTTTTTTTGAATCACTTCCAAACCAAGACAATAGTGAAGAAGTTCTAGATCTATCATTTGAAAATATTGTTTCAAATCATCTTTTACTACATCAATCATACTCTATGAGCTTCCTGTTATGATCAGATCATCTACATATAGCACCAAAATCACTATGTCAGAACCATTATTCTTGATATAGATATTTGAATTTGAAGGACTTCTTTGGAAATCATGTTGCACTAGGTGACTATCTATTTTGATGTACCAAGCTCGAGGAGATTGTTTCAACCCATACAAGGATTGGATCAACTTACAAACTTTCTATCCTTTCCCTTCAACAAAAAATCCTTCTGGTTGGGTCATGTACACTTCTTCTTGTAGGTAACCATTCAAGAAAGCACTTTTTACATCCATCTGATGTAACTTCCACATAAACTGAGCTGCCATGGCACAAAGTACTCAAATGGTAGTCATTTTTGTAGTAGGGGCAAAAGTCTCTTCATAATCTATGCCTTCTTTTTTAGCATAGCCATTTTCAACAAGATGGGATTTATGTTTATCAATAGTACCATCTGCTCTATACTTTACTTTGAACACCCATTTGTAGCCAATGGGCTTATTTCCTGAAGGTATATTTACTAGCTTCCATGTATTATTTTTCATGAGAGATGTATGTTCTGCTTCCATAGCAGCATTCCACTAAGGCTCACTAAGTGCATCCTGAACTGTTGTAGGTTCATTTTCATCCAATGTTGTCATATAAACCCTCTCATCCTCCATATCTATTTCCCTATCTTCCTTTGCATCTATAGATAGTTCATCAAGTTATTAGTAAATCTCGTCAACCTTTGAAGTTGATGCCTCTGCTCTCATCTATTGAGTCATACTGCAAGTACAAGGTCAATGTAGAGTTAGATCTGGAAGTGATGTCAACTTGGAATATCTCAATGTACTAGTATACCATTTTAGAATCTTATTTTGTTGGGGAGGAGCCTCTTTCTTAGGCTCATCGTCCTCAAGGTATACATTTGTAGAAGTGTTATTTGATGTGAAAGCTTCATCAAATACCACATCTCTACTTATATGTGTCTTCTTGGTCATAGGATCTATCAATCGATATCCCTTTGAATGCTCATCATAACCAAGAAAGATACACTATAAGGTTTTTTCATCTAACTTCTTCCATTTTTGTTTTGGTATGTGCATGAACGCCTTACATCCAAAAACCCTTAGATGAGAAATGGAGGGTTTTTTACCACTCCATGCTTCTTGTGGAGTTTTACCCTGTAGATCTCTTATGGGTGCTCTATTCAGGATGTATGATGTTGTGTTTACTGCTTTTGCCCAATACTCATGCTCAAGATGTGCTCCCTTTAGCATACATAGAACTATTTCCATAATGGAACAATCTCTCCTCTCTGCAACTCCATTTTATTGTGGAGTATAGGCTGTAGTCAGTTGTCTCTTAATCCCATGTTCTTTTAGAAATGATGAAAATTCCTTGGAAGTATATTCCCCCCCTCAATTTGAGAGAAGGATTTTGATGGAACATCTTGACTCCTTCTCAAAAAGCTTCTTGAACTGTTTAAAGTACAAAAATACCTCTGACTTCAATTGAAGGAAGAAAACCCACATCTTCTACGAGTAATCATAAAAAAAATTGAAAATTCTTCTTTCCACCATAGCTGGTTGGCATAGGATCGCACAGATCGGAGTGTACCAACTCCAAAAGTTTCTTAGCTCATGAAAAGCTAACTTCAAATGGTACCCTATTTTGCTTCCCTACTAAGCAATCCAAGCAAACTAGCAATGTATGAAAGGTTGAGAAGACCTCTCACCATCTCATATTTTCTCAACTCAAGAAAATATCCTGAACTTAGATGCCCATATCTCTTGTACCATAGAGAAGTAGCCTCCTTGGTAGTTGCTACCAGGGCAACATGAGGTGTTGAAATGATATCTAAAATAAACAAGCCATACTTATAGTTGTATGAGTCTGTTGCTGCATATTTTCCTTTTTTGGTTATAAACCATCTCTTCTTTCCTTTCTCAACACTGAGCATAACATCCATATCTCGATCCTAGATCTGAGGGACTGACAATAGATTGTTAGCCAATACAAGAACATAAAGCACCTTCTCAATATGACATTTGCCATCTGGAAGAGTGATAGAAACATCGCCTTCACCTTGCACTTGGTAGGTTTGATTGTCTGCAATTGTTATTGGCTTACCTTACTTTTTCTCAAATATCTCAAACCACGATCTGTCTCCAGTCATGTGTTTACTGGTACCTAAATAAATATACCACACTACATATTTCTGTTGATATGAAGTATGAGTCATGAGAACCTTGTGTGCTCGCTCAAAATTTGAGTCTGATTCTGATTCGACATAAGCAACATTCCCCTTGGGTTGCTTATTCTTTTTTTGTGGTTTGTATTTCCCTTTTCCCTTCTTCTTATGATCTTGGTCATTCTGTTGTTTTTTCTTAAACCAACACCTATTGGTGTCATGGTTATTCATATCATAAATCTTGCAATATTTTTTATCTTTTTACTGATGTTGTTCCCCTTTTCCCTTTGATGAAGATCCTCCTTTTTGAAACTGACCTTGATTCTTATCCCCTTATTTGGTGTAGAGGGCATTATCTAGCACTTCATCCTTCTAAAACTGATTTACCTCTTTAGTTTGCAATAAATTCACTAATTCCACAAAGGACACTTGTCTATCAGATACATGAAGTGAGGTTATCAACACCTTATAGGACTCTAGAAATGCTCTCAAGATGACAGAGGTCAAGATAGCATCATTCACTAGTTGTCCCATAGCATTCAATTTAACTTTCAATTCTGCCACTCAGCATAGGAATAGGTCAACTATCTCACCATATTTTATAATGAGTGTATATAGTTGAGTTTGAAGGTGTAAAATAGTGGAGTTATTTTTACCTTCATAAATAGTAATCAAAGCATCCCAAGCTTCCTTACTAGTTTTGGCATCACATATATGAGGCTAGACCTCATCTATATTAGCAAGCAAAATAAACATGAGATATATTTTATCCTTCTTATCAAAAGCTTCTTGATCTACCCCTACTGTTGTAGGATTTTTTGTAGTGCCAGTCACTACATACCACAAATATTCTACTTGAAGAATAGCATGTGTCTTTGTCTTCCATGGTGCGAAGTTAGAACCTTTCAACAACTTTGAATCTGATAGATATTTGTGAACAGTGGCCATTGTGAAAGTTCCTTATAACACCAAATGGTCTCTCTTGCTATATACCTGCCATGCCTTTATACCGAACCTTCTCAAGATACCCGCCCTTACGTGAGGGAGACTATAGGTACTTTGAGAGTATAACGGTAAGTGGTACTTAGGCGGTACTAAAAGAGAAGTCAATCATATTGATGGCACCTACCTCAAAACCCTCAAGAAAAGGATAATGAGTTGGAGGATTTTAATCCAAACAATAAAAAATAATTAGGATATAAAATAGAGTGAATATCAAAATTGGTTTGCCTTATTTCTCCCCAACGATTGATAGAGAACAAGCTCAGACGTCATTGTTGCAACTATGTTAGGCAGTGGATACAGTAGCCCAAAGCACGATATCATTACCTATAAGTTTAGGCCAGAGGTATCATAGATACCGAACACTATCATGCAATTGAATTGCACAAATAGGTAAAAATTTGGGGTCTTTTCTTTGCTTGCTTGTTAATTTTACCTTATGATTGAAATGCACAAAAATAGAAAATTTAAATGCAAAAACAATCACAAGAACCCACAAATTTAAATACTTAGGTGTTGGTTACCACCAAAAATTGTACCTATACCAGTTTTAAAAGATGTCGATTACCACCGAAAATGCATCTTTGTTACAATGATTTTTGCAAAAAATTTTGAATTTCTTTTTTACTTCGCAAAAATAATGATATTCAAAACCACAGTTACAATTTTGATTTTAATTGGCACAATTTCACAATTTCCTTACCTCCCTTTGTATTTAGAATTTTGCAAGGAAAAATTGCTTGGTATCCCCCCTTTTTTAGTGCAAAATAAACAAGAAGGAAAAAATTGTGCTAAACACCCTTTCAAAAATGCAAAAAAAAATCCAAAGAATGCTTATCCTCCAAAATAGATTTGTTGCATTAGGGTTTGAGCGGCAAAATAGTTTTGTGTTCTTTGAAGGAAAACAATAAAAAAATGAAGTCCTTATCCCTCCAAAACAAAACTTGTGTGAAAATAATGCCACTTGTGTTTCTTGCTATTTCTTGCTAACAAAAATGAAAAGTTGCATTTCTTGCTAACAAAAAAAAAATTGTTTCTTGTGAACAAAAATAAAAAGTTGCTTTTATTGGTTTAGTTCTTGTAAAAAATGAAAAATTGCTTTGTTTGCCCTTATTACTCCAAAAAAACACTTTATGTGCGAATAATGCCAAAGAAATGGTAAAATGTGGGAGAAAAGTACCTTTTATAGAAAAATGTGGGCATGCGTGGATTGAACCCTCGACTCTGCTTGGGCAAGCGTCTTAGCAAGAACTTTGGACCACCTCGGCTACTCAATCTAATGAAGAGGAAAACACAGGTTTGGGAAAAATGTAAGCCACGTCACAAGATTATGTGTCCTCCATGAGTGTAACCAATCACATCTCACGCGTGGGTCTTGTTTCTGACAAAAACTATCTCCTCTACGTCCATATGTAAATCTATGTTGGAAACCATGTCACTTTCATTGGTTTGTGGGCCTCACTTCACATGGCTTGGATACGTCAGCACAACAAGTAGATACCTCCAGGTTGACGATGATAAAAGCATACATGGAACATGGAACATCCAAGTTTTAAATATGTGATGGAAATAAAACTTTAGGATATGGCCTGAAAATATACCTCCACCAATGAAAAATCAAAATAGAAACTGTTAGTCTGGTCTGTCTCTGACGTAAAATATATGATGTCTACTACAGATTGAGCATTATTTTGCAGAGTCACCTCTCTTGGCACTATGTGCTCGCTATCAGGGTCCTAGCCCACTTTTCACTGAGCACTCGCTATCAGAGTCTCGGTGCGACGTTGTGCGAAGTCTCTCCCTCTTAGGAGGCTTCACGGTGAGGCATGCAGGTTGGGAACTCAACTCCAACGCACTCTCCAGTGCATACAAACTGGCTCAAATAGTCTAGCGCATGCTTTTAGCCTCCAGCAATATGGGCGTTGTGTCTTACAATGTGGCAGATGCAAAAAAAAATTCCAAATGAAAATCAATGGATCTTTGTTGCCCAGTATTTGTTTTTAGAATGCGATGGAATGGTAGATGTACCATACCATTAAGAAATTTGAGCGATCATCAATTTGGAATTAATGTAAGGTTGAATATATACAATGCCATGGGTAGTTCCTCAACTACCAACCACCCCAACTGAATTGGAGAGCGCTAAAGTGTTATTTTACCTATGCACACAATAATGTAATATATATGTCTATAATTTCTAACAGTAACTTTCACCTAGAATACTCTTTGCCCTAGTAGGACCACATAGATCAGTATGTATTAGTTTCAATGGCTCAGATGACATAAATCCTTTTGACTTGAAACTTTTTCTAGTTTGCTTTCCATGCTGACATTGTACACAGATTATGTTTTGTGGCCTTTTTAGCTTGGGTAAATCTCTGACAACATGTTTGTTGCTTATATTCACTATGTTGTCAAAATTCAAATGACCCATTCTTATATGCCACAACCAACTATCATCTTCTTGTGATAGAAAATACTTTTCTCCTTTAATCTCACTTAGCATGTAGAGGTTGTTTGTAGTTCTATTTGCACTTGCAAAGAGTTTTCCAATTTTAGACTTTCTAATCTCACATCTATTTGGATGAAATGTAATCGTGTGCCCTTGATCACAAATTTTGATCACACTTAGTAGATTGTGCCTCAACCCCTTGACATACAATACATTCTCTATTTTTGTTTTCCCATTATCTAAACTCAAAGTTTCTTTTTCACAAATTTTTGTTGATCCATTATCTCCAAATCTTACTAATCCTCCATCAATTTCTTTGAGTACAAGAAATTTACTTTTGTCTCCTGTCATATGACTAGAACATCCACTATCAAGAAACCATTATTTTCCCTTATCTTGAACATGAAGAGTTGTTTGTACTAACATTGATCTAACTTTCTCATGCCCTTTTCTCTCTTTCCTAATTGTTGAAGTTGTAGTCTTTTTACTTGACTCAGGAAATACCATTTTGCACCATCTAGCCTTGTGCCAAAAATTATTGCATTTATAAAATATGATATCATCATTCATAAGAGGTGCAAAAGAATTGAAATTTCTATTAACATTATTTTTCACATAACCAGTGCAATGTGCAGCTCTATGACCATATTTATTACATTAAAATCAATAGCCATGGAAGAGATTATGTAACTTGTTTAAGTGCCTTGGAAAATATGGTTGAGTGCTTCTTATTTTGTTGTCCTTGTGATTAACTCTCATCCATGGTTCTTCTTTACCCTCTTCTTTCCTGATGTTTTTTCCTTTCAAAATATTAGTATGAGTCATGAGCTTATCTTTGTTTGATGTCTCTATTTCTTGAGAGCTTGACTCCTCTTTCTATTTCCCTAACTTTATATCTTATATCAAATTGGTCTTGTCAACTTCATTCCTCAGAGAGACAATTTTTGCTTCCAATATTTCACACTATGTTTCCCTTGATCTTAATAGATTTGTCATATCCTATTCAATTTTCTTTCCTTCTTCTACCTTTATCTTGAGTTCTGTGAGACTCTGTAGAAGTTCCATATTTGCTTCTTCATCCTCTTGAATTTGACCCTTCAAACTTGAGTTTTTCTAACCTTTTCCAAGTTCTCGAGAGCAGCAAAGAATTCCTCTTTTGTGTCGATCATGGTCTCTTCTTAATTTTTTGAAATCATGTGTGTTCCTGTTAGATATTCCTCCAAGCTATTAGTCTTTTCACGGAGAGACCTGCTCTAATACCAATTGAAGAACATGAGCTTACACTGAGAGGGGGGTGAACAGTATAAGATAAAACTTTTTGCTTTTCAATCCATATGATAACATCAACAATATTAAAGCAATAAGCATTACATAAAACATCACACACATGAGATACATGATTTAATGTGGTTTATCCAATATGGGCTACTCCATGAAGAAAATATTTCTTATAAATTTTCTCAATAAATTCTTTTGGGAATATTCCCTATTACAATGTTTATGGACCTCTATCCAAAGGAGACACCAAATTCCTTGCTCTGATTTGTGGATCTCTATCCATAGGAGAACTCTTTCTCCTTTGCTATGGCTGATGCTCTTCTAGAAGACTTCTACCCCCACTACACTGGCTTATGGATATCTCCACTGAATACCTTTGTCCTCACTCAAAAAACCTCTGTCCTCACTACCCTGGCTAATGGATCTCTTTCCACTGGAGACTACTATCCTCTGATCTATCACCACCAAATCCTACTCTAAACTCTGCTTAATCTCTATCTCAAAGTTGTACTGATCACTGTCCTCTGACTAAAATCAATCTACTCACAAATTTATCTCTTCTCTGGCACAAATTGATATTCTCACAATGACACTGAGAGGGAGGGTGAATCAGTGTAGCTATTAAAATTCAAATCTACAACACTTAAATCTGAAGCAAAGAGAACTTGAAAACAGGTAAAGCAATTTTCACAAGAGAGCACACCACAACACACAATGTAACGAGGTTCACCAATTTGGCTACTCCTCAAAAATGATTGCTTGGATTCCAATCCAAATCTAGCCTTTGCAAAACACCAATTTTACAAACACTTTACCAGCACCCACTGAAAGGAGCACCAACCCCTTATTTTTCTGCTGCAACAGATAGGAGCACCAACCCCTAATGCCAAGCACCAACTTGGATTGCAATTCTAAATTATTTCAATGACATAAAAATGCCTTCGCTGTTTACATGACCCTGACTGGTCTGCAATTAATCAAACTCTGCACGTTCTCATGGCTCTGCTTATTTCTCTCTCGGCCCTCTTCTAACCCTCTTTACGTAGCAATTTCTCACTTATAGCAGCCACTTAATTCTTCACACAACTGCCCTTTTATAACAATATTGAGTCTTTGTGACTCTAGTTGTAACTCCTTTCATTTCTCATGCGCCACTTGTCAGTTGTAACGCTTTCTAACTATAACTGCTTTTGTCTATATATAGGGTAGGCTTTTCGTCAAACGTGATGCATGTTACGAATTTACACATATAACCCTACCATGATTGTTTGTCGTCTTGATCATGACTATTCGTATCCTTTTCTGTGCATGCATGCGTTTATGTTTCTATTTTGACGACTATTCATTTTCTCCTTCTTCAACTATTTGTTTTCTCCACTTAGGCATGCATTTGTTTTCTTCTTCGATAATTGTTCGTCTTCTTTTTTATGACTGTTCATTTTCTCCACTTTGGCATGCATCCGCTTCTTTCCACGTGTAACGACCATATTAAATGTTTTTAAAGATTCCTTATGGGTCCACGTCACTCTGCAATCTTCATTTTCACCATCCTGGTATTCATGTCACGATATCGTGACACTTTCGCCTTCTTGCTACTCTTCTCGGCTTCAACCAGCGAAAACATGACATGTCGCGATATCGTGACACTTTTCCTGCCTTATGCCTTCTTCTGCCTTTTGCCCGCAAAAATGGAACATGTCGCGAAATCATGACACTTTCGCTGCCTTGTGCCTTTTCTATCTTTGGCCCGCGAAAACACAACATGTCACGAAATCATGACACAATTGCCTCCGTACAATCTCTCTCCTCTTCGGGTCGTGAAAACCCGACATGTCACAAAATCGTGACACTTTTTCTCCTTGGCGCTATTCTTCCCTTTGGGCCACGAAAACCCGACATGTCACGAAATCGTGACACTTTCTCTCCTCAGTGCTTCCTCTTGCACATTGTCGCGAAATCGTGACACTTTTCTTTGCGAGCTCCTTCTCTCGAACCTGTCGTGAAATCGTGACACTTTTTCGTCCGTACTGCATCTCTTGCAAATTGTCACGAAATCGCGACACTTTTCCTTGCAAGCTCTTTCTCTCGAACCTGTCGTGAAATCGCAACACTTTTTCGTCCGTACCATCCTTCTTGCAAATTGTCGCAAAATTGTGACACTTTTCTTTGTGAGCTCCTTCTCTCAAACATGTCGCAAAATCATGACACATTTTCGTCCGTACTGCCTCTCTTGCAGATTGTCACAAAATCGTGATACTTTTCTTTGCGAGCTCCTTCTCTTTGAACATGTCACGAAATCGTGATAGTTTTCTTTTCCTGCGCCTTATCTCCGAACATGTCGTGAAATCGCGACAATTTTCTTTGCCTACGCCTTCTCTCCGAACATGTCACGAAATCACGATAGTTTTCTTTGCCTGCGCCTTCTCTCCGAACATGTCACCAAATCACGACAGTTTTGCCAGCATTTTCTCTCTCCTTCGATATGTCACAAAATTGCGACAGTTTTGCCTGCATTTTCTCTCTCCTCCGATATGTCACGAAATCATGATAGTTTTGCCTACATTTTCTCTCTCCTCCGATATGTCACGAAATCATGATAGTTTTGCCTGCATTTTCTCTCTCCTTCGATATGTCACGAAATCGCGATAGAAAACATGTCACAATATCGCAACAGTTTTCTTACTTGTCTTTTTCTTTGATCCTCTGAATCTGGGCCACTTCTGTCTTCTTGGAAATTCACTGTACATGCTCTGACCGACCTCCGAACTCCCGTCCACTTGCATCAACTAATCTATCCGTGCCGTGTTGACAACAATGACAATACTATTTCTGCACCTTGCTCAACAATCTCCCCCTTTGGAATTGTTGGCAACACATGTGTAATTTCCTATAATTCTTCTCCCCCTTTGACAATAATACCAAAGGGCTGCTGTAGACTCCCCCTGAGTCTATGCACACCATTCTCAGACAAATATTGTTATAGTTAGCAAAAATCATGAATATTAGCAAAACTATAAACATAGGCATAAATGCTCCCCCCCGAGAATGTGATCCCAATTGATAGTCGATTCTTGGGAAATGTGACCACTCCCAACTTACTCCGAAGGTACTCAAAAACTTCCTTGGGCAATGGTTTTATGAATATATCTGCTACTTGCTCTGTAGTTGGAACAAAATCCAATTTGACCTCTCCTTTGCAACTTTATCCTTCAAGAAGTGATACCGGATCGCAATATGTTTGGTTCGAGAATGCATAACCGGATTCTTTGATATGTTGATAGCACTAGTGTTATCACATTTAACTGAAATTGGCTCTTTGAAGTGAATACCAAGATCTTTCAGGTGTTTGTCTCATCCATAATATCTGTGTACAGCATGTTGTTGCTGCAATGTATTCTACCTCTACTATGGATAGAGAGACTGATTCTTGTTTCTTGTTATGCCATGCTACCAGCCTGTCTCCAAGATAAAATGCTCCTCCACTGGTACTCTTTCTGTCATCAATACATCCTTCCCAATATGCATTAGAATATGCAATAAGAGTGAAGTCCTTACCTTTTGGGTACCACAACCCATACTCCATAATACCCTTGAGGTACCTAAAAATCCTCTTTACAGCTGTCACATGAGTCTCTTTGGGACTGGCCTAAAATATTGCTACCATGCATACTGCCTGTAAGATATCTGGTCTTGTAGCTGTTAAATACAGCAGGCTCCCAATCATAGATTTGTACATGGTTTGATCAACATCTGGAGATTTGTCATCCTTGCTCAATTTGCAACCTGTTGTCATGGGAGTGCTAACAGGTTTACAATCCTCCATTTTGAATTTTTTCAGCATTTCTTTCACATATTTAACTTGAGAGATAAAAATGCCCTTTTCACTTTGATTAACTTGCAGTTCGAGAAAATACGAAAGTTCACCAATCATAGACATCTCAAATTCTTTTTTCATTTTATTTGCTATGTCTTTACAATACTCATCCATGCTGCTGCCAAATATTATATCATCTACATAAACAACAAGTACAATAAGATGGCCATTCTCTATTTTGACATATAAATTGTTGTCCACCATACCTTTCTTGAACCCCTGTTGAATAAGATAGTTATCCAACCTTGCATACCATGCTCTGGGTGCCTGTTTCAGACCATACAAAGCTTTCTTTAACTTGCAAACAAAATTGGGATTGTCACCGAGTTGGAAGCCATCTGGCTGTTCAATGTAAACCTCTTCTTCTAGTTTTCCATTCAAAAATGCTGATTTCACATCCATTTGATACACTTTGAAATTTTTATGAACTGCTAAAGCTAGAAACATTCTGATTGCCTCTAGTCTAGCTACTGGTGCAAAGGTTTCCTCAAAATCAATGCCTTCAACTTGAGCATAGCCTTTACAGACCAATCTTGCCTTATTTTTGACAACATGTCCGTCTTCGTTTAATTTGTTTCGAAAAATCCATTTAGTACCGATTATGTTTTTATTTGCTGGCCATGGTACTAATTCCCAGGTTTTGTTTTTCTCAATTTGATCTAGTTCTTCATTAATTGCCTTCATCCAACTTTCATCTGTGCTTGCTTCAGCAACATTTTTAGGTTCAATGCTGGATAATAGAGAGTAGTTCCTTACTACTGTTCTCCTTGTCTGAATACCAACTGTGGGGTCCCTAATAATTTGCTCTTTGGGATGATTTTTTTGCCAGCTGCTTGTCTTAAATTTCTTATTTTCTTCTTCTTCTGAGTCAGTTCTTAAATCATCTGGGTCAATTTTCTGATTCTCTTATGTTTCCTTTTCTTCATCTCCTTCAATGACTTCTTCATAAATAGGGTAGTTTTCTTGATAAGTAATTTCTCGTTCTCTACCTTCATCAACTTTAACATCAGCACTCCACAATTTTCTTTAGCCTCTTTTTGTAACATGTGTAGGCTTTTTTTTTGTTGAGTAACCAAGAAAAATACCTGCATCAGCTCTATCTTCAAACTTACCAAGATTATCTTCAGTTCGTTTGATGTAGCACTTGCTGCCAAACACTTTGAAATATCTTGTTGTTGCCTTTCTGCCGAACCATAGCTCATAAGGTGTTTTGCTTTCATGCATCCTTAGCATGCACCTGTTTTGGATGTAAACCGCAGTATGGACTGCCTCTTTCCAAAATCTGTCATCTATTTTGTTCTTAGCCAACATTGTCCGTGCCATTTCCTGCACTGTCCTGTTCTTCCTTTCTACAACACTGTTCTGCTGAGGTGTCCTTGCTACTGAAAACTGTCTTCTGATCCCATATTTTTGACAGTACTTTGCAAACTCTTCTGAGATAAACTCTCCTCCTCTGTCTGATCTTAGGCATTTAATTATTTTTTTAGTTTGATTCTCAACCTATTTTTTAAAAATCTTGAACATCTCAAAGGCATCTGATTTAAGCTTTAAAAATAGTACCCATGTCATCCTGGAGTAGTCATCTATGAACAACATAAAGTATTTGTCACCATTTATACTTTGTGTTCTCATGGGTCCACACAAATCAGTATGTATTAGCTCTAAAGGTTTTTTGGTGAAGTATTCCTTTGATTTAAATGTGGATCTAGTTTGCTTTCCTTTTTGGCATGAAGCACAAATGCTATTTACTGGTTTTCCAATTGTGGGTATATCTCTTACTGTCATTTTTGAACTTATTTTTACCATATTTTCAAAGCTAATATGACCGACCCTCTTGTGCCACGACCAATTTTCATCTTCCTGTCCAATCAAGCATGCTCCTTCTAAAGTTTACGAGAGAGTATATAGATTTCCGAAGTCCTCGATCCGAGTAGCTATCGACTTCCCACTATTTGCTTTTCCGACTTCACGACCACTGCTTCTTAAAGATGACTTCATGACCTCTCGTCACGGATTTGACTTACACTCGATAAGTTGTGCTTCAAACCAATCACAAACAGAACTTCTTTGGAATTGATCTTTCCATCACTTATCTTGAATGATCCTTTGCCAACTATCTTGGCTCCATCATTATTTCCAAACTTTACAGAGCCCCCTTCATATTTTTGTAACTTTTCAATTTTTTGTTTATCTCCTGTCATGTGACTGGAGCATCCACTATCCAATATCCATGGTGTAGATTTGTTCTGTGCTTTGAAAGTTGTCTGTACAATCAAGGATTCCTTTTCTTCCTTGGGTTGCTCCTTTTCTTTCCATTCTGGTTTGACTGTAGTTTTGGTCACTTGTTTAGACTTTTCTTTGACAGTGGCTTGTGCATGTTTTTCTGAGAATTTTTTGTTTTGCCTGAAATTGTTTGGTTGAGTTCTTCCCTGATATTTGTTTGCTGCATATGTGCTTCTACAGTTTCTTGCAATGTGTCCAAAGTTATGACAGTTATAGCATTCTACTGCATAATCCATCAAGGGTGAAAAGACATTTCTCCTGGTGAAATTTCTTTGTCCTATATTATAAATGCGATCCGAAATCTTATGACCGTAAGCATTGCATTTAAAACAATAACCAGAAAAGGAATGATTGAACCTGGGGGTTGGTCTTTGCCATTTTGTAGTAGGAGCCACAAATTTTCTTCTCCTATGATGTGTGACTTTTATGAATCCCTCATTGTCAGCACTCTTCTCATGCCTGGCACTGTTGCTTTCTTTTGACTGATTCTTTTTTCCTTGATCAATCTTGATCTTATCTTCTTTCTTTACTTGTTCTACAGTTATGGCCTTTGACCCACTTGACGATTCTCCTTCGACAAAGCCCAAGCCAAATTTGATGCTTTTAGTCCTCTGACTATTTATAATCTTTTCAAGCTTCGCAGAACTTCCTTCAAGTTTGTGATAGCAACTCAATTTTTTATTCTTTTCTTCTAGCCGCATTCTTAAGACAACAATCTCTTCTTCCAGTTTGCTGCATTCATCTATTTTTATGGTTAATTGTACTTCGAGTTCTTTAGACATTTTCTTAAATTCTTTTGTTTGTACTTTCAAAGTGTTTATTATGTCATTTGCATCCTCAAGCTTTCTTGAGACCTTTTTATTATTTTTCCTTTTTGTACTCAACTCTTTAAGTGCAGCAACCAACTCTCCTTCTAGATATACTTCAGCCTCATCCTTAATGTTTGTGTCACCTTCCTACTTTTCTTCTATTTTTTCTTCTTCAAATGCCATGAACAGAGCTTCACCTGTTTCTTCTTCAGAATCTTCACCTGAGCTATCTTCAGAAGAGCTGACATTCTTGGATATGAAACTTTTCTTTTTGAAGTTGCTTTTTCTAAAATTTGGTTTCTTCTTCTAGTCACTTCTTTCTTGGTGTGACCCTTCATCACTTTTGGTTTTCTCATTCATTGGACACTTAGCTACAAAGTGACCGACCCCTCCATAATTGAAGCACTTAAACTGTAACTTTCCTCTATATTTTCCTTTTCCCTTTGTAAGTTTCCGAACAAAGTTAGCTTCTGTTTCATTCGATGTCTCTTCAACCTCAGATTCTTGTTTAGATTTTATATTTTTGTGTGCTTTAAAAGTAGCTTCTATGTCTATGGGCTTAGTTTGTCCTATTCTCATTTCGTATGCAGTCAAAGAACCATGCATCTCGTCCATGCTAAAATTATTTAGATCTTTAGCCTCTTCTATTGCAGAAACTTTAGAGTTAAATCTTTTGTGAAGAGTTCTAAGTACCTTTTTCACAACAATCGCATCTTCAATTTCTTCGTTGAGTCCTCTAATTGCATTAATGATTCCATTGACTCTCAGCATATAGGCCTCTATGTTCTCATCGTCATTCATTTGTAATGCTTCAAATTGAGCTCGATGTGTCTGTAGCTTGGCTTCCTTGATCTTGTTGTCTCCTTCATGGATGCTCTTCAGTTTGTCCCACATGTCTTTTATCGATTTATAGATCATGACCCTTATTAGTTCACTGTCTACTAGCCCACACATTATGGCATTCTTTGCTTTGGAGTTATTCTCAAACTTTTTCTTCTCGGCAGTATCTGTTGGAGGAGTAGCGGGTATTGTGTATCCACTTTCTACTGACTCCCAAATGCCATATCCCAAAACACTCAGATATGTCTGCATACTGAGTTTTCAAAATGAGTAATTAGTTCCATCGAACAAAGGAGCTTTGTTGGATGAGAATCCTTCACCACCTGCCATTGTGTTCCTTCCAAGATCACCTTAGCTGATTAAGCTTGTTTAGGAACCTTGCTTTGATACCAATTGATATTCTCACAATGACACTGAGAGGGGGGGTGAATCAGTGTAGCTATTAAAATTCAAATCTACAACACTTAAATCTGAAGCAAAGAGAACTTAAAAATAGGTAAAGCAATTTTCACAAGAGAGCACACCACAACACACAATGTAACAAGGTTCACCAATTTGGCTACTCCTCAAAAATGACTGCTTGGATTCCAATCCAAATCCAGCCTTTGCAAAACACAAATTTTACAAACACTTTACCATCACCCACTGGAAGGAGCACCAACCCCTTATTTTTCTGCTGCAACAGATAGGAGCACCAACCCATAATGCCAAGCACCAACTTGGACTGTAATTCTAAATTATTTCAATGACATAAAAATGCCTTCGTTGTTTACACGACCCTGACTGGTCTGCAATTAATCAAACTCTGCATGCTCTCACGGCTCTGCTTATTTCTCTCTCGGCCCTCTTCTAACCCTCTTTACGTAGCAATTTCTCACTTACAGCAGCAACTTAATTCTTCACACAATTGCCCTTTTATAACAATATTGAGTCTTTGTGACTCCAGTTGTAACTCCTTTCATTTTGAAGAACACAAGCTTATACTGAGAGGGGGGGGTGAACAGTATAAGACCTCTTTTTACTTTTTAATTTATACTTCAAAATAGTAAAGCAATATACCCAAAGCAATATCAAAGCAATGCACAATATCATCCACAAAGTGACACCAATTTTAACGTGGTTCACCCGGAATGGTTGGGCTACGTCCACAAAAATTTTCTCTAAAAGTTATCTCAAAGTTCTTTGGGAATCCTTCCCAATTACAATGTTTATGAGCCTCGGCCCAAAGGAGATACCTTCCCCCAATCAGAATTTATGAGCCTCTGCTCAAAGGAGATACCTTCCCCCAATCAGAATTTATGAGCCTCTGCTCAAAGGAGATACCTTCCCCTCTACTCTGGAAATGATCCCTCAGAAGATCAACTACCTCTACCTCTTGCCAGCACGTGGAACTCCTTTCCATCGAAGACCTCCTGTCCTCAATGCTTAGCCTAAGAGACCTCTGCCTTCTATGATCACGTCCACAGCGGCTCAACAACCTGTACCAAACACAGTTAGTCAGTCTAGTACATGTCTTCCTTTGTCTGTCAGATTTGTCCAACACTTGAACAAATCAATCCTCTACAAACAAGCCTTCTCAAAGACTTGCCAAGCTGTCCTCGGGTTCTTCTCATAGAACCAATGCACCTCTGTCCTCAAGTTCTCTGATAGAACTATCAAACTCAGCTCACAAGTCCTCTGCTAGGACCTATCCAAATCTGCTCACAAGTCCCCACCGGAACCTATCCAAAACTGCTCACAAGTCCCCATCGAAACCTGTCCAAAAACTCAGCAAGCTCACCAAGAAAAAATTTCTTAGTAGGAAATCACAAGGTGAATTGTTAGAGACCCAATGTGATTTGTCAAACTCATAGAAGCATAAAGAGAATTATTAGAGACTCAATATGTTCTATACTCAAATCCCAATCTCAAAACTCAACTCAATATCTGAAATGGATAGGATAGAATGTTTTCTTTCAAGAACATGAAACCCCAACAATTGCCAACTATGCAAAGAATCACATAACAATGATACTCATGTTCTTTTCACCATCAATTAGGGTTTCAACAACAATGCTCATCAAACAAGGTTTAGTCAACCAACACCATTCAACTCAACATCAACCTTGAAGCATTCAACCAATCATCACAAGAAAAGGAAACAAGTAGAAATCCTTTTCCCTCCAAAGATATTTGAACAAAACGGCCACCAACACAATATCACCAAATGCAAAGAATAACTTGCTCAAATCAACTCAATGGAGTAAGCCCAATATCATGAATCAAGTAAAGCAATAACTTGATCAAACAACCTCTATGGAAGCAACTCAACCATCAAACTCAAAACAGCCAACCAAGGGTTTCACCAACTCAAAGCAAGTAGCAAGACTCACAAACATAAACCCTAGTGCACAATGCTTCCACTACCTCAAACCAGAATTATGCATTCACCAAAACTCTCATCAAGGATAACAATGCATAAGAAGTCTTCAACAAACCAGAAAATAGGATTTACACCCAACCAAAGGAAACCTAGTTGAAAACCTTTTCACTCCAACCTTATTTCAGAAAAACATACACCAATCATACTCATAAGGAAAATGTGCCCATACCTTTTTGGAGTAGAAGAAAATTGATCCTTAAAGTTGTCACCACACACAACCCTCAAACTTCCAACCAAGTTAGGGTTAGAACCAAGATAAATGAGCATATATAAAAACTTTCCTTAATACACCTTTTAGCTTCTCTTCTTTAAAAACAACCACCAAAGAAGCCAAAAACACAACAACCAAAACTTACACCTTATATCTCCATTTTTAAATTTAGCATAGCAAAAGACTAATCTCAAAAATACAACCAAAGAAATATCCCCTTATTTCTCCTATGTCTTTTAAACAATGCTAAACAATGCCAAAAATCATATCAAGAAAATAATCACACCTTATAATGGCTGCCCTTGAAGAATCTAAAATTCGCGGCACAAAACACGTTTTAATAAAAACGTGACTAATCCATGCACAGATCCCTCCGCGGGGATCGAAACGCAGACCTCCGCCTACGCAAGGCCCAAACGCAGCCTTCGCTACCACTAGCCCACAAGGGGCTTACGAAGTCCAAGACGGACTTCCTTCCACATAAACGGTCAAGCTTTTTGAAAGCTTTTCAAACCACGAGCTCTCCTCTTTCGCAGCGTAAACAGAACATTCGATCGCAGCCAAACCAATTAATTGCCTTCGATTTTCCAAGAGGTTTTAACCTTAGGAACCTTCTCATATTTATAGTCCATACGTGGACTTTAGAACACGTCAGCTGCAAAGAAAAGTAATTTCGAATTTAATCGAAATTTGCTTTCTAAAGGGTTTAAAAACCCTTAAAGTATTTTTAATAAATTAAAAATAATTTCTCCCTTAATTAATTAAATAATTAATTAATTAAAACCTTGAAGGGTTTTAAATAATAATTAAATAAATAATAAAGAGAACCTCCATTGGTTTTAATAAAAACCATTGCCAATGGAATCTCTTCGGATTCTCTTAAAAAGATTCTCTTGGAATCTTCCACCTTTGAAGCCAACACATCCTCTTAACATTAATGTCATTTCCTTTTGACATCAATGACAACTCATAGACAAGAAGCTAGGATCTCAAACCCAAAATTGCCAACAATCTCCCCCTTTGTCATTGATGGCAAACCATGCTTCTCAACAGAAAATCAACATAAACAACTCCCCCTGTCTTGAGGCTCTCCCCCTTACTCATATCTCTCCCCCTTTGTCATCAATGGCAAAGGGTCACCTTTGGGGCTTGGGACTAAGAATGAGCCTCTTAGCTTAGTCCCTCCCCCACCTCCTGTTGAGGTGTTTAATTTTAGGGTGGGAGTAAAACTCCCAACGGGCATCGATCATCATCAGTGTCTATAGCTGCCTTACCATGTCTTCTCTTGTTCTCCTTGTCCATATTCCTGTTCTTGTTCCTGTCACGATTTCTATTCCTGTTATCATTCTTGTTCTTATCCATGCCTTGATCCTTGGACATGTTCATACCATTGTTCCTGTTCCTGTACCTTGGAATTTCAGCTCTACACTGTCTGATTGTGTGACCTTCATTGTTGCACTTGAAACACTTGATGATGTTGTTTCTCTGAGGTAAACCTGATCTTTGAATCCACCAGTTCTGACAAAACTCGTTATGACCAAACCTGTTCTGGCCAAACCTGTTCTGACCAAACCTGTTCTGACCAAACCTATTATGGCCAAACCTGTTCCTGTTATTTGCCTTGCAATAAATTGCCTTGTGCCCAAACTGTTGACAAGAGTAGCAATACCCTTGAAAGAAACTAGCACTTCTGAAATTGTCATTTACCTCCTTCACTTGAGCCATGCAATGTGAAGCCATGTGACCAAACCTGTGACAAGCAAAACATCTGCCTTGAAACTTTCCTTTAGTTGACCTCTTAGGTTCTGAAAACTTCTTCTTCTCATTCTGAATTATGTTTTTTGTTTTCGTGCATCTATCATTCAAGGACTCCTTTTCTGAAATACTTTCCTCATCAGAACTCTCTTCCTTTTGGAGTCTCTTACTAGACTCTCCAACTTGTTCCTTGTGTGGCTTAACAAAACCAAGGCCTATTTTATCTGTTGTCTTTCTTTGACCTTTGATGAGTGACTTAACCTTTTTGGAGCTATCTTGAAACCTGTAAAGCTTATCCTTGTACTCTTTAGTTTCCTCTTTCAAAGAAGCCATTTTATGTTCTAACTCACTATACTCAAGAACCTTAGACTCTAACTCATCCTTGAGTTCTTGTGTCTTAGCTATAGAGAAGTCAAGACTTTCTATAAGATCATCTCTCTCCATACAACATTCATCTAACTTATCCTTGAGTCTAGCATTCTTCTTTCTTTCCTTTTTCAAAGCACTAAGAGCACTAATAAGTTCACTTTCAAGATCCTTTATTTGATTGCTTTTTGAATCATCAAAGCCTTTTTCAGATTTCTTATCACTAGAGGTGCTACCCTTTTCAAAAACCATACATGCATCTTCCTTATAGTTTTTTGAAGCATCCTCATACATACTAGAAACCAAATCATTATTTGTGCAATCATCCTCAAGGTGACCAAAATTTCCACATCTAAGACATTTCATGATAATGAATCTATGTTTCGGTTCTTCCTCTTTTTTCGATATGAACAACATCTCATTTTCATTATCACTTGAAGAACTTTCACTATCACTACTAGAACACTTACTTGCTTTGTCTAGGTAGAAACTCTTCTTGTGCTTGTGAGAATACCTCTTTCCTTGATTGTTGTGCTCATCTTTGATCTTCTTGTGATGCTTGTGCTTTTCAGAATCCTTGCTCTTAGAATCATGTTTATCTTCATCACTTTCATTCTTGGGAACAGTACAGTTAGTAGCATAATGACCAAACTTTCCACAATTGAAACATCTTATATTTTTCATACTTTTGTGCTTTCTAGAGAACTTGCCTTTCTTGTTGTAATATGCCTCTTCATCACTAGAAGACTCATCACTATCTTGAAGTTTTTTACCCTTGGATTCCTTGGTAGCCTTGAAAGCTGCCTCTTTCTTGACATCAACCTTCACTTGAGTTCTCAACTCAAATGCTACAAGTATACTATGGAGCTCATCCTTTTTCAACTTATCCAAATCTTTAGCTTCCTCAATAGCAGAAATATTTTCACTAAATCTATTAGGAAGAGATCTTAAAATCTTATCACAAACATCATTTTCAGCAAGCTCAAGACCTAAGTCTTTCATGGAGTTAACAACCTCATCCATACGAAGCATGTAGTCACTAATATTTTCATCATCATTCATCTTGAGTTGTTCAAACATACCTTTGAAGTGTCTCAACTTGGCCTTTTTGACATTTGTATCACCTGTATGAACCACCTTCAACTGTTTCCACATTTCACTAGTTGTCTTGTAGTGAATCACTTTGGTGAGATCTGCTTTCTGTAAGCCTTTCAGGATTGCATTCATTGCTTTTGAATTGCTGTGATGTAGGAGCCTTTCTTCTTTAGTATTAGGACCATGTACGGGAATAGTGTACTCATCTTCAATCACTTCCCATACCTCATTACCAAGTGCCATTAGATGAACCTTCATCCTTGCACTCCAAAGACCAAAATCGACCCATCAAGAATAGGTGTTGCATTGCCACTTGAATGATCCATTGTGTTCTTTACTAGCTTTTCCTTCAAGCTGTTAAACTTTTCGAAGGCACACTGCTCGATACCAATTGAAGAACACAAGCTTATCTCTGAGAGGGGGGTGAACAGTATAAGACCTCTTTTTACTTTTTCCTTTATACTTCAAAATAGTAAAGCAATATACCCAAAGCAATATCAAAGCAATGCACAATATCATCCACAAAGTGACACCAATTTTAACGTGGTTCACCCAGAATGGTTGGGCTACGTCCACAAAAATTTTCTCTAAAATTTATCTCAAAGTTCTTTGGGAATCCTTCCCAATTACAATGTTTATGAGCCTCGGCCCAAAGGAGATACCTTCCCCCAATCAAAATTTATGAGCCTCTGCTCAAAGGAGATACCTTCCCCCAATCAAAATTTATGAGCCTCTGCTCAAAGGAGATACCTTCCCCTCTGCTCTGGAAATGATCCCTCAGAAGATCAACTGCCTCTACCTCTTGCCAGCACGTGGAACTCCTTTCCACCGAAGACCTCCTGTCCTCAATGCTTAGCCTAAGAGACCTCTGCCTTCTATGATCACGTCCATAGCAGCTCAACAACCTGTACCAAACACAGTCGGTCAGTCTAGTACAAGTCTTCCTCTATCCGTCGGATCTGTCCAACTCTTGAACAAATCAATCCTCTGCATACAAGCCTTCTCAAAGACTTGCCAACTGTCCTCAGGTTCTTCTCATAGAACCAATGCACCTCTGTCCTCAAGTTCTATGATAGAACTATCAAACTCAGCTCACAAGTCCTCTGCTAGGACCTATCCAAATCTGCTCACAAGTCCCCATCGAAACCTGTCCAAAACTGCTCACAAGTCCCCACCAAAACCTGTCCAAAAACTCAGCAAGCTCACCAAGAAAAACTTTCTTAGTAGGAAATCACAAAGTGAATTGTTAGAGACCCAATGTGATTTGTCAAACTCATAGAAGCATAAAGAGAATTGTTAGAGACTCAATATGTTCTATACTCAAATCCCAATCTCAAAACTCAACTCAAATCAACTCGGCTCAATCTCAATCTCAAATAATAACTCAAATCTGAAAACTCAACTCAATATCTGAAATGGATAGGATAGAATGTTTTCTTTCAAGAACATGAAACCCCAACAATTGCCAACTATGCAAAGAATCACATAACAATGATACTCATGTTATTTTCACCATCAATTAGGGTTTCAACAACAATGCTCATCAAACAAGGTTTAGTCAACCAACACCATTCAACTCAACATCAACCTTGAAGCATTCAACCAATCATCACAAGAAAAGGAAACAAGTAGAAATCCTTTTCCCTCCAAAGATATTTGAACAAAATAGCCACCAACACAATATCACCAAATGCAAAGAATAACTTGCTCAAATCAACTCAATGGAGTAAGCCCAATATCATGAATCAAGTAAAGCAATAACTTGATCAAACAACCTCTATGGAAGCAACTCAACCATCAAACTCAAAACAGCCAACCAAGGGTTTCACCAACTCAAAGCAAGTAGCAAGACTCACAAACATAAACCCTAGTGCACAATGCTTCCACTACCTCAAACCAGAATTATGCATTCACCAAAACTCTCATCAAGGATAACAATGCATAAGAAGTCTTCAACAAACCAAAAAATAGGATTTACACCCAACCAAAGGAAACCTAGTTGAAAACCTTTTCACTCCAACCTTATTTTAGAAAAACATACACCAATCATACTCATAAGGAAAATGTGCCCATACCTTTTTGGAGTAGAAGAAAATTGATCCTTAAAGTTGTCACCACACACAACCCTCAAACTTCCAACCAAGTTAGGGTTAGAACCAAGATAAATGAGCATATATAAAAACTTTCCTTAATACACCTTTTAGCTTCTCTTCTTTAAAAACAACCACCAAAGAAGCCAAAAACACAACAACCAAAACTTACACCTTATATCTCCATTTTTAAATTTAGCATAGCAAAAGACTAATCTCAAAAATACAACCAAAGAAATATCCCCTTATTTCTCCTATGTCTTTTAAACAATGCTAAACAATGCCAAAAATCATATCAAGAAAATAATCACACCTTATAATGGCTGCCCTTGAAGAATCCGAAATTCGCGGCACAAAACACGTTTTAATAAAAACGTGACTAATCCATGCACAACTCCCTCCGCGGGGATCGAAACGCAGACCTCCACCTACGCAAGGCCCAAATGCAGCCTTCGCTGCCACTAGCCCACAAGGGGCTTACGAAGTCCAAGACGGACTTCCTTCCACATAAACGGTCAAGCTTTCCGAAAGCTTTTCAAACCACGAGCTCTCCTCTTTCACAGCGTAAACAGAACATTCGATCGCAGCCAAACCAATTAATTGCCTTTGATTTTCCAAGTGGGTTTAACCTTAGGAACCTTCTCATATTTATAGTCCATACGTGGACTTTAGAACACGTCAGCTGCAAAGAAAAGTAATTTCGAATTTAATCAAAATTTGCTTTCTAAAGGGTTTAAAAACCCTTAAAGTATTTTTAATAAATTAAAAATAATTTCTCCCTTAATTAATTAAATAATTAATTAATTAAAACCTTGAAGGGTTTTAAATAATAATTAAATAAATAATAAAGAGAACCTCCATTGGTTTTAATAAAAACCATTGCCAATGGAATCTCTCCGGATTCTCTTAAAAAGATTCTCTTGGAATCTTCCACCTTTGAAGCCAACACATCCTCTTAACATTAATGTCATTTCCTTTTGACATCAATGACAACTCATAGACAAGAAGCTAGGATCTCAAACCCAAAATTGCCAACACATTTCTCATGTGCCACTTGTCAGTTGTAACGCTTTCTAACTGTAACTGCTTTTGTCTATATATAGGGTAGGCTTTTCGTCAAACACGATGCATGTTACGAATTTACACATATAACCCTACCATGACTGTTAGTCATCTTGATCATGACTGTTCGTATCCTTTTCTATGCATGCATGCGTTTATGTTTCTATTTTGATGACTGTTCATTTTCTCCTTCTTCGACTGTTTGTTTTCTCCACTTGGGCATGCATTTGTTTTCTTCTTCGATAACTGTTCGTCTTCTTTTTCATGACTGTTCGTTTTCTCCACTTGGGCATGCATCTGCTTCTTTCCACGTGTAACGACCATCTTAAATGATTTTAAAGATTCCTTATGGGTCCACGTCACTCTACAGTATTCAGTTTCACCATCCTGGTATTCATGTCGTGATATCGCGACACTTTTGCCTTCTTGCTACTCTTCTCGGCTTCAACCAGCGAAAACATGACATGTCACGATATCGCGACACTTTTCCTGCCTTATGCCTTCTTCTACCTTTTGCCCGCGAAAATGGAACATGTCACGAAATCGTGACACTTTCACTGCCTTGTGCCTTTTCTGTCTTTGGCCCGTGAAAACACACCATGTCACGAAATCGTGACACAATTGCCTCCATACAATCTCTCTCCTCTTCGGGTCGCGAAAACCCGACATGTCATGAAATCGTGACACTTTTTCTCCTTAGCGCTATTATTCCCTTCGGGCCGTGAAAACCTGACATGTCGCAAAATCGCGACACTTTCTCTCCTCAGCGCTTCCTTTTGCACATTGTGTTGGCAATTTTGGGTACCTTGGGTACATTGCCTTTGCTCAAGTGTATAAGTTGTCATTGATGTCAAGAAGCTTTTGAAGGAATTTGATTTGATGTAAAATAATTTGTTTTGATGAAGGTTACGACATGACAAGTTCGAAAGAAAGCAAGTTAGAAAAGTGTCGCGATATCGCGACATGTCGCAGTTTCGCGACTCAAAGAGGAGAGAGAATGTTCGAGTCAGAAATGTCATGATTTCGTGACATATTGCAAGGAAGGTTGAACGGACGAAAAAGTGTCACGATTTCGCGACATGTTGCAGGAGAGAGAGTCCGAAAGAAAAAGTGTCACGATTTCGCGACATAATGCAGGAGAGAGAGTCCGGGAGAAAAAGTGTCGCGATATCGCGACATGTCGAGTTTTCGTGACCCGAAGAAAAGAAAAGCGCTAAGGAGAAAAAGTGTCACGATTTCGTGACAAGTCAGAAGACAAAGTGGAAGCAAGATAAAGTGTCACGATTTCGCGACATGCTACAGAACTCGAAGTGAGAACTGTCACGATTTCGCGACATGCAGCAAAGGGAAGAGTCTAAAATGAGAAGCGTCGCGATTTCGTGACAGGTTGCAAAGAAGACGTACGGAAGCTGAAAGCGTCGCGATTTCGTGACAGGTTGAAGAGAAAGCTTACGGATGCAGAAAGTGTCACGATTTCACGACTGATTGAGATGGCAGCATACGGTTGGAGAAAGTGTCACGATTTCATGACAGAAATAGAAAGCAGGTCTTCAACAGGAGAAGAGTCACGATTTCGTGATAGAAGCAAAATGAAAGAGCTTGGAAGAAGAAGCGTCACGATTTCGTGACAAATTCAAGAAGGAAGAGCTCAAAGGCGAAAGTGTCACGATTTCGCGACATGTCATGTTTTCGCTAGTGCAAGCAGAGAAGAGTGCAAGGAAGCGAAAGTGTCGCGATTTCGTGATAGAAACCGAATGCAGGTCTTCTATAGGAGAAGTGTCACGATTTCATGACAAAAGCAGAAAGAAGGTCGACGAAGGGAGAAGTGTCGCGATATCGTGACAAAAGCAAAATTGATGCTGACAAAGACAAAAGTGTCACGATATCGCGACAAGAGCTTGGTTGAAGTCGTCAAAGGCTGAAGTGTCACGATATCATGACAAAAGCCAAAAGAAAGTGTAAGGTTGCAAAGGTGTCACGATATCGTGACATGTTGTAGTTTCACGGCAGAAGCTACAGAAGAGTTACAGAGGCAGTGAAGCCGACAAAGTTAAATTTTAGCCGACAAAAATTAGGGCTTGCAGCCGACGTAGATTAGGGTTTGTTTTTGGTATAACAGCCGACTAAGATTAAAGTTTTCATCATGAAAATTTTGTTATAAAAGGAGGGCTGTTTGGAGAGTTGAAGGATGAATGAGTGGTTGTAATGCGACGTTCGTAGATAGTGCGCAGAGCAAGAAGTTCGATCGCCGAGAGCAGAGTGCAAAATTCGATCATAGTGTGCAGAGTGCATTTCGTCGAATCATTCCAAGTGTGAAAGATCACAAAGGAAGCAGAGTGTGCGAAGACGGTGCCGCTGTGATTACGTAGAGGTGCAAAGGTTGAAGTTCGATCAAGTGCGGCTGTGATTGCACAAAGAAAGCAGATGGTGTAGAGAGCACAAGGGCAAAGACGAATGCGGAGTGCTCTGCTTAAGGATAGAGGTGCATTGGTTCTTTGAGAAGAACCCGAGGATAGATTTGGCAAGTCTTTGAGAAGGCTTGTGTGCAGAGGATTGATCTGTTCAAGTGTTGGACAGATCTAACGAGACGAGAGGAAGACTTGTGCTAGACCGACTGACTGTGTTTGGTACATGTTGCTGAGCTGCTGTGGACATGATCATAGAAGGCAGAGGTCTCTTAGGCTAAGCATTGAGGACGGGAGGTCTTCGATGGAAAGGAGTTCCACGTGCTGGCAAGAGGTAGAGACGGTTGATCTTCCGAGGGATCATTTCAGAGAGCAGAGGGGAAGGTATCTCCTTTGAGCAGAGGCTCATAAATTCAGATTGGGGGAAGGTATCTCCTTTGGGCCGAGGCTCATAAACATTGTAATTGGGAAGGATTCCCAAAGAACTTTGAGATAACTTTTAGAGAAAAGTTTTGTGGACGTAGCCTAGCCATTCTAGGTGAACCACGTAAAAATTGGTGTCACTTTGTGGATGATATTGTGCATTGTTTTGATATTGTTGTGGGTATATTGCTTTACTATTTTGTAATATAAAGGAAAAAGTAAAAAGAGGTCTTATACTTGTTCACCCCCCCTCTCAGTATAAGCTTGTGTTCTTCAATTGGTATCGGAGCGGGTGCCTTCGAAAAGTTTAACGACTTGAAGGAAAAGCTAGTAAAGAACACAATGGATTATTCAAGTGGCAATGCAGCACCTATTCTTGATGGGTCAGATTTTGGTCTTTGGAGTGCAAGGATGAAGGTTCATCTAATGGCACTTGGTAATGAGGTATGGGAAGTAATTGAAGATGAGTACACTATTCCTGTACATGGTCCAAATACTAAAGAAGAAAGGCTCCTACATCACAGAAATTCAAAAGCAATGAATGCAATCCTGAAAGGCTTACGGAAAGCAGATCTCACCAAAGTGATTCACTGCAAGACAACTAGTGAAATGTGGAAACGACTACGAGGTGGTTCATACGGGTGATACAAATGTCGAGAAAGGCCAAGTTGAGACACTTCAAAGGTATGTTTGAACAACTCAAGATGAATGATGATGAAAATATTAGTGACTACATGCTTCGTATGGATGAGGTTGTTAACTCCATGAAAGACTTAGGTCTTGAGCTTGCTGAAAATGATGTTTGTGATAAGATTTTAAGATCTCTTCCTAATAGATTTAGTGAAAATATTTCTGCTATTGAGGAAGCTAAAGATTTGGATAAGTTGAAAAAGGATGAGCTCCATAGTATACTTGCAGCATTTGAGTTGAGAACTCAAGTGAAGGTTGACGTCAAGAAAGAGGCGACTTTCAAGGCTACCAAGAAATCCAAGGGTAAACAGACTTCAAGAGAGTGATGAGTCTTCTAGTGATGAAGAGGCATATTACAGCAAGAAAGGCAAATTCTCTAGAAAGCACAAAAGCATGAAAAATATAAGATGTTTCAATTGTGGAAAGTTTGGTCATTATGCTACAGACTGTACTGTTCCCAAGGATGAAAGTGATGAAGATAAACAAGATTCTAAGAGCAAGGATTCTGAAAAGCACAAGCATCACAGAAAGAACAAAGATGAGCACAACAATCAAGGAAAGAGGTATTCTCACAAGCACAAGAAGAGTTTCTACCTAGACAAAGCAAGTAAGTGTTCTAGTAGTGATAGTGAAAGTTCTTCAAGTGATAATGAAAATGAGATGTTGTTCATATCAAAAAAAGAGGAAGAACCGAAACATAGATTCATTATCATGAAATGTCTTAGATGTGGAAATTTTGGTCACCTTGAGGATGATTGCACAAATAATGATTTGGTTTCTAGTATGTATGAGGATGCTTCAGAAAACTATAAGGAAGATGCATGTATGGTTTTTGAAAAGGGTAGCACCTCTAGTGATAAGAAATCTGGAAAAGGCTTTGATGATTCAGAAAGCAAACAAATAAAGGATCATGAAAGTGAACTTAGTAGTGCTCTTAGTGCTTTGAAAAAGGAAAGAAAGAAGAATGCTAGACTCAAGGATAAGTTAGATGAATGTTGTATGGAGAGAGATGATCTTATAGAAAATCTTGATTTCTCTATAGCTAAGACGCAAGAACTCAAGGATGAGTTAGAGTCTAAGGTTCTTGAGTATAGTGAGTTAGAACAGAAAATGGCTTCTTTGAAAGAGGAAATTAAAGAGTACAAGGATAAGCTTTACAGGTTTCAAGATAGCTCCAAAAAGGTTAAGTCACTCATCAAAGGTCAAAGAAAGACAACAGATAAAACAGGCCTTGGTTTTGTTAAGCCACGCAAGGAACAAGTTGGAGAGTCTAGTAAGAGACTCGAAAAGGAAGAGAGTTCTGATGAGGAAAGTTTTTCAGATCATGAGTCCTTGAATGATAGATGCGTAGAAATAGAAAATAGAATTCAGAATGAGAAGAAGAAGTTTTCAGGACCCAAGAGGTCAAATAAAGGAAAATTTCAAGGCAGATGTTTTGCGTGTCATAGGTTTGGTCACATGGCTTCACATTGCATGGCTCAAGTGAAGAAGGTAAATGACAATTTCAGAAGTGCTAGTTTCTTTCAAGGGTATTGCTACTCTTGTCAATGGTTTGGGCACAAGGCAGTCTATTGCGAGGTAAATAACAGGAACGAGTTTGGTCAGAACAGGTTCGGGCAGAACTGGTGGATTCAAAGATCAGGTTTACCTCAGAGAAACAACATCATCAAGTGTTTCAAGTGCAACAATGAAGGTCACACAATCAGACAGTGTAGAGCTGAACTTCCAAGGTACAAGAACAAGAACAGTGGTATGAACAGGTCCAAGGATCAAGGCATGGATAAGAACAGGAATGAGAACAGGAACAAGAATATGGACAAAGAGTTCAAGAGAAGGCCCGACAAGGAAATTATAGATGCTGATGATGATCAGTGCCTAATGGGAGTTTTACTCCCACCCTAGAATTAATCACCTCATCGGGAGGTGGGGGAGGGACTAAGCTAAGAGGCTCATTCTTAGTCCCGAGCCCCAAAGGTGACCCTTTGCCATTGATGACAAAGGGGGAGAGATATGAGTAAGGGGGAGAGCTTCAAGTGAAGAGGAAAGCTTCAAGTCAGGGGAAGCAAAACTTCAAAGGAAGATTCTGAGTTGTGGGCACAGTTTCTCATTTGTTAGCATAGTTGGTTTCTATTTTGGCTCCTGAGACGTGTTTTTAGTAAAGGTTTGCCATCAATGACAAAGGGGGAGATTGTTGGCAATTTTGGGTACCTTGGGTACATTGCCTTTGCTCAAGTGTATAAGTTGTCATTGATGTCAAGAAGCTTTTGAAGGAATTTGATTTGATGTAAAATAATTTGTTTTGATGAAGGTTACGACATGACAGGTTCGAAAGAAAGCAAGTTAGAAAAGTGTCGCGATATCGCGACATGTCATAGTTTCGTGACTCAAAGAGGAGAGAGAATGTTCGGAGTCAGAAATGTCATGATTTCGTGACATATTGCAAGGAAGGTTGAACGGACAAAAAAGTGTCACGATTTCATGACATGTTGCAGGAGAGAGAGTCCGAAAGAAAAAGTGTCACGATTTCATGACATAATGCAAGAGAGAGAGTCCGGGAGAAAAAGTGTCGTGATATCATGACATGTCGGTTTTCGTGACCCGAAGAAAAGAAAAGCGCTAAGGAGAAAAAGTGTCACGATTTCATGACAAGTCAGAAGACAAAGTGGAAGCAAGATAAAGTGTCACGATTTCGTGACATGCTACAGAACTTGAAGTGAGAACTGTCATGATTTCATGACATGCAGCAAAGGGAAGAGTCTGAAATGAGAAGCGTCGTGATTTCGTGACAGGTTGCAAAGAAGACGTACAAAAGCTGAAAGCGTCGCGATTTCATGATAGGTTGAAGAGAAAGCTTACGGATGCAGAAAGTGTCATGATTTCATGACTGATTGAGATGGCAGCATACGGTTGGAGAAAGTGTCACGATTTCATGATAGAAACAGAAAGTAGGTCTTCAACAGGAGAAGAGTCATGATTTCATGACAGAAGCAAAATGAAAGAGCTTGGAAGAAGAAGCGTCACGATTTCATGACAAATTCAAGAAGGAAGAGCTCAAAGGCGAAAGTGTCACGATTTCGTGACATGTCATGTTTTCGCTAGTGCAAGCAGAGAAGAGTGCAAGGAAGCGAAAGTGTCACGATTTCATGATAGAAACCGAATGCAGGTCTTCTATAGGAGAAGTGTCGTGATTTCACGACAAAAGTAGAAAGAAGGTCGACGAAGGGAGAAGTGTCGCGATATCGCGACAAAAGCAAAATTGATGCTGACAAAGACAAAAGTGTCGCGATATCGCGACAAGAGCTTGGTTGAAGTCGTCAAAGGCTGAAGTGTCGCGATATCGTGACAAAAGCCAAAAGAAAGTGTAAGGTTGCAAAGGTGTCACGATATCGCGACATGTTGTAGTTTCGCGACAGAAGCTACAGAAGAGTTACAGAGGCAGTGAAGCCGACAAAGTTAAATTTTAGCCGACAAAAATTAGGGCTTGCAGCAGACGTAGATTAGGGTTTGTTTTTGGTATAACAACCGACTAAGATTAAAGTTTTCATCATGAAAATTTTGTTATAAAAGGAGGGTTGTTTGGAGAGTTGAAGGATGAATGAGTGGTTGTAATGCGACGTTCACAGATAGTGCACAGAGCAAGAAGTTCGATCGTCGAGAGCAGAGTGCAAAATTCGATCATAGTGTGCAGAGTGCATTTCGTCGAATCATTCCAAGTGTGAAAGATCGCAAAGGAAGCAGAGTGTGCGAAGACGGTGCCGCTGTGATTACGCAGAGGTGCAAAGGTTGAAGTTCGATCAAGTGCGGCTGTGATTGCGCAAAGAAAGTAGAGGGCGTAGAGAGCACAAGGGCAAAGACGAATGCGGAGTGTTGCTGCTTAAGGATAGAGGTGCATTGGTTCTTTGAGAAGAACCCGAGGACAGATTTGGCAAGTCTTTGAGAAGGCTTGTGTGCAGAGGATTGATCTGTTCAAGTGTTGGACAGATCTGACGGATAGAGGAAGACTTGTGCTAGACCGATTGACTGTGTTTGGTACGGAGTTGTTGAGCTGTTGTGGACGTGATCATAGAAGGCGAAGGTCTCTTAGGCTAAGCATTGAGGACAGGAGGTCTTCGGTGGAAAGGAGTTCCACGTGCCGGCAAGAGGTAGAGACAGTTGATCTTCCGAGGGATCATTTCCAGAGCGAGAGGGAAGGTATCTCCTTTGAGCGAGAGGCTCATAAATTCAGATTGGGGGAAGGTATCTCCTTTGGGCCGAGGCTCATAAACATTGTAATTGGGAAGGATTCCCAAAGAACTTTGAGATAACTTTTAGAGAAAAGTTTTGTGGACGTAGCTCGACCATTCTGGGTGAACCACGTAAAAATTGGTGTCACTTTGTGGATGATATTGTGCATTGTTTTTGATATTGTTGTGGGTATATTGCTTTACTATTTTGTAATATAAAGGAAAAAGTAAAAAGAGGTCTTATACTGTTCACCCCCCCCTCTCAGTATAAGCTTGTGTTCTTCACATTGTCGTGAAATCGCAACACTTTTCCTTGCGAGCTCTTTCTCTCGAACCTGTCACAAAATTGCGACACTTTTTCGTCCGTACTGCCTCTCTTGTAGATTGTCGTGAAATCGTGACACTTTTCCTTGCAAGCTCTTTCTCTCGAACTTGTCGTGAAATCACGACACTTTTTCGTCTGTACCATCCTTCTTGCAAATTGTCGTGAAATCGTGACACTTTTCTTTGTAAGCTCCTTCTCTCAAACATGTCACGAAATTGTGACACATTTTCGTCCGTACTGCCTCTCTTGCAGATTGTCGCAAAATCATGACACTTTTCTTTGCGAGCTCCTTCTCTCCGAACATGTCGCGAAATCATGACAGTTTTCTTTGCCTGCGCCTTCTCTCCGAACATGTCACAAAATCATGACAGTTTTCTTTGCCTGCGCCTTCTCTCCGAATATGTCATGAAATCACGATAGTTTTCTTTGCCTGCGCCTTCTCTCCGAACATGTCGTGAAATCGTGACATCTTTTTCTCTCTCCTCTTTCTCTTCACTTTGGACTGTGAAATGAAACATGTGAAATCGTGATAGTTTTGCCAACATTTTCTCTCTCCTTCGATATGTCACGAAATCGTGATAGTTTTACCTGCATTTTCTCTCTCCTTCGATATGTCACGAAATTGTGATAGTTTTGCCTGCATTTTATCTCTCCTTCGATATGTCACGAAATCGCGATAGAAAACATGTCGCGATATCGCGACAGTTTTCTTACTTGTATTTTTCTTTGATCCTTTGAATCTGGGCCACTTCTGTCTTCTTGGAAATTCACTGTACATGCTCTAACCGACCTCTGAACTCCTGTCCACTGCATCAACTGATCTATTTGTCTGTGTTGACAATAATGACAATACTGTTTCTGCACCAACACAAATCTGCTCTCAAATCTATCTCTACCCTAGAAAAAATATGCTCTAAAATCTATACCAAATTCTATCCTCAAATCTGACCTCAAGTCCTCTCAAGAACTTACTCAATCTGCTCTCAAGTCTTCACCAAGACTTGTCTCAAATCTTCTCAACAAGTCTTCATCAAGACTTACCTCAAATCTATCTATAAGCTTTCACAAAATCTTGCTCAACTCTGTCCTTAAGCTTTCACAAAAGCTTACTCAAACTTGTCCTTAAGCTTTCACAAAAGCTTACTCAAGCAACTGCAAAACTTACATACAAAACTCAACTTAAATATCTTTCAAAAAACCTCTTCTCACACAAACAAGTTTCACTCAGAATCTTGTTTAACCATAGGAACATATAGAGAATGATAAGCTCTATCAATTTCTCAATATATTTCACACTCACAAGGTTTTTGTACTCAACAAAACAATCTATCACTTTCAAATTCTCTTTCAAATCAATTATAAATAAAGTATAATTTATTTCACAAAACTTGAACTATCACTCCAATGATTTCAATCAATAATGCTCAATCAACTCTACTCAATCATTTACTCAATGAAACACAACTTGCTTACAAACCCTAACCAAGTGTTTCACACTACTTCCAACAATACACACTATGGATCTCAAATCTTGACTCAAGATGATTCCAATGTCACATAATAATGATACTCATGTTCTTTCAAGCATTAACCAATCATGCATATAAAAACTCACTCAAACATTTCCAACAATGCTTATCAAACAATCCTTTTCACTCCACCTTTGCATTTCACAACATTCAATCCAACAACATTTTAATCATAAGGAATATGTACCCATACCTTTTGTTTTGATGAAGATATATCTTCAGAACATGTTTTACTCGCAATCGAAACCTTTTGCCAACTCTAGGTTAGATAGCAACAACCTATCTCAAAATCTCCACAAAAATATTTATCCCAACAAATATTTCACCATTCAAGTAATACACATAAAATGACAAATCATAAATACACCTTATTACTCCTTCCTTAAAAATCAATCTTCAATCAATGAATCATTCACTCACAAAAATAACTATAATGGCAATCTCTCTATAACTCCTTTTAACTCCAACTCAATAAAATATTTAAATCAAATTTCAACCCTCAAAATAAATTTCAAATTACAATCATAAAGTTCTTGAATACACCTTATCCTCTCCAATTCTTAACCCAACATTAATTCCAAATTATGCCAACAAAAATCCTTGCAAACCCTTATAAACTCCAAACTTTAATTAACACTTGGCAAAAATAAAATTATTAATTCATACCTTAGCCTTAAGCAAAAATTAATTTGTGTGCACCTTAGACTCCACAAAGCACCCCACGCAATTCGAACTCGCATTCACCTACCCGCCAAGCACCTTATCCATGGCTGAGGAAGCCACGCGAGCTACACACCCTTACAAAACCAATGAAGCACCTTTCGTTTCTTATTCCCTTCACTGGTGCCAAAAACCAAATGTGCAAAAACCTTTAACATTCGCTACCATCGGGAATTGAATACAGGACTTGTGTCCTACCAACAACTTATGCGCCAGGCCTTGCCACTAGACCATCCAAGCGGATGGTGATGGGAGTGCACCCTCACTCCGCCTCATCCATTCGTCATCTGCTTCAACCTTTAAAAAAATTAAAACCTTTGCCTTGCTCACGAAATCGCACGATAATGTTATTAACCCTTTGCATGCATAATTAGAATTTTGGAGACTTGCTTTATTGCATCCAAATGATATAGTATAAAATACCATATCTTATTTTTACTCGACGTCGACGAAAAATATTAAAACAAAATATTTTGCGCCTAACCCTAACTTAGGGTTTAATTAAATTAATTTATATTATTAATTACAATATACATATTATAATTAATTAACCTTAGGCTTAACTTAAACCCCGTGAGTGTGGTCTATCGATAAGTACGCCACTTGCATTATCGATGATGTGACCCGGGTTCAATCCCCATGGTGGATGTATATAAGAAGTATTTACTCAATAAAAAAAAACTTAAACTCTTAATATTATAATAATAAACATTATAATATTATTTCCTTCGGGCCTAGGTATTTTCCTTTCTTCAGGGTGTTTTTTCAATATTTTGACCAATCATGTGAAGTTTTAAACCAAATATCTTGGGCTTAAAATATAAATATTTTAACCCTCCTTTTGTCAATTCCTTGTACTGATTTATGACATCACTAACATTGTTTCTTGACATAAATGACAACACAACTACTCAAAATGTCCAACAATAGTTGGTTTACCTAAATTATTATTGAATTTTGATAGCAACTAGACACTAGTTGTAGAATCGATGGATTTTGACTAAAACCTATCATCATGTTTCCAAGTTTCTAGCAACGAACCGAGGTCGTGTTTGATAAATGTCCAACACTCCTTCCACGTGCTCTGATGAATGAGTATGTGTTGTATATGGAAAGACTCTGTAGAACGTGAATGATAGGTTGCTCTTGTCTAGATAATGTTCCTAGCAACATCTAGATGACCTCAATTGATTTGATGAATTGCATCTGCAATAATTGTCTACAGCAGAACAAATTAATGTAGCAATTCTGGAAAACGACGAACCCATCAATTTGCATCGTAGTAAATGATTTGGAGTTGCTACCAACATTCAATTGATTTCATCCCTAGGTCCATCAAAGAAGTCTTAATAGAGGAGCACAGTCGATCTTTGGTTATCGTGTGGTCTCACAGCTTCGAAAGTCAAATTCTAAACCATCACGGCTATTGTCATGCACCTATCTAAATTCGATGATTCACATTTTATTTTTGAATTAAAATCCTTAGTCTCACATGCATGGGGACGACGTATCCAATGATGTTTATAAAGCGTAAAGCACACAAGAACTCATAGCCAAGCGCAGGCTTGGCTAGTCTTGATAAGTTCTTATCTTCCTAAAACCCTGCAATGTGATATGTTACGTATTTTGGTAATCCTGGTTGGACTCATTATTGAGGTTAATAGGGAGATTTTAAACCACATCTTGTTAGTTGGGAATTTAATTTCCCCACATGCTCCAAGGGAAGCAAGTGTTGATGTTTATAAGAGGGAAGACGTTCTTATTGAGATGACCACATGTGGTGGTCAGGTTAGAAGGAACTATGGCCCCTCCTTGGGTGAGGCGTATGTTGCGTATACGTATTTTCCTCCCAATGCGTGGACTCTTCTCTCCATGTAGGTTTCCTTGTTGACCAACTCGGCTGATTGTGATATGTAGGTTTGACTGTTGTTGGGTCTAAAACATTTTTATTGACCATGTAAATAAATTTTGCAATGACTAACCTATCCTTAGTTCAATTTCTTCTTTGACTCAAAGGTTTATACCTCCGAAAGGGATTAAACTACTATGATTAAATCCTTGGAATAAAATTATATTAATGAGACCATTGGAGGATTAAGTCGTTGGTTACCTATGTGATCGTTGGAGGAAAATTGAATGTAACCGTTGAACTCTATGGGTAAAATGAACATTAGATCTAGTGTAATTAAACCCTTTAATTATGGTAGTTTGGGAAGTTAAAGAATACTTGACATAATATTTTATACTATGGAGTAATGAATTAGTACCCTTTAGCAAGATACTTTTAAATAATTAAGGGAACGGATTAACGATTCATTTTGTAAATTAAAGGTATGGGACTTTAATTTATAAGATGAAAGATAATTGTAATAATACTAAGAGGGAGGGTCAAAATATTGTTTTACTAAATAGAAATTGGTTCACTAGATAAACTAAAGGTTTTGGAACTTTAGTTAGTTTAGTAAAAGGAAACCGAACTATTAACTAAAGATAAGGAACTTTAGTTAGTTGGCAAATTAATACATTGAAAACAATATATAATATTCTCAATACCTTTTAAAGAACTATAGATTATTCTTGACAAGAGATTGGTTAATAAATCTTATTGACTAGTATTGTGTACCTATAGTATGCTTCCTGTAACAAATTAAAGGTCCAAGTTTGTAAACTATAGTGTAATCTTGTGTGATAGATTACAGGTAGAGTTGTAGCTAAACTTGAGTAATATTATTGGTAGATTGCAAGAGAGATTGTAGCTAAACTCGTAGAACTATAGTACGATATTATTGATAGATCTTGAGACAACTTGGTAGCCAAATTTGTGGAAGAACTATAGATTATAAGAAAAACTAGCGAACACATTTGTAAAGGAACTATAGTGTGACCATAATGATGGATTGTAGAATAAAACTGGTTTATGATCTCGTAGTAGATTATGACTAAACCCTTGGAAGGATTTGTAGATCTACAATTGAATCCATTAGTTTAAATGATAAGTTACTTGAGAATTTATGAAGTTGTTTAAATGCTATTTCTGGTTGAAATAAATATGAGTTACTTGAGAAATTATGACTTGTTTAAATGCTATTTCTGGATGAAAGAAATATGAGTTACTTGAGAAAGTATGACTTGTTTAAATGCTATTTCTAGTTGAAAGAAATATGAGTTACTTGTGGAAATATGATATGTTATGATTGAATCTTTGGCATTCTCTTGAAAGGGACTAGCAATATATTATTGTAATAATATTTATTTCAAAGGCATATCTTGGGAAAAATGATATGAGATGAAAATATGATTTTCAGTCTTAGGAAAGTATGGGATTTCCTCCCTTTGAATTATGAATGCTTTAGACAAATACAACAAGATATTGTGTTTAGGTGTATTCAAATGGAAGATTATTACAAGCTATTGCTTGCCTAGAATGCATTTTCATATACATGTAATGGGTTATCCTGATCCCAAAACACCTACAATCTAGTACTAGTGGCTCGAACAAAGTCAAGCGAAGATTGGATCTATTTGACTTTTGTAGATATTGTATATATAATGTAACAAGGCCGCTTTAATGAAAGGTCTCCATTATTGTAAAGTATCTCTTTTGAGATCAATTTGTAATAGGATTGTATCACTCTTTAAGAGGATTGTAAACAATGTAATTCTCATTTGTAAGTAAACATGGAAAGAAATGCAAAGTTATGTCATGGCATAAAGTTATCATATGTTAGGGTTTAGATATTTAAATGAGAATTAAATATGGTGGTCTAAATGACCTAAAGTAATCCCTACACTACAAGAGGACGAATAAACCATCCATGACACTTAAATATGTATCTTTAGTGAGTAAAATATGGAATGAACATAAGGGATAATGTGAATGTTATCTCATTTCATGGAGATTATGGTTGAATAACTTAAATAAGGGATAATGGTAGACATTCACAAGTCTATGTGGGTTTGTGTGATAACCCCCTTAGCTTCCTATTGTTGATATGGGATAGTTAAGCATTGCAATGATTGTTGTTCTATCTTTCAGAAAGAGCAAGCAAAACTTCAAGGAATACGCCTAATGTATGGGTTGAAATAGACCTAACATAAGGACTAGTTTAATGTTTGATTTAAACTAGTAGGGAAAAGGGCATTCCTATTGAAATAGATGGGAGAATTCCTAATTGCAAGGTAAAGAAACCTTACCTGCAGGTCATTATAGGGATTGGCCACTCCTATCCATAGGATAGACACTGACCATGTTGAATTCCTATGAAGTGCAGCCTTGGACTTACTTAGATATTCATCTATAAGAGAACCACATGAAGATACTTGAATTCACTCATGAGCTAGAAACATTGATACGAGCTGATAAAAAAAAATTCTCCCTAAGTTTGGTTGGTTATGAGATAGGGTAGTTACATATATGTTGCTATGGATATTTCAAATTCTTTCCCTTAATCCATTAAAATAAAATCTAAATGAAGGGAATAAGATGAAGTGGATTATAAAAATATTATATTTTTGATGTCGAATTGCTATGAGATTGGACACATGGCAAGAGATTGCAAAGTGAAAACAATGAAGAAAGATAAAATTCTAGTCATGAGATAAAATTTAAGACAAATCAAGGAAATCATATTGTAATAAAAGTTAGACTAGATCAAGCTTTACAACTCTAATATGATAGTTTCAAGGTGATTGAGGAGGGAGAGCTCTGGAAGAGAAAACTAGGGCATCAGTTGGGTAGCCGAAGAGATTTCTAGTTATTGTGGACTTGAAGACAAGATTGCTGCCCCAGGAGGGCCCAATGGGAACATCTTCAGATACTCTTTTAGAGAGACATAGTTCTTTTGCAGATTTGTTAAAGGATAAATCTCTATCATAGAATGAAGAAGCACAAAAAATTGTATTAAAAATGCTCTTTACGATTGTTGGAAATAGATCAACATCTCAACGAGTTAATGGATGCTTGCCATAGTCAGAATCAAGGCCAAAGATTGTCATTGAGCAAAGGATGGTCGAAGAAATAATTTTATATAGATCCAATCATGATTTGATCTATAAATTCATGGGTATTCGCCTTACCCTAAATTTTTTGCATTCTTGGGTCCAACAAAACTGGGAGCCTCTTGGTGAGTATTCTTTGTGGTTTATTAGCAACGAATATTTTATTGTTAGTTTTTCTTCACTTGTCAATAGAAATAGGGCTTTAGAATTAAAAAAAGAGGAATCATGGTTTGGCAATATTATTTGTTCAACCTTGGAGAGTGGGATTTGATCCTCAAATTGAACCCATTGCTATCCCAGTTTGGATTCATTTGTATGCACTTCCAATGGAGTTTTAGAGTGAACAGGTATTGGAAATTATCGATGATTCCCTTGGAAGACATTTGGGTGTTTCCAAAGACACAATGGAAGGAAACACAATTGTTTATGCAATATTATGTGTGGAATGGATCTTAGCTAGCCTTTTCCAGTAGAGGTGGAACTCGAACTTGCAGGACTATCTTGGATTCAACAACTGGATTATGAGGCATTGCCCTTCAGATGCAGAGTTTGCCATAAATATGGGTATTTGGCCCAATCTTGCCCAAATAATATGAACATAAAAATGGAGGCTCCTCTAGGAATGTCAAATCTTCCTAAGGAGGTTAAGTCAACAATCAATAAAGAAACATGCTACATACCAAACATAGCGTCGACTATGTTTATCCAAAGAAGACATTTTAATATATATACATTGATTTTATTTGATTTATAATCATCTATCATATTTTGCTTTTACTTAATTTCATATGTGTATCGTAGTGTTGCCTTTAAGACGGGGAACTGCCCTCCTGAAGAGGCATTGATTTATTTCAATTGATTTTATACTTCTTTCGCTTGTATCCTATCATATGTCCATGAATGGTTATTTTCTATAAATAGATCTAAGTCTAGTTTTATGTGATTAATGAACTAAATCTACAAGGTGAACAAAGGAGAGTGAACATATCTCTTTCCAAAACAACCAATATTTCTCAGGGCAAAGAAGCACAGGGAGATGGTTTTGAACAACCCAAAAGAAGGAGAAGGCAAAAGAAAATGATGGTAAAGAGCAAACCCAACTCAAGCCCTCCAATAGGTATGAGATCTTTAAGACACTAATGGACCAAGAAGAAGAACAATTCATGGAAGGAGTGGATGGGAATAATGAAAACAATAACAACCATGTTCAAGCCCCTCTTTAATCTCCTCCCATCATAGAGTAGGTAATTGAGTGCAATGAGTTACCCCAATCAGAGAGTGTAGGGGCATTGATAGTGCATAACCAAGAGCAACCGATAATTAAGGACGTCATCATGGGCATAGCAGAAAAGAACAAAGAAAGGCCAACTCTAGGGATAACTCAGGTGGAAAAGAGATCAAAAAATAGCAGCTCTTAAGGAGTGAGTAGAAAATCAAATAAGGAATTGATAGCAGTTCAAGGAGACAAACTGATCACTGGAGTATCGGTGAGGCCAATAGATTTTTACTGATCTCAAGGTAACCAATGATTATACAATCATGGAATGTTAGGGGTTTAAACAGTAGAACCCATCAATTTGTTGTTTGAAGACTCTTAGAAAAATGTAAAATAGATTTTTTGCTTATCCAAAAGACAAAAATATCGTTGATCTTATGTGTAAAACAATAAATAGACTTTGGAGGGGTGTTGGTCATATGGAAGTGGTTGCCCAAGGAGCCTCAAGGGGGATAGTTACTTTTTGGAACTCTCTTGAATGGAATGCAATATAACATATAGCTTGGAGGGGTGTCCTCACATCACATTTTAGGAACAATGTCACAGTTGAACATGTTTTAATCACAAATTTTGATGGGGCTCAAAACCTAGATGGTCAGATGCATCAATGGAAAGTTGTGCATAACATGAGAGTCTCAAGGGAAGAGTTAGACTAGATTATTGTTGGGGATTTTAATGCTAAATTTTCCTCTAGAGATCAAGAAGGGGGAACCTCAATTTTGGACCCAAGGGATCGACTTATGATTGCCCAAGTCTAAGCATTACACTTGGTGGATATTAAATGCCCTGGAACCAACTATACTTGGACTAATAAGAGGAGGGAGCCACATAGTGGGAAGGTAAAGTTAGATCATTTTTTGGTTTCAGAGGAGGCATTTGTAAAATGGAATATAAAATTTCAGATTTTGGAGGGTCCAATTTCATATCACTTTTCCATTTTGTTGGAAGGGGGATCAAGACAGTGCAACATCACAAACCATTTAAATTTGAAAACTTTTGGTTACAAAAAGAGGAACTTCAAAATAAAATTCCATAGTGGTGGGAAGAAGGCCATCCAATATATGGGATAACAATGTTTAGATTCCACAAACAACTTCATTATGTCAAAGATCAACTGAAACAATGGAGACAAGCTAACAAGACAAACTTCCAGGTCCATAGAGCTCCATTGGTGGCCAGATGGGATGAGGTTCAAAAACACTTTAGGGAAGGAAAAATTACAGATCAACTCAAAGAAGAGGATGATGCATTGCGTAAAGCGGTTGAGGACATTGACAACCAAGAGGAGACCTACTGGAAATAGAGAGCAAGAACCACTTGGTTATTAGAAGGTGATAAAAATACCAAATTTTTCCATTGGGCTGCCTATGCTAGGAGACAGACAAACAACATGGAAGCTCTTCAAGATGAGAACGGACACTCCTTTGATACAATTCTAGGTATGCATTTCCATTCAATGGATTATTTTTCTAAACTATTTAAGGAAAGTATGGTGCAAGATGAAGAGGCTCAAAAAGAAGTTCTTGTTGTCATACCCTCTGTTATCTCTGAAGAAGAAAAATAGGCCCTACTTAAACCCATTGATAGAGAGGAACTGAAGAATGTAGTCTTTGGAATGAGCATCGAAAAAATACCAAGTCCAGATGGCTTTCCAATTGACTTTTTTAAGGCCTTCTGGGACAACTTGGAGGAGGATGTAATGGTTGTTATAGAGGAGTCCAAAGGTAGTAAAATAATGCTTAAAGCATTAAATCATACTTTCATTGCCTTAATTTCAAAAGGGGAGAAGGGGTGCATATTTTATATTATAGACCTATTGCCTTATGCAATGTCATATATAAAATAATCACAAAGGTAATGGTTGAGTGACTAAAACCTCTTCTACATAGCATTGTCTCCTTGGAGAAAGGGGGATTTGTAGAGGGTAGGCATATCTTGGATGGTGTGGTTCTAGATCAGGAGGTAATCCATTTAATGCAAACATCTAGTAATAGATGAATGTTCATAAAATTGGATATGTCAAAGGCTTATGATAGGGTGGAGTGGAGCTTCTTGTGAAAGATGATGGTAGCCTTTGGTTTCTCTCAGGATTGGATATAATGGGTCATGAGATATGTTTCTACTCTGACATACTTAGAGTTAATCAAGGGTCTTCCCTCGCAACCATTTGGAGCTACTCGAGACCTTCGTCAAGGAGATCCTTGTTCCCCCTATATTTTTCTCATATTGGTTGAAGGCTTGGGTAGACTCATCTTGAGGAGAAGACAACAAGGTTTGCTAACAGGTATCAAGGTAGGTGAGGAAGTTGTGATTCACCTACAGTTTGTGGATGACATAGGATTGGTGGGAGTGGCCAACTTAGGGGAAGCAAGAATGATTAGAGATACACTTAATGTATACCTTAGGGCTACAAACCAAGTCATCAATGATAAAAAAATCCAAAGTGGTCTTTTTCAATCTTAATCAAAGGCTTCAGGATAGAATTTTAGAGATCTTGGGATTCACAAGGACTTCTCTCCTAGTGGTATACTTGGGGGTCCCTTTGCATTTTAAAAAACTAAAAATAGATATCTGGAGGAATATTTTAGATTGTATCAAGGAAATAATTAATCATTGGTCTCACAAATGGTTAAGCTATGGGGGTAGATTAACTTTTTTACAGTCATTCATTCAGGTCATGCCAATTTATAAATTTTCTATCCTTTCTACCCCACATACCATATGGAAAGAGTTGGACAAGATGGCTAGAAAATTTATATGGGAAGGAGTAAAAGGAGAGAGAAAATGGGCCTTATTAGGTTGGGAGAAAGTAAGCCAACCCAAGGTAAAAGGAGGTTTGGGACTGAGAAGATCAATAATAAAGCTTTGGTTGGAAAGCTTTACTGGAGGTGGATTTCCCAACCAACTTCTTTATTTAGTAGAATTTTAACTAGTAAATATTTGGAACAGGATAAACCCAAATGAGGTGGGTCATTTCCCTTTGGATGGTAATGGATCCTTAGTGTGGCAGGCTCTTAAGTTAGGATCTCAGGTAGTGAAATATGGATTATTTTGGAAAGTGGGGAGAGGGGAGAAGGCATAATTTTGGATAAATTCATGGGATCAATACCCACCTATCATCTTTGAATTCCCTAAATTACAACCAATAAAAATAGCCATGGAAACCATGGGTTGGGTCCAAATTGAAATTTATTTCAACACTAGTCAACTGGGGGATTATAAGTTCAAGCAATTTAAAAAATTGGATGAGTGGCCAATTTCAATCCCTCTATATTTGACACCCATCATGACTAGAATCTTGGCAGAAATATTTCTCAGAGGTAGATATGAGGAGGATGAATTAGCTTAGGGATATGGGAGCCTTGGTGTCTACACAGTGAAGGATGGATATGATAAGATCCTTCCAGAGCCTCCTCCTCATGCATATCAGGTTGAGGATTGGAGAAATATTTGGTAGTCCAAGGGTTGGATGAAAGTAAACTTTTTTGCTTGGCAGTTCATGCATAATGGAATTATTACTTTTGATAATCTCATATGTAGGGGAATCATTGGTCCATCTCAATGTGTTTTATGCTACAAGAGTGAGGAAACATTTGATCACGTGCCAAATTTGGGAGAGATGGTTTTTATATTATAAAATTTGAGTTAGTAGTGATTTGAACCAGATTAATATTTGGGAAATATGGAAGAGGGGTAGATTTAAATCTAAAGCTCTTTGTATTGGTTGGAAGCTTGGATTAAACTTCATTTGGCGGCAAGTGTGGTTGGAGAGAAATGGTAGAATTTTTAGAGAAACCTTTTCATCTTTAGATGGAGTTTGGCATGTCATCTTGAGCAAAGTCACAGAAAATGTGGCAGTGTATGATAAAGAGGAAACTCAGGTTGTTATAGGGACATTGGAGAAGGAAGTTGAAGTGCAAGAGGGGCAGGACAAAGCTAGTTGGAAACCACCCCCAAAAGGTTGGATTAAAATTAATACTAATGGAGTTGCAAAAGGCAATCCGAGTAGAGCTGGAATTAGAGTGGTTTATCGAAATCATGTTGGAACAATACTCTATTGGGAACTGCAAGGTTTGGAAAGGGCCACAAATAATGAAGCGAAAGCCTTAGCTATCAAATATGCTTCTATTTGGGAAGTAAAAAAATGTTACAGGAAGATAATCCTAGAATCAGATTCTCAAATAATGGTTGGATCTCTAGATTGCATGAGGAACTTTGCTTTGAAGACATGGAGGTTGAAGATTCTTGTCACTCAAATTAAGGAATTATGGATGGAATTAGATGATGTTATTCCAATTTATGTGAGTAGAGATCTAAATAAAATGGCAGACTTCCTGGCTAAGATGGGCACTGAGAAGGAGGTAGGGGTTCGGTGGCACAGTGACATGGCTATTGAGGATGAGATGATCATGCAGGTTGATGAGCAAATCCAGTGTTTAGCTAATTTGGACAACCATTCCAAAAATATGGTTTAGGATATTTGGCTCCAATGCAAATCTTCTTTTACAGTTGTAAACAAGTGAACAACCATTGTAGAAATATGGTTTAAGAGATTTGGCTCCAATGCAAATCTTCTTTTACTGTTGTAAACATATGTTCTCTTTGGCTAAGGTTGGGAGAAGTCTCATCCGAACTTGTAAATGATCTTTGTTTTAATACAAGTTTTTTCAAATTATTAAAAAAATAAAGTTGGACTAGATCAAGGAAATTCCACTCCAAACGAATAGGCAAAGAAAGAAGAAACAAAGAAAGATATAAAGGGGTGAGAAAGTACATTGTGCAAGTTCAACTTTAGAAGGAACTAAAGGTGCAAAGGAATATGTGGAGGAAATTTTTTAAAGTAAATATGATAGAAGAGATCAATTTTATTCCAGATAAATTGTCTTAATTTTCGTCTAGTATAGATTCCTCTCTTCTCAATAGAAATGGAAATAGTGTAGAGGTTATCCCTTGCACTTTAGGGTTTCAAGAGCAACACAATAAGAAAATGAGGATGAAGAATGTAATTGTGATAAAAAGGAATGTGTTTTTGAGGTTATTCCTTACACTTTAAATCCTTCAAAGCAAGACAAACCCATAGATGATAAGTCTCACTATGAGAAATATACAAAAATTGAAGAGATTGATGAAGATAAAAGTGTTTGGGAATAGAAAAAAGTCAAGAAGACCAAAGAAGAAAAAACAAAGAGAAAAAGAAACTCATAGGTATATTAATATGGGAAAACAAAAGCAAATACCACAAGTGGTAACAAGAAGTGGGTCAAAACCACAAATAAAAAGTGATGATAAAAATGATATCTTGTAATATTAGGGGCATGAATAAGACCCATACAAAATTAAGTATTAGGGAATTGACAACTTGTCATAGATAAATTATTAAAAGAAATGGAAACTGAGTTGCAAATATTTTAGCCATTTGCAGTGTTGATTTACATGTTGGCAAAATTTAAATTTTAGAAAGCAATTGGATGAGTAAGGTTTTATCTCTTAATATCAAGGAGTTGATTGTGGAAACATAATAGTTTGAGGAAGATGAAAAATATATTTTATAGAAAGGCAAATGAAGAACATCTTTGATTGGAAAACAAGTTCAATATGGTTTAATTAACTTTATAGCAATATAATAAGAATAATATTGGATTTTGGTTATTTTAATGGGAGTGACCCCCAATAGCAACCATACATAACTTAATAATAATAATATCATAAGTAATATAAAAAGGAGTCTATAGTAAGTAGAGGGAGAGAGTGCAAGCTAGGAGCAAGGTGGAAGTGTTAGTAAGAAGCAAAAAGCATGAGTAGGAAGTATGAAGCAAAGTGTTATCAAGGAGCAAGTACCACTTCTCTTGTTCTAGATCTTAGGAGAAATTCAAAAAGTAAAGGATTTATATAAAGAAAAATCTAGATAACATGGTAACAAATTCATTTTTTAAAGTCCTTACTGGAAGTAAGGATGCCCTAGATGGAAGTAAGGATGCCTTAGGTGGAAGTGTGGATGCCCTATTTAGCGATAAAAAAAAAGTAAGTCTATGAAAAACACTATCCAAGTAGCAGATACTACATCAGAGGTTACTATTAGGTATGAGATGATTGATCATGATATAATGGTTCTTAAAACTAAATGGTTAATATGTAAATTCCATAGATATTGGCCAGGTTTTTTGAGATTCAAAATTGGATCAAGTGAAAGTGGGGATTGAATTCAAACTACTCCATGACTTTTCTTTAGAAAGGATTTTTTTCTCATTATCTTTTCTAGTTCATAAATAAGGGATAAAATAATGGATGGAGTTCCTTGGTTTAGGGTCAAAGATGCAATATATTTAAGACCATGAAGTGAGAATTTTTATATAGATACAAAGACAATTAAAAGGCTTATGGTGTTGATTAGGCTTTTTGGACTTTCTTATCAATTCATCAATAAGGAGGTTTTGAAAATTATTGTTAATACTCTAAGTGAGTTCATCCAAGAGGGACCAAATACTAAGGAGAGAAGGCATGTTGGATACACTTGAATATGTGTTGCCATGGATATTTTAAAACCTTTACCACAATCCATTAGGATCAAATCTAAGGCAAGAAAATGATTATGAAAACATTGCATTCTAATGTCACATATGTCATGAAATCGAACACATGACAAGAGATTGTAAATTGAAAATTATGAAGAAAGAGATGGAAATTTTGGGCACGAGGTAAACTTTAATGTATAACAAGGAACTTGTATCATAGGATAAGTGGGGTCAAAGCAAGGGTTTTCCACTCCTAAGAAAGTGGCAAGAAAAATCCTTGTGCCTCATTAAATGACAAAGGCTATTATAGACCACTCAAATAAACCATTAGAAGAAAAAATAACACAAGGTATGAGGAAGTACAATGTGCAAGTTTAAATATAGAAGGATTCAAATATGTGAAGGAATATGGAAAGGAAAATTTTAAAGCAAAGGAAGATGGGGAGACAAATTTTAAATCAAATAAGATCAATGAGGTCAAGGTTAATATAGGGTTTCAAGAGCAACACAATAAAGAAAAGCATATGTAGGACATCCAAGGAAATTTAGGATTTTCAATGAAGCATAAGAAAGTAATGACTATGGAGGATCATCCATGCACTTTTAAGGTTTTTAGGATAACATAAAGGAGAAAGTGTTTATGAGGCTATTCCTTGCATTTCACATTCTTTAGGGCAACTTAAATATTTAGAAGATAAATCTCATTATGGATAATATGAAATGAGAGTGTTAGTGGGAACATGAAAAGGAGAGGAAGATCATCAAAGCATGAACAAAGAGAAAAATAAACTCAAAGGGATATTGATTTATGAAGCCAAATAAAAATATCATAGGTGTTAACAAGAAGTGGGGTTAAACCCACTAAAAAAAAAAAGTGATGATGATGAAAATGATACCATCGAATATTAGGGGTATGAATAAGACCCCTAAAAAAGAGTTATTAAGGAATTAATAGGTTGTTATAGTCCCAAGATTATTTAATAAAAGAAATAAAATTAAGTAGTGAGGAATGTAAAGATGATTTTAAAAAGATTCGGAATATGAGTGATTGTCTAGTAGTTTCTTCTATAGGAGCCTCATGCAATATTGCAACAATATGAGACAAATGCAAATGGGATGGGTAATTGTTAGAAGCAAAAAGTAAATGGGTTGCTAGACTATTTTATAGGAAAGAGAACAACATCAAAGTTAGGTTTATAAATGTATATGATTCAACTATATTTACTTGTAAAAGATGTTAGAAGGACCTCAACATACTTTTATCAAACACAATGAATGATTCATTGTAATCAATGGATTCTTGGGGGTGATTTCTACATTGTTTTATCTCCTTTGGAAATGAAGGATGGTATTCTAGGATGGTCTAAATAAATGTAATATTTTTGCTTCATTTTTCAATTCAATGAGACTTTAGGATGTCAGTCCTTCAAGTTTTCGATATGAATGGGATAATAGATGCATTGGGAAACTCTAAAAATTGAATCTAAGCTCAAAAACTTACAAGATATAGTAGAAACCAATGGAATGTATTATGATTCTTATATGAGAGAAAAACAACTACTTTTTAGTTATCATAATGCATTGAAAAAGGAATCATATTGGTTCCAAAAATCTAAGGAGAAATGACTCAAGAAAGGAGATAGAAATACAAAAACAAAAAGCATGTTATGAAAAAAATAAATTTTTCTTTTCATTACATAAAAAATTATTTGAACTCTCAATGGAAGAAATATTGAGGAAGAAGAAGATATAAGAAAGGAAGCAATTAATTATTTCAAAATATTTTGTTAGATAATAGGCAAGATAATGAGCCATAGGATAAGCTTGTGCAAAATATTACATCAATTACCACACAAGGACAAAATAATAATTTGATGAAGATATCTATGGAGGAGCTACATGAAGTAATTTTCTCTTTTCATTCTAACAAGACACCTAGCCCTAATGGATTTCTTGCAATTATCTTTCAAAAAATTTGGAATTTATTGAAGAGTGATATATTAGTTGTAGTTGAAGAGGTTTGGAAAAGGAAGGGTATAAATAAATGATATGTCACTTTTATTACATCAGTTCCGAAGAAATGCAAGACAAAATATTTTGATTATTTTCATCCAATAAGCCTTTATAATATGATTTATAAGATTATTAAAAAAAATTGCCAAACAAGTTGAAAGGTATTCTATATTTTTTATTATAAATATCACAGAGGAGGTCATAAGTTCTCTTCATTCCATTGCTATAAAGGGACCTTGTGAAAATCATTTAGAAAGATAATGGTTTCCCTTGTCTAGTCTAAATTGCTATAAAATTTCTTAAATTAAGTTATTAAACATGGCAAGAAGGCTACAACTCATACAAACTACATCACATAGGTGGAGACTATTTGGAGATCAAGGAAATAATTGAGCAAAAGAATTATTTAAAAAATAAGTAGGTTCTATTGATGTAATAAAAAATATTTTAACGCTAGATGGAAGAAATATTGAGGAAAGATAATGAGCCATAGGATAAGCTTGTGCAAAATATTACATCAATTATCACACAAGGACAAAATAATAATTTGATGAAGATATCTATGGAGGAGCTACATGAAGTAATTTTCTCTTTCCATCCTAACAAGACACCTAGCCCTAATGGATTTCCTGCAATTCTTTTTTTCAAAAAATCTAGGATTTATTGAAGAGTGATATATTAGTTGTAGTTGAAGAGGTTTGGAAAAGGAAGGGTATAATAAATGATATGTCACTTTTATTACATCAATTACCAATAAATGCAAGACAAAATATTTTGATAATTTTCATCCAATAAGCCTTTATAATATGATTTATAAGATTATTTAAAAAATTATGCCAAACAAGTTGAAAGGTATTCTAGATTTTGTTATCTGAGAGGAACAATGTGGTTTTGTTCATTGTAAAAAATTCTTGATGGTATAAATATTACATAGGAGGCCATACATTATCTTCATTCCATTGCTATAAAGGGACCTTGTGAAAATCATATAGAAAGATAATGGCTTCCCCTATTTAAATTGCTATAAAATTTCTTAAGTTAAGTTATTAAACATGGCAAGAAGGCTACAACTCATACATGTGGAGACTATTTGGAGATCAAGGAAAGAATTGGGAAAAAGAACTATTTCAAAAATATATCGGTTCCATTGATGTAATGAAGTTATCAAGGAAAAGAACCCTACCCAAAGGATCATCAATATGGAAGTTCATACCAAATAGTTTACAATTGATTAAAAAAAAAACATATTAGATGGTTAGTCAATAAGGGGAATTATATGCAAATATTTGGTTTGATGCTTGACTAAAGCCTTATCTTCTTAAATTTGACTCAAAATGACAATCATCGGCTTGGGCATGCCTAGCTTGTAAAGATCCAAAAGGTCAAAGACTATATTAATATGAGCAACAAATCCAGATCATTGGATTTCTATTAGTAACCTTGTTGAAGGAGAGGAACTCAAACAAATTATAGATGAACTTCAAAGTATGCTTCAAGAGTTTTATTTACTGATTTTTACAAGAAAGGATGATTTGGCTTGGAATCTATCAAAAGATGTTGGATGCTCGATAAAGTTGGGATATGAGGATTTAGAGCAATCAAAATTTCTTACTATCAAATATTTTCCTTGGAAGAATAATTGATCACTAGAAAATCTTCCTAAGGCCTCAACATTCTTTTGGTTAGTAGTTCAAAGCAAGGGTTCGCGGGGCTAGGTGGATTGGTAAGCAAGTGGGCACTTACCAAGAGGAGACCTAGGTTCAAACCTCGCAGGCATGCCCACCCTAACATAGGAAGTAGTTTGATATGAATCCTCTAAGTGCGTGCCATATTGATGACGATGATCGACGATCTCCATCTCATGTCGGGTCCACAATAGCGAGACGAATAGGCTAGTTGGGTGCCTCCTTTGTGGTTTGAACCTTTCACTGGTAGATACTAAAAATAGTTGTTGTTGTTGGCAATTTGAGTTGTTTTATGTTGTCATTGATGTCACATTAATGTCCCAAGGAACACATTGAGTTTTGATGACCAAAGCATTCATATTTCGGAGAGCATGGATATATACAGGGTTTTTGTGAGAACCAAGGCAGGAAAAATAAAAGGTTTTATTTAAAACCATGGATGGCATATTTGAACTGGGTTTTTCTTGAAACCCAAGTTAGGCTTTCGTTTCATCGAAAAAGGTGCCCCGATGATGGAGATATTTGATTTTAAATATTTAGTTTAAATTTTAATTATTTAAAATTTTAATTTTAATTTTAAAATTAAAATTAAAATTATTGCCGACGTCATAAAGTTCATGCGCTATCAAAGGTAATTATTAAAATTTAAAAGCGTCGACGTTTATTATCTTACAAAGGAGATTGCATATATATATGCAAAGGGCTTTTTGTTTTAAAGCCCCTAAGCAAGATTCGAAGAGAACATTTATTCGTAGGCGCCGAATTTCCTCGACGTGACAGCGTGGTCCAACGGTGAGCTTGGGAGTGTTAAGGTTTTTGCTAGCGGATGTGCATGTGTTCGATTCCCACCGGCTGCGAATTGCGAGGAGTAAGGAAGGAAAGTCTTGGCCCACGTTTTGACGTGAGCAAGAGGGCAGCGAGATAAGGGGAGAGTCTTCGCTCTCCATCTTATGCGAGCGAGTAGCTCGCGTGGTCTTTGGCGCCGCGGTTGAGGTGTTGTGTGGGCAGCGACGAGGGTTCGATTCCCTCTAGAGGCAAGTAAACGTTTTATTAAAACAATTTTTTATTATTGCCTAATGTTGGAGGAATAAGGTGTGGTTGAGGAAAATGTTTGATTAAATATTTTTTATTTAATCGGAAGGCAAGTTTAAGAGTTATAGTGCACTTTTAGAAAAGGAGATATTTCTGGTTTTTCCTTTTATAAAAGTATATCATGTTATATATCGTTGGAAAGCTTATTTCGAGGGCTATTTGATTATCTTGCTTAGAAGGAGAAATAAGGTGTACATAAAGAGATATTTCTATTTTTGTAAAGGGGTTCAAGTGAAGGTTGTTTTGTTCTTTTCAAAGTGTGTTGAGTGTGGCAGATTTCCAAAGGGGTTTCTTCATATTCATAAAAGGTATGGGCACATTCTCCTATTGATTGTTTATGGTGGTTGATTTTTGAAATATCATTGGAGGGAAAAGGATTGTTTGTGGTTTCCTTTTTGAAAGTGGTTGGTTGAATGCTTCAAGGTTTTTTGAATTGAGAGTTGTGTTTAAACCTTGTTTTATAAGCATAGTTGTTGAAGCCCATTGGTTGTGAAAGAACATGAGTTAGAAAAGAACATGAGTATCATTGTTATGTGAGATTTGTGATTGAGCATTGTTGGAAACATTTGAGTTGGTTGATACATGCTTGGACTAGGGTTTTTGTGAGAAAGAGTTGTCCCTTGTGATGATTGGTTGAGTTGAGTTGATTGAGCCTAGTCAAGTGATGTGTGAAGTGATTGTTCAAGTCCTATGAAACAAACTATTCCATTATTCTGATTTGATTTGAGATTGAGATTAGAACATATTGAGTCTCTAACAATTCTCCTTATGCTTCTATGAGTTGATTTGAGTTGAGATCATTGTGGATCATTGTTGTTATCCATTGAAGAGTACATTGCCATTCATTGTTGAGTTCATCTTTGAGCTTTGCCTTGATAGAGTTATGGATGAGTTTTGAGTGCTACTTGAGCATGATTGGTTGAGTCTTTGAGAAGATCTTTGGGATAGAATTCTGGACAGATTTGTGGCAGTTTGTGTATGATTGATTGAGCCTTTGGGAAGGCCCTTGTGGACAGTTTTGGGACAGCTTTGTGGACAAATTTATGGATAGATTTGGGACAAGTTCTTAGTGAGCTTGTTGGAGCAGAATTGGGCAAGTTCTTGGTGAGCTTGCTAGAGCAGAATTGGGCAAGTTCTTGGTGAGCTTGCTAGAACAGATTTGGGTAAGTTCTTGGTGAGCTTGCTTGAGCAGATTGGACAGGTTCTGTGTGAGCTTGTTATTCAACATTGGACAGGTTCTGTGTGAGCTTGTTATTCAGCATTGGACAGGTTTTGTGTGAGCTTGTTATTCAACATTGGACAAGTTCTGTGTGAGCTTGTTATTCAGTTTTGGACAGGTTCTGTGTGAGCTTGTTATTTAGAGTTGGACAAGTTCTGTGTGAACTTGTTATTCAAATTTGGACAAGTTCTGTGTGAACTTGTTATTGCCTAGCTTTGAGCAGATCAAAGAAATCATTGTATTGGATATTTTTGTGTGAAATATTATAAGGAGATCAGCTTGTGGAGTACCCCACATTGGGGGAACCACGTTAAATCTTGTGTCTCAATTGTGTGTGGTGACTTGTGCTCTTGCTTACTATTGCTATCCGAGTTATTAATGCACATTGCTATATTTGGTTATTGCAATTAAGGACATTAATTGATATTGGTTTGGAAAGAAAGTAAAAAGTGGTCTTATACTGTTCATCCCCCCTCTCAGTATAAGCTTGTGTTCTTTAGTTGTTACCAACTCCCCTATGAACCAAAAAAAAATAGTTCAAAGCAAGATTCTTACAGGAGAGAGTTTGGAAAGAAGAGGTATCGTGAACCTTTTAGATATGCCTTGTGTGAGAAGAATTTAGAAACATTAGATCATTTACTTCTTCATTTTCCCTTTGCTCACACCATTTGAAAATATTTTAAAAAATATGAAAATATATTAGATAGCTCCATCAACATTGAAAGAGTTGAAATGTTGGATTAATTATTTCAAAGCTAAAACATTAAGTATCCTCGCACCATTTGGGATTATTTTAAAAAATATGAAAAACATATTAGATAGCTCCATCAACATTGAAAGAGTTGATGAAATGTTGGATTCATTATTTCAAAGTTAAAGCATTAAGTATTATGTGGAGAATTAGAGTTAGCCTTGTCATTATTCATTATTTGTAAGAATCTATGGCTTGAAAGAAATAATAGACTTTTTAAAAATAAGTCTCAATGCTCAAGTTTGAAACTGTATTTTTGCCTTCATTGTAGAATGCTTATAGATATGGTGCTCATCAAGGGAAGTTTCAAGTGCAAAGAAAAGAGGTGGTAACAAATTAGCTATAGGATTTGAACATACATAGAAGAATCATATGCTATAATAACATTAAAACAAAGTAAAAAGACCTTGTGAAAATCATTTAGAAAAATAATGGTTTCCCTTTATAAAATTTCTTACCCTATGATGTCTAACTTGACCAAGATTTTAAGACGTGATCATCCTCAATTATTTTTTTATTGTTTTTCTCCGTACCATCCATTTTTTATTTATTATCGTTTCCTTAGAGCGCAAGGTAGTTTGTTTGATTGCTTCGAGCGCAAGTTGCCTGTGCAAGGCTCGCCGCCACGGAGAATAGTTTCTCAATTCTTGTGTGAGAATAGTTTTTATCAGGCGGGACGAGGATGAGTTGATCTTGGTCTCGATCAACAAATCCACCATTAAGGAGATGACAGGATGGCTTAAATTGCTCTTCATATCCACGTCGAGTTGGATCCGCAAGATGGCTTAAAAAATATGAAAAACGTATTAGATAGATCCATCAACATTGAAAGAGTTGATGAAATGTTGGATTCATTATTTCAAAGTTAAAGCATTAAGTATTATGTGGAGAATTAGATTTAGCCTTGTCATTATTCATTATTTGTAAGAATCTATGGCTTGAAAGAAATAATAGGCTTTTTAAAAATAAGTCTCAATGCTCAAATTTGAAACTGTATTATTGCCTTCGTTATAGAATGCTTATAGATATGGTGCTCATCAAGAGAAGTTTCAAGTGCAAAGAAAAGAGGTGGTAACAAATTAGCTATAGGATTTGAACATACATGGAAGAATCATATGCTATAATAACATTAAAACAAAGTGCTAAAAAGACCTTGTGAAAAGCATTTAGAAAAATAATGGTTTCCCTTTATAAAATTTCTTACCCTATCATGTCTAACTTAACCAAGATTTTAGGACGTGATCATGGTCAATTAATTTTTTTATTGTTTTACTACGTACCATCCATTTGTTATTTGTTATCGTTTGCTTAGAGTGCAAGTTAGTTAGTTTGATTCCTTTGAGCGTAAGTTAGTTTGTTTTGTTTGATTCCTTCGAGCACAAGTTGCCTGTGCAAGGCCCATCGCCACGGAGAATAGTTTCTCAATTTTTGTGTGAGCAGTCCCTATGGTTTGAACCTTGCGCTGGCAGTTACTAAAAATAGTGGTTTTAACCAACTCTCCTATGTACAAAAAAAAAAAGTGGGGATTGAATTCAAACTACATGACTTTTCTTTCGAAAGGATTTTTTCTCATTATCTTTTCTAGTTCAGAAATAAGGGATAAAATAATGGATGGAGTTCCTTGGTTTAGGGGCAAATATGAATTATATTTAATACCATGAAGCCCCAAGGGCTAGGTGGATTGGTAAGTGCTAGTCTGGATGGGCACTTGCTGAGAAGAGACCTGGGTTCAAACCTTGGTGGTGCCAGTTTGCAAAGGTAGTAGTCTGCTCTGAATCCTCTGAGTGCACGCCAGACCGATGACGACGGTACGAACCCCGAGCGATCGACGGTCCCCATCTCATGTCGGGTCAACAATTAACGAGATTGATAGGTTTGGTGGTTGCAGTCCCTGTGGTTTGAACCATGCGCTCCCTGCGCTGCTAGTTACTAAAAATAGTGGTTGTAGCCAATTCTCCTATGTAACCAAAAACAAAAACCATGAAGTGAGAATTTTTATATGGAGACAAAGACTATTAAAAATCTTATGGTGTGGATTAGGCTTTTTGGACTTTCTTATCAACTCATCAATAAGGAGGTTTTGAAGAATATTGTTAATACTCTAAGTGAGTTCATCCAAGAGGGACCAAATACTAAGGAGAGAAGGCATGTTGGATACACTTGAATATGTTTTGCCATGGATATATTAAAACCTTTACCACAATCCATTAGGATTAAGTCTAAAACAAGAGAATTTTATGAAAACATTGCATTCTAATGTCACAAATGTCATGAAATCGGATACATGACAAGAGATTGTAAATTGAAAATTATGGAGAAAGAGATGGAAATTTTGGGCACAAGGCAAACTTTAATGTATAACAAGGAGCTTGTATCATAGGAGAAGTGGGGTCAAAGCAAGGATTTTCTACTCCTAAGAAAGTGGTAATAAAAATCCTTGTGCGTCATTAAATAACAAAGACTATTAGAGTTCACTCAAATAAACCATTAGAAGAAAAAATGACACAAGGTATGAGGAAGTACAATGTGCAAGTTTAAATATAGAAGGATTCAAAGGTGTGAATGAAGATGGAAAGGCAAATTTTAAAGCAAAGGAAGATGGGAAGATAAATTTTAAAGCAAATAAGGTCAATGAGGTCAAGGTTAATATAGGGTTTCAAGAGCAACACAATAAAGAAAAGCATATGTAGGACATCCAAGGAAATTTAGGATTTTCAATGAAGCATAATAAAGTAATGACTATGGAGGATCATCCATGCACTTTTAAGGTTTATAGGACAACATAAAGAAGAAAGTGTTTATGAGGCTATTCCTTGCATTTCACATTCTTTAGGGCAACATAAATCTTTAGAAGATAAGTCTCATTATGAACAAAACGAAAAAGTAGAAGATATTGATGAAGATGAGAGTGTTAGTGGGAACATGAAAAGGAGAGGAAGGTCATCAAAGCATGAACAAAGAGAAAAATAAACTCAAAGGGATATTGATTTATAAGGCCAAATAAAAATATCATAGGTGTTAACAAGAAGTGGGGTTAAACCCACTAAAAAAAGTGATGAGCCAGATGGAAGAAATATTGAGGAAAGATAATGAGCCATAGGATAAGCTTGTGCAAAATATTACATCAATTATCACACAAGGACAAAATAATAATTTGATGAAGATATCTATGGATGAGCTACATGAAGTAATAATTTCTTTCCATCCTAAAAAGACACCTAGCCCTAATGGATTTCCTGCAATTTTTTTTCAAAAAATCTAGGATTTATTGAAGAGTGATATATTAGTTGAAGAAGATTTACAGGAAAGATACTCATGACATGGCGCTTTGCCAGTGATTATATCCACGTGGTTGCCAACAAGTATCCGTTTTGGAACCGCAGTCTCGGAACCCACCTGTTCTGCCATTTAAACTACTCAACCATGTGTTAATAAATGGTTTATTTATTAGAGTACATCATGAATCATGTGGTAGGTGTTGAATTTGTTATGTGGTATTGATAAAGACATGAATCATGATGTATATACTGGTTTTTACAAGCTGAGGGACTTTATGACAATATTGATAAAAGTTTAATAGTGGTATAGTGTTTGTATCGTTCTTGGATTATTCTATTGTTTTGAACTATAATAAGATTAAATTTAAATATAGAATTAGTTTTAATAATTGATTAATAATAAATTTAATTATAATAATTTTTTTTGTGAGTAATACTTCTTATACACATCCACCATGGGGATTGAACCCGGGTTATATCACCGATAATGCAAATGGCGTCATTGTCGGTAAATTATATTTTCATTTTTTTTAAGCGAAAAACCCCTTGCGAGGCCGCCTTGTCTAAGAGACCACGAACAGGGGGTTCTACACCGTCAAAGTCACTCGGGAGTCGCGCCGACCCTGCTCGCACCAACATTATCAATTAGATTTTGGGTACCCAATTCAACTTTTTGGTAGGATGGAGATTCGAACCTGGGACCTCCCTTGGAGGATTGTCCTCTCATCTCCAACTCACCTACAACACCTAAGTATTATATTTTCAATTTTAATGATTTTTAAAAATAAAAATATTCATACTAATATATTTTATATTTTTAATAGCAAAATATTATCTTAAACCAGTTTTTTTATAAGATAATTTTTAAAGAAATTAAAAAATCATAAATAATTATTCATCTATTAAATTTTTTTCCCTACTTACAAGCACAATTAATTATTCACATTTTAATTCACTTAAATTACAATTTAATCCACAAGTCACACATTTCTTTCTCTTTAGAAGGAAAAACATTCAATCTATTGTCCGCGAGGGCTACGTGGATTGGTAAGAAGTTGAGCACTTATGAGGAGGAGACCTAGGTTCAAACCTCGCGGACATGCCCACTCTAGGGCAAAGGTAGTAGTCTGACTAGAGTCCGTTGAGTGTGCATCAACTTGACGATGGCGGTACCAACCCCGAGCCACCGAGGGTGTCTCTCACTCCGGGCTGTGCCTACCGAGGCGAGGTAGGGGTTATAGTGGTTGCTCCATGATTTGACACTACGATTAGAGGCAATGTGATTTGACCATGTGACCAGTTGTGAAAGGTAGTTGCCACAAAAAAAAAATCATTCAATCTACGTAAGTCTCAGATTTTTTTTTATAAAGTAAAAACTCTATTCCATTATTCCTGTGAGTGTGGTCTACCGGCAAAGACACCACTTACATTATAGTGATGTGATCCAAATTCAATCCTCATGTAAATGTGTATAAAAAATATTATTAATATTTAAAAAAAAACTCTATTCCATTTATTTTGATACCGATGTAAGATTTTTTTTTGGCTTTTAAAAGATGCCCTTCCCAAAGGATGGGATGGGAAAGGAAGAAATCGTAAAGGCACGACGGGAACGAAAGTGTCATGGAAGCTTAGGCAAAATTGTGTGGAAGTAAACTTTGAAAAGAATAAAAAATAAAAAAATTGAACGTAATCATCTCCCTTCCCCATCAGCTAGAAATTGAACTTAATATTCGGTTGTCGATAGGCGAACGGAGAATGAAAAAGAACAAGTCGTCAACACTAGCTTTTCGGTGTCCTCGTTTTGGTTTGTTTTTTTTTAAGATTCTTCGGAAAACTTTGTTTTCATCTCAAGAAATTGTCAGAAAATTTTGTTTTCACCGCTTTTCAGTATCAATTGAATTGTTTTTGCTTTTTCTTTCTTTCTGCCGGAAAACATTGCTTTCAGTGCAAGAAATTAAAATCAGCCGTTGAATTAACCGTTGAAGAGTTGGCCTGGCATTTGGGTTTCTTGATTTTGGAAGTTGGCGAAAAAAAATTGTAGCGAAGCGAAGACAGACACGGAAACCATGGTGGTCGGCGAGTCTCTCACAGAAACCCAGACTCTTACTTCCGGGAACGGCACCTTTAACCTTGGCTTCTTCAACCTCCAAGGCACCCTCGGCATCTGGTACGCCCGCCTCTGGTACATCGGCATCATCAACCTGCAACCTGCACAACATCTTCCCGTCTCTGAAGGAGATTTATATCTGTAATCGTAGTTTAGCCCGACTCTCATTTTGATTCGCAAAGGAAATGAGGCCGAGCGTGAGATTGGATGAGCCAGATGATGAACCAGCTTTCGGTCCAAGGGCCAGACCTGTACTAGCTGTTTCGATCATGGCAGCATCTTTCATAGCAGTCACAACAAATTTTGGAGTGAATATGCTTGCCTTGTGTGTTCGTCACACTTGATTCAGATTTTGGAGTTAATTCTTCGCCGAGTACTGCTGGGGTCTTTGTGATACTCTGTTCTCATGGATTTTCCTCCATTGATCGTAACATTTGTTTGAGTACATTTTCGGTCTTAAAGACCTTCGTGTACAATTTTACATGGATTTTAGGGGGTATCTTGTTTGCTTGGATTGCCAACAGAGAAGAGTTCTACATGGATTTTAGGCGGTATTCCAGGAGAGAAGACCCGCTCAAAAACAACTTTGTCAAAAGTTGGCCGCCTTGTGTTGTCCGACGGACGGGTGGTCATATGGTCCACCAACGCCACCCAGAAGGCAATTTGGTCGTCCACGGGGCCGCGATTAAATTCAAGGTCATATCGCAGAGCTTCGACAACCGCGTGGAAGAGCCCGTGGGATTCGACCCCGGGGCTGTACAACGTCCAGATGGACCCGTCGGGCGCCAACCAGTTCGTGCTCATCTAGCTGTACAACCTCCAGATGGACCAGTGCTAGGTGTACGACAATAGCTGCACGGCACTCGACTGTGGCGGCAATCGCACCAGCACCGATGTCGACTTTCCGGTCGCCGACGGGTGCAAGGCTGCCTGTCTCGGCAACTGCTCGTGTACGGCGTACGCCTATGTCACCAGCGTTTGCCAGCTGTGGTTCGGGGAGTAGACACGTCATTGATGCCAAGAAGAGAATAATATGCGAAAATCTTACTCCAGGTATGAAGTTGGTGTCAAGCTTTGGGTTGTAAGTAGTTTTGTGCCCTAATATATATTTAATGTATTTGTATGTATCAATAGCCCATCACCTAGGTGACCGCCGTTAAGTTAGAAATTTGAAAGGGAGTCACACAACTTTAATGCTTAGATTTTGCCACTGCAAACAATAATATTTTTGTCCCAAACTATTTACACGGAGAAATCAAACAATAATATTTTTGTCCCTGAATCATGAAAACTGAGAAATCAAATTAAGAATTTTGAGAGTAATCAATTGTCAGATATTTACGATTTTTTTATTATTTTAAAGCATGTCGTACCATTTATAATCTGGTAATCGTCATCAAAATATTAAATCATATACGTATGTTAATTTTTTATTTTATTTTATGGACAACAGTATGTGAGGTTTTGGGTAAAAAATTTAGAGCTAAAATTAGTAAAATTTGGTTTAAAAAGTTGTATGAGAAATATGGATTTTAAATTTAAAACTCAATTGTTTGAAAGTCAAAATTCTAAATCTATGGTGCCTAACAGTTTAATATCCATGTACTTGTCAACACCAATTTTCTCAATTCATACTTTCTATCTTATGGTTTAAGAATTAGGATTCAATACAAATTATTATGAGGGTACACTACATCATCTAGCTATTTAACAACGTTCTATACGGAGGGTACACTACATCATCTAGCTATTTAACAACGTTCTATATGGCCAATTAGAAACCATTTATTGGAGTACATCACACAAATATGGCTAGTTACAAACCATTTATTAGAGTACACCACATGTGCAGCCTTGATATTTAAACTACTCATTGTATTAATATTATTTATTTATTTATTTTCGAGTGGGTGGGATAGGATGGCCAAGTATAACCACGAGAGTTATTTAAAATTTTAAGAAATTATTTAAAATTTATAAAACATCATGAATGACTTGTTTACAATTTAAATTCTTTTCAATTTTTTAACTGTTTAAATGATTTTCTTTTACTATTAAATGTCTTTCAAATTGTTAATTTTTAAATGATTTTCTTTTACCCTTACATGTCTTTTAAACCATTAATTTTTAAATGATTTTTTTTTATTATTAAATGTTTTTCGTACATACTTTTATTAAAGGATGGAATCTTACAAGATTGTTTATTATGTTCAATTTTAAAAGGATCTTTTCGGTGCTTAATAAGCGTTTGCATTGGGCTAATAACCCTTTGCAAAATCGGGTGTAAGTCCCGACCGCTAAACTAGGGGAAGTAATTGGGCTAACATCTCTGTCCTAAAACTCATTGTGAGGAGTACCCTAGGATTTTTTTATTTTTTTTAATCTTCATTTATTTTTAATATTATTGTTTAATTATTTACAATTTTTTTTTGATAAAATACAATAGAAAGAATTTTTTAAAAGAAGTTTAATATTTTTATTTAGATGGTTGTTATTATGATGAAATATAATATAATATTTTGATATAATATAACATATGGTTGTTTATATAAAATTCTCACTACAAGGATCTTTGTCCCTAAACCACAAATGTCCATCCATTATTTTATCCCTTGTTTCCGAACTAAGAAAATAATGAGGAAAACTCCTTTTGACAGAAAAATCATGGAGTAATTTGAATTCAATCCCACTTTCATTTAAACTAATTTTAAATCTCAAAAATAACCCAACCAATATCCATAAAACTTACATATTAACTATCTACTTTTAAAAATCATTATTAAAAATCTAAGAATATTATTAATTATGTAGTCAATATTAACTGTGGTCTTTTATGTGATATTGTCAGATGAAAACCAACTTCTTGCATTATCCTTGAAACTAATTCCATATTTGGCTAGCTAGTATGCTCTCAGTCAAAATCCTTCCATTCAATGGGCTGGCAACAAAGTTTGAAACCAAATAAGCAGGAACCAGTCCCAAACTGGAGCACACACACAAAAGATAGTATATTGGCCTTATCAGCTATATCCTCGTCCAAAGCTGTGACATACATACGTAGAATCTATCTTTGAGTAACAAATTTTTGAGAAGCTCTGAAATATTTACTAACCTGAGCAATATTAGCCTGTCGACCATTACTCTTCAAATATCTTAATTTTGAACTTCAGATCCGTTAGTTCCATTTTGACTGCACAACAGGGGTCTTAAATTAGTGACCCTGATACACTGAGCTTCTCCTCTGATATCCCTGCTTGTCTTCTGGATTCGTATGGGTGCCACTGTCAAGCTTTGTCATGGAGCTTCCAGGAGAGAAGCTACAGAAAACACAACCTTTCCTTAATTGTGGCTGTATTCTCCCTCTCAAAATAGTCCATTTTTCAAGAACTGTACCACTAAAGCCAAGCAGATCACCTTTGGTGTTGAATTTCATATTACCTACCACCTTAAATTCCTATGACCTGGGAATGAACTCTGTTTAAATAAGGTTGTGATTCTTTAATCTCTACATTCTTAAAAATTCAATACTCCATTACTGCCATTATGGTATATTAATGACCTAAGAGTCTAATGTTTCTCATCATAGATGCGGAGAACAACTTAGTTGATTGTTGAGGAAACTTGATACAAAGAGAAAAGAGATTTTATTCATCTAAGATGTGATATTTAGGCTACACTGTATTGTTTTCCTTCAGAAAATGTGGTTGATGCTTTTAGAATGGATGGCAACATTCTTAAAATTCAGTTGATATATGTGGACGGTTGAGGAAAAGGATGGCAATATTCTCTAAATTTTGGGGAAAGGATGGCAATATTTAAATTCAGTTGATGAATGTGAACAGTTGAGGGATTAGATTTTGTTATTTTGAGATGAGATATTTAATCTATCTTGTATTATTTATCTTCTTGATCCAAGACCCAAGTATCATCTATAGGATGTCTTTGATAGCATGGATTTTTGTTCGATGGTGGTAATAGCGTGAAGAAGATAAGACTTAAAATCCATTGCCTCTTGGCAAGCAACTTCTCGACAGTAAGGTACCAACCTCTTGTGGGTTTTGTGGGTTAAAAATTGAGTGTGAATTTACTAACTAGGGACGGTGCATGGAAAAGGAAAATAAAAAATGGAGGAAATCCTCAAGATAACCCTATCACAATTGTGCGGGGTAGGGGTAGCGGACAAAATGGTAAGTCAGTCTCTAGGGGTTGGGTGGATTGGTAAGTTCTTATTAAGAAGAGATCTAGGTTCAAACTTTGGGGGCATGCTTGTTTGTGCAAAGGTAGTAGTTTGACCTGAGTCCGCTGACTGCGTGTAGCTCAACGACGACGGGTACCAATCCTGAGCCACAGGTTTTACCTCCTCACGCCGGGTTAAATAACAACGAGGTGGTATAGGGATTATAAAGGACAACTTCAAAATTTGAACCTTGCTTGATAGTAGAAAAGGACTGTAGATATTATTCTCCTATGTATAAAAAAAATAAAATGGTAAGTTAAAAGGTCTTGAGCTAAATATTACAAATCAAGAAACTTGCCCGTACTAGATTTCTCCTAATAGGATTGCCCGCCCTAGATTTCTGCACAAGAAAACTGCAGGATAAAACCTTAGTCGTTACAGTGAACATCTTGAGGAAATATTCGCTCTCACTAAACTATCGCATCACTAAGCCGAGCTGGGAATATAACCTACATGCGGAGCGTCTAAGGAGGAGGCGTTATCAAGTGTTACAAGCACCACTGCGGCCTACACGTGGATGTTGTGAAAGTTAAGCATCATCCGTCCTAGCTACTAGCCATTACTGGGCCTGTGGAGGAGACAAACAGGGAGAGCCATTACAATGAGCGAGCATTAAGCGGCAATGCTCGACTGTGGATATGGAATCGGCCTGTTCGAAAGCTTGCGATTGTAATGGTGGTATGTAACTAAATCTTGAATGAACGAGGGTTTCTATGTTCCTGTTTCGCTGTTGTACATGGAGTGTGTGTTGCCTAAGCTATGTGTCCATTGAATACCTTTGGTCATACAAAGGAAACCATATCGCATGAATCCTAAGTACACAGGACTTGTATATGTGGAAATTGACAAGATATTGAGTGCAGGAATGGTCTTAAAGATCACTATCAACAAATGGGTTTCTACAATCATGATCAATTTGAAGAAACAAACCACATAGCTTCAGATTTGTGTTGATTTTCAGAGCCTGAATGCAAACACAATCAAGGATTTGTTATGTTTCCCATTTAAAGACTCCATAAGAAGTTATAGGACATAAATAATATCATTCCTTTATGGCTTCTCTGGTTATAGTCAGACAAGTATAGTAGATGAAGACAAGGTGAAAACAACGTTTGTGGTAATAAATGACATCTATACATATAATTGAATGTCATTCGGACTGTGCATTGTTCAACAACTTTTTAGAGAATTATTCTATACATCTTCAAGCAAACATCGAGGTGGAAGTACAAAGTATTTTAGACAATTGATCTGTCTATAGTATTAAGGAGGAACACTTGAAGGCATTAGAGGAATGAATATAACTTTGCATACATGCCGGACTTTGGGTCAAACCAAAGAAATGTAAGTTTTTGGAACCCTATAGGAAGTTGTTAGGACATATTGTCTATCAAACAAGGTTGAAAAAAGACTCAAAAAAAGTTTGAGGATGTTTCAAATGGAGGAACTATGCAATGTTGGTTCCTTGAAATCCTTCTTAGGACATGTAGGATAATACCGTGATATAGTCAAAAAATTTGTGGAATAGCCACACCAACTATATGTCCTATTGCAAAAAACGAAACCCTTCAAGGAGTTGAAGTTTTGCTTTATTATGGCATTAATTAAGGTCTTTCCTAGCTAAGAAAAATAATTCCATGTACATATTGATGTGTCTAATTTTGCAAATGGGTGTGCCTTCCCTCAGGAGGGGAGCCATTAGTTGGATCACCCAATCTATTTTGCAAGACAACCAATGTCGAAGGAAAATAAGTAAAACAGAATTAAAGAACTTGTGGCACTTGGAATGTATGTGCGCTAGAGAGGTTCAAACATTACTTGGTTACCAACCCTTTCACATTCGACATAGACCACCAAAAAGTGTTATACTCAATTAACATTCTTGTGATGCATAGGAGAATTAGCAAGAGGATGGTGATGTTGCAAGATTTCGTGTTCAAGATTGTGGTCAAAGTTGGCAAGAGCCATGTCATCATTGACCACATTTCAAGAATACGCACAGGAGAACCTATTAATGGTGGTGTATAGAACAAAGTCCTAGATGCACACCTCTTCCACATCATGGTATTGTCATTGTGGTATTGACACTTATTTGTCTACGGGATCTCTCTTAAAAGAGATGATGAGTGTTGTGGAAAGTGAGGCCCTTTTGATCTTAACCCTCACAAATAAGATTTCATGATGAATCCCTATCTGAATCAAGATAGCGAGGCTCTAGAGTTTGGTATCACATCTCCCCTTCAATGCTCAAGGAACAATATAAATGCAGTAACAAAGTGCAAAAATAAGATAGAAGTGCTTGACATAAATGTTTAATGAAGAGAAACAATATTGGGTATAATATTCTTGGGATGGATTTTGCCATCAAAACAGACCCATCATGAGATGTCATGATAATGTTGATTCATTCTGGAGGTAACTGTTAAACACATTACCACTCAATTATTTCCTTCCTCTTTTCTTGCTGGAATAATTCCTGCTTTTTCTTATAAGCTTCCCCTTTGCAAAACTGACTTTCAAGTTGCTAGTTTTACTTTATTTGGGCGCTCAACGCATTTGATTTGAATATTCTTTTTGGAACATTTGATTTGCTCAAGCATTACTGATTGTCACTGACCTTCCAAATGGCTCAATGACTCATCTTGAGTCACAAAACCCTTTGACCCTGATTTGCCCTTAAAGGCATCAAAATTCAGCTTGACAACATTTTCTCTCAGAAAGAATCTAATGTCTTGGACTGAATTATTTGAGTTTTACAACACTCCCTTCAGAAGGAATCCAGCCACTTGGACTAAATTTATTTTATCCCTTTCAGTAGGATATGTGTAATGCATACTGCGATCATTCTAGTGTTTGATTCTAATATGACTCATAAGCTAACTTTGATTCTTCTCTAAATGGTCAATAGATTCAAATATGAGTCACAACAATGAATCAAGTCCTGAATCAATTCATTAAATTGTTTTTATTACTTAATTCATTCATAGTTGTATATCATATGGATAATACCACTTGATGAAGGGAATTGTCATTGCCTTTTTCATTTCATATTCCCCATTTTCCATAATATAGTTCAACACCTTTCCTATTATACAGTAAATAATGCAATTCATAATTAACAATGCACAAAATTGAAGTGTCTCTCTGTGATATACATAGGCATCATAGTAGTAAAAATGTGTTCAACCAAACAAAGGAAATTTGAAGCAGCTACTTTTAATGATGAGTTTCCTTTGAAAACTCAGATTAAAGGTAAAGCATAGACAAAGATGAAAGTTCGGTTTCTGGCACAAAGTATATAGTTAAACTATCTAGGATCTAAAAGTGCCCAATGCTTCAATTGTCACACAATAGAACTTATCAAACAATTGATATCCATAAAATATAGAAGGGCATTTTATTTAAAATTAGAATTTAATGAAATATAACAACTTGCTTTATAAAGTTCTAATAAGAAAGCAACTCACTCAGAAATTTGAGTGTAAATCAGACCAGTAATTTACCTCCTAGAATGAGGATCTCTCTATGTTCTTTGGCAGTTTTCCATTTGTACAAGCACTTAATCATGTGTTGTTGCTCACACTGGTGAACAGACCAGTGTCCTTTGAAGTCTTCTAACCTTTGTACATTGTTTGCTGCTTTGCTTGTAATTAAAGGTTGAAGGAAGACAAGATGTGCTGGCGTGCAAACTACCAACATCTTCACTTCATCAAAGAGGCCTCCACTTCCTAATGCTTTCTCAATATCCTCCCATTGTTGAGAGCCCAAATATGAGTTCTTTTCACCTTGAACACGATGAAAAGTGCGAGAACCACGAATATCCAGGAACATCAGTCCTACATTGCTGACAATGTGGAAGTGATAGTCCTGTTGCAAAGTATAGAAAGAGATCAGGAACAGGGGTTAACATGCAACTAAATACATCATATCAATCTAATAACTAACATTATTAACAAGAACCTAAGTTACCTTCTTGATTGTTTGCAAATTGGTGAAATCTACATCCTCATGTAATTGCCGTTGGTACTCCAAGCTTACAATCCAGGCACAACGAGCTATGAAAAAATCAGGACTGTCTTGTTTCCAGTCATCTTCAATATCTCCCCAATTATCCCTGATCTCATGGTCATCATAAATCATTAGATTTGAGCAATTTGCGAGACATTTTGCAGTTGGAGGATGTTGCCAAGTTTCCCTGTATACCTCACGGTAACTCTCACATACAATATCCATGCAACGTTTCCATTTTTCTGACCCCATCCCTGAAAGCATCTCCTTAGCTTTGTGAAATTGATTTGAACCCTTGTCAGAATCATGCCCAGCTTCAGCATCACATCTTTTATCTCCGTCACCATATATCTGAAAGAAGAGAAGTCAAACTACAAGCTATAAAAAACAATGAATTAGAAGGTACTCCAAAAAAAAATTCATCAAGAATTGTCAAAGATATGAATTTGCAAAGTTCCCAGAAAATGATTGAAATAAAACATGCAGTAGGTCTTGAAGAATTTGGAATTTCAGCCTGAAATGAGACTCCCAATGAAAACTTCAATTATGTTTGGTTTCTTGGTGATTTACAGATTACATTTGAATAATTAGATGCCAGATGTAATTTAAGCTGTAATCAAAGAGCTTCAAACACTTTGACCTTCAGTAAAGATATAGACTACAATTTTGCTTGACAGAGAAAAGCATTATCTGTGGCCTTCCGATTTGACAGCATTCTAAAGGGTAATAGTGCTTCACAAATGAAGGAGAAGAGGAGGCATCCTTCAATATCATAAAGGATTCATGCTAGAGACGCAGAATATTAGTATATTGCTCCAAATAAAGAACATAGGGATTTATCTTATGCTTTATAATGAAGTTGGCAACCAACCAATGAGGAAATCAAAACTGAAGATGTTAAAGAAGAAAGATTCCTCTATGCTAGTTCACTTCCTAGTAGAAACCCAACAGATCACAAGGAGATAGAATCATTTGGTAGATAGATTAGTCAATAAAGCAATTACGTTAGATTACAACAGTAAGATGCTTTTGGAATTTATGGACAGTACAAAGGAAGAAAACACTCTCCTTTCAAAGTTATTGGAGTGAGCCTCATCCAAATGGCCATTTACAAAGAAAATATATAAGATATGGTTTGAAAAAATGGAGAAAAAAATTTCAAATAATCCGAAAAAGTGTATTGACCTGAGATTTGTTTGTGGACCTGATAATCAACATGTTGAATAGCAGAATAGCAAGGGTTATGGCAAACAAAGGAACATGGAGCCATTAAAATATACACAGAGAGAACAAATCAATTAAAAGCTAATATGAAAATTTTATTCATATGGAGAATTTGTACAATAAATAGCTGAGAATAGATGTATGAAGTTGACAGACTGTTTTGCATCTCTGGGTTCATCTTTTATAGCTATTTTTAGCAGGAACTAAAGTGTCTGAAGATAGCAGGTGAACTGATTGTCCTGGAATGTGGAGACATGTGACAAGTGCTTTGTAAGGAGTGCACAAGTTTTTTATAAAGCAGAATTCATAAACATACAAAAATTCAATTTCCAAAGTTTTGAAATTTTGCTATGTTTTTGTATTTTTGTTATTTTGAGGCCCTGAAAATGTTGTTGGGGGAACAAAACTGTTGCCATCCATATGCATGACTATGGAAACTGTTTGGATGCTGTAAAGTTGAACCTGAGTTTTCCGATGCAATAAGAACAGACTGAATTGGAACTCCTAAAACAAAGTTATGCCACCAGCAAGCTAGCTATCCTCTTCCAACGATTTTCTTCAACTGCCGCCTAGATCATATATGATTCATATGCTAGTGTTTCTTAAGAAAATCACCTAACTCTATTGTGGAAGGACTGGATGTGTTATTTTACATTGGATGTTAGGAATTCAAAGCAAACACAGCAAAAGAAGATAGGATAACCATTGAAAGTTGAACCTGAGTTTTCCAATGCAATAAGAACAGACTGAATTGGAACTCCTAACACAAAGTTATGCCACCAGCAAGCTAGCTGTCCTTTTCCAACGATTTTCTTCAACTTCTGCCTGCCTAGATCATATATGATTCATATGCTAGTGTTTCTTAAGAAAATCGCCTAACTCTATTGTGGAAGGACTGGATATGTTATTTTACATTGGATGTTAGGAATTCAAAGCAAACCCAGCAAAAGAAGATAGGATAACCATTGAAAGAGATGGTTTGCTGGAAGAAAATGTTCGAAACCCTTAAAGCCATCACAGGATAACATTCAACGTTGAAAACATAAACAACAAATAAAATATAAAACAAATACTTAAAGCATCTGTTTAAAAAACATCTCTTTTTTTTTCTCATTTTGTTCATAAATTTATGTTTTTGGCTACTCTGGCTTCATCACAGGTGATCCTCTTCCAGTACATTAGCTGCTTAGTCATGCAGTGACTGTTGTTTACCAATCATTGAGTTTAAAACATATCTGGATTAAACAGAGGAGATTTGGGGATGAAATCTGACCTATGGTAACACACTGTGCCGGCATGTGCAAGGCCACAAGTTGTTCTAAACTTCTAACACTCAATAGATTTATATAAAGACATAGGCTGTATAATTTCCTAGGCTATTCAAGCTTTATACGGGGTTCTAAAATTTCCTGTTAACAGCATGAATGCTGTGATTACAAAGAGCATAACGCCATGGACTTCCCAGAGATGCTCAACCTGCCAAGTGCAATTCATCAAAAATAAGGCTCCTGATTCTGTTTTGATAATCAATAAAACCTACAGGCCTTGCAAGAAGACATGTCCACTTCAGGAAAGAGGTAAACCACAAAAAGAATTGGAGCAGATGGTAAACTTAACTCACCACTTGGATGCTTGAAGGACCTGGACAAATTGAAGAATAGACACGGCAGTGCTAGAGTCCCATTGCTTTACCAATTCGAGCAGAAAGAGCATTGAATGCCGACCTTAGCGTTGAACTCAAGATGATATAAAGAGCAAAAAGGCAAACCATTCCTGGAAGAGGCTTTGACTTTCTTATATGTATGTTGTCTTGTCTTGATCTCTTTCCTGGTTAATCAGCAATAGGAATTCATGTTGTAATCCTTAAGTCTAAAGATATTTTTGTCAAGTATATGAGTCAGAATATGTAAGAGTCCCTTTTTTAATAGTGTTAGTATCACCAGGGTAGATACCAATTATATCCTTTTAGAAAATGCTATAAGGATTGTTATCAAGTATGACTGCTGTGAGGATCACTGGTATTTTCAGAGCTGTTGGGTGTAGGATTTTGGAAGCCAACATTTTGTAACAAGCTGCAGTTAATAGCATTCTTTAACATGAAAAATGTCATTACTTTACAAATAGCAACATATATTCCAGTAATAAGAAAAATCATGTACATTTGTTATAGAAGCAAAACCACAAAATGATTTAGTGGCCATATGTATTGCTATTCCAAACCTCCAGAACTTGAGAACTTAAATCTTAGTCATTCAAATACAAAATTTTGGCATGAGACCAGTGCCTATGCTTTCTTGGAATTGATTGCACTCAACAATCACAACAACAAATTTTGAATCAACTGCAATCTGCAATTACAAGCACCTTTTAGGAGTTGTCGAGGAAAGTTCATGAGGTCTAAAATTTGATAAGAGGCCCAAATTTACACATGCACAAGGTCCAAATCATTGAACCTTGCAATTGTTTTGAAACCTAAAGTAGTATAGGCAATTCAAACAATATACAAGGTAAAGTGAAAAGTTCCTTCTTTCCTACAATGAAGTCTTTTATGCACCTCGGCTACACAGGAATCTTAAACATCACCTTTACATTTACAAGGTTAATTTACGGTGAACATTGTAAAGGGAACGAGACACAAGGAAGAATATTATCTGAAACCTATATATATATATATATATTTGATCCAAAGAGGAGTTGGTTACATCCACAGTCCTTTTCTACTACCGAGCAAGGTTCAAATCCTGGGGCTGCCCCCAAAAACACCTATTCTACCTCGTTGTTATTTAACCCAGCATGAGAGGGAGCACCTGGAGTTTGGGATTGGTACCGTCGTTGTCGGGCTGGCACGCACTCAGCGGATGCAGGTCAGACTACTACCATTGCACAAACAGGCATGCCCCCAGGGTTTGAACCTAGGTCTCTTCTTGGTAAATGCCAAAACTTACCAATCCACCTAGCCCCTGAGGACATCTGAAACAATATATATAAGATAAAGTGAAAAGTTCATTTGTTACTACAGAGCAGGTTTTCAACGCCAAATAAGTATATTGGTTAGACAGAGACCTTAAACATCATTTTTAGCTTTTTAAATCTGACAGAATCCAAAGTGGTAAAGAATAATTGCTTTCAAGATCACCAGAGGACCGATAATCATAGGGCTTAATTACCAATTTAGGTGGATTAAAATATTAAGTGCCCAGGGGTATAGGATAATTGGTTGGGAGAGAAGAATTTCACGCCATAAATCAAGGTTCCAATCTCATGGGTGAACCTTAACATTTTGACCAAGGGGTTTACATCAAGTGGTTAGGAGTGAAGAAATTTAGAGTTTGTATCCCATAAATAAACCTTAACATTCATCAAATAGTATGAACTCAATAGGTTTAATTTCACAGGTTGAATTCTATGAATAAATCTTAATCAAATGGCATGAGTCAATCAATTTATGTTCGGTTTCAATTTATGTTGGGTTTCAATCCCATGTAACCAATTAATTAAAAAATAAAACAAAATAAAAATTTAAGTATAAAGTTTTATGCTGAATGCGATGGTCCAGATGTAACTGATAGGGAGTTTTGCTTCAAGTGGTATGTGTTGAGAAGTTTATCTTCGCTATGTCAGCTATGCTTGCAGGCTGTGACTTCCAGTGTAGGCACCACTTCTAGAATACCAAACATGACAAAAAAAAAACAAGGAAATTTTGTAAAGTTTAACATACCTGATCACCCATATGTACTAGCAGATCTATCTTTCTAGCCTCAATGCTCTTGGCAAGGTGAGCCCACAAGTCAATATGAGAGGAAATCTTCTGCTTGGTGACAAAGATGTTGCAGCTGATTGCCCCAACACTTGAAACCTCAGCAGGATCATCTGGAAATGTCCTGAAGCTGCTGTGCACCACAGATTTGTGGTACTTGACCTGCACAACATGTCTTGTCCCGGCTTTGAGACCCTCAAATATAAACACAGTGGGCCTCCCGGCCTTCAAATGCTTGTCAACTTTGAAATCTCCATTGCCATTGAAACTACACTCCTCAAATTTTTTCCCAGAATAACTCAGGGAACTCCCAAGCCTCCTCAGAAAAGACCTGGAAGACCCGCTACCCTCACCACCGTTGGCGGCCTCTGCATCCTCAAACAGCACAACAGTCACGTAGGAATCCTTGTCAACCTCCAAAAGGATTCAAACAGTTGACGTGGTGACTTTCCCTATGATGGGCCCAACCAAAACTCTGGGAATCTCCTCCCTATCATGACTGTGATCATTATCCGTGGTAGAGAACCATGTTTTGTATGAGGATAAGGCTTTCACTTGACGAATTGAGGGTTTTTAGGTGGATGTTGTATTAGATTGTGTTTTGTGGGTAGGGAAAGAGAGAAGAGGGTTCAGAAGGGGTCTAGACTGATCTAGGATAAAGTTTTATTTTTTATTAAAATTTAATATTAATATTAATATAGGAAATGGGTGGGGTGTCCCTACATTCTAAAATATCCATCCAAATTTGGAAAGGCTAGGTGTACGAAAATGGGAAGAAAGGGTAAGGGTCTCGTCAGGCCAGACGCTGCCATCATCTGGGCAGAGATTTTGGAAGTAGGGGTTGTTTATTGGGGTTTATTGTGAAAACATCTCAGGCATTTGTGTGCTTGATTTCTCTGTTGTTTTTGTGCCTTTGCGATTTCATTTCCTTTCTAATACCATCTGCTGAAGAGACCAGTAGCTCCCTGTTAGACTAGAAGAGTTCAGTCCATCATTTTTTTTACTTTAAATGGTCAAATTTTTTAAAGCATGTGTGCACTGTGGACCTCGTCCTTCTTATTCACGGAAGGTCGTTTTTGATGCGTCTCTCCAAGAATAGGTTTGAAAGTCAAGCAAGTATTTATATATATCGAATGAGAAAATGTCAAAGCTGAAAGATTATGGAAAACATTATCCCTTTCAAACTTAGTTCTGTTTGATAATAATTTGAAAAACATACCAAAGACTCTATTTTAATCATTAAACTTTTGTACTCTTTTAGCGTTCAAATTAATTTGTTTCGGTTTTTAATTGAAGAAGACGGTACTTTACAACGTCATTTGTAGATGATGATCGATGATTAATGTGTCACATGTATACCAGAATATAGATAATTGTTTTAGTATAGTCAAGGTGATGGTCGGGTGTATTTCTGGAAGCATTAAAAAAAAATCATTGAAATTAACATAAACAATGAAATGAACGGTTTATAACTCTAATCCTATGGGAAACATCATCATAGCTATGTGAATAAGCTTGTTAAAAAAAAAGTTTATAGCTCTAATAAGACCTTATTGGAACATGACTTGATGATTACAAATCATTTATCCCCTTTGTCAACGACATCATGTTGGCTTCTTTTGTTTTATGTGTGAATACTATAAATTGTGAGCCTCAACCAACAAGAACAAAATTCAGCACTTAGATTTTTGTTTTCTTCCTCTAAAGGTCATGCCCTAATGGAGCAAGGCCACAACAATTACCAGGTGACATGCGTCGAAAGACATAGTAACCTAACATGGTATGTTGACAACTATGAAAGAGTAAGAGACTTTATGGGCCTTCATCAACTACTATAAATATGTGTCAAAAAAACAATGTAATAAGACCTATCATTTATGATAAGCCAATGCCAGTGAGGACTTTCTTTAAGACAAAGCCCAAAAATCCCCTTTTAAAGATGAGGGTGATTCCATAATCAATGCAGCCACCACTTCGGATCCTGCTCCTCTACAATTCTTGGCCCCATATTCTGGGTGTGCCATGAGAGAATATTTCTGTGATAATGGAATGCACGCACCGGTTGTCGGAGGGTGGGCTTGTAAAAACAAAGTATGGTTAGAAGTCGGGAATAGTGGTATCACATCCTTCACACCATACAACTCGTTTTAAGGCTAGTTGTTGGGTTTAGAGGCGAAGGAGATCGACTGGCTCTTTCTATTTTTAGAAAGGGGGGCCCTCTCCCCACCCCCACCATTTAAATTGAAATTTAAAAGGGCGGTAAGCGAGGATTATGGATAGTGTATTGTGTCTATGTAGCAATTGGGCAGAAGCGCTCGATCGTGGCACAATTGGTTCAACTTCTCTACCCTCCCTAGCAATCCGCGTTTCAAACTGGAGGAAGGAAGAGGCAAGGTTGTTTAAAAGCCCCAGGTTTTCACTTATTTATTAGAGAGGCCCCTCTCAATTCTAAAGGTGAATAGAATAGGTTAGATTTCTTCGATCGGACTACCTTAAAATAGTACATAAATGACCTCTCCCCCGACCTCCTGATCTCTCCCAAACGATCGACATGAAACGAAACATTTTGAAAATGGAATGGATTTGCATGCCACCTCAAAAGGAGGAAGAGGTTGTATTGCAAGCAAAGTGTGCAACCAAATGTGATCTTCCCAATTTAGAAATGCCTAAGTTATTGTAGCTTAAAATAATATATTTTATTTAAATTTTGATCTTATGTTATTCAAAAAATGGTGAATGAAGGTGTAACTATGAAGAAATTAAAAGTTCCAGTTTTTTTTATTTGATAGATATTTAGTTTCTTACACTATTTTTAATTATAGTTAGCATTCAATTTTAAAAAACTATTCTTAGCAAGAGATTCCAAAGCGACCAACTAGAGGCCTTGTGAAAATTATTAAGAAAGGGGCCTTGTGATATATCATTTAGAAAGATAATGGTAGGGCTTTTCAAAAAGTTGATTGTTTCATTTATTTATTTAGTTTAGAGGAAACGGTCAAGGAATCTCATTGACATGTGTCTTACCAAACTCTTCCACTTAACGGTTGTGTTTTCAATTTTATTCTCTCCTCTCGTAACTATAAATCCCATGCCTCCGTCTCGGGTTTGTTCACTGCAAGCTCTTCTTCCTTTGGGACAAAGAGATTGCAGCCGCGACATTCCCTTTCTCTTTTCTTCACCTAAGGAAATTAATTGTTCTACCGTTTCTTTAGCTTACAAATTTGGATTTCAGTGAATTCATAGATCAAATCCAAGGATGACGAAGGTCCATTTGGAGAACAGTAGCGTTAGTATCAGCAGTACTCCTACAGAGGGAAGATTAAGGAGACAAATGTGCAGACCAGCAACGTTGCCACTACTTGAGGATGCAAATGCAAATGGAAACGGGGATGGGAATCATCCAATCCACGTGGAAGGGAAGTTGGGCCATGTCGGCAACTCTTTTCCTACTCCATGTCACTGGCGGAAGGCTATGGAAGCGATGCAGTGCACATTCACTTCGAGGAAGTGAAGAGGATGATGGAGGAGTTCAAGGGTGCTTACAAGGTGGTTTTGCGTGGGACCATGCTGACAGTGGATCAAGTGACAGCGATAACGCGACGGGTCGAGGTGAAGGTGGAGTTGGACGAGGTGACGACCAAGGATAGAGTGGAACGGAGTGCTGAGTGGGTGGTCAACAACATTTCCAAAGGAACCGACACGTACGGATTCACAACGGGCTTCGGCTCCACATCTCATTGACGGATGAGCAAAGCGATGGATCTGCAGAGAGCTAAATTTTCTAGGGTTTAGTAGGTCTCAAAGAAGTCGAAAGAAAATAATGATAATTTTATTAAAAAATACTAAGGATTGACCTAGAAGGCGGTGTTCATTCACTGTGGGATTGCAGGTTCGTAGGAAACGGTCAAGGAATCTCATTGACACGTGTCTTACGGAACTCTTCAATTTAACGGTTGTGTTTTCACTCTCTCCTCTTGTAACTATAAATCCCATGCCTCCGCCTCGGGTTTGTTCACTGTAAGCTCTTCTTCCTTTGGGATAAAGAGATTGCGATCACAACATTCCCTTTCTCTTTTCTTCCATCAAAAGAAATTAATTGTTCTACCATTTCTTTAGCTTACAAATTTGGGTTTTAGTGAATTCACAGATCAAATCCAAGGATGACGAAGGCCCATTTGGAGAACAGTAACGTTAGTATCAGCAGTACTCCTACAAAAGGAATATTAAGAAGACAAATGTGCAAACCGACAATGTTGCCACTGCTTGAGGGTGCAAATGCAAATGGAAATAGGGATGGAAATCATCCAATCCACGTGGAAGGGAAGCTGGACCATGTAGGCAACTTTTTTCCTACTCCATGTCACTGGTGGAAGGCTGCTGAGGCGATGTAGTGCAACCACTTTGAGGAAATGAAGAGGATGATGGAGGAGTTCAAGGGAGATCACAAGGTGGTTCTACGTGGGACCACACTGATAGTGGCTCAAGTGACGACGATAAAGCAACGGGCCGAGGTGAAGGTGGAGTTGGACGAGGCGACGACCAAGGATAGAGTGGAACGAAATATCAAGTGGGTGGCCAACAACGTTGCCAAAGGAACCGACACGTACAGAGTCACAACGGGCTTCGGCTCCACATCTCATTGGCGAACGAGCAAAGCGATGGATCTGTAGAGAGAGTTGAATTTTCTAGGGTTTAGCAGGTCTCAAATAAGTCAAAATAAAATAACGATAATTATTATTAAAAAATACCAAGGATTGGCCTAGAAGGCGGTGTTCATCACTGCAAGATTGCGGGTTCGCAGGACACACTTTTTGACAACATGGGGAGGAATTTCTTCTAGTGCTGCCACATTCGGGGCTCCATCGACTTCGTCTTTGGTAATAGTAGGTCCCTCTACGAGGTGAGCCAACTTGAGGTTGCGAGTTCAAATCTCTGCATCGTAATGAGATTTAACGGTTTTGTTTCTTGGTGTTTTGACAGAATTGCGTGTTGTGGGCCACTGTGGGGGGCTATGGAGCTGTGGCAGCTTCTCAAAGAAATTCTTCCCTGGACGACTTGACATGACTTCCTTTGTTGTTGTTTTCATCAAATGATGAAACTGCTCTGACGACAACCTCTTAGTTGACGCGTCTGATGACTCCCTCCTTACCGACCTGCTTAACGATAACTTTCGATGCATATGACGGTTCCCTCATCGATGCGTCTGACGACAACTGTTGACGTGTCTAGTTGGTTACGAATCTGCCATGAGGAAAGGATTTTGTGTTAATGCGCCCAGATTCGCCCACCAGCTTGAAAGGCCGGAAGGAAGAGATGCCTTCCGTGCCAATCTCCGGAGAAGGCCGGCTCCTGTGGGTTTTATGGTTTGAGATGAGGGTGCAGGAAAGAGATAAAAATGCGGAAAGGATTTACAAATGAGGTTGGAGTTGGGTGGGGGGAACTAACAGTACAGCAACACATCAATCACCGCCACTTACTGCATTATGAATACAAAGCATAACCAGGAACTGCAAAGTCTAAGTGTACTTTCTGTATAAAGCAGGGTACGCACAGCTACAATGGCTCCCTAGCAAACATTCTCCCTACAAGGAGAACTAACGACACGGCAGCGCATCAATCACCACTACGGACAGAGACAGAAAGCAACCAAGAGATGTCGGATCCAAGTATGTGTGTTGTGCGAGAGAATTTGTACGCACGACTACAATGGTCCCCTAGCAAACATTCTCCCTACAAGGAGAACTAACGACACGACAATGCATCAATCACCACTACGTACAACAACATAAGCATAACACACAAACTGAAGGAACTGCTACCACATTTATTCTATGTATCCTCTAATCAATTAAGTTCAAGAGTGCTTGGCCACCAAATGCTGAAATGAATCAACAAGCCATGACACAAGCAATGCCTCGGGTGTCCACGACCACCAAATGCTGAAACGAATCAACGAGCCGTGACACGGGAAAACGTAAAGCGAGAAATATAAAGGAAAGGCAGCATAAAAAATAGAAGCAGTAGAACAGAGCCAGGCATATACTTTATATTTATAAGCAGAAGCACGATTACAATGGTTCCCTAACAAACATTCCCCTTCCACCACTTTACAATGAAAATGCGGTGGCTATTTATAGCCCGAGTCCCTCCTGTTACATTAATGGGCACAAAGTCCTAGTCAAACATTGGGTGACAAAAGCGGCTATGGAGTTGCTGATGCTGACCTTTGTCGGACGGAGTCGTTCCTGCGGCATGGTCCCCACGAAGGCCGGACGGCTAGGTGGCGGCGCGTTGGGTAGATCTTCACATCGGCGGGAATGCGGGCAGGTTGGAGCGGGTAGAACCTCTAATCGGCTTTAAATGAGGCGGTGGCATAAGTAGTGCAGCCCATGCTTGTCCTTTTGCTCGGCACGTCTTGGCTCAGATCCCGAAGCTGGACACTTGTCGGATGATCTTTGTTTGACATGTGTCTGCCTTGAAAGGCAGTTTATCCAACTTCTCCCGGGATATGAGCGTCATTGGGTTGCGCGAGCGAAACGAGCGCGATCGGGAAGGCCTTCATGCCTTGGGTCAAATTCCGAGTTTGTTTCCCTACTGCACTTTGTCAAGGGCGCACTCCGACTTCGTTGCGAAGTCGGGTTGCGCACAGGTGAAAGCTGATGTCTGCCGCCGTACGGACTTCGCCCTGGAAAGGGGAGCGGTCGGACTTCGCGCGAAGTACGGACTTCGCCCCGACACTTAGTCATTTTCTGCCAGCCTGCCAGCCTGCTACAAGGTGCGCTCAGAAAGTTGGGAGAAGTCGGACTTCGCACCAAAGCTGGGAGAAGTACGAACTTCGCACCAAAACTGGGAGAAGTACGAACTTCGCACCAAAGCTGGGAGAAGTACGAACTTCGCACTTTGTGTTCCTGCTGCGCTCCATACGGAGGCGCACTCCGACTCGCGCGAAGTCGGACTTCGCCTAACACTTAGCCATTTTTCAGGGCAAGCTGTTGTCAAATTTGAGATCGGGCGAGGGGCTCAAAAGAAAGGGGGGAAAGAATGAGAATGCAGGGAAGAGAGAGAAAGGGAGAGAAGGAGAAAGGGAGAGAGAGAGGAAGAGGGAAAAGGAAGAGCAGCACTCTTACAAAACTGAAAACATTGCACCCCGTGCAAAATGTGGCAACATTTCTGGCGGCTCGCGGGGTGTCGAGCTCGCCTCGGCGCAAAGAATCCATGCCTTCATCCATTGGGTGCAGAGGAAATTGCTTCCCTTGCCTTCTGCTGCTCTTGCTGTTCTCCTCGCGGCAACTGTTCTTCAGATTCACTTCCGGCAGTCGCCTCCTCAGAATCCTCTTCCGAACGTTCTCCAGCTCTGGCTTCTGCCTCGCAGATGCGGTTGTATGCAGCCTGGGCTTGGCCCCGGGCCTACGTTCGAATGGTCGGCGGTCAGCAACTTCTTCTAATGCTGCGTGGAAAGCAGCGACCGCGTGCAGGTCGATGGTGAGGTATCTTTTTCCCAGCTCCTGGAAGTAGGAGCTGATCTTGCAGCACTTGGACACCATCTGGGTGACCTGACTTTCTTGAATTGGCTCGGTCCAGCTATCAATTTCAGCTGTATCTGCCTCAAAGGACCGCCAATTCTTTTTCACCTGCTCATGGGTGAGAAACTCACCATTCTCAACAAAGCCCGGGCACCCTAGTTCGGAGAGAGCGTGAAAGGGAGCCATACAAATGTCTCTTTCATGTTCAAATGCATCTAACATTCGTCTGGCAACCCTCACCTCTTCTACTTTCTTAAAATATTTATGCAAGGTTACCCTTGCATCTGCCCATTCTGCAGCGAATGAGGACATGGGGGAGAATTGGAGGCCATCGCGCTCGCGCTCTTGAAGATTTATTGCCAGGTCCAGCCATTGCTTCGCCTGGCGTTCGGCCTCCTCTACCACAGGCTTTCCCTGGGCAGAAACTTCTTGGATCCTGGATGCGAAATCCAGAACCGACATAGCCTTATACGTGTGGGGCTTGCATCCCCGCACGAGATCAGCCCGCATCTCCTTAACTTTGCTCTTTGAAAAGACCGTCGCTTGAGATGCTTTCTCTGCAGATTGCGACTGCGCCTGTTTCAAAGACTCCTGGAGCTGAGAAATCTGCTCCAGGGCTGCTTGCTTTTCCGTTGCGGCTTCTTGCTGAGAAGCGGCCAGCTGGGCTTTTAGTTCATCTATTTCTCGTTGCGCCGATTCCAGCTGCTCAGTGGACCTAGACAGGTCCTCTTCAAGCTGTCTTGTCTTGTTCTGCAACCGGAAAAGCTCTTCCTGTTCCTCCAGATTTTTGACAAGGAGATTATCCGCCTTACGAATGATTCCCTGAATCTCGTATTGCTTGTTGATATCGTCAAAGCTCTTCTCCTTTCTCTGGAGCTCGTAGTCCGCCCTGGTCATTTCCCGGAGAGGCTTCTTCACTTTTGGAGTTATCTTTTCTGTCGTGAGCACTCTCCTCTCGAAGTCAAACTTGGTGCGCTTTACCGGGGCGGCTATCTCTTCAGGTCTCCTCCGCTTCAGGTTTTGGAGGAAAGAGATAGGGTATTCTACGGCTCTAGCTGCCAGAGGCAAATCGTCCGAGTTTTGGAGATTGTCCATGAAGTCCAGTTCCCCCAGCCTAGGGTTTCCCTGTGACATTTCTCCTGAGAATAGGGAAGCAGGAAAAACCGGGAGGGCTTTGGAAGGAACGGCCGCTTTTGAGGGCGGCCGGGGAGCAGAGAGCGGAGCGGTTGATCCTTGGAAGGGTTTCAAGCGGGCGAGGCGATGGATGCGACGGTGAACGCGCGGCCTCGGCACTAGCCACGGGCGAAGGGTTTGGGGTTTGACTCGGGGGATAGGGATTCGTTGGGGTCTGAGCAAAGCTGGTTGAAAGAATGATGGCCGCTAGAAGGCTGTGGAGATGGGGAGGAAGACACGGCCACGACTTGCTCGGATTGAGCGGGAGATGGAGTCGGAGTAGGGCCAAATGGAACTTGAGGGAGCGGGGCAGCGGACGTACCTGCGGGCTCCGCTCTGAGCCGATCTCTGGATGGATGTCTGCGGTTCTGGTTCCGGCGGCTGGCTCAGAATCACCCAGAGAAACAACCTCTGGAGCGGCTGGACGCGGCTGCGGCTCTGCGACTAACTGCTGCACCATCAGGCTAGGTCGCCTGATCCTATCAACCCTCTTCCTCTTCTTTTCTTCTGGAACAATGGCTGGTTCGGGAGGAGAGGAAGTAGGTGCGACGGACGGCGATGTTCCCACGGTAAACTTGTACCGGGGTTTGACTTGCAGAAGGTCTGCTGCTGCCGGTCCGCTCGCTGGTGGCGCTGGCGTCTTTTGTGTCTGAGGAGTTACCTCAGGCGTTGACTTGACTGACTTCTGAGCCTTTTCAGGCGCCACCTTGGAAGCAACAGGTTGCATTGGGTCCACTTGGATATCTGTTGGGCCTGCATTGGTAGCTGTAAAAGTGTACAACTGTTGGGAGGAAGACCCTCCTTTATAACCTTCAAAGGGACCTCGGGGAACGTAATCTCGAAATGCGAAAGGCCGCCAGCTGGCAATGTGCTGGTCATATAGAGCTGAAAAGTCGTCATCAACGGCCAGATTCTTCCTGATGGATTTATCGTGCTGCGTGCGGCACCTCATCTTCCAGCATTCAGTAATTTTTTCTTTTGGCCAGTTAAGGCCTGCTAGCTTGGAGATGAATTTTCTAAATCCAGGAGAAGAAAACTTGTGGTCCGGGTTTCGCTCGGGGTCATATGCTACCTCCTCGCAGTAAAAATCCTGCCACGGAGGCCATGCTTCCATCGAGTCAATCTCCCAGTCGAGGTCAACATGGACCACATCGCATCTGTCTTCGATTATATCCGCCCGGGGGCAGATATGTACAAACTTTCCCCTTATCCCGTATGGGTCGTATTTCCAGCGCTGCGGCAGCAGAATCAGACCAATGTCAAAAAGCTCCCGCTCGAGATAGGCATGCTTGTCCTACCTCGGAAATCTCAACGTTCGCCCAGGAAAGAGGATATTGAAAGATCTGGCCCTTTCTCTTTCCCTGGCCGAACTCTTCCTCAACGTAATCCATCTGCCGAGCAACCTCCATCCCAAACTGATGATCCGTGCACCGGTAGGGCAGCGAGATGAGGTTTGCCCTTGAATCCGTAGATTCGACCACAATCCCTGTGTCGGTCTAAAAACGTCCCCGAGCTTCGATTCGACAAATAGTTCGTCATTTCTTGCGGGGGCGAGGGATCTCGCCATCGTCGAAGGCTGACATGACCAATCCCAGAAAGTTGAAGTTGAACTTGTAGTAAGACCCTTTCCGGTATAGGTCATCCGTCCAATCATAGACGGGTTGTGGTTCTCCCCTCTCGTTCACCTTCTTCGAGTTCGGGATCGGCATCCGGGAGTGCAAATGATACAAACAAAGCCACGCCAAGAAAGAAGCGAACCGAAATCCAGTTGACTGCTTTTTCTGGAGCTTCACCAGGCTGGAGTGAATGGCGTATGCAAGCCGATCCGCCCAGTCGAAAAATATAGGGCGCTTTCCACTTCTCTGCGCTGCTGGTTCGTAGGATTCTCCGCACAGGAGACATTGCCAGCGCTAGCCGGTACGGCTATACCAGCTCGTCAGAGTCGCAGTCGAGGACCCACGCTAGAATGGTGTATATGTACTTGCTCTGAAACTTTTCCGGGGGTATGGGGCCGGTTGGCTATTGTCCAACTGCAAGCGGGGCGTTCAGCTATGAATTGAGGAAATCCCTCATCCTTTTTGTATGCGTGAAGCGTCCCGCTTGCTCGCCCAGATTTATCTTTCTGACAATCGTGCTGGAGTCATACTCCAACCCTGGGGCGAAGGCCGGCTGGACAGTCTCTTTGCGCAGTGCGAACAAGGGTTTACCGCTGGAGCTGCAAATCTGCCGGGTAGCTGAGTCCGTAATGTCGACAATTAGGTCTACCGACTCCGGGCATTGATGGACGAGGAGGGCACAAGAACCGGAAAAGGTTCGACTTGTACGCCGCTCCGAAATGGTGAGAGGGCGAAACTTTGTCAGCCCAACTCTCCACGTTTATCCGCAGCTTAGTCAGGCTCATGGAAAACGAGCCGTCCTTGTATCCCGACAGGTAATTAACCGGTGGTGGTGGGGCTTGCCCACGCTGTACTTTCTTTGGCCGGGATTTTGACTTTTGCTCCGGCGGTGTCTCACTCCTAAAAACACTTGACTGCGGTAAATCCTCCAGTTCGCGCCCTTCGCTGGATTGCGCTGGCATTGTCAACTTTCCTTTGTCCATCCCTTCGAAACAGCAATAATTAAGATTTCCGGACGCACGCAACAGATTTCACGATCGCGAGGAATAGTTTGCACGATTTGGCATGTACTGGATGCATCGGACCCCCTTTTCTAGACAATGACGGCGTCATTAATGTCGCGCGAGGAGGGGGTAGGTCGGCTGGCAAGTGAAGGAGTTATGTTTCTTGGGTGGCCACGCAGGAGAATGTCTTGGAAGATGTACCCCGGTCGCTGCGCCATGCCTCCTTGATTGCGCTTTCCTTGAAGATTGCGCAATCATTAAATTTACCTTGAACGTTGCGCCATGGCTGACGTCACTGCCGCAATATGGGCACACTGCTCAAGAAAAAACCCCTTGGTTCGGAAACCCATCTCTAACTGTCACAATGCGCCTTGGGCCCACGCTTGGAGCATTAGAATTTTTTATTCATTTTTTTAAACTCATCCAAGCTGCGCTCAGAAAACAGGGAGAAGTCGGACTTCGCGCGAAGGTTGGGCGCGATCCGACTTCGCCCGCGCAGTCGGACTTCGCTCCAAAATCGAGCGCAGTCCGAGCTGCCACTTGCATCGAGACTGCTTCCCTTTCTTTTCCTACTGCGCCCGAGGATTGAGCGCAGTCCGACCTTTGCAAATTTCGGAAGAGTTGGTGAGTGCCTCTTGGGATCGGGTGCACGAGCTGCGCTTAGAAAATGGAGCGCGTTCGGACTTCGCCCGAAGTTCGGGCGAAGTTCGTACTTCGTTTCGCTTGCACTTCGCGCGCAAGCTGGCGCGATTCGTACTTCGCGCGCAAGCCGGGTGTATTCGGACTTCGCGCGCGAAGTCGGACTTCGCTCAAAAGTCAAGCGCAGTCCGAACACTCGTGCCTTTGCAGTTTTCTCTTCTTTCAAACTTCGCCTTTTGGCCGGCGCGCAGCCCGACTTCGCTGCGAAGTCGGGCAGCGTGCCAGGACTTAGCCGTTTTTGCTTCCTTTACTCAAGCAGCCCCTTCACGAACTTCGCTCCTTCTGAGGGCGACAACAGACTTCGTTGCGAAGTCTGTATTCTCTCCCATGTCGCAGTTTGGCTCAAACAAAATAAAAAAGCGAAAGCTGGAAAGCTGTACATGCTGAAAAAGCAAAAATGCATAAGGGAAATTTTTACACAGAAGGGCCCATTGGGCACCTTCAGCAGCGGTAAACTTTTAAGTGGAACCCGTTAACGGGGATAGGTAGGAGCTGACCCTCCATATCCCGAAGTACGTAAGCATTGAACTGGTTCACCCGGGCAATCTGATAAGGGCCCTCCCAGAGGGCATCAAACTTCCCGTGGTTGCCCGGCTTCGCCTTGTATGAGTCCCACTTCAGCACCAGGTCCCCGATTTTAAAAACTCGGGCAGTGGTGCCTTTTGCAAACCAGCCTTGAGTGGCTTCAATATGCTTGGTGAAGGCCTGGTATGCTTCTTCTCTGTCTTCTTCCAACTGCAGGAGTTGGCACAGTCTGTCATCCACCGGGTCTCCACTGCTCCTGTCTTCGTCCAACATCCATAGGGCAGGGATTTCAATGTGGGATGGCATGACAGCCTCTTTGCCATAGACGAGTGCATAAGGGGACGTTACGATGGATTTCTTGAATGAAACTCTGTCCGCCCACAGCGCCCGGTTCAGGAGTAAATGCCAAGTCCGCTTGTTCCTGTCAATGGTCCTCTTGATGATCTTCAGGAGGTTCTTGTTAGTAGACTCGGCGAGGCCATTCCCCTGCGGGTAGTAATTAGAAGACATTTTGTGATAAATGCCAAGTTTGCCAGTGTACTCCGTGAGTACAGCGCCTGCGAATCCCGGACCATTGTCTGTCACAATTGACTATGGAACCCCGAAGCGGGTAATCAGGCTCTCCAGGAACCTAATGACCGTTTCTTGGTCTGCATTTTTGGTTGGGATCGCCTCTGCCCACCGTGTGAAGTAGTCGGTGGCTGTAAGAATAAACTTGTGTCCGGCGAGAGGAATTAGGCGAGATCACCCCAATGAAGTCTAGACCCCATTCTTTGGAACGGAGTCTCGGCTCTGAATCGGTTGAAGGGGCGGGGGTGCTTTTACGTTTACGCCGACAAACCTCGGCATTGATCACACTTGGAGCAAGACCGCATAAGCGTACGTAAATAGAGTGGGCCAATAGTACCCGGCTCTAATTATTTTTAAGGCCGTAGGCCTTGCAGAATGATGACCTCCAGGCATCCCGGAATGAAATTCTCCGAGGACCCTGGGCTGATCGGATTTCATGACGCACCGCAACAGGATGCCGTCAATATTTTTGAAGTAAAGCCCCTCGGGGCGAAGAGTGTACTTGAGTGCACCCAGCCGAAATCTCCTTCGTTGTGAGGCGTTCAGGTGATCGGGACATCTTCCGGTGCAGAAATATCTCACCAGTTCATCTGTCCAATCACTCTCCTCCGATAAGGAGTTGGCTAGGTAGATGCTTGTCGCTGTGTCCTCCCACTTACAGGCGGAGATGCCGGCTACAGCGCTTCGGGCCAGCTCCTGACACAAGGCTCGGCCTATGATAAGCTTGGTGGGCCGCACTTCGATGTCGAACTCCTGGATTTTTGCAATCCATCCTGCTCTCTTGTGACCCGGTTCTCCTTGTATGATGAAGCTTCGAACGTCCGGGTGAATCACAAAGACGGTCGTTTTGCTCTGGGAGACAAAATGCCTGAACTTTCGGAGGGATTTCATGACAGCGTGAACCTGCCGCTCTATAAAGTTGTACTTTTCCTCATGCGGCTGAATCACTTGGCTCAAGAACGCTATGGGGCGCTCCTCGCCATCGTCTCCCTTCTGAGTCAGGACTGCGGCGTAACTTTCCGGTTCTCCCACCGCATACAGGATGAAGTCCTTGGAGTAGTCCGGGTTTATCAACACCGGAGCTTGCGCGATTCGAGCCTTGATTTCCTCGAAGGCTTGCCCTCTCTCATCGGTCCATTCATAAATTGTATCCTTTTTCAGCAGTTCGGCCATAGGCTTGATCACCTGTGCGAAGTCCGGGATGAACTTCCGCACGAAGTTAATCTGACCGAAGAAGGACTGCAGCCCTTTTTTATCGATTGGGGCTGGCAAGCGAAGGAGGGCTTCTGCTCTGTCAGGGTCAATGGCGAGGCCTTTCTCGGAGATGACATGTCCCAGCAGCTTACCTTCTTTTACCGCGAAGACGGACTTCTTCGGGTTTATAGAAATGCCGAATTCTCGACACCTCTCAAATATTTGCCGCAGGTGGGAAACATGATCCCCTCTTTGGTGAGAGAAAACGGTCATGTCATCAAGGTAGATGACAATGATCTTATTGAGCGGCTCTCGGAAGGCCGAGGTCCATGGCCCTTTGGAATGTGGCACCGGCATTGGATAAGCCGAAAGGCATGCGGTGATAGGCGAACGTCCCCCATTTGGTGGTGAACGCCGTCTTATCCTTGGTCCTCATCCCTGACCCAAATCTGGTTGTAGCCGGAAAATCCATCTAAAAGTGAGAATCTCTGGGCTCCGACAACGATGTGTAGAATCTGGTCAATTTGGGGAAGCGGATAGTGGTCCTTGAGGGAAGCCTGATTCAGGTTTATGAAGTCGACACAGAGACGAATGTCGCCATTCTTTTTCCTCACAGGCACCAAATTCGCGACCCGGGATGAATGTTTGATGGGGTAGATGATTTTGGCCTCCGGCATCTTCAAGAGCTCGGCTTTCATCATGGCCTCAATTTTTGGATTTACGGCCCTACGCCTCGACGGAATGGCTTAGCGCCATCCTCTAGCTCAATGGTATTTTGGATCACATTTCTGTCATACCCCTTCAAATCCTCGTAGCACCAGGCCACGATGTCGGGGAACTCTCGGCACAGTGATCTGATCTGCTCAAGTTCCTCCGACGTGCAATCTGTCCCAACCTTGATAGTTTTACCAGGTTCAAGTTCCAGGTCGGCATACTGCTTCGGGTCTACTTTGATCCTATGAGATATTGCTCTGTCATTTTGATCAAATAGACTCTCCAACGTAATCAGTCCTTTTGGGACATGATTATTTTTAACTGTATCAACCCCTCATATTGCTCGTCATCAGGGTCTCTACCTTCGATTGAACCAACTTCGTTAACCAAAAATGTGACGATCTCCTCGTCACAACTGAACACCTGCCAGTGGGTGTCCTTATCAGGCACAGAAGGCCTGTAAATAGTGCGAACCGGCTTCGGTTTCTGGACAACGTCATCAGCCGGAACGTACCTGGCTCCAACAGACGCCAGAATGTCAGCGTGTTTGTTTTTCTCACGTGATATCGCCTTGACATTCAACGAGTCAAACGACTCCATCAGGTCCCACACCCGGTTGCGGTATGCCTTCAGATAGTGATGTTTGGAGGCGCACTTATTCGTAACCTGGTGGCATACCAGCTCTGAATCTCCAAAGATCTGCAGGTGTTTAATCCCTAGCCTCTCCGCCTTTCGCAAACCCAAGCACAGGGCTTCGTACTCCGCCGAGTTGTTAGTGCAGCTCCAGGCCAACTTTGTAGGTATAGTCCTTACGGATCCCGGTCGGAGAAACCAGAAGCACCCCTGCACCGGCGCCATTTTTGCATCGCGCGCCGTCAAAGAAAAGCTTCCACAGCTTCTCGGGTGCAGGTCCCACTTCCTTTGCAGCTGACTTGTCAAGCCTCTCGGGCTGTACAACGGTGTAACAACCCTGCTCTGTCTCAATTACGGCATTGAAATCCCGTAAAGAGAACTCATCTTCAAGCTGTAGCACTTCGAGGGCTTGCTCCGTCAGCTCTACTGTCACCAGTTCTTCCTCCGACAGTTTGGACCATGCGAGTCCGACTCTTCTCAGGGTATCTTCTCTACTAGGAAGGTGGAAGGCTTCTCATTAAAGATTTTCAGTCTCCTTCCTTTGAAGGGCACTTCCATGTGTGAGTAGTCTAGAGACAGGCACCCGCCCAGCTTCGCGGTGAACTCCCGGGAGAGACACATGCCGAAGTAGGGAGCTAGGTCGACAACTACGACCTCTTGGATGACCACGATGTCGAGAGCCTTATGCGGCCGAATAGGGATGTCCTTTATGACACCAAGCTGTCTTGACGGGGGTGCCGTCTAATTGCGGCACGCCTTGGCTGCTCCTTGTGTATTCCATCCCGATCTCATCGCGAGACGGCTTTCGGCATAACGGTCGTGGAAGCGCCGGAGTCCACCATGCGGTTGTGAACTATGTGCCCTTGCATCCGTAAAGACGGATAGAAGGGAGGCGGTCTGTTCTTCCCGGTGGTTGAGGCTGTCGGAGGCTGAACCGGGACAGCGGGCTGTATACGCTTGGCGTTCTTCATGTTTTTCAGAGATTCTTGCAGCAGATCCACCGGCATGGGAGCAGAAGAGCATCGTACATGCTGATTCTAGCGGGTGTTCTTTTCAACTCGTCTACTATCCTGTAGCCCGAGGTGCTAGCTCCTTCTGCTTCTTTTGCCGGCTCATACTTCGTCCGATGCTTGCTGGGTGGCCTCAACTCTCTGTCTCTTGGTCAGAGACGGGTACTTCAGCTTCTCCTGTGCTTGTTCTTTAGTTTCAGTGGAGGGTGAGGTACGGGAGCTTTAGCCGGAACTGGAGGTTTTGCTATAGGAGGCTTGGCTGGAACAGGGGTAGCCTTTGCCGGAGAAGGCTTGGCTGGAGCTTTGTCTTTGGATGCCTTCTCCTGGGCTGTGTAGGGCCACAGCCGCTTGTATGGTGGCAGCCCACCGGGCTGCGCCTTTTCTCTTCTGGCATAGACCTGCAAAGGCTTGGCAGCATCTGCAGTTTTCTTTTCTTCCTTGGCGGGCGGCACTAGATTCTCCTGCGGGAGGGCAAAGTTGGCTTCGTCGTCCGGGATCATGTAGAGTTCATCGTCCTCTATGGCGCTGCCGGCCAAAGTCCGAATGTAGTCTCTGGTGCAGAGTGCAGTCTTCCTCCGAATGCGGGTCATTGCACGTAGTGCACCAGTTAACCTGGTCAGAGGGACCAGGTTGGTCTTCTATAGCAGCATTTCTCGGAGGCGGACGCCTCTGCAGCTGGTGCTCTGGGGGTTTGTCTTTTGTCAGTGCCGGGGGCGGATATGGCCTCCTAGGAGCGAGGTCCATCTGGGCCTGCTTCTTCTTCAGAGCGGTCATGTCATTGGACATGGCATGATAACTCGAGGCCAAAGCCCGTACCTCCTGAAGGATTGTATTCTGAATGTTATTGTCGGGGAGGCGGCAACTGTGCCGGTGGAGGCAATGCGGCTAATGGAGGAGGGTTGGAATAAGGTGCGTACTGCGGGGGAGCAGGGAGTGTTGGAAAATGCGGAGCAGGAGGATGCGGGTGAGGATAATGCATTTGCGGCGGGCCGTAAGGAGTTACGACCGGCGCCGGATTCCATTGCTGCTGGGGTTGTTGTCCTGATGTGGACGGCGCATCACCAGAAGCTGATGGATACTGGGATCTGGGAAAGTCGGGACGAATGGGTTCCTGCACCCTGGACGGGAGTCTGCCGATAGAAATGATATCAGCTTCAGCTTGCTGGGCAGCCTCGTACAAAGCAGGAAACTCATCTATTATGGCAATCTTCAGCAGCAGGCATATGTCTGAGTTGAAGGATCTCAGGTAATAGTGAGCAGCCATGCCAGCTGAAGGCCGAAGCTCGCGAGGTACCCGTTTCCAGGATCTCGCGAACCTGATGTTAAAGTCAGACACCTCCTCTTGAGGGTGTCTCTGGATGCTTTGGAACTGATGCAGCAGAGAAGTAGGATCAGCAGACTCGTTGCATCCTTTCACGAGCCTCCTGGCAAGCTGGGGCCATCCTGTGATGGATCCCTCTGGCAGCGATCTCCACCAGTAGAGAAGCTTTCCCCTCAGGGAAAGGGCCAGTAGACGGGTCTTCACACTCTCGTCAGTAATGGAATGCAATGCGGCCAGGGCAAGGATGTCCTGGATGTGCTCGTACGCCGTCTTGCCGTAGCCGTCGTACGTAGGGATGGACTTTAAAGCAGCGGGGGGAACAGCTTGCTGTCCGACCAGGGCCAAGGGCCCTGTAGAGTCCACCGCCGGGAAGAGATCATCGTCATTCTGCTGCAGGGCAGCCATTTCTTCTTCTTCTCCTCCGTCGGTTGTATACTCAGTGTCGGTACCTTTCGAGGACGTAGATTCCTCTTCTTCCTCGACCTCTTCTATTTCGTACTCAGCTCTTCCGACCTCGGCTTCGGCTTCTTCTTGAATTTCGGCCTCGGCTTCGTCGACACGAGCCTGTGGATCGGCCCGGCACTGGCAATTTCGCCTCGGCGTTGATGTCCGGTTCGTAAAAGTCGGGCGGGTTTCTCGGATCCCTTGCTCGCCACCTTCTTGTTTGCATGAAGGTGTTGGGACCCGGTCTTTTGGACTCGAGAGGATTTGTTCGTGCGAGTCGCCGGGTGTTACGATTTTGAACAGCAATGAAGCGAACACCAGTGCTTCGATTACGTTTGGGGGTGGGAAACTTCCTTGGCCCACCGAGTGCTCAGAAACTGTTGCGCCAGGTGGGGACTGATCAGAAAATCTCTCTTCAAACGTGGGACCTTGGTCCCACCGGGCGTGCCAGAGAAACTGTTGGTTACGAATCTGCCATGAGGAAAGGATTTTGTGTTAATGCGCCCAGATTCGCCCACCAGCTTGAAAGGCCGGAAGGAAGAGATGCCTTCCGTGCCAATCTCCGGAGAAGGCCGGCTCCTGTGGGTTTTATGGTTTGAGATGAGGGTGCAGGAAAGAGATAAAAATGCGGAAAGGATTTACAAATGAGGTTGGAGTTGGGTGGGGGGAACTAACAGTACAGCAACACATCAATCACCGCTACTTACTGCATTATGAATACAAAGCATAACCAGGAGCTGCAAAGTCTAAGTGTACTTTCTGTATAAAGCAGGGTACGCACAGCTACAATGGCTCCCTAGCAAACATTCTCCCTACAAGGAGAACTAACGACACGGCGGCGCATCAATCACCACTACGGACGGAGACGAGAAAGCAACCAAGAGATGTCAGATCCAAGTATGTGTGTTGTGCAGAGAATTTGTACGCACAGCTACAATGGTCCCCTAGCAAACATTCTCCCTACAAGGAGAACTAACGACACGACAATGCATCAATCACCACTACGTACAGCAACATAAGCATAACACACAAAGCTGAAGGAACTGCTACCACATTTATTCTATGTATCCTCTAATCAATTAAGTTCAAGAGTGCTTGGCCACCAAATGCTGAAATGAATCAACAAGCCATGACACAAGCAATGCCTCAGGTGTCCCTGACCACCAAATGCTGAAACGAATCAACGAGCCGTGACACAGGAAAACGTAAAGCAGAAATATAAAGGAGAGGCAGCATAAAAAATAGAAGCAGTAGAACAGAGCCAGGCATATACTTTATATTTATAAGCAGAAGCACGATTACAATGGTTCCCTAACAAACATTCCCCTTCCACCGCTTTACAATGAAAATGCGGTGGGTATTTATAGCCCGAGTCCCTCCCGTTACATTAATGGGCACAAAGTCCCGATCAAACATTGGCTGACAAAAGCAGCTATGGAGTTGCTGATGCTGACCTTTGTCGGACGGGACTATTCCTGCGAGCATGGTTCCCACGAAGGCCGGACGGCTACGTGGCGGCGCGTTGGGTAGATCTTCACATCGGCGGGGAATGCGGGCAGGTGGAGCGGGTAGAACCTCTAATCGGCTTTAAATGAGGCGGGTGGCATAAGTAGTGCAGCCCATGCTTGTCCTTTTGCTCGGCACGTCTTGGCTCGAGATCCCGAAGGCTGGACACTTGTCGGATGATCTTTGTTTGACATGTGTACGCCTTGAAAGGCAGTTTATCCAACTTCTCCCAGGATAGGAGCGCCATCGGGTTGCGCGGGCAGAAAACAGCGCAGTCGGGAAGGCCTTCATGCCTTGGGTGCAATTCTGAGTTTGTTTCCCTACTGCGCACCTGTCAAGGGCGCACTCCGACTTCGCTGCGAAGTCGGGTTGCGCACAGGTGAAAGCTGATGTCTGCCGCCGTACGGACTTCGCCCTGGAAAGGGGAGCAGTCCGACTTCGTGCGAAGTAGGACTTCGCCCCGACACCTAGTCATTTTCCTGCCAGCCTGCCGACTGCTACAAGGTGCGCTCAGAAAGTTGGGAGAAGTCGGACTTCGCACACGGGGATCCCCCGAAAACTGGGAGAAGTACGAACTTCGCACCAAACTGGGAGAAGTACGAACTTCGCACTTTGTGTTCCTGCTGCGCTCCATGCGGAGGGCGCACTCCGACTTCGCGCGAAGTCGGACTTCGCCTAACACTTAGCCATTTTTCAGGGCAACTGTTGTCAAATTTGAGATCAGACTGAGGGGCTCAAAAGAAAGGGGGGAAAGAATGAGAATGCAGGGAAGAGAGAGAAAGGGAGAGAAGGAGAAAGGGAGAGAGAGAGGAAGAGGGAAAAGGAAGAGCAGCACTCTTACAAAACTGAAAACATTGCACCCCGTGCAAAATGTGGCAACAGAGTGTCTAACGACTTCTTCCTTATCGACTTGGCTAGCGACAATTGATGATGTGTCTAATGACTTATTCCTTGTCGGCCTGCCTAACGGTAACTTTTGATGCATCTGACGACTCCCTCTTTGTCGACCTGCTTGACGGTAATTGTTGGAATGTCTGATGGCTAGGTCGCTTGTTGGCGAAAGGAAAATTATGATAGAAGATGTGACTCCTTGCAATCACAAAAAAATTGCTTGTTCTTCCATCTCCCTGTGTTTTGACTGTAACTCTTTGATAAGGTTGTCCGACTGCGAATGTCGTAGCAAAAATATCTTACAAATGCATAGTGAGTCTGGAAATATCCACGAGGACTTATTATCTGCCAATTGTCTATGGCTTAGGGTGTCCTTCATTTTGTCTAAAAATTTTTGATGCATAGATTTCTTGCTAGCGAATCTCTAGCTCTAGCTTCACTCGCGCAAATGCTTCAATCTGCAAACAATGAGCATTACTTCCCTTGGCCATCCAATTTATAACTTGGGCCCATTATCGTTGCCGCCTATGCAACAATTTAGCAATTGGCACTTCTTGCTTCAACTGTCGGATGTGTGCCACTTTACTACTTTTGCATGTAATTGTCGTCCTTTTCTAATTTTGTCTTTTCCTTATTTCATCTTTTTCCTTTGTCTTTTTTTTTACTTGCAACTTCTTCCCTTAAGTCATTGGCGTTGTGTGAAGCGCATGGCAATGCCTATGCGAACTTCCAACATTTTTGTCGATGCTCCTTCCTATCGATGACTGCCATTTTCCTCACTCACCGAGTCCTCATTGTCATAAATTGATTTTGTTTGTTGCCTACTACGATGGTTCCCTTGACTTCAGGGTATCTTCGATTGTTGATCTTGTCTTTGATCATGGCTAGTCCTCACAATACGTTAACTTGTCCTATCCTCCTCTCATTGTCGGCATATTTTGTCCATCGATAGACGGTGAGAAGATCGAGGATCTGTTCTATTGTCGTCATCATGATGGATCTCCTATCTACTGTTATCTCTCTTGCGTTGGACTGTCGACTCTCCCTTGTGTTGGACTATCGAACTCCTAGCTATCTGGATTCGTGTGGTTTCTCAATCATTCTTAACGACATCTTTGGTTCCCACATGCTCAATGAGGTAGGCCTAGTAGCCCATCCTCATGAACTTGTGTTTTCTTGTTTTGTACTATATTTGTGAATAGCCTTCACGACCTATTATACTGACCAGTCGGCCTATGGGTAGCAAGAGGGAATTTCTTCTCCTCGAGCTACTAGGAAGGAGACCGACCGAACTCCCCCCTTGGTCAGGTACACTTGGGTTACCCAAAAGTCTTGTCGAACTCCTTGGATTACTCATGTTACCTTGTTCCTTGCTTGATTTATTGATTCTCCTGTTGTATGTTGTCCTTTGCGATTTTGGGTTTTAGATGACATTTGCCTTAGGAGTCTCAACCTCCTATATGCTTGCAACAATCTTCTTTGCCACCTTGCCTCTTCAAAGTGTCTTTATGGTTCACATTGTGCTAATGCATCCCTATACTGATCTGAGAAGGTAGAGTCAGTGCTTGAATCATTCCCTTTGCTTGTTGTGTGCATAGGCCACCTGGACATTTCCTGCACTCTCCTTTGCAATCTCCTAACTTCTCTTCTCTGTCTTCTCAATTATCATGCAACAACTTGATACTCTTGTACCTTTGGTCTCCCTTGTGGTCCTCTTTTTGATTCATTATCGCCATTTGAATCATTTTCCATTCTTTCTTCCTCCTGAGGTACTAGTGGTTCATTATTTTCAATCACTTGAACCATTTCGAAAAATCGTACCCTGACTTGCTGACTTCAAGATTCGTCTCTTTGTCTTCTCCGATCAATGTTGGGACTTGGGTATGGAGTGTTAGGATCCCTAGGAAAGTTTTCATTACTGTTTGAATCTTCTATCCATCCTCCGTTCCTAGGTTGTTCACGTACTTCTCTAACATCTCTCCATAAAATGGCAAAAGTTTGTTCTTTACTCACTCGATGTTCTATATAATCAGCAAGAGCTTGTTGAGATTTTTTTTTTATTCTTCCTTGAAGCTCAATTGTCTCCTCTTGCTTTGGTGGCATCATGTTCCTTTATCTCCTAGAACATCATGTCAATGGGGAGGTAGTACTAGAAGAATTTTTTGTATTCAATTGAATTCTCAACGTTTTTGAAGAGGAACTACTAGAGTCTAAGGAGAATAGGCTACTTTTCGAAGGTGCTTCCTCATTGCTATTTGTACTTTCCCTTAACTCCATCGTTTGTCTCTCCAGTTGTTGATCAAATTTGTTCAACTCCGCTCTTCGTAATTTGTCTTTCGTTCATTCTTTGCATTTGTTTCATCTAGCTTGTGAATCACCTATTCTCTCATTCGTGCATTATGTATTCTCAAGGTTTCTTTCGTATTCTTCCAGTAACTAATGTGTCTCCTTAATCATCTGTTCAGAATCTTTGATTCTTCATTCTATATCTTATCCCCTTCATTCTCAAAGACGAGGGTCTTGTTCTTGTAATGCGACATTTGTGAGGGCTCGAAGTCTTTTTCTCCTTTATTACTCAGAAACCTTATGTGAACTTGTAATCATCTACATTCCCTGTCTCGAGGTTCCAATTTCCTCTGTTTGATTACAAGTTCCCCTTTTGCTCTGAATAGTCATTCTAGGTTCATTTGATCTTCTTCTCTAGCGATTCTACTCGGCTCTCCATGTTTGTGGTTGTAGCTCTTCTATCATTCTTCCAGAATATTCTCTTGATGATTCCAAGTTTATTACATTCACCTGCGCTTGTGCCTTATACACCTTCAACTTAGAACCATAGTTTTGAGGTAAACTATACCATCGAATTTCCTTAGTCGAATAGCCCCATTGTCTAGTACTTCTTCCACTTGGAAGGGTCCAAGCCATAAGGTCTTCCATTTGCCTAGCTTGACTTCTCATTTCCCATTATATTTGAGCACTAAATCACCAGCTTTCAAGTCCATTTTTCATAAATATTTGTCATGCCAAAATTTACATCGTCGTTGGACAAATCTCTGTCGCCCATTGTGCTATTGAAAGTCAAATCTTCAATATTCAAATTAGATAAATAATTCGAGTTACAAACATTATATAGTGTTTACAATGTAGTTGGAGAGATATTAGGAAGAGAAGAAATAGGGAGGAATAGAAAAAAGGAATTAGAAGTCTAATGCTCCTGCCGTCCACCAATCTATCTGCCGCCCAATCATGTTGACTAGGATGCCGTCCAATGGGGGCAAAAAGGTAAGGTCAAAACAAAAGTTGACAAATATTTTACCATTTAACTTCCAACATTCTCCCCCTTAAATTTGAGAGGACTGACTATACAAACTCTCAATTTTATATATTGAGCTTTAGCCATGCCTTTGGTGAAGATATATGCAATGTTGTCCAAAGTGCTGCAATATTTAAGCTCAACTATCTCGCTGCTCCACTATGTATCAGATGAAGTGATACTTCATATCAAAATTCTTTGATCTGCTATGGTGGATTGGATTGTATGCCAACTGAATTGCAATCATGTTATCACAATACAGTCGAGTTTGACCACTTTGACTTTCTCCAATCTCTTCAAGGACTTTTCTCAACCATAGGGCTTGAGTACTAGCATGTGTGATAGCTATATACTCAGCCTCAGTAGATGACAATGCTACAACAATCTGCTTCTTGGAACTCCATGTAATTAGTCCTGACCCTAGACTAAAACAGCTCCCTGATGTAGATTTCCTATCATCTATATTGCTGCCCCAATCACTGTCACTGAAGCCAACTAATTTCACAGAATTACATTTGTGGTAATGGATTCCAAAATCCAATGTACCTTTTACATATCTTAAGATTCTTTTAGTTGTTTGTAGATGCAGCTCAGATGGACTTTCCATAAACCTTGAAACTAGAGAAACAACATATTGAATATCGGGCCTTTTGTTGGTGAGAAACATCAAACTCCCAACCATGCTCCTGTAAGTGGTCATGTCAACCTTTGGTGCTCCGTCATCCTTGCTCAATTGGATTCCATGTCCAGTTGGAGTTGCAACCGATTTGCACTGCTCCATGGCAAATTTCTTGATCATGTCTCGAGCATACTTGTGTTGACATATGAAGATCCCCCTATTTGATTGATGCACTTCCATGCCTAGGAAGTATCGCATTAAACCGAGATCTTTCATCTCAAATTGCTTCATCATGGAGTTTTTGAACTCCATATTCATTTTAGTGTTACTACCCATAAATATTAGATCATCCACATACAAACAAACTATGAGAATGTCTACACCATGCTTTAGGTAGTAAAGAGTTGGTTCACTTTTGCTTCTAGTGAATCCATACTCGCTGAAATAGCCATCAATGCGTGAGTACCAAGCTCTTGGTGCTTGCTTGAGGCCATATAGTGTTTTTTTCAATTTATAAACAAGGTTCTCCTTTCCTTGTTCTTGAAAGCCTTGAGGTTGTTGAACATAAACCTCCTCAGTCAATTATCCGTTCAGAAAAGCACTTTTCACATCCATGTGTTGAATGTTCCATCCTTTATGGGCAGCTAAGGAAAGAACTGATCTGATTGTCTCTTGTCGTGCAACAGGAGCAAAGGTTTCCTCATAGTCAATGCCAAATTTCTGAGTAAAACCTTTTGCTACTAATCTCGCCTTGTGCCTCTCAATGCTTCCATAAGCATTTTATTTGGTCTTGTAGACCCATTTACATCCAACACATTTTTTTCCTTTGGGTAGCTTTACTAGCTCCCATGTATCATTATTTTTTATAGAGGTTATTTCCTCTTCCATGGCTTCTTGCCATATATTTTGAGTACAAGCCTTCTCATAGCTAGCTGGTTCTAGCTATGCACTAGCCAATAAAGCATAATTGACTACATCTCCCTTAGGATCATGGGAGTCATCATCCCCATACAATTGCAAATTTTCAAGTTGCTGCAAAACTGTATTCATTTCACTAGCTTGGCTTCTAGTGTATCTTTTCTGGAAATTTCGATCCAACATTTGAAAAGATGGATGATGTTGTAATGTTCTTTTGCCTCTTGATGGAGAGTCACTGTCAATGTCCATTGGTGAAGAACTTACTGATCTTTGTGGAGAAGGACTTGGAGTGACGGTTGAAGTACTTGATGTAGTACTCTTGCTTGGGCTTGGAGGGGGTGGTGTGCCTTTGCTTTTCTTGGGAGATACCTGCTGTACCTGTGAAGAACTTACATCTTGGGACTCATCATCAACAAAAATTCTTTGATGACCCCATTCTCCCCCTTCATCAAAAATTACATCCCTGGAAAGTACAATTTTATGAGTCTTGGGATTGTAGAGTCTATATGCTTTGGTAGACTCACAATACCCTACAAATATACTAGCTTGACTTTTGGGATCAAGCTTCTTCCTCTTCTCATCAGGAATGTGCGCATATGCTAAAGAACCAAAAACATTGAAGTGCTTTACATTTGGTTTCTTTCCATACCACCCCTCATAAGGAGTGATACCATCTAAACTAGAAGTTGGACTTCTATTTAGAATGTATACACTGGTTCTTACAGCATCAGCCCAATACATATTAGTTAGATGCTTAGTCTTGAAGGCTCGGTGCAGAGGGTGTTTAAAACAATGGGCGTGTGGTAGATAGTTCGATTGCCTTTGGGCAATCGGACCTTGCCCTTTTGCTCCCTTCGGGCGAATCGCCTTTCGCCACGTCACCTTCTCCTTGCTTGTCCGCTCGCCACGTCAGTCTTTCCTTGCTGTGTGTCCGCCACGTCACCGCCTAGTCAACGTTCCGCCACGTCACCACCTAGTCAGCGTTCCTCGATCCGCGTGTCGTCTGCGTCAGCTATGCCACATCACCATCCGGTCAGCCTCGGTCCACTCTGCCACGTCAGCCCTGCTGACTGCCACGTGTCCGGTTTGCTGCTACTGGTCTGCGGGCCTCACCTCGCCTTCATTCGTCTGCCTCGAGAATCGTGCCTTCACGTGTCCTCAGGTTTCGTGTTGGCCTGCTCGCTTGGCTTCGGGATCCGCACCCTGTAGGACTCCTCGAAAATCGTGCCTAGCCTCGACGCTCCTCCTACGCTCTTGTGGGCCTCCTCGGGCCTCCTCGAGAATCGTGCCTGGCCTTGAAAACCTAGACCACTCCTCCTACGCTCTGATACCAGATATTGAAAGTCAAATCTTCAATATTCAAATTAGATAAATAATTCGAGTTACAAACATTATATAGTGTTTACAATGTAGTTGGAGAGATATTAGGAAGAGAAGAAATATGGAGGAATAGAAAAAAGGAATTAGAAGTCTAATGCTCCTGCCGTCCACCAATCTATCTGCCGCCCAATCATGTTGACTAGAATGTCGTCCAATGGGGGCAAAAAGGTAAGGTCAAAACAAAAGTTGACAAATTTTTTACCATTTAACTTCCAACATGTGCCATCACCCTCTTTTCTCCTAGTAGTACGAGTGTTGTGAGCCTCTCTTCCATGCTCTCCTCATCACTTCGACGATTCTCAACTGTTACTCTCAGACTCGGTACCAAGAATTCAACTGGTACATTCGCCTCTTGTCCATATATCAATTGGAAGGGTGTATGATTTGTTGTTGGCTTGAAATTTTTCCTGTATGCCCACAAGACTGCTAGTAATTGTTCTTCCCAATCGACGCCCTCCACGTCGCATGTCTTGTACATGATGGAAACCAAGACCTTATTCATTGTCTCTACTTGCCCATTCAACCTAGGGTAGTACGATCTAGACAACGAGTGGAAAATCCTGAATTATGCGGTTAGGTTTTGTATAATCTCATTGACAAAACGACCTCCTTTATCACTTGTCAATTGTAGGGGAATCCCAAACCTGGTAATAACTTGTTCATACAAGAAAAGATCAGCGTTTCTTGCAAAATTATCTAGTAGATCCCTTTCTTCTACCCATTTTGTCAAGTATTCTGTTGCCACTACGATATATCAATATCTCTCTTTTTGGCTTGTTCAAAGTGGTCCCACAAAATCCAATCCCCACCTTTCAAAAAGTACTTTGGGTTGAGAAGGATGCAATGGCATGAAATCTCTTTTTAATGGCTTTCGTATTCTCTGGCACGTATCACATGCCTTCACATACTCTTCGGCATCGTGATAAAGGGTGGGCCACCACAGTCCTACGAACAACACTTTCCTTGTTGTTGCATTGGCCCCATATGATCTCCAACCAATCCATCATGTGCCTCCTTTAATATTTGTTGTACTTCATCCTCCATCACACACCTTCTCAAGATGTTGTCTTTGCCCATCTTATATAACAAGCCTACAATCAACGTAAATGGTGTCGATTTTGCAATGATCTTTCTTTGCTCTATTGCCATCATCTCCTTTGGCAGCTCTCCTATCAATAGATATTCCCCGATATGTTTATACCATGTTGGTATCGCACTTATCATAAATAGTTGTGCGTTAGGGAATTCATCTTGTATTCCTCCTTTTGTAGGTTCTCTTGAGCGAGTCCTTAACAACTGGTCTACTATTACGTGCTTCTTTCCTAACCTTATTACAATGCTTGATGGTCTATTTAAAAGGCAAATGGGTTGGTTAGTAGGTAATGCCTAAACTTTTATATTGCATAAACCATCCTCAATGCTTCTTGTTTTGTTGTTTTATAATTTTTCTTCGCCCTTGACAACAACTGACTTGCGAAATAAATGGGTTGGTCCAATCCAGACTGCCCATCTCCCAAGGCATAGCCAGTTGAAAAGTTTGAGGCTTCTACGTGAACATGGAACTCCTCCCAATTTGGATAAACCAAGATAGGTGCTTTCTCCAAATGTGCCTTCAATCCTTCAAAAGCCTCTTGGTGCTCCTCCGCCCACTGTAAAGGATCACTCTTACACGTGAGAGCATCTAGTGGATGGGTAATTTGTGTGTAGTTCCTGATAAACCTCTAGTAATAGCCCACCGTTCCTAAGAAGGATTTCATGGAACTTACGTCATATGGTTCTTCCATCAACAATATTACCCGAATCTTATCTAGGTCTGGCTTCAAGCCTTCTTGACATACAATATGTCCTCATAGTTTCTTATATGGCACCATTAAGACACATTTTCCTAGATTTAGTGTGATCCGTGCTCTCCTGCACAAACTCATGCATTCTTCCAATGCCTTCAAGTGTTCCAGTCCTTGGCCATACAGGGACCAATCATCCAAAAGGCTTTGAAATTTCCTATGAACATTTCATCAAAAATATACAAGATGATTCTTTGAAAGGTAGTCGATGCATTACATAGTCCAAAAGGCATGCGGTTATATGCATATATGCCATTTTCCACTATGAAAGTGGTCTTCAATTTATCTTCTTCTGCAATGCTGATTTGGTTATAGCCCGAAAATCCATCCAAAAATGAATAGATCTTGTGTTCGGCTACTTTCTCCAATATGGAGTCTATGAAAGGAATCGGGAAGGGATCTTTTCTAGTTACAACATTCAAACTCTAAAAACCCACACAAATCCGAATCTTGTTTGCTTCTCTTTTCAGGGTAATCACTATAGGTGACACCCATTCACTTGTCATAACTTTGAAGATAATGCCTGTGTCTAGCATCTTCTCTATCTCAACATTCACCAAAGATGCATACTTTGGATTCATTCTGTATGGTCTTCTTCATACTAGTTGTGCACCTTCGATCAAAGGAATCTTGTGTACACATAGTTCTGGTGGCACTTCTTTCAAATCTTTGTAGGTCCATGCAACCATGTCTTTATACTCCATAAAGATCTTAAATGTTGTTGCTTTGAGCACATGATCCTAATCATCTCTACACTTGATCATCTTCTCCTCCCCTTCCTTGCCAAGGTTAATCTGCACCATCCTTGGTCCTTCGTAATTTGATAGATTTAGGCTCTTCTACCACCTTTAAAACATAAATGGGATGAGTTGTTTTATCTTCAATTACCGCATCACCCATAGTATATTCTACAAAGTTTTTTGGAAATGTCCACTTTTCATTTTCCTCGTCCTTCTCTATTGCTGATCTCTTTTTGCTACACTGACCTTTTTCTGGCTCCTTTTCTTTCTCTTGGATTTCGTCTTTTGTGTGGATGCATAAGCATTGAGGTGTGAATACCTCATACTCATAGTCTTCCATTTTCCAATGAAGTAGACCTTTGTTGTCATCCCTCTCATATTTTGTGTACTCCAATTGCAACGCTCCATTAGGTTCATATCCTGTTTCACCATCTGATGATGAACTTTCTGATTTGTCTGAGGTTGCATGGTCTTGGCTGAAAGACTGATTCTTCAAGTTAATCATGTACTTATGCTGGCCTTTCTTAAAAGTGAGATGTTTCTCCCAGTTATGATTTACTCTCACCATTCTTAGCCATCTATGTCCAAGCAATGCATCATAAGTAGGTTTTTGCATGACCATCACTATGAAATCCAAGGTGAAATCTTGCTTCGCTATCTGCACTCTTTGATTCATCAGTACGCCTCTCGTCTCTATTCCGTACTAGTCTACTCCATATAATCTGAAATTCGAAGATCACAATGTGGGTTGTCCAATGCTTTTCCATGTCTTCTCAAGCATCATGTTCACACTTGATCCTCCATCTACAATAACTTGAGTTAGCTTGTGGTCCAATATCTCCATGTGAACCAAGGCTGGCTTCTTTTTGGTTTCGATCATTAGGATTGTGGGATCAATGAATTGCTCTTGTTTGACATCGACTACTTTCCAAATTTCTTCTCTTTTTTTTTATCTTTATCATTTCACCAACTGCGGTATATAATTTGGGCTCTACACTAAGTAGACTTGATACTTTAACTTCTATGGTTGTGCTCACTACTTGTGTCGCCAAGTGTTCCATCAATGGTTGCTTACTTGTCACTATCTCCGACCTTTTTAGGGCTTTCTCTTGGAGTAATCTTTCCTATTTCTCCTTCTCCAACTATTCCTTTACCACTTTGCGGGCTTCTTGCCATCGCTCTTTTTCCTTAGAAGGGTTTGGATACTACTCCATTTTTCTAGCATGAGCTCTTATCGCTGCTAGTACTTGCTTTTCTTATTCTTTTTCTTGGGTATCACTAACTTCGCCAATGTCAATTATATTGAAATTTTGTGTCACCGATACTTGCTTTGTTCAGGAAATTTACTTCCTTGTGGTTACCCGATCCACACCATCGACACATATGAGTGACATTGTTTGTGTTTCCTCCAGTCTGTGGCTTGGGGCAACTTTTTGTAAAGTGTCCCCACTCTTGGCAGTTTTGACATTGTATGATAGGTCTTCCATCTAAATCATAATGCAATCGACTTTGTGCTCCCTACCTTCCACCTAGGTGGTTGTTTCTGTTGCCACATTTGGCACGGGGTGCCATGTTTTCAGTTTTTGTAAGTAACCTGCTCTTTTCCTTTCTTCCTCTCTTTCTCTTTCTTCATCTCTCCCTTTCTCTCTCTTCCCCTTCCCCCCAGCAAAGTTTCCAGAAGTGTTCCCTGAAAATGGTTAAGTGTCAGGGCGCACCCCGACTTCGCAGCGAAGTCGGAGTGCGCCCTCCAGACGGGGCGCAGTAGGGACAGTGCGAAGTGTGAAAAAACAAGAACATGAGCAAAAATTGACTAAGTGCTGGGACGCAACCCGAATTCGCAGCGAAGTCGGGGTGCGCCCTTCTTCCTGGGCGCACTAAGGAAGTCGTGCAGCAGAAAAATGACTAAGTGTTGGGGCGCAACCCGACTTCGCAACGAAGTCGGAGTGCGCCCGCCTCTTAGTGCGCAGTCCGAACAGAAAAGAAGACAGCAAGTGCCGGTGCACAACCCGACTTCGCAGCGAAGTCGGGGTGCGCCCTCTGACCGGTGCGCAGTTGGGGAAGCAAGACCAAAAAATGCCTAAGGCAAGATGACCCTCCCTACTGCGTTGTTTTCTACCTGCACAACCCGACAGCGCTCAGATCCTGGGCGAAGTTGGATAAACTGCCTTTCAAGGCAGCCATGTGTCACTCATCAGCATCTGACAAGTGTCCAACTTCGAGAGTCGAGCCAGGGCATGACCAGGAAAAGGACAAAGCATAGGCTGCACCTATTGCGCCAGATGCCACAATTTAAGTTGATGTAAAGTGCCATCTGCCGCACCTACCCACATTCCTGCTGACCAAATGTTTGACCCGACATATCGCCACGTAGTTGTACAGCCTTCAGGGAGACCATGCCGCGAGTACAGTCCTACCCGATAGAAGTCAGCATCAGCAGTTCCTCAGCCGCTCATGTCAGCTATTGTCTTGTCTGGGACTTTGTACCCATGAATGTAATCGGGGGGAACTTGGGCTATAAATAGCCCACTCGTTTTCATTGTAAAGGGTGGAATGGGAATATATTGCTAGGGAACAATTGTAGTTGTGCGTTTGCCTCTAATACAAGCATATACTTGGCTCTGCTTACTGTTTTTTACCTTGTATGCTGCCTCTCCTTGTCATTTCTGCCTCATGTTTCTTGTGTCATTGCTTGTTGTTGTACTGAACTCTGGACTCTGGCATTTGGTGATCAAGTATTCCTGGAATGCATAGATAGAGGATACATAGGGTGAATGATAGTTGTAGTTTCAATGTGATTGATTCGTTGCGTGCTGCTTATTCCCCCCACCAACTCCAATCTCATTTGGATTCTCTTTCTGCACTTTTATCTCTTTCCCTGCACTCTTATCTTACACTAAAAACCCCACATGAAGCCGGCCTTCTCCGAAGATTGGCACGGAAGGCATTCCTTCCTTTCGGCCTTTCAATGCGGTGGGCGAATCTGGGCGCAATAACAACAAATCCTTTCCTCATGGCAGATTCGTAACCAACAGTTTCTCTGGCACGCCCGGTGGGACATGGTAGTTTCCCACCCCCAAACAGAATCGAAGCACGAGTGCTCGCTTCATTGCTGTTAAAAATCAGAGCACCTGGCGACTCTGCACGTACCTGAATACTCTCTGAGTCCGTAAAGACCGGTCCTAACGCCTTCATGCAAACGAGAAGGTGGCGAGCAAGGAATCCGGGAAACCCGCCTGACTTTTACGAAATTGACATTGACGCTCCAGGCGAGCGTGTCAGGCTGGCTGATTACCAAGCTCGCGTCGAAGAAATTCAAGAGGCCGAGGCTGAAATTCAAGAGGCCGAGGCTGAAATTGAAGAAGTTGAGGCCGAAGAAGAATCTACATCTTCGGACAGTTCCGACACCGAGTACACTACCGGGTCAAAAGAAGACATGGCTGCCCAGCAGAATGATGATGACCTCTTCCCGGCGGTGGACTCTACGGGCCCCTTGGCCCTGGCCGGACAGCAAGCTGTGCCCCCTGCTGCCTTAAAATCCATCCCTACGTATGAAGGCTACGACAAGACGGCATACGAACACATCCAGGACATCTTGGCCCTGGCTGCGCTACACTCCATCACTGACGAAGGTGTGAAGACCCGTCTGCTGGCCCTTTCCCTAAGGGTAAAACTTCTCTACTGGTGGAGATCACTACCAGAGGGATCCATCATAGGGTGGTGTCAGCTAGCCGGCAGGCTCGTGAAAGGATGCAACGAGTCTGCTGATCCCTCTTCTTTACTGCATCAATTCCAAAGCATACAACGACACCCCCAAGAGGAGGTGTCAGACTTCAACATCAGGTTTGCGAGGTCTTGGAAACGAGTGCCTCACGAACTCAGACCTTCAGCAGGTCAAGCCACCTACTACTACCTGAGGTCCTTCAATTCAGACATCTGCCTGCTGCTGAAGGTAGCCAGAATCAACACGTTCCCTGCTCTGTATGAGGCTGCCCAACAAGCTGAAATGGATATAATTTCCATCGGCAGACTTCCGCACAGAGTACAGCCGCCCATTTACCCCGACTTTCCCCAATCTCAGTACCCATCAGCTTCTGGTCCAGTGTCGTCCACTTCAGGACAGCAACCCCAGTAGCAATGGAATCCAGCGCCGGTCGTAAATCCTTACGGCCCGCCACAAATTCACTATCCGCCTCCTCCTCCGCATTTTCCAGCACTCCCTGCTCCCCCGCAGTATGCACAATATTCTACTCCTCCATTGGCTGCATTACCTCCCCCAACTCAGTTGCCGCCTCCTGACAATGATATTCAGAATAAAATCCTTCAGGAGGTACCAGCTTTGGCCTCCGGATATCACACCATGTCCAACGACATGACTGTCCTAAAGAAAAAACAGGCCCAGATGGACCTTGTTCCAAGGAGGCCATATCCGCCCCCGACACTGACAAAAGATCAAGCCCCAGAACGGCGAGATCAAAGGCGGCCCCCTCCGAGAAATGCTGCCATTGAAGACCAACCTGGTACCTCCGACCAGATCAACTGGTGCACCACGTGCAACGATCCGCATTCTGAGGACGACTGCACACTGCACCAACATTACCTCCAGACCTTGGCCGGCAGCGCCATAGAAGACGAAGAACTCTACATGATCCTGGGCGATGAAAGCAACTTCGCCGTCCCAGAGGAAGATCCGTTGCCGCCTTCTGCCAAGGAAAACAGAAAGTCTGCTGAAACCGCTGCAAAGCCTTTAAAGGTATACGCCAGGAGAGATAAGGCGCAACCTGATGGGCTACCACCTGACAAGAGGCTGTGGCCTTACACAGCCAAAGCAAAGACTCCCGCAGTCAAGCCTCCCGTAGCGAAAGCTCCCGCGCCTAAAGCTCCCGTTGCTCAGCCTCCAGCTGAAACCAAAGAACAAGCTCAGGAGAAGTTGAGATATCCGTCTCTGACCAAGAGACAGAGAGTTGAGGCCACTCAGAAGTACCGGACAAAGTATGAGCCATTAAAAGAAGCGGAAGGAGCTAGCACCTCGGGCTACAGCATAGTAGACGAGCTGAAGAGGACCCCCGCAAGAATCAGCATGTATGATGCTCTTCAGCTCCCAGGCCAGGTGGATCTACTGCAGGAATATCTGAAGATCATGAAGAATGGCAAGCAGATACAACCCGCCGTTCTGGTGCAACCTCTAACGGTCTCAGCCACTGGGAAGAACAGACCACCTCCCTTCTATCTATCCTTACGGATGCAAGGGTACATAGTGCACAACTGTATGGTGGATTCTGGTGCTTCCACTACCGTAATGCCGAGGGCTGTCTATAACGAGATCGGGATGGAGTACACAAGGAGAAGCCAAGGCGTGCTGCAACTGGACGGCACCCCTGTCAAGATAGTCGGTGTCATTAAAGACATCCTTATTTGGCTGCACAAAGCTCTCGACATCGTGGTCATCCAAGAGGTTGTGGTTGTCGACTTGGAACCCTACTTCGGCATGTGTCTCTCCAGGGAGTTCACTGCGAAGCTGGGAGGGTATCTGTCTCTGGACTACTCTCACATGGAAGTGCCCTTCAAAGGAAGAAGACTGAAGATTTACAATGAGAAGCCTTCCACTTTCTTAGTAGAGAAGATACCCGGAGAAGAGTCGCAGGACTGCATGGTTCAGCTGACGGAGGAAGAACTGGTAGTGGTGGACATGACAGAGCAAGCTCTTGAGCTGCTACAAGTGGAAGATGAATTCTCCTTGCGGGACTTCAACGCCGTGATTGAAACTGAGCAAGGCTGCTATACTGTTGTTCAGCCTGAAAGGCTTGACAAGTCAGCCAAAAGAGAAGTGGGACCCGCACCTGAAAAGCTGTGGAAGCTTTTCTTTGACAGTGCACGATGCAAAAATGGCGCCGGCGCTGGAGTACTTTTGGTTTCCCCAACCGGAATCCAGAAGGACTACACCTACAGGTTGGCCTGGAGTTGTACCAACAACGCGGCGGAGTATGAAGCCCTGTGCTTGGGTTTGCGAAAAGCGAAGAGGCTGGGGATCAAGCATCTGCAGATCTTTGGCGACTCAGAGCTGGTGTGCCACCAGATTACGAACAAGTGTGCCTCCAAGAAGCATTATCTCAAGGCGTACCGTAATTGGGTCTAGGATCTGATGGAGTCTTTCGACTCCTTGAATGTCAAGGCTATATCACGCGAGAAAAACAAGCATGCTGACATTCTGGTGTCTGTTGGAGCCAGGTACGTTCCGGCTGATGACACTGTCCAGAAGCCGAAGCCGGTTCGTACCATTTACAGGCCTTCTGTGCCTGATAAGGACACCCACTGGTAGGTGTTCGACTGTGATGAGGAGATCGTCACATTTTTGGTTAATGAAGCATGTTCAATCGAGGGTAGAGACCCTGATGACGAGCAATATGAGGGGTTGATACAGCTGAAAAATAATCATGTCCCAAAAGGACTGATTACACTCGAGAGTCTCTTTGATCAGAACAACAGAGCAATATCTCACCGGATCAAAGTAGACCCGAAGCAGTACGCCGACCTGGAGCTTGAACCAGGAAAAACAATTAAGTTCGGGACAGACTGCACCACAGAGGAACTTGAGAAAATAAGAACATTATGCCGAGAGTTCCCTGACATAGTAGCCTGGTGCTACCAGGACTTGAAGGGGTATGACAGAAATGTAATCCAGCATACCATCGAGCTAGAAGATGGCGCCAAGCCATTCCGACAGAAGTAGAGGGCCGTAAATCCGAAGATCGAGGCCATGATGAAAGCAGAGCTCTTGAAAATGCTGGAGGCCAAGATCATCTACCCCATCAAGCATTCATCCTGGGTTGCGAACTTGGTTCCCGTGAGGAAGAAGAACGGAGACATTCGTCTCTGTGTGGACTTCAGAAATCTGAATCAGGCCTCCCTCAAGGACCATTATCCGCTTCCCCAAATCGATCAAATCCTTCATATAGTTGCTGGAGCACAAAGGTTCTCCCTCCTAGACGGCTTTTCTGGGTATAACCAGATATGGGTCAAAGATGAGGACCAGCATAAGACGGCGTTCACCACCAAATGGGGAACGTTCGCCTATCAACGCATGCCTTTTGGCTTATCCAATGCTGGCGCCACATTCCAGAGAGCCATGGACTTGGCCTTCCGAGAGCTGCTCAACAAAGTTATCATCATCTATTTGGATGACATGACTGTATTCTCTCACAGAAGAGAGGAACATGTTTCCAACCTGCAGCAAATATTTGAAAGGTGTCGTGAATTTGGCATCTCCATAAACCCGAAGAAATCCGTCTTCGTGGTAAAAGAAGGCAAGCTGCTGGGGCATGTCATCTCCGAGAAAGGCCTAGCCGTGGACCCTGATAGAGCAGAGGCCCTCCTCCGTTTGCTTGCTCCAATTGACAAGAAGGGGCTGCAGTCCTTCTTCGGCCAAATAAATTTTGTGCGGAAGTTCATACCGGACTTTGCGCAGGTAATCAAGCCCATGGCCGAACTGCTGAAAAAGAACACTGAGTTCTTATGGACTGATGAAAGGGGGCAGGCCTTCGAAGAGATCAAGGCCCGAATTGCACAAGCTCCGGTGTTGATAAACCCGGACTACTCCAAAGACTTCATCCTGTACGCGGTGGGAGAACCCGAGAGTTACGCCGCAGTCCTGACCCAAAAAGGAGATGATGGCGAGGAGCGCCCCATAGCGTTCCTGAGCCAAGTAATTCAGCCGCATGAAGAAAAATATAACTTTATAGAGCGGCAGGTTCACGCAGTTATGAAATCCCTCCGAAAGTTCAGGCACTTTGTCTCCCAGAGCCGAACCATTGTCTTTGTGATACACCCGGACGTCCGAAGCTTCATCATACAAGGAGAACCGGGTCACAAGAGAGCAGGATGGATTGCTAAAATCCAGGAGTTCGACATCGAAGTGCGGCCAACCAAGCTTATTAGAGGCCGAGCCTTGTGCCAGGAGCTGGCCCGAAGCGCAACAGCCCAGATATCCGCTTGTAAGTGGGAGGATCCAGCAAAAAACACCAACCTAGCCAACTCCTTACCTGAGGAGTGCAACTGGACAGATGACCTGGTGAAATATTTTTGCACCGGAAGATGTCCAGACCACCTGAATGCCTCACAAAGAAGGAGGTTTCGGCTAGGTGCATTGAAATACACTCTTCGCCCCGAGGGGCTGTACTTTAAGAACATTGACGGCATCCTGTTGTGGTGCGTCAGGAAAGCAGACCAACTCAGGGTCCTCGAAGAATTTCACTCCGGGATGCCTGGGGGTCACCATTCCGCAAGGCCTACGGCCTTGAAAATAATCAGAGCTGGGTACTACTGGCCCACTCTATTTACAGACGCACATGTGGTCTGTACAAAGTGTGATCAATGTCAGAGATTTGCTGGCAGGAATAGAAAAGCACCCCTGCCCCTTCAACCGATCCAAGCCGAGACTCCGTTCCAGCAATGGGGTCTAGACTTTATCGGGGTGATTACGCCGAACTCTGCAGCCGGGCACAAGTTCATCCTTACCGCCACCGATTACTTCACACGGTGGGCAGAGGCGATCCCTACCAAGAACGCGGACCAGGAGACGGTCATCAGGTTCCTTGAGAGCCTCATTACCCGCTTCGGGGTCCCTGAATCGATAGTGACGGACAATGGACCGGGGTTCGCGGGCACTGTACTCACAGAGTACACCAGCAAATACGACATTTATCACAAAATGTCTTCCAATTACTACCCGCAGGGGAACAGTCTCGCCGACTGGTTCTGCGCTTTAGATATTTGGGAACTCTAATAAATCTCTCCTAGTTTTTTTTCTTGATTCTTGCTTGCAACAAAAATATGACAAATGATAATGAAGCATTACAAATTATAAATGTTACTAATGAAACTGATAAATGAATCAGCATGCATAAATTTGTTATTGCAACAATATAGCAAGTTTCATTTTATTCATTCATATTCATGAAAACTGCTCCATATCAACATGCAAGAAATATGTATATAAATGATCTGGGAATGAAGCATATTACATATTATACTGCAGGTCTGAACCTATTTATGGATCACTGTATATGCACTTTGGTGTCTCTATTCCCCATAAAGCATAATCACAAGTCTGTTGTAGTTGTTGTTGCAACTTATCATAGTCTGATTTTGGTTTGTAAGGAACCTCAAGAGCAGGAACAAGGTCCCCTTCAATTATAAACTCCTTCAACTGATGGACACCTGTACCAACTTGCAAGCTGATTTCATTGTTCATCGGCAAATCTGGAACTACACTGTGGACTGTTGTAGCTGCACTCCATATTCATTCAATGATGTTTGACAGATCTGAAACTAAATGGTGGACTTTTGTAGATGCACTCTGCCTACCCCTTTCATCAATAAATTAACCAGCACTCTCTCAAATGAGATAACTGTATCCCACAGCCAAAATTCTATAGATTCAATGAAGGGTTTAGAATCTGCTTCAGACCTCTGTAACTGTTAATAGTGTCCAAAGGACAGGCAGCACCATCTTGAAGATTACCAGCAATTTCTTACAGTAGTCTGTCTCATGCAAACACACTAAAAGCCTCTCCACAAATGATTAAACTGATTGGGAAGGGTTTCCAGTGATCAAACCTATACAACCCTGTCCAATATATATAATTTCCTTCTCATGAAACACTACGGACTGTTAAGGTAATATGGCATCAAGAAATGAATACACCCACCACTCAAATATCCCAAACAACAACTCAAAATGGGACACCCAGCAAGGAGTTGACAATGAAACAAAATCAATTTCAAATAATTAATGCTCAAACTACAACTCTTTCACAAAAGGTACAGCTGGTATCGTAGCGCGATGATCGTAGCAATGACGGCTATTGTAGAAATGGCATAAAAATATGTAATCTCCAAAACAAACACACAAAATTTCCTTCTACAAATCTATCAATTAAACCCTCAAGAAATTATACTCTTCTAATCAAAACAAATACCTCTGTGAATCTTATTGAAGTGTTGATCCCGAACTCTGAATGAATCCGGCAGACTGATTGCCTAGGGGTGATCTTTCACACCCGAAAGCAATGTTACTGAAGGAGGTTTTCGTCCCCAACAGCCGATAGAGTCTCAAATGCTGATGAAACCCTAGTTGCTCCGTACTCTATAAATGATGATGAAGGCTCAGCCCTTCTGATGTGAATACTGTGTGGTGTCCTAGCTCCAAATATTCCCTGTCTAATCTCTGAATGACCCTGTGTGGTAACCCAACTCCAGAAGTCTTTAAAACTGAAGTCCAACTGCAATCCCTGTGTGGAAATGCCCAGATTGACTTGAGGGTAATCTTGCAACCCCGAAGCCAATGTCCTTGTAAGAGGTTGCCGTCTCTCACAAGCTCCAGAATCTCTGTAAATGGCTCTGCCAGAGAGTCCTCCAAAAAACCAGAGAGAAAAATAATAATCTTCGCATAATCCAAATGATCTCCCAAAAGCCTTTTTAATATTCCCTTTTAGGGTTCTCCCAAATTAGGGCAAAATTAGGGTAGTGCACACAAAATAATTTAATTTCTAATTTTCTCTTATTTTCCCTCACCAGGCCCCCTTGTGCACTAGGTTCAACCACTTAAAGTTATTTTATAAAGTGGCCCCCCTTTTACAACGTTATAAGTGACCCTTTATAATATAAAGTACAAACTTTATAAATAATAAAATAATATGTCACTTAATGAAATTAACTTCGGCCATTAAAATACTGGACCTCCGCTTATCAGAATGAAAAACTGTGAACAGTTTTGGATACCCAATTTGCCAAAGTGTAATCCTGCAGTTGACTCGTTGACCGAAACCCTAAAAACGACCACTGCTAAAAATAGAAATCTCGTCAAACGACCTCCGAACGAGCCCAAACGATAGTCAATCAAAAGCTCTCTGGGTTTTGTCAAAGATTCTGATATCTCCAAAGGCTCCCCTACATCCGATTTAGCCTACGGGAGCTCATGTATAGGCTAATCTGCTCTGCACACTGACTGCCTAGAAAAGGGGACATTACATCCACCAACAAAAATCTGCTGAAAATCATCAGGAGGACAGTAGAGAAAAACAAGAGGGCTTGGCACCTTCTCCTAGATCGGGCGCTGTGGGCGGACAGGATATCTTTCAAAAAGTCAATCAAGACGTCCCCCTATGCGCTCTTATACGGCAAAGAAGCAGTTCTACCAACGCACATAGAAATTCCCGCTCTCTGGATGCTTGATGAAAAGAGAGGCAGCGGGGATCCGGTGGATGACAGACTTTGCCAACTGTTGCAGTTAGAGGAAGACAGAGAAAAAGCGTACCAAGCCTTCACCAAACACGCTGAAGCGACACAAGGATGGTTTGCAAAAGGTACCATTGCCCGAATTTTCAAAGTCGTGGACCTGGTGCTAAAGTGGGACTCGCTAAAGGCGAAGCCGGGCAACCACGGAAAATTTGACGCCCTCTGGGAGGGCCCCTATCAGATTGCCCGAGTAAATCAATTTAATGCATTCGTGCTCCGGGATATGGAGGGACAACTTCTCCCCATTCCCATCAATGGGTTCCACTTGAAAATTTACCATCACTGAAGGTGCCCAGATGGGTCCTTCCTTGTACAAATTTCCCTTCTGCAATTTTAGTTTTCGGAATGTACATATTTCAGCATTCAGTTTCAGTTTTTTTTCAATTTTTTGAAGAGCCCTAGCAAAACCGAGGCAAAAACCCAACTTCGCAGCGAAGTCGGGTGGCGCTCCTTGAACGGTGCGAAGTTCGGAAAGAAGCAGCTGAAGAGAGGAGCTAAAATGACTAAGTATGGGTGCGCAACCCGACTTCGCAGCGAAGTCTGGCTGCGCCCCCTCCAAAAGGCGCAGTTGGGTAAGAAACGGTAAGAAATTGTCACTCCGCAGACAAACCGGGGCGAAGTCCGAATGCGCCCGTTTTCCGGGCGAAGTCGTAGTGCGCCCCCATTCTCGAGCGCATCTTGGATGATCCGGCGTAAGGAGCTAGAAACGACTAAGAAAAAAATCAGATTGCGCCCATTGTCCGGGCGAAGTCCGATTGCGCCCATTGTCCGGGCGAAGTCCGATTGCGCCCGTTTTTCGGGCGAAGTCCGAGTGCGCCCCGAATTTTGGGCGCTGCTCGAATAACCCACCATGGAAAACGTTGAAAATCCTAAGTGTGGGCCCAGAGCGCAGAATGGCATGGAGCGAAGTTGGGTCATGGGCCAAACATTCCCCTTGTAAAGTGTGCCCAAATGGCGGCGATGACGTCAGCATTGGCACGACGTCCCAGGAGGCTTTAATGATTGCGCACCTTTCAAGAATGATGCATTAAAAGGGCAAGGTGCGCCTGGACCAACGACCAATGGGGTACGCTTTTCAAAAATAAACCCATACCCGGCCGTCGAGAATCATAACGCCTCCACCAACTCCAAGTTAACCGCCCTAACGCCCTCCCTCGCACCATTAATGATTGGAGTCATTGTCTATAAAAAGGGCCCTGGCGCAACCAGAAAATTCAAATTGTTCAAGCTGATTCTCTGACTGCAAGGAATAAAGCTGCCAAACTCAGAAGCCGTAATTCCTGCCTCTGCTATTTCGAAAAGGATGGACAAGGGGAAAGCGCCCGTACAGGCGCAATCTAGTGAAGAACAACGCGAAGCTGAGGAGTCTCCAGAGTCAAAAGCTCATGAGAGCGAAGAGCCACAGAAGGACCAGAAAAGAAAATCCCTAACAAAGAGACGTGTGGTTGGCCAGACTCTGCCGCCACCAGTTAATCGCTTGTCTGGGTACAAGGATGGCTCTTTTTCCATCAGTCTCTCCAAGCTGCGGCTGAACATTGCAAAGTGGGTGGATAAGGTTTCGCCTTCCCATCACCTCGGAGCTGCGTATAAGTCAAACCTATACTGGTTCTTGTGCCCTCCGACTCACTGGTGCCCGAAGCTGGTTGAAGCAATTGTAGAACATTACAAACCAGCTGCCCGGCAGGTCTGCTACAACAAAGGAAAGGTGTTGTTCACCCTCTTCTGGGAGAGCGTCCAGCCAGTGTTCGCCCTAGGGCTCCAGTACGATTCCGGCGCGATTGTCAGAAGGGTGATGCACAGACGAAGCGGATGAGAGAGTTTCTGGATTCAGAGCTAAAGACTCCGCTGGCGGCTGGACAGTGGCCAACTAGCCCCATACCGCTGGATAGGTTCGAAAATAAGTATATCTACATTATCCTGGCGTGGGTCCTCGGCTGCGACTCTGACAAGGTGGTACGGCCTTACCAGCTAGCGCTGGCAGAATGTATCCTACATGGAGAATTCTACGACTCCACGGCGCAGAAAAGTGGAAAGCGCCCTATCTTCTTCGGTTGGACGGATTGGCTGGCATATGCGATACATTCAAGCCTGGTTAGACTGCAGCAGAAGCAGTCAACGGATTTCCGATTTTGTTCCTTCCTCGCATGGCTGTGCCTGTATCACATGCATTACCGGATGAACGTCCCTGACTTGAAGAAAACAAATGAAAAAGGAGAGTCGCTCCCCGTGTACGAATGGACAGAGATTCTGTACAGAAAAGGCTCATTCTATGAGTTTAATATCAAATTTTTGTGCCAGGTCATGGGGCTGTTCAACCGGAGCGCGTGTCGCCCGCCGGAGGTCATGACAAAATACCTGTGGAAGAATGAGTACGGGGACACCTTCCGGCTGACTCAGGGCATCATAGTGAGAATCTACGGATTCAAAGGGAAGCCGTTCCTGCTGCCTTACTTCTGCACTGATCATCAGTTCGGGATGGAAATTGCGCGGCAGATGGACTACGTTGAAGAGGAATTTGGCCAGGGCAAAAAGAAAGGTCATATATTTCAGTATCCTATGACCTGGGCGAATACCCAAGTGTTCGAAATCGGGCAACACGTCTACCTCGAGCGGGAGCTCATTGACATGGGCCTGATAATGCTGCCGCAGCGCTGGAAGTACGACCCAGATGGGGTCAGGGGAAAATTCACGCACATCTGTCCCAGAGCTGAAATCATGCAGGAAAGAAGGAACAGGACAGGTGCAGACCTCCACTGGCGCATTGACTTGATGCAATCATGGCCCCCGTGGCATGATTTTTACTGCGAAGAGGTGACGTACGATCCAGATCGAAACCCGGACCACCGGATGGAGTCGGCGGGCTTCAAAAAATTCCTCGCTAAGGTGGCACCCCTCAACTGGCATAAAGACAAAATTATTGAATGCTGGAAGATGAGGTGTCGCACGCAGCACGATAAATCCAGCCGGAGGAATCTTGCCGTCGATGACGAATTTTCGGCATTATATGACCAGCACGTCGACACGTGGCAGCCCTTCGAATTTCACAATTGCGTTCCCCGAGGTGCAAAGATAAGGTATAAAAGAGGGTCCACCTCCCATCAATCGTCAACTCCTGCGACTTCCAGCACAACTCCAACAAGTAGCCAAGTGGGTTCGATGCAGCCTGTAGCTACAGAGGCAGTGCTCGAAAGGGCGCAAAGTTCAGAAAAGTCAATCCCTGAAGTGGCCCCTCCAGTGGAAAAAGCATCCGCGCTGCCGACTGGCAGATCAAGTACGGCAGGCATCCTTCCAGCTAGACCCAGGTACAAGTTCACCGTGGGTACATCGACGCCTGCTGCCTCGATATTATCTCTCTCCTCTGGATCAGCCGCTGCGCCAGAAGAAAGGAAGAAGAAGAAGGTTGAGAGGGCCAAGCGGCCTAAGGAGCCTGTGCGGAAATCAACTGCGGAACAGTCGGAAGCAGCAGCTCCGGAGGTTGTCTCTTTGGACAGCCCTGAACCAGAAGCAGGCACCCAGGCTGCAAACGTCCCCCCAACAGCGGCTCAGGCGGAGCCCGCAGGTACGTCCACTGTTTCTCTTCCCCAAGTCCAAGTCAGCCCTGCTAAAGCTCCATCTCCCATCTCATCAGGGCAAGCCATAGCCGCGTCCCCCTCTTCTCAAGCTACTCAGCCCTCTAGCGGCCCACATTCCTTTGACCAGTTTGCTCAGGACCCCAACGCCTTCCAGTCCCTGAGCCAAACCCTAGAATCCTCACCTGCAGCTAGTGCTAAAGCTGCTCCTTCATCACTGCGCTCTTCGCCCCAGCCATCCAAAGCCCTTACGGCGCCATCCACTCAGACTCCTGTTTCCCCTAGGACCCGGTCGCCCTTAAAGACTGCCACCCCCTCTGGAATCCCTCCCACTTCACTGTTCGCAGGGAAAATGCCGCAGCAAGACCAGACGTGGGAGGACCTCGACTTCATGAATATCGCAGAGGACCAGCCTCTGGCAGTAAGAGCCGTGGGGGGTTCTGCCTCTTTTCTCCAGGGCGTGAAGCGCAGAAGGGCCGAAGAGATAGCCGCTCCGGTAAAACGCACAAAGTTTGACCTAGACCGGAGAGTGCTCACAACAGAGAAGCTGATCCCGAAGGTGAAGAAGCCTCTCCGGGAGATGACCGAGGCGAACTACGAGCACCAAACAAAGGAGAAAAGCTTTGACGACATCAACGAGGAATATGAAATTCGTGGTATTCGTCGTAGGACAGACAATCTCCTTGTCAAACATCTCGAGACCCAGGAAGCGCTTTTCCAGCTGCAAAATAACACAAGGCAGCTTGAGGAGGACCTGGCTAGGGCCACCGCGCAGCTAGGATCAGCGCAACAGGAAATAGAAGAGCTTAAGGCTCAGCTGGCCGCCTCTCAGCAGGAGGCCGCAACACAGAGACAGACAGCCGAGCAGCTGTTAGAAGAGAGAAGAGCGACGCTGGAGCAAGTCTCTCAGCTTCAGAATCAGCTGAAACAGGCGCAGACGCAGCTTACAAAGAAAGCATCACAAGCTGCGGCCTTTTCAAAGACGGGCTAGTCTGCTACAAGTTTGCATGCCCAACCTTGTCAAGTCCTTATCAGTTCTGGACTTCGGGTCCAGGATTGAAGAAGTATCTGCCCAGGGAAAGCCTGTGGTAGAAGAAGCCGAACACCAGGCGAGGCAATGGCTGGACCTGGCTATAAAACTTGAGGAGTTTGAGCGCAAAGGCTTCCAAATTGCCCCTATGTCCCAACTTGCCTCAGAGTGGGCAGATGCAAGGGTAACCTTGCATATTTATTTTGATAGGACAGAGAAGATTAGAACTGCCAGGAAGGCGCTGGACACCCTATAACATGAAAGGAACATTCTCCTGGCCCCCTTGCACACTCTGTCCGAACACGGGTGCCCTAGCTACGTCAAAGATGGCGAATTTCTGACCCTTGAACAGGTTAAGCAGAATTGGCTGTCCTTCGAAACAGATACAGCAAAAATCGATAGCTGGACAGAGCCAATTCAAGAGGCTCAGGTCACCCAGATGGTGTCGAAATACTGCAAAATCAAATCCTCCCTAAAGGAGTTGGGAAAAAGATATAACACCATAGACCTGCATGCGGTCGCTGCATTCCACGCAGCACTAAGAGAGATCAGCGACCTCGCACCTTTCCAAACAGCAGTCTGGGACCAAGCCAAGGCTGCATACCAACGCATCAGCGAGTGGGAGGCTGACAGTGGAGAACATTCAGGTTCAGAAGAAGAGACTGAGGAAGCAACTGCTGGAAGCGATCCTGAAGAAGAGCAGTTGCCCGGAATGAAGCGGTCAGAGCAGCAGAGGGCAGGGGAAGGAAGTTCCTCTGCACCCAATGGATGAAGGCATGGTTCTTTGCGTCGAGGCGAGCTCGACACCCCGCGAGCCGCCAGAAATGTTGCCACATTTGGCACGGGGTGCCATGTTTTCAGTTTTTGTAAGTAACCTGCTCTTTCCCTTCCTTTTTCCCTTTCTTCATCCCTCCCTTTCTTCCTCTTCCGTGCAGTTTTCATTCCTCTTCCTTCCTCCCTTTTCTTTCCCCTCAGTAGAGTTTCCAGAACAGAGGTGTTCCCTGAAAGTTTCTAAGTGTCAGGGCGCAACCCGACTTCGCAGCGAAGTCGGGGTGCGCCCCCAAGCTGGAGCGCAGCAGGAGATGAGCAAAGTTCGACTAACTGCTGGGGGCGCAACCCGAATTTGCAGCGAAGTCGGGGTGCGCCCTCCTTCTTGGGCGCTCTTGGAGAACAGTATGGCAGAAAATAGACTAAGTGTCGAGGCGCAACCCGACTTCGCAGCGAAGTCGGAGTGCGCCCGTCTCTTAGTGCGCAGTCCGAACAGCGGTGGAAGACAGCAAGTGCCGGTGCGCAACCCGACTTCGCAGCGAAGTCGGAGTGCGCCCTCTGACCGGTGCGTAGTTGGGGAAGCAAAACCAGAAAATGACTAAGGCAAGATGACCCTCCCAACTGCGCTGTTTTCTGCCTGCGCAACCCGACAGCGCTCAGATCCTGGGCGAAGTTGGATAAACTGCCTTTCGAGGCAGCATGTGTCACTCATCAACATCTGACAAGTGTCCACTTCGAGATTCGAGCCAGGGCATGACCGGGAAAAGGACAAAGCATGGGCTGCACCTATTGCGCCAGCTGCCACCATTTAAGTTGATGTAAAGTGCCATCTGCCGCACCTACCCGCATTCCTGCTGACCAAATTTTTGACCCGACATACCGCCACGTAGCTGTACAGCCTTCAGGGAGACCATGCCGCGAGTACAGTCCTGCCCGACAGAAGTCAGCATCAGCAGCTCCTCAGCCGCTCGTGTCAGCTATTGTCTTGTCTGGGATTTTGTACCCATGAATGTAATCGGGGGGAACTTGGGCTATAAATAGCCTACTCGTCTTCATTGTAAAGGGTGGAAGGGGAATATATTGCTAGGGAACAATTGTAGCTGTGAGTTTGCCTCTAATACAAGCATATACTTGGCTCTGCTTACTGTCTTTTATCTTGTATGCTGCCTCTCCTTGCCATTTCTGCCTCATGTTTCTTGTGTCATTGCTTGCTGTTGTACTGAACTCTGGACTCTGGCATTTGGTGATCAAGTATTCTTGGAATGCATAGATAGAGGATACATAGGATGAATGATAGCTGTAGTTTCAACGTATGTTTGTAGATGAATGCTGTTAGTAGTGATTCGTTGTCGTGCTGCTTATTCCCCCCACCAACTCCAATCTTATTTGGATTCTCTTTCTGCACTTTTATCTCTTTCCCTGCACTCTTATCTTACTCTAAAAACCCCACAAGAAGCCGACCTTCTCCGGAGATTGGCACGGAAGGCATTCCTTCCTTCCGGCCTTTCAATCTGGTGGGCGAATCTGGGCGCAATAACAACAAATCCTTTCCTCATGGCAGATTCGTAACCAACAAGGACCTACCTCACGGATAACCTCTCTATTTAGTCTAGCTTTATGGCCGCCTGGAATTCACCTTTTATCTAGGAAATTGGGAAATAAGATCGCACTTTTGAATGCGGAGACATGCGCTGGCCAAGTATTATATTATATTAAAGGGCATCATCTTTTCTCTTTGATCAGAATCAAGAGGAAACCAATTCGAGAGGATGTTGATGAGGAACACCTCTTAAGGTTCTTTCTACCTGGGCTCAATTGGCACCGGAGGAGGAACACATGGGATACCCGGAAAAGGGAGGCATTTACACACAAGAGGCACCGAAAGAGGCATTCAGAATTAGGGGAGGAGCAAGAGGAACACGAAAAACAAGACTCATGAGAGGCATGAAACTGGATACCTTTTAGAATAGAGAGCGGCTGGAGGCTGGATACGAGTGCTCACATGCATGAATTCATCTGTTCCAGTCAAATCTATCTGGTAGAAAGGACCCAACAACATCCCCACTCTTCTCTCGTTTCGATCGGCGTGCATGGGTTAAGTGGGTTGCCCCTCTCGCCTCTCTTATCCAAAAGGTCGAGCATAGCCCTGTCTATAGACATGATTAAAGACTTTTTTATCTATCATATTACAGAGGGAGGCAACCTCCCCTATATCCCCTAATGAATGGAATAACATATGCATGTTGTGTCAATCTCTTCGAAAGGGTGAATGGATGATAATAGCTATTGTGGGTGGGTGGAACAGGAATGATTAAACAAAGAAAGGTAAAACAAGATCTAAAAAAAGAAAAAAACTTCTTAGATACTTCTCTTCTTTCCAACTCCAACGAGGCACCGAAACTGGAATCAACATTCGACAACCCATAACCGACCAAACTATTATCCACTTGAATTACTATACTTGGCACCAGATTCCAGGTTATTTTCCCTTGTCAAAGAAGAACGTTTCAAGGTCCCGAGTTCTCCTCATTCATATTGTTGTAGTCTTAACACGGGCTAACACTTTAAAATATAGAGCTTGCCATTATAGATAGAGGGCGCTAGGACTGGCTCTTCCGACTCAACCCTATTATGAGGTTTTTCGAGGGAGAGGAGTTCCCTTTAATGTTCTTGGCCCTCTTTAAAACTTGAAGTGGGCCCTTAAATATAAACCTAGAGAGAAGTCAGCCTGCGCTCTTGATTAAGATGTAACGACCTCCTATAATGGGGGCACCCAGACCTTATATAAGAGGACCTTTACCACTCGACCTTTATCATTCAACCTCAAAAAGCTTGATTCATAGGTCTCTTATATAATGGGGGCACCCGGACCTTATATAAGAGGACCTTTACCACTCGATCTATTTATTGATTCATAGGTCTCTTATATAATGGGGATTTCAAAAAACATGAAAATCTACTTCTTCTTTAAGAGTAGGCGGTGAAGAGAGAGGAGTAAAAGTTGTCCCCTTATAAAACCAGTGGTGGAAGGAGAAGAGGTCCTGTTCGATAGGTGCTGCGGTGAAGAGAGAAGAGTGACGGAGAAGGGAGGAGCTTTTAAAATAGAGAGGGGTTGGTCCCGGTGAAGAGAGGAAGTCCGCACTATGGTATGGCTTTATGGCGTTGTTCATAGTGTGAACCCATTTAAAATAGAGAGGTCCTGCATTTAGAATAGAGGGGGAGGAAGTGTGGAAATGAATATCTATTGGTTCACCATGGCTTTTAAAGGTTGACCCTTGGATAGATATGCTTGGGGAGCGGTCCCGAGAGAGAAGTCCCCTCCCCCTCCCCCTCAGCTTTTAAAAGGTAGAAGGCCCTTTTTAGAACATAGAGGGTTCAACAAGTTCAATGAAACTCTATGACAAAGGTAGCTTGTGAATATGGATGGCCCTTTCCCTTATCAAAGGTGAATGATTAGTCTAAATCGACCTCTCGACCGACCTCAAAAAGAGCTAGGTGAGCTCTTATATACGTAGCCAGTGGTGAAGAGGGAAAGTGTGTAAATCCTTGTGCCTTAAAAAGGGCATATGAAAAATTATAGACACTATAGCACTCTCTATTTTAAAAGGCTCCTGGTAAGCTCTCTATCCATAATCTCAAGAGAGAGAGGGAGTGAGCACCCTCTTAAGATATAATGCTCGCTCAAGATTTAGGGCTTTTGAGGTAAGCGAGGCTCTCTCCTCTCTTAAAAGTCCCCACCTCCACTTTTATAAGGTAAGGATCAACACTCTTGAGACGCTCTCTATCCATTATCTTAAGAGGGAATCTTACTCGACCTATCTTTTTAAGGGTCTTTGGCTCTTCGATTAAAAAACACTCAACCGAAGACCTTAATACAAGGTCGAGGATTCTATCTCCATCTCTATCTCCTAGGAGGGGAAGTTGCAGTCTTATTATGTATGGCAATAAGACTCTTCTCTCTCCCTCTTCCTATCAATGAGTGCGGCCCTCTCCCTTTCATTCAATGGGTCGGTCGAGCTCTATAATATTGAGCCCTCTCCCTTTCATTCAATAGGTCGGTCAAGCTCTATAATCTTGAGCCCTCTTAAGATTATAGATGGAGAGTTGGTATCAACGAATCGAACAACAGGCCATTCTTGAACGGGATCAAACAAAAGCCAGTATCCCTCGACTTCCTCGACCATTTATGAGGTCGCTGGGCCCCCTTTTAAAATAGATGACCCACCTGGATGGATCTCTACTCTTTCCTAGGATGAATACCGGGTAGGGGAAAGAGAAAACAACCTCTAGGAAAGGTGAACAAGCGAACTCGACCTCTTTAAAAGGGTTAGGCACTCGGATGAGAACAAGGGCCTCCCTTTGCGCCTAAAGACTCATTGTAGAACAAAACCATGAACAAGATTTTAAAGATTCCCTTCAAGTGTAAAGAGGACCTTTAAGTCTAAAGAGCATGATGCTGCATTATCCCATTGATTCCTACGTGATTGGGTACTCGATTGCATAATAGAGCCTGCATTTCTTCCCACAAAGCCTGGGTATCGATAGAGAGCCTCTCTCGAACCACCCTCTCTCTTGTATCAGGTAAGAAAGAAAGTGCACCTATTCTTTTCTTTCTCTCCCATAATAGAGATAGTAGGCTCCCCGCCTCAAGGGAATCAATAGTGGCTTTACTAGCCTTTTCCCAACTCCTTTCACTAGCTAGGGATAGGCGGGGGCAACCTTTTCCAACTTCTCTCACTAGCTAGGGATAGGCGGGGCCAACCCTTCCTCAACTTCCTAGATGAACAAAACCATGAACGAGCCCTTAAAAAATCCGATTGGACATTTTAAAAGGAAGCTTTTAAAAGCCAGGATTCGGTGGACGCTAGAAGGTTCTAACACCAGCCAGGATGGATATGACCTCCGACTTGGATCTTGGATCCGGGTTCTAGAACCAACATAGACTTCTCTCTCAGGATCATGCAACTCTCTATTTTAAAATGGGGGAAACCTACTTTCTTTCCCACCTTACCATCCCTCGACCTATCCTAAGAGAGAGCGCTTTCTTTCCCTAGGTCGAGGGGTGTGCCCTCTCAGTGAGAAAGTGTCTTCACTCGGGATTGGTTAGAAGCTTGACCTCGTTTCATTAAGTGCACCTCCCGATAGCGTTTTGATCATTCACCGAGGCTTTGGTTGGTGGTAGCTCCCCTCTCTTCGCAACATAAGCACTTCCCTCTCTTTGCAGCTCGTTATAATAGCATGCACTTGTTGGCCTTGATAGAAGAAAGGGGTAATTGATTGGTCTCTCTATCTATGAGCTAGGAAAAATGGAGCCCATTCTATCAAGAGGGTTTGGATCAGGTTTTTTAATCCCTTTGGGGATTCCAAAGTGCACTCCCTCGATCCGAGCATTTCACCTGCTGAACTCAACTTGCATATAAGATCTGTGGTTGAACCAACCTTACCCACTTACTGTATCGGGAAGAATCATACTTCTGTAAAAGAATTGAACCCCTCCAATAACACGTATAAGATATGTGGTTGAACCTCTTTGGCTCTTTATCTCAAGCGGTTCAATGATCAAACAAAAATACAAGTGAGGCCATTGTCATACTTTTATTGTTGAACAAACCCCTATCGGATATCGCATGATTGACCCCTCTATTTTAAAAGGATATTTGTGGTTGAACTAACCCTCTTTATTTTAAAGGGGATTATTAACTATTTAAAAAGCATCACGTGACCTCTTAATATATAAAGGTGGTCGTAGCTTCATAAAGGCTCTCTGCACCCACTATGTATGTATGGGCCACACCAGTGGAATAGGGGCCTAACTCTAGGTGGAAGCAAAAAGAAGAGATTACTTCGAACCGATCAAAGGAGAGAGGAAACACTTTGGAACCAGAAGGGGCTCTCTATCCATAATCAAAAACGAGGAATTTAAAAGCTCTATCACCAGCATTCCCTTGTATGGATTCTATTAACCAGGCAGGATTTCCCCATCTCTATTCTAGGATCTCTCATCCAGGATCAAGTTCAACATCACGATCTATAATTAATTCCTTCTCAAAAATATTATTTCAAATTCACCTTTTCTTTAATCTTATCAATCGCCTTTATAACGCTTTAATAATGCACTCTCAAAAATAGCATCATCTCTCTTTGTCTAATTACTATTGTAGTAATGAACTAACCCTTTAAGTTGTATCAGAGCCCCCTTTTAAAGGTTCTTCTCTGTGGCATGTCCGGTGTTGTGGTTAACATGTATATAAAACGACTCGACCCGGCTCCCCCTCGACCTCCCTCAATTTTTGCAAGCTTTTAAGAGGCTTTTAAAAAATACCTTTATTCCTTTAAGGGTGCTTACTCAAGCCCTTATATCTTAAGAGTTCGATGTCCTTTAATAGTAATAGCGCGCCCTTAAATTAAAAGGGACTTTTATGAAAATTTTCATTCTATGGAGCTTTCATTTCCCCTTTAAGTTGAGAGCCTCGACCTTTCCAACATTTGCGTATGTAATAGTAGACTCGACCTCGGTTCTTGCGCCTTAAAATAAAAAAGCTTTTAAAGCCTTCTATCTAGAATCTCAAGAGGGAGAGGATTCCCTCGATCATTTGGGAGAGATTAGGAGGTCGAGGGAGAGGTCATTATGTGCTCGACCTTCAAAGTATAGGGAGAGGCTGTGCCCGCAATCAATGCTACTTGAATAAGCTTTAAAGGTTCACCTTTAGTAAAGGTTTTGGGCTTGCTTTAAATTTTAGTCGGGTTCCTGTGTTGAGGGAGAGGAACAAGGCGGGTGATAATGCTAGAAAAGTCCTACCTAGATCCCTTGTAAAAAGAGAGGTCCTTGTACAATTGCGGTTATCGAGGAGTGAATCAAGGCATTTGCTCTTTATTTCTTTAAGCACCTCAATTTATATTATTAAACCCACTTTTAGAGCCTAGTTCTCTCGTCGTAATTTTTCTTTTAAGAGGCGCTCTCCCCTCCCCCTCATCCACGGTGGCTAGGCTATTTTAGAGGTAAAGTAAAGGCAAAGGCAAAGGCTAAGCTAAGCTCCCTAGTTTTTCTTCCTTCCTTTTTCCTTCAAAATGACAATTTGATCACACAATTTCAAGCGGTGACCGATCAACTCCTTTATTTCTTCAAGGTTCAATTGTCGAGAAATCTTGTTAGATGACAATCAATGGTCACTATTGCCTTTTAAAATAAAGAGCTATATTATAGATAGAGAGCTTTAATCAAAATACCGAGAGCTTATGGATAGAGGGCCCGCCCTCTCAAGATAGGGAGAGAGGATGCACTCAACCTTAAGGGTTCCCTTAACCGATATTCTATATGCTTTTTAAGGTCAAGGCTCTCTATATATAATCTCAAGAGGGAGCCTTAAAGTGTCGTTGTTCATGAGCAACCTCTTAATATATAATTAAGCCTTGTTCCAAACATATATGAATGATATGTGTTTGTTCGAAAGATATGCTTGACAGAGTACCGCACTTAGCTCTAGCACCTTTTAAATAAGGGACGTGGCCCACCCTTTTTCAGTACTTTAATAGCGCCTACATCGACTTATAATAGATAGTCCCTTCTAATTTTATTTTATTTAATTTAAAGGTGCTACCATAGTTGAGAAAATTTGCAAAAAATCCCGATTCAAGTCGATTTTTCTCGATTCACAGCATGGTCGATTTTTTTACCGAATTTGCCATTTTTTTTAAAATTCTGATATGCATGAAAAAAACATTTTTTTTTAATGAAAATTTGCATTTTCTTTGGTTTTTCAATGAAAAATATCGTTTTTTTGCCGATTTTTTACCCAATTTTTTCTCAAATTCTGATTTTTCTTGATTCCTTTCCATGCCGATTTTAATCTGATTTCTATTTTCTCAACTATGGGTGCTACTTTAAGAGCAGGAGCAAAGCACACCCTCTCTATTTTAAAAGCGTTTTGATGAGTTAAAAGATACGATATGCGACACCTCTATCCAATATGCGTAAGTGGACTCTCTATAATACGAGCTTTCTCACCTAGAGAGGAGAGGGCTCGACTTGGCCTTTGTTCAAGGTGATCCTTGTTCTCGTTGTTGTTGTCCTGGTGATGTAAAATACCCATTCTATTATGGCATGGTGGTGAAATGATTCAACTATTAGCGGCTTTCAGTGGTGACTCTTCCTTACCAGCTATGTGAAATGCCTGTTCCATTATGGCATGGCATGGGAGGGACCAAATTCATGGAATGGAAAGGGAGATCCCCTTTTATAAGGTTGGAGATATTATTCTCTTCCCTGATACTATTTTAGCATGTGGCGAAAAGAAGTTGGTGGAATCCCGAGAGGACTCGACCAGTGTGCTCGGCCTAAATAATCGGGTCGATGGATCCTCGTTCATGTTTTATAAATGGGATGAGGTGTTCCCTAAGATTTTGTGTCCCTGTTTTGCCTTGTTTTGCAGGAATGCTTCTATCCGACCCTAATGGAGCACTTCTCTAGCTGGTTGGTGGTCGGAGTACCTCTAGTTGATATGCGTAACATCGGTGCGACTCCTTATAGTTTCATGAGATAGCTTCTTCACCTTTTTCTTGATATGATGTGACATCAATCTGACCCCACACTAGCCCTAGACGATATGTTCTTAGTATCATACCCCTTTTTAAAGCTTAAGAGGAGGGCGTTCACCACCTCTATTATTTCAAATTTTGTTTCTAGCACCCTCTTGAGATATAATAGCGACAAATACGCACATGATATGTGCTCCAGTTCCCATCTACCAAATGGATACAATCACTTAGTGGACCGAGGGGAGTGGGTCTCGACGGTCTCTAGGTTTTTGAGGGTCTAGTCTCCTTTCTCTCCGAACCCTCAAAAGGTATTCTTAACAGGGAAGGTAGGTCTGGTCTCCTCCCCCAAATTTGATGTCTTGTTTGGCAGTAGTATAGAGATGAACAAGGAAGCTTGATGGTGAACTAGGCCCGGTTGGCTCTCTTAGAATGAAAAGGGGTAGCCAAGCCAACACCCCACATCGGTGTGATATGCATTCTGAACATATCTGATATGCACCGTTAAATAGCCATTAAATTAAAAGGGGTTCTTTAGCCTTGGTTTAGTATCGTACCTTTCAATTCAAAGAGCCTCTCTATTTTAAAAGCCATAGCAACCGAGAGCAAATAGATACCTCATGTTAACTCTTAAAATCAGTCTCTGCAAAATATAGTCCCATGTTAACTTTGGGGTTAGTTCTTTGTAAAAAAAGGCTAATGTTAGCTCTAGGGTTCATTTTCTACTCCTCTCTTATTACCTAGTTCTCTTACTTTCTAGCATAAAACCTAAACCCCTTTTGAGCAACATTGTGAGAGTCTTGATCCATTATCCCACATGTATTCCATGATGGCCCTCATGGTGGTATATAAAACACAATAGACACCTAAAACTTTGCAAATCAAGAAGCATGATTTTAGGTGAAATGCCCTAGTGGTAGCTAGAGAACCATCACCCAACCCCTCAAATGGGTGAATAATGGCCTAACCATATGCTCTATCCTCTCTTAAAGGAGTATTACTCAATGTTAGTGAGTGTGAATTTCTCTCCATGTTTGGGTTTCGTTGGTTGATTTTCCTTATGAGTCCTATGTTAACTTTGGGATCCATTCTCTACAAAAAATAGCCCCATGATAACTCTGGGGCCAATTCTGTGCAAAATCTATTCTCTACAAAAATAGCCCCATGATAACTCTGGGGCCAGTTCTCTGCAAAAAATAGCCCTACTTTAGATCTTGGGTACGTTCTCTACTCCTCTTATACCAACTAGTTCTTGTACTTTCATAATCTCTAAACACCTTGTGATCAGTGTTGTGAGAGTCTTGATTCATTATCCCATATGTATCCCACAATGCCCTCATGGTGGTATATAAAGCACAACAAACACCTAGAGCTTTTTAAATTAGGAAGCAAGTGTTTGGGTGGAATGCCCTAGTGGTAGTTGGTGAACCATGACCCAACCCCTCAATTGTGGTGAGGTTGGAGAAAGTAGATTCGCAAGAACAATTCTAATCAACTGTGGATCCTTCTTTGATGCCCCTACAAAAGTTACAATATTTACCTTCAAAGCCTTGAATATAGCAATATATTTCTCAACAGTATCAAAGTCCCCTAATTTGAGAGTAGCAAGTTCCATCCCCCAGTGAGTGGCTTCTGTAGCACTCACATTTCCAAGGAGAATTTTAAGATTCTTCTACATAGTTATGGGATTAGAATCATCTTTAATATGAAAAATCAAATCTGGTTCAATCAGTAGAGAGAAAATATCTAGAGATTATTTCTTTTCTTATAGGGTTTTGGCATCAAGGGATGCTGCTTTCTTCTCATCGAGGACACTCCAAAAACTATACATTTGCAATAAACCAATAATCTAGTTTGACTAGATTTTTGCTCATTCAACTGGATCATGAAGGCTTTTGGTCCATCAGGCTCTTACATGAATTCATCTCCACACCTGTAGAATAGTTAAAAACAGACGCCACCACCATATAGAGCTCGAAAAACAATCCTTTCTAAGAAAAAGGGCAATCAAAACCGTATGGAAAAATTATGGGCTTTAGAATTTATTTTAAAATTTCTTAACCGTAGAACTCCCTCAAATTCTCCAAATCTGCCATGTGGCACTAAATAATCTATCTGTACCTTACCACCACTCGCACTCTGCTACCTGTTGCTTGGAATCAATGAGATGAGGACTATTACTGGTTTATGATTGGGAAATAAAAAAAAATTTCCCTGTGTGTGTGTGTATTATTTTAAACATTTCTTGGAGAAGTACCATGTGGTAATTTACAGTATTTTGAAAGGAACAAAAGGAATGAATACATCACCCATAAATCTGCATAAATATAATAAGGAACATGAAAATAAATGAAAGGAAAAATACAATAGATAAGTATGGTGCTTTTAGACACCAAATATCTTAACAAACAAATGAAATGATCTCCAACCAATATGAAAAACAGTTGGTAGTTGGGAGTACGTATATTATAAAAAGAGCAATGGTATGGATTCCAATAAGCGTCGGTGCAACATGCTATTGGATCACATTTAGAATAAATGGGTCATCTTGCAAGGTGTAAAATGGCCTACAACATATGCAAAAAATGTTATGCTAGACAATGTTGGCCATGGTAATCAAATGAAAGATTAAAACATTTCTTATTTGTTTTAGAGTTAATGGCATCTTGAGGCTCACAGTGCCTCAACATTACGATTAGAATGAGTGGAGTGTTTGAACCAACACCAGTTGTTATATATTCATGTAAGGCAAAATCTACAAAAAAATAAGGTTAAAAATTGGAAACATGATAATGCATAGGTAAGATAAGGATTAAAGGGCTTCTTTTGCTCTTAGTATGATCTTGTGTGAGTACATCAGAACTTATCATCTCAGCAGGGCAATTGGTCAACACTATCTCTGCAAAGTGGAGGACTACCAAATAATCTCCTAGAAGGTCTTTTATATTATAATAGAAATCCCCATAATGAGCAGATTGGTAGACAGACTCATGTCTGCAATATTCTCGTCTTTTCTCAGTACATTTCCTCCTCTAAGTTCATGTCATGTTATTTATATAATAGTTTAGCTACATGTTTAAACAGAAAGGGAAAGGCATAGGGTGGAAAGAACCAAATGTCAATGCACTTACCCTAAGGCAGCTACATTTCTGCATTGCATCCAAGGAATCTTGGGACTGTTTTGCATGCTTAGGATTCTGAGTTGTAAGTTCTGTATCTTCATTCTTGGCCTGGGGAAATATGATTGAAAGATCTATGATGAGACCAGATAATGAGGTCTTCGTAATGAGAATTTCAGGTCATCCAAATTCCAAAGAATTGGTAGGAGCTCTAATAGCTAAATCTGGGCTAGGAATCCAAATTTGTAAGTTATAAACTATGAATAATAGTTTGTTTGTTATGTTTTCCATTATAATGGAGAATATGGCATTGAGAGTATAGGTATTTCATGTTGGGTATGCTTGATCCTTTGAGATTTGGAAAGTGAGGCAACACTTTTCTCTCAAGCCTCATCTAGATTGAATTTCATGGCATTTTAGAACTAAATTATCTACATAGGTCTGTTTGTTAAGGTTGTCCTCTATATTCTTGCAGCTGATGCTGTAGGGTAGATACTGGAAGCTGCACAAGTTCAAGGACAATGAAAGGGCTTTTCCAGTCTAGGAGGATTAAGAAGAAAACTAAATCCATCGTAATTTGCTAGGACATAGTACTAGATTGGTTGGCTAAAATTTCATGTTAAGGTTACACACACAAAAAAAAGAGGCATTCCCTGCAGTGCTTGGTAGAAAACTACTTTTAATGCAACAAGTGAAAGAAAAAAGAATTATTGTTATCTCTCTTCATATGTATTTTCCTTAGTTGGAAGCTTCAACAAAACTGACCAAAAAGGCATCTTGCAAATGCCTGAGCTCCATTGGGTTAGAAGGTCAGGTATGAGGGCTATCTATTCCAACAAAGTTGTTAGGGGCTTGCACTACAAACTATTCCTTCTTTTTAATCCCCATTTTCTCTGGTGTAAAAGAACTTTTGTCACTATTCTGTGTAGTTTTAATCTTGAACATATGTTGTATACTGAATACCTTAGTTTTGTTCAGCTTTAAAACAAAAGGCAACTTGTCGTTTGGTGTAATTCTCTATCGTCTTTAGATTAACAAGTTGAAGTTTGTATCATAAGTTTCTGCTAACTTTCTAGACTAGTATTGTGGTGAACACAGTGCTTAAGAGTCTCTCTAGTGTTTTACAGTACATCAAAAAATTTCAAATTATGTAAATGTTTTCCATAGCTTCTCTCTGGAAATATCTGAGCATGCTAAACCATTTTTGATTAATTGCAGGTAATTGTCAAAGATGCTCATACAAACACAGGAAGGCTTGCAAGAGTCCTTGTTTGGATCCTCCTAATCAAAACCCTATAGATTTTTACCTGTCTAAGAAATTGTTGTTTTCTGATTTTCCTGGCTTGAAACAGATGATGGGCCTTCTATCTAGTTATTGTTTGCCTCGAGAAAGGAATTCGGTGGTTGACCCATACATGGCATATCTGTCACCTCAACTGGCCTTTAATATTGGCCTACATTTAGCATGCCTAAAAGTTCTTATAGGAGGTGGTCAAGACTCTTTTGCTTCTCTGTTTCCCAAATGTGTTTTTGCTGAAAATTAGTATCTGAGGACAAAGTCTGTAGTGGATATCATTGCATTTGCCTATCTTCGGCAATTGCAATGCTTCTTTCCCAAAGAGAACATAACTGGAAGCCCAAATGGTGGTTTTGAGTGTTGTAAATTTCTTACACCTAGATATGCTACACACTTGAGGATATCCTTTGTCAAAATACCTTCTAGCACAATCCTTGACAATTTAAGGAGCAGTTACTTGTTAGAAGTAGAACGTCACCAAGAAATGATAGATTTTGCTTTACATAGCTACTTTGAAGTTGACAGGTTTCTTGCAAGGGGTGATATTTTTCTATCCAACTGGGTCAGAACTGTATGGCTGATATTTCTTGTCTATGCAAGAGAAAGAAAGAATCAGTTTAATCTAACAATATTATCTATTTTAAGGTATCTTTGCATTTTTATTTTACTTTTAATTTCTATTTTGCAATGGAGGAAAAATAGCCAAAACTGTGTATTCTATTTTGGAAAATGGCATTTTTATTTATGTTTCTGATATCTGTTGTCGTATATCCCAAATATGTCTATTATTGGTCTTGAAATTAGGTGGTGGCTATGGAACCCAGTGATGCAATTCTTCATGTCAATTGCAATCAAACTGCACTTGTTCTTGGTGGCATTTTACCTTCTAACTTGCCCCCTGCTTTTATGGCTATTTGTGGTGTCGAGTGCATGCCTTTGCAACAAGATATTGCTCAACACTTAGCATCTTTGTTGGCTCTTTCCTTGTATCCTTCAGCATTTTCATTTAAATTAAGACAACGGTACTTTTGCATGGTCCAGCGGGTAACATTTTTCCTATTATTTCACATGGTATAGCTTCTGATTGGTGGATCATGTTCTTTTTGTTAATGCAATACTTTATAGTTGGAAAACATATTCACATGGCTTCTGTTCCTTGAGTAGGACAATTAAATGGACCAATGTGAGATACTATTAGTAGATACTGAAAGTATATAAGAAGGGATCTCTTTGGTCATTATAATTTATTACATAGGATTTTAAAGAATCTTTTATGTAGGCACTGCCATAACCTTTGGAATGCTAATTATTGTATACTGTTCATACTTATTTTAAGGGCATTATGTATAAAAGGTAAAGTGCACATATTGGTTGTCATAATTTTATCAAAGGAGGATATGCTATATTTGGAGTGTCTTTGTAATGGCATAATTTTTGTCTGGCCTGATTATGGCAGGCTGTGGAAAACTCACTGTTGTTGGACATGTTGCAAAGACCTTGGGTCTACATGTTGAATACAATTGTCACGATCTTTTGGGATCTTCATATCGGAAGACATTTTTTGCTTTAGCACAAGCATTTAATACTACTCAAAGGTGATCTTTCTTATCCTTTAATCTTAGAGGATTGACTTTTAAGAAATATTTAGTTTAGATTACTAAAAAAACGTCTTTTTGGCATACCATAATTCTAATTGAAACCTTACATATCCACATATTATATCATAATTTTAATGAAAAAATAGCAATTGCAAGGAATCAATTTTAAACTGGACTTCTTTCTGTTTATGACATTATTTTGATTTAAAACAAATAGCTTTGTATTTTATTTTTCCTTCCCCTTTCGTTAATTTAATTTAATTTTTTATAAAATTGGAATATATCATCTTGATGAAAAGAGATTATGACTGACATTTTTATGGAATGAAAAATTCCATTTCCCGTGGCAAATGTACACACTGCTGGATCTATATGATCACCTAAATTTTTATCTATATAAGCATCATGAAAATAATACCATAACAAACACTGTGTTGAGCATGCCCACTGTTGTTTCAAATCTCTTCCATCTCTGAGTGTGTCTTAATTTCCTTGACTGTGTTTGCATGCTTGTTCCTGTAGTGCTAACATCGATGTATATAATGGTAAGGATTTTGCTCGAATAGGCTTATGCATGTTCCATCATATTTCTTCTAATTATGTGATACTTGAACAGGCATGCTCCTGTTATTCTTCTATTACGCCATTTTGATATCTTAACAACGTTCACAACAAGTGCCAATATGTCACCTCATCAGATTGGATCTGTTTCTCAAAGACTGTATTTGTTTCTCAAATTGCTTCTCTACTTCGTCAATTTACTAAGGTCCATCTGAGTAAGAAAGAGGATATTGTTGACGCAGATGAAATGAAGGATGACTTTGTAAGATATCTTAAACTTCTAATTTCAGTTCAACTGGATTTTTCTGGTTTGCATTTTGGGTCTCAATTTACATTCTTTTTTTTATGACCCCAACAAGATATTCTTTTTACTATGTAATTCAAATTGCTAACTTTGTTGCTTACCTGAATGCAGAATCCGAATAATAGGTGGGGAATAAGAAAAGGTCTTACATTTCTAGTGGCAGTTGCTAACAGTACTGAAGATATTGCACCCTCCATCAGGCGTTGCTTCAGTCATGAAATAAGTATGGGTGCTCCTACTGAGATTCAACGGATCTAATTGCTCTTTGAGTCTGTTCACAAAGTGGCAAGTGACTGTCAAAATGTGAGATAAAAATCTGGTTATATCATTTGTTATAGTTCTTTTGCATTTGCATATCTTCCCTTTTGTAGGATATATGACAATATTGCTGACTAAAACTTCATTGCTAGGAGTATAAGCTTGACCTGCTCGTGAAGGACATTGTTGGACAGACTTCAGGATTCATGCCTAGGGACATTCAAGTTGTAATTGCTGATGCAGGGACAATCCTGGTGTCCAAAATTGAGACCAAGAAAAATGAGCAGAATCAATATGGTCAAAGCATTGATATGCAACCAACTGAAGCAGGAAACAGAAATGAATGTGCAAATAATGGAGAATATCACCTGTTGTAAGGAAGAATTGGAAAAAGCATTTGACCGAATCAAGAAGAGAATTGCATCAACTTTGGGGGCTCCAAAAGTAAAACGACAATTCAGTTATGCTATTTTTGACTAATGTGATATTTAATAATACTGCAAGAGGCAAATGCATCTTGAAATTAATCATTGTGTGAATAAAGAGTCCATATATTGAGTTGTAAAATCTAATGTCTCCAATAATTTAACGTTGAGAAATTTTTCTGTTGAAGCTGGAATATTTTGTTGGTCATATTCTTGGAATAACCATACACTGTTTTCATGTTTTTCATAGGTACTAAATGTAAAGTGGGAAGATGTGGGTGGACTTGAGGATGTGAAGAAATCAATTCTTGACACTGTTCAGGTACATCTGATTTATTCCTTCCTCTTTGATATGTCTGCTCAAGAAGAAGATCTATGCGGGGAGATCATCTCTAGAAGGTACAATGTATTTCCATTCTATCACTATGCACCAAACACGAATGCTGATTTCCACCTTTGCAGGTTTGATTGCTTGGTTTTATATTTAATTTTTTTTTCCATGCTAACTAGGACTTATTTTGGCTACCACGTCAGCCACCATTGCCACTAGGAATAGGTAAAGGAACAATATGGGGGTCTAGGGGATTTGAAAATGTGACCTTTGGGTGGTGAGAGCCCTTGGGCTTAGCTTGCTAGCCAAGGGGCCACACCCCTTGTCAAGACAAAGCATTGAGCGTCCATTAGATAGATGGAAGGCCTTCCTCTTGTAAAAAGAAAAGGGTATTCCACACAAAGGGGAATGGGAATTGATCTTATGACCCTTCCCTCCAAAGAGCCAAAACAACCATCGAATGCTCGGAAGACCCCTCCATACTGCTAAGGAATAAGTGCCACGATTTGAAGACAACATGCCCTCACTTAAAGAAACATCATTATGCTTGGAAAATAAAAAAGGATAGGGTTGGAATTGAACCCAAGACTCCACAACTCATAATGCCTTTACTTCTTTTCACTGACCAGTAGCGCACATGTCTCTAACAAGGATGAAGGATGGCTTGCTCCTTGGAGGCAAGGCCATTCTCCATAATTGCAAGTGTTGGGAGTGAAAATGCCTTGAAACAACAATCAAAATGGATGCTACGGGATTTGAACTTGCAACCCACAACCACACAACACCTTTCCAATGTGGCCTAGCCAAAACGCCAAGCCATTTGTGTGTGAAAGGAAAGCTCGAGCTGCTTGGAGTACTCAACCTCCCCCATATGGTTCTTTGAAGAAAAATTTCGCATGGCCAAAATACAAGCTCGAACCTGTGTCCATGGTGACAGAAGGATCCTTTGGATAGTCCAAAGATGCCAATATGTCATGATAGAGGAACATAGGTGGCTTGGCCTTAGACAAAGCCTAAAATGGAACTTCATCCTGAATCATAAAACATAATGTGCTTTCAAATCGATGAAGAGGAAGCCCTGCAGAAAGAGGAAAAAAGTTTGAAACTCCCCTCCCTCCCCTTACCCACCTCAAAAAAAAAAAAAAAAATGCAATTCTTGATTTTAATGTTTGTGGATGTAGGATGTTTCTCCATTGCCACTTATGCCACAAATGACTCATGAAGCTCTAGAAGATAATTTGCTCTCTTGGTCAAAAGAAGATTTAGAAACTCCAAAAAAGTTCTATGCATGATCAAGGGCCAACGCTTTATACCCACTTTGATACCATGTCAGATTTTACAATACTTTGCAGAAACAAACAAAACTAGAATATGAACTCAAATCTCATGCACAAGAAATTAAAGAAGCAAAATAGAAAGAGTGATAGGCAAAAGAATGAAAGGGTGTCGTTGAACACTCACACAAGTGATCAAAATAAGATCACACCAATACAATGGATTGAGTGGTTGAGAGATATTTATACCAAATACCAAATCCTCAACCACAATAATTACAAATCACTTAACCCATGCCAACATAGCATTAAGTCATAAAGGGTAATTAGAAGTTACTAAGTCCTTGCCCATATGGGTTTAGTGAAAGTTAACCATGATAAGGTTCTACCATGTGCCCATATGGCTTATTACATCAAATAATAATAAAGTACATTGCATAATTATTTCCCATAGGTTGACATATGTCCCATCATACAATGTTGGCCTTGACCAATAGAGTCAGATTACACAATTTCCAACATTGAGAAACAGTGACATTAGGTGTATAATTGTGCAACACAATATAGTGGGAAATGGCATGAGCACAACATTGTACAAACATTTCAAGCATTTGGTCCTTTTGTTATTATCATATCTTGCATTAAGTTCAATTTTGGAGTTATGTTTGAGTTATGGCAGGACTTCTAATATAAATAAATCTCTTCAATCCCTAAGTTAAAGGCCCTCAAGTTGATGGACTGTCTAAGGACCCTCTGTTGTTGGTCGACCTTGACCTCTGGGCTGAAGTTAGCTGATCGATTAATATGCTGTACAAAGCATAATAAGCTTCTGCAGTTCCCTTGGTCCTTGACTTTAGCAGAAAGGATAGGGTGGTATATCATATATGATAAGCAATCAATTTATCAGTGATTTAGCTATTGATGCAGATAGAGTAAATAATGGCCACGAAATTCTATTTCATTAAAATAATAAGAAAGAGATTTGAGAACCTGAAATGATAAATGTAAAATTTGACTATATTGACCGTCTTATCTCCATGCATCCATTCACTTCTAGAGGTTGGTAAATTATAATGAACGAATAGGGTATGTTTTTGAGCTCCTCTAGGATGATCCTAGTTATTTTCAAAAAATAAATTCTAGTAGTTATTCTAGTTTCGAAGTACTAAGTACAATACATTTTTGAGCTCTTCCAAGGACAATTCTAGTTGTTTTCAAAAAATGCTTTATTTAGTTTATCATTGTTTAGTCTATCAACATGAGGATCTAATATTCCTCTATGCATGATGTATGTAGTTACCTCTTGTGCACAAGGAGCTCTTTTCATCTGGGTTACGTCAACGTTCTGGTGTGCTTTTATATGGGCCTCCTGGCACAGGCAAGGTAAGAAGGGGATAGATGAGAAAGTTAATGTTACCTTTGAGACCTAGAACTGAATCATTTTACACCGGCTTACTTGAGTGGTTTATTTTTTTCTTCCACCATTCATTTTTGGCAAATGCAGTAGCAATTGATGTTAGCAAAAACAATTTTTTTACACTGAAGTATCTGAAGCATTTTACACTGGCTGGCTTACTTCCTCTTTAACTTTAAATTTCTTCCACCAGACATTGTTGGCAAAAGCAGTGGCAACTGAATGTTCACTAAATTTTCTTAGTGTGAAAGGACCTGAGCTGATTAATATGTATATAGGAGAATCAGAAAAGAACGTCCGAGATATTTTCCAAAAGGTAGAACACCAAGGCAATTGCTTTTTTTTTTTTTTTTGCAAGGTGAACATGACAGTTACTTTTCAGATTTAGGTGTGAGCTGGATCATGGAATCTAATTTGGGATAATGTGACTTGTGTATGCCCAGGCAAGAGCCGCACGGCCATGCATTATTTTCTTTGATGAACTTGATGCTCTTGCTCCTGCTCGGGGAGCGTCTGGAGATTCAGGAGTCATGGACAGAGTAGTCTCTCAAGTATAATGAAATCATGCTTTCTATAACTATGTGATGTCTAGATATAGAATCTCATTTTACTACATTCTACATACATAAAAATTAGTACAATTCTCTATCACTTCATGATTTGGCAGTTGTACAAAATTCAATGAAGTTTTATATGCTTCCAATGGCATCATGAAATAGATGGTTTTTTATTGTTATACAGATGCTTGCTGAAATTGACGGTCTAAATGAAACCACCCAGGTATCTTTTGATAAAATTTTCATTGTATGGTTATGTTACCAAATAAATAGTTTGGTAGTGTGCATTTACAGTCCCTGCACTCTAGTGTTTTGCAAGTGAAGATCTTCTAAACAAGTATGTTTTTGTTCAGGACTTGTTTATTATTGGAGCTAGTAATCACCCTGATCCTGCCCTTTTACGACCTGGTATATTTGACAAGTTTTTGTATGTAGGCATCAACGCGGATCCATATTACAGAGAACAGTAAATCTATAGGTGGATTCATTGTTATTTAACAATTTCAGAAAGAACAGGTGATTTTTTCCCCTTCTGATAATTGAAAATGCTTTAATGTTTATTTTTAGGGTACTTAGAGCATTGACTCAAAAGTTCAAACTTCATGAGAATGTATCATTGTCAGCAATAGCCAAAAGGTGCCCCCCAAATTTTACTGGTGCTGATACATAGGCTTTATGTGCGGATGTGTGTCTTAATGTTGTGAATTGCAAGGTAGGGCAAATGTTTTCTCTTTATTTCATAGTTACAAGGTTCAAATATCCATATTTGTACGGGAAGCCAATAGAAGTCCTAAATAAAAAAATATGAAATTCGATTATGATTTTGGAAATAAACACATTTGTACATTTGTTTATACTTAATAAAACATATCGATGTGTCAAATATACACAAATAAATACACATACACAAAACATTCATAATAGCTTAGAAACATAAAATCATATTAAAAGTTCAATTTTTTATTTTTTATTTTTAACTTAAAGAACCTTTAAGACCTGTGAGGAATACCGCATTGGTAAGTCCTTGGGTTTTCATTGAGGAGACCCAAGTTCAAACCTCAATAAGAGGGGATCGTGACCCCTCATAAAAACCCTTGTAAACTCAAATTTTATAATCAAGTGGCATTAGCTCAATCGATTAGATTACTCAATATTTAAGGAGGCGACTAAGGTTCAAATCTTGCCAAGTGATACATGGATAATTTCTAAGATTTGTTGTAATACCACTATGTGGTGATGATGTTATACGAGTGAGGCTTGTTTCAATCTTATATAACCAATTGAAAAAACTTAAATAAACTTTGGAAAAAATGTAAAGAAACTTTGGATCTGTTGGTCAAATATCTAACTAAAATACAAACATGCGTTTGTGCGCCCTAAACACGACCAACATTGAAAGGCCAAAGGAAATAAATATCCTCCGAGCCAATCTCTAGAGAGGGCTGGCTCACTTGCTAATCCTACACCGGTTTTAAGTCTAGAGTTGCAGGAAAAAGATAAAAATAACAGAAAGAAACGGGAAATATAGCCACATGCTAAAGATGTAGGATTGGGGACAAACTAGTAGCAAGAATTCCAACCAAGTGTTGTAGCAGCATAAAATAGTGAGAAGGCAAAGAATTCACTTACAGTTTCACGGAGACAACTTCCAGAATCGCATTCTAGTACTCACTCCCTTACCGACAGTATTCGAATCCAGATGCAGAATTCAAATTTAGCTGCAGATAATAGACATGAATATAGAATAGAAATGCTTAGAGTAGAAAGAAATCACACATAGAAATTGCTTGCAAAATTAGAAGCCGAATCTCTTCTATTTACGCAAGAAAATTAATAGTTTTTTCTGCAGAGTGTCTCTCCCTTTTTTTCATTACATTGAAATAATTAGTATTTATAGAGGTTTTCGCCTCTGTTCAGTTAATACATAAAAGACAAAATGTTTACAGATCAGAAACCTTTGTGAAGAAATTTCTCCTTGGAATTCTTGAAAATTTTCCTTCTGTGATAGTGATCTACCTTTTAAGGGAAAATTCCCAAGAAATAAGCACATTCGGGCTTCGATGCATGGAAAACTACAAAGGTGGTTGTTGAATTGATATCTCCATTGTTATTTGGAAATTCGCCCTTGTCCAGAATGTCTTGGAACTCATGGAAATCACCCTGTGATATTAAATCCTGCGTCCTTTTCAGCATGAAATCAGCAACTGTTGTCACCCTTTGCCCCAATTATTAAATTCTCATCCTTCATCTGATTCAGGTGCCTTTAAAAAGTCTCCTTTGATGCTTGAAACCAACTTTGCTCAACACATAGTGATGGGCAAAAGCACTTTACTTAAATTTCATTATTTCATCCCTATTCGTGCGTCCGGTTAGAGAGGGCGCCTCCAAAACAACAATTTTTATAATTTTGCTCAATCTGCACTTCTGAGTCGCACTTTGCATTGCTTCTTATAATTTTTCTGAGTGCATGACCCACATCTTAATTCATTTCATCACGTTCATCCCATAATGACAATCTCCCTTGGGCGAAGCACCTTTTACACACCTTCATTTTTAATTACAATGGTTTTAACTGTATTTATATCATTTTACCCCAAGGAAGGGTGAATGGGCCTTTCGCCCCTTGCTCGGGGTGAAAGCACTACTAACTGCTGCCTTTCAAAAATCTTCTTATCCTTGTAATATATGTTCTCCCCAAGGAGGGGCGAATGAGATTGTCGCCCCTCACTTGGGACGAAACCATTTAAAACTGCTTTTCAATATGCGCCACTATGGGGACCGTGACATTTTCTTTCTCATATGCTTTTGCCCCATAGAGGGGTGAAAGGTAGTTTCGCCCTTCTCTTGGGGTGAAAGAAACTTAAACTTTTAAAGTCGTAGCCTAGTGCCTTACTGCCTTTGCTTGGCGTTTTTTCGAAAACATGGGAAAAAATATTATTATTCCGTGAATCGGTGCCTTAGTGGGACCCATGACGTGAAACCTCCGAACTCTCCATTGCTGGACTTTCACCCTAGGGAGGGACGAGAGAGAGTTTCACCCCTCACCTGAGGTGAAAGTCACGTTGACTTGTCAATGCGCTGATCAGGCGAATCCTCCTCCTATTTTAAATGATGTTCACCCCAACATGGGGTGAACACACTTCTTTTCATTGCTGTCGTTCTCCAAATTCGAGCCCACCACAAAATTAAATATTTGGATGTGCTTTCACCTCAAGGAGGGGTGAAAGGAATTTTCGCCCCTCACTTGGGGTGAAAGTTGTTTTGCCATGTATTTTCCCTTTTTCATTTTACGTTTGTCCCAAAGTGGGGTGAATGGGTTTTTTGCCCCACTTTTGGGGCAAACACATTTTTACCATAAAAATAAAGTCATCTTTGCCCCAAGGTAGGGTGACAAAGATTTTTTCCCTTCTCTCAGGGTGAAAGGGATGTTCCCTTCATTTTTCCCTTAATATTTAAGCACTGTTTTTGTTGACGTTCTCTAAAAAATTCCACCCATATTGTCACACCATTTTCCATAACCAATTTTCCTTAACACCATTATTTTCAATCATGAAACTCATCAAAGAAGAAGGTTAACATGTAAAAATGAACTGCAAAAAAATTGCAACTTTAATTTATTATAGTTGTCGCTTTTACAATATACTGTCGATCAAAACTTCATAAAAAATTCTATTGTGGCAAGATGCAAAACTACCAAAATTTATGGTAGCTCGTGGGGTATCCAACTCACATGGATGCAAGTGATCCCAGGCATTTTTCCATTGGGCTCTTCAGTGGTCCTTCTTGCTGGATGCCTTGGCTGGCACTTATGATTTGAAAACCTTTTTTTGCACCTGCTCAACTGCTATCTTCTCAGCCACCTCTTTCTTTGTTGCTATCTGCGCTGTTGCTTCTTGTTCCATTTTTGCCTGTTCTACTGTGGCCTACTCCCCATGCTCCTTCAAACTCTCGTAGGTGATTTCATAAACTGTAACTGCCTTGACCCAAGCGTTTGTGGTGAACAAGCAAGGAACACTAAGTGATTCATAAATATACGATAGATTCTTGGTATCCTCCAAACTAATGCGCTTAGATCGTTGATCTAACTCGAACAAAGACAATTCCATGCGAGTGAAATTCTTCATGAGTGGCATCACTTGCACTTATCTGATTAGCTCCTTCCACTGATTAAAATATGATGTGTCCTCCACAAAATTCTTCTAAGCTGCTTCTAACTATTCCTTTGGCAGTGACTCGCCCCATTTGTTTGAAAAATTTGGAAATCCCATATCGGCGAGAGCATGAAAATGGATCATCAAAACGATATGCTCCCACTCTATTGTATTTAGGATCTTTCTACCCTCTCTCACTAGATCTAACTTGTGGAAGTAACTACGCAGCGTAACTTTGGATTTGGACCAGGCTTGATCCATTTCACTCATGGGATGAATGTTCATATTAGAATGAGCCAGGGCTTGAATCTTCATGACCATCTCCAAATGTGGCTCTAGCATCTCTTCAGTGATATCTATCAATTGTTGGCCCAACTGAAGTTGCATAGAGATACTCTAAAACCTGAACTGATCTCACTGCTAACTTCTTGCAACTTTGAGTCAACCGAAGGTGAGCTTCTTTAAACATTTTCTGAGAAAAACTTGCAGCGTATGTGGCTTTCTTTGCCAGTTGATTATGTATGGACTCAAGTTGTGCCTTCAGCATCTGCACCTGTTGCTCCTCTGCATCCTTTTCCTTTTGATGCACCCCTACCTACTAACGCCAATATTCAATCTTTGTTGGCATCTTCTCTTACTGCGCTCTACTTGCTGCCAAGGCATCCTCAAGTTTGGTGATTCTTGTCTCGACATCATAAAATATTTTCTTGTAATGCTCGCCATGCAGGTAAACTGATCTCATAGCAACCTAGATATTCCTCATCTTCTCAGCGGGATCAATTCTGGCCAAGTATTTTGTCACAATATCATAAGCATAATCGCTTGGCATCATTTCTCCTTGTGGTTTTTGGACCAGGGGAATCATTTTGGTGGTGTGAACCTCCATAGCAATAGGATCAAAGGTGACCTTATTAAGTGTCTTGGATGGGGTAAGCTCCTCCTTCCTTTTGTGACTCTTCAGCCACTATGACAAACTGAGATGCGCTCGGCTGATTTTCTCTACAACTGGCTGTTTGAGCACTACCTCAGTTTGGAGCAACGCTTGCATCTCCAAAAATGGGGTGAAGGGGAACAAAAACTGTGCATGATCTGGCTCAAAGGAAGAAGAGGAAACAAAAATGAGACGGGGGACCGAAATGGTAGAATGAATGGAAGTACCAGGCTTGACTGTCGTTGTGCTTACTCTTGGAGGATCTTATGGCTATGGTGGAAATAGTGATAGAAGTGGAAGGGGAAGGATGCAAAAATGGATTCGGTCCTGATGCAAATGATCTAAAAGAAAGGGAGGCCAAAGAGAGGGGAAGAGGAGTAGTAGTAACTCGTGGATGGGAGGAAGGGAGTGAAATAGAAATTGAAGGCATACCAAAAGGGGGAGCGACGGACGTGGGAACTGAAAGAAATGAACAGACAGCCACTATATACTCATGAGTAGAAAAAGTGGGAAGAGGGGATGTACCTTTTGCTACACAACATAAAAATAATGGCCTCTGCCCACCTGGTAAAATAATCAATCGCTGTCAGGATATATTTATGCTCAGTGAAATAATGAGGATCAATGACTCCAATGAAATCCAAGTCCCACCACTAAAATGGTGCTTTCGCCTGAATTGGGTGTAAGGGCAGAGATGCCTTCTTATTCCTACCAACATACTACTAATTGTTATCACAACTTTGGCTCACCTTGTGTGCATCTAAAAAAAGAGTAGGGCAAAAATAACCAGCTTGAATGATCTTTAAGGCCATAGGCTTTCCTGTAGAATGCCCACCAGATAAGCTAGAGTGGAACTCCTCCAAGATTTTTTCTTTTTTTTGACTCCTTCACGCATCTGAGGAGCACTCCATCTATATTCTTATGGAACATCCCACTTGGCAATAGGACATACCTAAACACCTACAGTATAAATTTTTGATGTTGTGAAACATCAATATGTGATGGAGATTTCCTAGATGTAAAGAATTCGACAAGGTCCTCTGTCCAGTCACGAACAACCGTAGATCGATTTGCACAAATACTTTCGCTGATTACCTCATCCTATACTGAGGCCAATGATTTATAAGCTACACTGGAGAGCTCATCCAAAAATCAACTTAGTAGGCCGAATATCCACATCGTATTCCTGAAACTTTGAGACCCAACCTGCTCTCTTGTCACCCAATTCTCCTTGAAGAATGGAATTCCTGACATCTGGATGAATGCCGTAGATGACTGTCTTGCTCTGTGAAATGAAATATCGGAATTTATTTAGGGATTTCATAACTGCATACACTTATTTTTCAATGAAATTATACTTCTCCTGGTGTGGCAAAATGACTTGACTCAAGAAGGCAATCAACTTTTCATCTCCATCTTCTTGCTTATGGGTGAGAATAGCAGCGTAACTTTCCTGCTCACCTACTACATAAAGGATGAAGTCTTTTGAATAATTTGGTTTAATTAATACTGGTGCTTAGGTATTTCTATTCTTGATATCCCAAAATATCTATCTTCTTACTTTCGCCCATTTGAAATTTGCATTCTTCTTCAAAAGTTCGGTCATTGGCTTTACCAGTAAAATCAGTAATGAACTTCTGAATGAAATTGATCTGGCTGAAGAAATATTGTAGATCCTTCTTGGTATATGGCAGTGGTAATTTCAAGAGCACCTCAGCTCTCACAGGATCAATCGCCAGTCCTTCTTGCAAAATCACATGCCCCAAAATTTTTCCTTCTTTAGCAGCAAAAATGGACTTCTTCGGGTTAATTGAAATTCCAAATTCTTGATATTTTTTGAACACTTGTCTTAGATGAGAGACATACTCTTCCCTACAGTGTGAGAAAATAGTAACGTAGTCAAGGTAAATTACAATAACTCTATTCAACAACTCACTGAAAGTGATATCCATGGCTCTCTTAAAGGTAGCGCCAACATTTGGAAGACCGAATGGCATTCTTTGATAGGTAAAAGTGCCCTATTTTATGGTAAATATAGTTTTGTATTGATCCTCATTCTTCAATTAGATTTGGTTATAACCAGATAAACCGTCTAGCAACAAAAATCTCTGCACTCCAGCAACCATGTGCAAAATTTGATCAATATGTGGTAAAGGATAGTGATCTTTCAATGATGCCTGGTTCAGTTTGCGAAAATCCACGCATAGGTAAATATATCCATTTTTCTTTTGAACTGGAACCAAATTTGCCATCCATGTTGAGTGCTTGATTGGATAATTTATTTTTACCTCCAACATTTTTAACAACTCTACCTTCATAAGCACCTCAAATTTGGGATTGATAGGCTGCTGTTTCTGCCAAAAAGGTTTTACCCTCTCCTATAGTTTAATGGTATGCTGGATTATGTTTTTTATATCCTTTTAATTCATGATAGCTCCACACAACGATGTTGGGAAACTCATAACAAATTTTTTTGATGTCCTCAAATTCCTCCAAAGTACAAACGGTTTCAATTTTGATGATCTTATCGGCCTCCAACTGCAATTCCTTATATTCCCTCACGTCAAATTTGATCTTGTTTTTGTCCACTTTGTTGTTATGATCAAACAAACTCTTCAACGAAATTAGTCCCCTAGGAATATGATTGTTCTTCAGCTGAATCATCCCCTCCATTTTCTCTTCGGCCAGTGTTCTGTCCTCTACACTAGCAATCTCCTTAATAAAAAATTTTATTTGTTCATCATTGTCGAACACTTGCCAATAGAGATTCTTATCAAGGATCGTAGGCCTATAAATTAATCTTACAGTCTTTAGTCTTATAACCACTTATTCTATAGGAGAGATATTAGCTCCAAGGGAAGCCAAAATGTCTGCGTGTTTGTTTTGCTCGTGTAAAATTGCTTGTATATTTAGAGTTGTAAAAGACTCAAACAGATCCCATACCTTGTTGCGATAAGATTTCAGATAGTGCTACTTTGATATGCACTTATTTGTAGTCTGGTTGATGATGAGCTCGAAATCTCCAAAAATTTACAGCTGCTTTATTTCCAACTTCTCCGCTTTCTTCAATCCAAGGCATAATGCTGCATATTCAGCGATGTTATTAGTGTAGCTCCAAGTTAACTGATACGAGTACATTTTCTGCAAACCCGAAGGAGAAACTAGAACAATTCTAGCTCCTACATCATTCTTGCACCTTGCACCATCAAAATACAATTTTCATAACTGGTCCTTGGAATCAGAAACTTCCTCTTTAGTCTGCTCAATTTTAGTTATGATATAACAACCGATATCGATTTCTACCATTACATTGAATTCCTTCAATGAGAACTCATCCTCCAGTCAGAGCCCACTAAGAGCTTCCTCCATCAAGTCCACTTATTGCACTTATTCTGTCATCATGTGGACTGCACCAGTGGGCTTCTCTTGCTCTTCTAGCTTCTCCATATGAAAAGTGGATGAATTTTCATTATAGATGCGGATTCTTCTTCCCTTGAAAGGAATTTCCAAATGTGAATAATCTAAGGAAATATATCCTCCAAGCTTTGTTGTGAATTCCCCCAAAAGATACATGCTGAAATATGGTTCCAGGTCAACCACCACCACTTCTTGGATAACAACGATCTACGACATGCTATGTAGAATGATTAGAATATCTTTAATCACACTGACTGTCTTAAATAGGGTTCCATCCAAATGTAAGATACCTGGACTGCTCCTTGTGAACTCCATCCCCATGACTTCACATACTGCCTTTGGCATGATAGTATCCACAACACCAGAGTCAATCATACAATTATGCATGATCCACCCTTCCACTCTAAGGGACAAGTAGAACAAAGGTGGTATGTTCTTACCAGTGGTAGAGGCTGTCAACGTATGTGCTAACACTGTCTGAGTGGAGCTTTTCTTGATATCCTTCACAACTTTGAGAGATTCTTGCAATAGGTCTTGTCCAGGTAACTAAAAATCATTGTACAAACTTACTTTCATCGGTATCTTCTTCATCTCTTCAAAAATAATGTAGCCAAAAGTACCAAGAATATTCTCTTCTCCAGTTGGCTCATACTTGTTTTGATACTATTGAGTAGCCTCTACCCTATATATCTTCGTTAATGATGGGTACTTGAGGCACTCCTTGGCCCGTTCCTTTGCATCAACTAGCCCTTGGACGATAGTAGGTTGTGAAGTTGACGCTTTTATTGGCAACTTCTCTTGAGCTTGCTTGGGCAATAGATCCTTCAACAGGATAGAATCTTGCTATTTTGATTCTATGCCAAACACTTTCACTTGCGGTTGCACCTTCTCACCTTGTACCCTTTGTTCTATGAGAACTTTCAACGACTCCATTTCTACTGGATCAACAATCACCAATTTCTTTTCAGTCCTCGTGAGAACTGAAACTTGCTCCAAGGAAGGGACCATAAAATTATGACCAGCTTCCATTATCATATTAATATGTCCACCAGTTGTACTTTCAACTAATGTCTATACGTAGTTCAAATGAACCATGCATGAATTTTCACCATGAGGATCGTTACAGGTGGAGCACCAATATTCTCACTCTGATATGCTAGCCTCTTCATTTTCCAACACTGTTGTGTTCCTTTCAGGACCTTTGCTAGTAGTTGGTTGCTGTCTAGTAATTGGCAGTGTTTGAAATATTCTTGATTGAAAGTCCGCTTCAGCTTGCTTCTTCTTGACAAACGTAATTTCATTTGACATTGTCCTCATTGATGAATTGAGTGATTGCATATACTGTAATATTTTCATAATGGGATTGGGGTTTGAAGGTGGAGGTGCTGGTAGAGGTAGAGGCACTGGTGGAGCTGGTAGTGCTGGGAATGGAACTAGGGCTGGTAACTAAGGGATAGTTGGTGTAGGTAATTATGAAATACTTGGAGCAGGGAACTATGGAACTAGAATTGGAGTAATTTGAGGTGAATCAAAGATCCATGAAGGGACAAGATACATGGAAGGCATAGGTTGCAAAAATGAACTAGAATACAAATGCTGCGGAAGGTCAGGGAGAATGGGTATTGTTACCTTCGGAGGAATTTTACCTATGGTAATCAAGTCTACTTCGGCTTTTTGTGCTTGCATGTAAAAATATGGGAACGTATGAATATTGGCTTGTTGAACAACCATACCAATGTCTGAATTGAAGGCCCGAAGATAGTAAAATGTAGCTTGCTCATGCTTGGACCGAAGACCATCAAGAACTCTTTGCCAACTTTGGGTGAACCTGACATTGAAATCCACTATTTTCTCCTGCAGATGTCTTTGTATGTTCGTAAATTGATGCAATAGGTAAAATGGACCAACTTAATCATGAAAGTTCTTGATTAGCAATTCTGCCAATTGATCCCATGTGGCGATAGTGGCAGGCGGTAAAGATCGATACTAGTATAACAAATTTCGTCTAAGAGACAACACCAGTAATTTTACCATAATATCTTCATCTGTGATGTCATGAATCATTACCAAAGAAGCTACATATTGGATGTGCTCATAAGCGGTCTTTCTAGTTCCATCATAGGTAGGTAAAGATTTCAATGTTGCTTGAGGGATTGGATTCTATGCTTTCAGATTCAAAGCTCTTGAGCTATTTCATGCTGGGAACTACCTTGGGGGTTGTGGCTACTATGGGGTGGATTTTGAGCCATATGAACTGGTGTGTGTGGTTGAGGTTGAGGAAAACTAGTAGCAGTAGTAGTTGGGCTTGTAGGAGTAGAAAAAACACCAACTAACTATGAAGATGTTGCAAATGATGTATGGGGTAACAATGATGTACGGGGAAGTGTAACCTATTGGGGATGTTCCCCTAACCTTTGGGTATCAAGTTCAAAGAACTCGATGGGATTTTTAGGATTTTTGGCCTTCGATCTTGTGATCATGAAGTACAACTTTCGTTGACCTCACGTTCAGAGGCTTCTGGGTGTAGCTGAGTCACCAAATATTCTAACTTAACAATACGAAGGTGAACATAAAACCTCAATACTATTGAAAGTAGAAATTTTGAGGTCCCATTAGGTGTGCCAAAAACTGTTGGTCAAATATCTACCTAAAATACAAACATGCATTTGTAAGCCCTAGACACGACCAAAATTGAAAGGCCAAAGGAAATAAATGTCCTCCAAACCAATCTCTAGAGAGGGTTGGATCCCTTGCTAATCCTACACCAGTTTTAAGTCTAGAATTACAGGAAAGAGATAAAAATAACAGAAAGAAATAGAAAATATAGCCACAAGCTAAAGATGTAGGATTGGGGATAGACTAGCAACAAGAATTCCAACCAAGTGTTATAGCAGCATAAAATAGTGAGAAGGCAAAGAATTCACTTACAGTTTCACGGAGACAACTTCCAGAATCACTTTCTAGTACCCACTCCCTCACTAGTAGTATTCGAATCCAGATGCAGAATTCAAATTTAGCAGCAGATAATAAACATGAATATAGAATAAAAATGCTTAGAGTAGAAATAAATCACACAAAAGTTGCTTGCAAAATTAGAAGTCGAATATCTTCTATTTACGCAGAAAACTTGAATAGTTTTTTCTACAGAATATCTCTCCCTCTTTTTTTTCATTACATTGAAATGATTAGTATTTATAGAGGTTTTCGCCTCTATTCATTGAATACATAAAAGACAAAATATTTATAGATCAGGAACCTTTGTAAAGAAATTTCTCCTTGGAATTCTTGAAAATCTTCCTTTTGTGAGAATGATCCAACTTTTAAGGAAAAATTCCCAGGAAATTAGCACATTCAGGCATTAATGCATGAAAAACTGTAAAGGTGGTCGTTGAATTGATATCTCCATTGTTATTTGGAAATTTTCCCTTGTACATAATATCTTGGAACTCATGAAATCACCCTGTGATATTAAATCCTGCATCCTTTTTAGCATGAAATCAACAATTTTTGTTACCCTTTGCCCCTATCATTAAATTCTCATCCTTTGTTTGATCTAGGTGCCTTTGAAAAGTCTCCTTTGATGCTTGAAACCAAATTTTATCAATACAAAGTGATGGGCGAAAGCGCTTTACCTAAATTTCATCATTTCATTCTTGTTCATGCTTTCGTGTAGAGAGGGCACCCCCAAAACATCAATTTTTATAATTTCACTCAATCTACACTTTTGAGTCATGCTTTACATTGCTACTTATAATTTTGCGGAATGCACGACCCATCTATTAATTCATTTCATCAGGTTTGTCCCATAATGACAATCTCCCTTGGGCGAAGCACCTTTTACACACCTTCATTTTTAATTACAGCACTTTTAACCGTATTTATGTTGTTTTATCCCAAGGAAGGATGAATGGGAATTTCGCCTCTTGCTCATGGCGAAAGCACTACTAACTTCTGCCTTTTGAAAATATTCTTATCCTTGTAATATATGTTCACCCCAAGAAGGGGTGAATGAGATTGTTGCCCCTCACTTGGGGTGAAACCATTTGAAACTCCTTTTCAATATGCACCATTATGGGGACTGTGATGTTTTCTTTCTCATATCCTTTCACCCCATAAAGGGGCGAAAGGTAGTTTTACCCCCCTCTTGGGGCGAAAGAACCTTAACCTTTTAAATTCGTAGCCTAGCGCCTTACTACCTTTGCTTGGTGCTCACTCAAATATGTGGGTAAAAAATATTGTTGTTCCATGAATCGGCACCTTGGTGGAACCCATGACGTGAAACCTCCAAACTCTCCATTTCTGGGCTTTCACCCTAGGGAGGGGCGAAAGAGAGTTTCACCCCTCACCTGAGGTGAAAGTCTCGTTGACTTGTCAACGCGTTGATCGGGTGAATCCTCCTCCTGTTTTAAATGATGTTCGCCCCAACATGGGGCGAACATTGCTTTCACCCCACCTTTGGGGTGAACATGCTTCTTTTCATTGTTGTTTTTCTCCAACTTCAGGCCCACCACATACTTAAATATCTGAATGTGCTTTCGCCTCAAGGAGGGGTGAAAGGGATTTTTGCCCCTCACTTGGGGCGAAAGTCGTTTTGCCATTTCTTTTCCCTTTTTCATTTTACGTTCACCCCAAAGTGAGGCGAATGGGTTTGTCGCCCCACTTTTGGGGCGAACACATTTTTACCACAAAAATAAAGTCATCTTCACCCCAAGGAAGGACGGCACATATTTTTGCCCTTCTCTTGGGGTGAAAGGGCTGTTCTATTCATTTTTCCCTTAATATTTAAGTGTTGTTTTTGTTGATGTTATCTAAGCAATTCCACCCAATTTGTCACACCATTTTCCATAACCAATTTTCCTTAACACCCATTATTTTCAAGCATGAAACTCATGAAAAAAGAAGAAGAAGGTTAACACGTAAATGAAATGCAAAAAAACTACAACTTTAATTTACTATATTTTCCGCTTTTACAATAATAATGTCGATCAAAATTCTAATGTGGCAAGATGAAAAACTACCAACAGGATCTTATCGGACCAACTAGATGGTTGAAAAATCCAATTTGATCTGAATCTTGTCCAGATATGACAAGATTTTGTAACTATGCATTATTCAATGGCCTTAAGTTTATTTATAGATAATTAGAAATGGTCGATTGTACATGATGTAGATGTTAATCTGTGATCTACTTTTCTCTACTATTTTTGAATCCTTATATGAATATACTTTATTTATCATTACAATGATATAAGATCTTTAGGACAACACAGTATGAAGATCTTATGCAAGATCTTTAACAATATTTTTGAGAAATTTTAAAACTAATTGATTTTTTTTAAGAGGAACTTTGAAAAATCTGTTGTATTCCGTCATAGGTCTCAGCTAAAGGGTCAAGTACCACAAGTGTCAGTGCGGATCATGATACAATTGTTGTGGAGCATGGGGATTTCATAAAGGTCTAAATTCTCTTCTTCCATATAAATATGCCATATTTTTCTCTTTAAGATGAGGATTATCTTTGGCTACTTTTATGTGTACAATATTGAAAGTTAGATCATATCTATATCAGTATTTAGACATGTGAACTAGAATAAGACACTGGAAGTACTTTTCTACATTATAGTGATCGTTAACATCTTCTGACCCTTTCACTTGAGCTTAAGAAGTCATATTTAGAATGTACTCTGCTCAGAAGAGGGGCATCTTAAATGAGATGATTTTATCTATGGAATTCTGTATGGTCAAAAGTGGCCTTGCTAGTCTAGAAATACTCCTGGGAAAGTCTCTTTGAAGTGATAATTTTGAACTTTTTATGGTTCCAGAAATAGTGCATCTGCTTATTTTTGTTGATAATTGCCAATTAGCCTAAGATAACATTATTTAGTGTTGAGCCACCTATACCCTTCAGGTAGTGTATAGAAATGAATCTAGTTGGTGTTTTGACTACTATATTAGTTATTGATTTTGAACTTTATAGCAACTTTTAGCAGTTTGTTTTAGGTGATCTTCCATTTATTTATTGTGTAATAGTTAAATCTCATGATAATGTAAGAAGGTGTCAATATGGAATCAATGCACTAGTGAAATTGATGAGATCTCAAAAATATTGTATCTATTTATTTTTCCATAACAGTTCCCACAAAAACTCATTGGTGTGCTGCAAACTTTTTCTAGATTGTGTTGAATATTAATGCAAATTTGTTCTCCATTTTAAGAACATTTTATCATCTGAGTGTTCTTAGATTTATCTGGATCCATGGCCTATGTCAGTGACATTTTTCAAATTAGAGTCCCATCCAAAGCAGCCTGTAGTGTAAAATTAAGTCTCTTGATTCATGTTTACATTCAAATTCACTATGATGCTCCTACTTTTTTAAAGCAGATCCTTTATGTTCTAAGCTCTATTTGATGCTTGATTTTATCTTATATATATATATTGACTACATTGGGTATTTTATTTGAGAACAAGCACTTGGAGAATTTTCACCATCACTATCTCTGGTGGAGCTTAGTAGGTATGAAAGGTTACGAGAATAATTTGAAGGCCAATCAAAATAAACGTTCCTATCTGATACAAGTGGAAGAATCATCAGTCCTCTTCTCAAGGAGAGGTTACCAAGTATAGGTTGTGCAAAAATTTCTATTGCATTTGAGATGAAGAATTAGAAAAATTTCTATTGGATGTGAGGTTTTGATTTCTATGTTGAGCAAGGTACTAGAAATTTGGAAGTGTTATATATACTAACTTGGGAGTCATCACATGTCGGGCTCACGAATCTTGTATCCATTAAGCAATAAAATTCTGATTGGAGTCATCATCTTGTTGCAAGCATGATTGTGAGATTTATCACCATCATTGAATCGGTAACAGGGTATAAAGTTTGAAGGCCTATTATCACAGTTCCATGTCTGCCACAGCTTTGCGTCTACAAGAAGTAAAATGAACAATTCAAGGATGACTTTGGTGAGAACATATGCCATTATTGAAACAAAGGAGTTATTTACCAAAATAAAAATTGGATGCCAGCGTTTTTATATGGTCAACCACACAGAAACATCAATGGGATCACTTTTATGCTCTGGAATCCTTTGTAAACAATTCAACATTGATTGCACAAGGGAGATTGCTTCATGCCATGCTGAAACTATTAACAACTTCCAAAATTTATTAGACATTGATTGTTGGCAGGTTGCATTATTTGAGCATAATGCTCTTTTTAACCATCTTATTTTCTTTTGTAGCCTCCAGAAAAATAAATTGGCTGGCTGTATTAATGAAGTGTAATATGACCATCCAATTTAGTATATTAATGTGAAAGTTGGCCAATAAGTTAAGGGTTGTACCATTCTCTTTACACAAAGGCTTCATTGGACACATCATTTGTTTCATTTCAAGGGATAATATAAGATTGAAGATTGAATTTTTTATGCACAAATTTAGAAAATATCATAAAAGATGAATGATTTTGGTTGTATCATCCTTACAGTTTTGCCATGAAGGTAACTAACATCTGCGAATAAATTCTGATTTTATATCTCAAGCATTGAATATTTTGGAATTTAAGGTTGTTTGAAGTGAATATTATATACTAGGTAGACACTACAGTGTTAGAATAAAATATTGCAAGGAAAGTTAAGAGAGAAAAAAAAAGCAAATCGTAGGGCTTGGTCATACACTTGAAATCTTAAAAGAACATCTAAAAGCTTTAGATCACTTTTATAGAGAAGTTGGAATGTTGGTAAACTCTAGTAAGACTAAAGTTATGGTCTTTTCAAACTCAGAGAGAAAAACCAGCCATATATAATCCTTAAGAGGTAGTAGGATAATACTTCTCATCAAAATTAACAATAAAAGAAACATGCTCCAAAAGATGATAAGAGGATGCTGAAATTTTTGATTTTATTGAATAATTTTCTTATTTGAATGTTAAAATTCAAAACTCTGAATAGGAAGTGTAAGGTTTGAATTCAAAGGGAGTAGGGTTGTATACCTACTCCATATTGTATTAAAGCTCTTGGTCCCATCGATTGTTTTAGTTTTGTGGATGTAATTAAAATTATTTCGTTTCATTCATGTCAATAAATTAAATAAAATATGAGTGGAAACTATGTAGATAAAAAAATATAAATTGTACTTAATAAAAACAAATTATAATTTATAACACGAAGGAATTTCATGTAAGATAAGAATACTTGTGTAAAGAAGATAAAAAAATATAAACCATGTGATTGATTATTTATTTATTTTTTCCTTTAAGCATAGAATTTAAAAAATTTCTCAAGGATTCATAGATTATATATAAAATGATGTAGGTTTCTAGCTATAGCATCTCAATTTATTTGTAAACTCTCAAGCTCTAAAGAGTTGTAATTTGTCAAAGGTGGAGGACTTGAATACAACCCCTTATTATCCGAAAAAAAAATATAATACGAACAAAATATGAATGAAATAAAGAAATAATCAACTTTCATGATCTATAGTGGTTAAAAATATAGGATTTCAATGGAGATATTTGTATTATATATTTTCATGTAATATGTTATAATATTGGCATGTGGTTGATTGAAATATTGTGGTAACATGCTAATGATGAAATAAGGGTCACAATGTTCAAATCCCATATAACCAATTAATAATAATAAAGAATATAGTGAAAAATATAAATTTTTTTTTGGTAAGTTAAAAATTTTATTATCAAAAGAGGGCATTTGAAAGGCGCCCCAACGCCTTGTACAATAGCGAGACAAGAAGAGGAACCCAAGAGGAAACCTGAAAGGAACACAACAAAGAGGCATAAATCCTGCTACAACAAAAAGAAGCCAACCTCGAATAGAAAGAAACAAAAAGAAACATGCCTCCAACCCGTAGGACAAAACCAGACCAAAACCTTCAGACCGAAGGAACGAGACAAAGACAGCAGCAGGTGGAACCACATCCTCGCTTAGAGAGAAACGTCAGTAAGCATAGGAGAAGCGGCAGCGGTTTCCAGCGTGGTATCCTTCATCCTTCGGTGCGTCCTTAGGAGCATCCTTCAATACATCAATACACGCTTCCTTTGCAATCTCCACCACGTCCTCATCTTTGTCGTCACCCTTGGAATCAGAGGGACCTTCAACAACAGAAAAGGTAGGAATGTCCTCGACCGTTTCATAGAAGAACAAGAGACTGAGAGCTTGGCGCTGATCCTTTAGCCTTGAAATTGCTTTACCTATGGCCATATGGGCTATTTCTAGATGATCAATTGTGGCAGAGGTTGCCTGGACTGCAATTTTATGAAGGTATTTCTCTACAATATCAGACGAATTGGAATGATCCTTTGTGGGTTTAACAGACGTGAAAAATATAAAATTTATTTATCACCAATAATGTTAATTTTTCTTATTTATTTTTCAAAAAGATCATGATGTTTTAATTTAATAATTAAAGGTTTAGCACTAAATTTTAACAAAATAAATAATAAGATTAAGTTTTATAACTACTTTCATGTATGTTTTGGCCATTATAGACCCTAGCCCTTTTCATGAAGGGTCTACTATAAATAAAAATTCCCCCTCTAGCAAACATAGTGGTGCTCACAAGCTACCTACTCTTGGGGATAGAAAGAGTATCTTAGGGGTAGAAGATGCATAAAATGATAGAAAGGAGACTATATCAAAGTTTAGAATTTAGGGTTGCTAGCCATTGGAAATTCAATTGGAGAGACTTAAAACTTAGATTAAATCCTAAAGTATCTATTATCAAGTGATATCATCTTTGGGAAAATTGATTACTAGAAAAAATTAATTAGTCTATTTATTGAGGGGATTTTTAGTTGAACATGAATTGTACAAGTTTACAATATGTATTTGAGTTTTGAGTTGGGAGCAGGTAGATGTTTCTCTAGTGTGGATAGGAGCATCTCGAGTCATGGGTTTGGGAATGGAGATCATCTACTAGTTGGGTTGGAGAAAACTAGTATCAAGGTGGGTATGCCCCTTGATACTGGACCTCCCAATTATCCTTGACAAGATGACTCCCATATCCTTTATGAAATTTATCTAAAATAATCCTTTTCAATTATTGGTAACTACAACCATTTCACTCTTCATCTAAACTAGGGGAAGCTCAGTGTCCCCTCAAAGCTCATGAACATTACAGTATCTCAATAATCTAGTATGATGGTTGGGAAATTCCTTGGCTCATGCCCCAATATTCACTCCATCAAATGATGGGCCTTCTATATGTAGAAACCTCAAGGGCATATGGAGTTAGTTGCATTCCCAAAATTTTCTTCCTCATCAAGTTGATGTTAGAGTTACTATGTTAGTAACTCCCAATATTACCTTATTTGGTAATTAGTATATTATCTTAGGTAGATTTTTCTTATCGCATGATAGATATACATAACTACATTATTTTAAACCTAAGTTAATTTATTCACTAAATATCTTATTTAGTGAATATATCTTAGTTAGCATTAGTTGTAAGTTGTTAGCGCCATATTGCATATGGTTAGCTACAAACTAGGGATTGTTATTTTATTAGCCTATGTCACTTTGTATAAATCACCTTTGGTTATTTCAATAATATCTAATGCCTATGGTTTATTATTTTATAACATTGGCATCAGAGCTTTGGTGCTTACCTGGGCACTTGGCATTGCATCTGGACAAGGCAGGCAAGACTCATTCTAGCTGGACCACGAGGTCCAAATCCCGAGACTTGAGACCCTTGGACAGGCAACTGTTGAAGCGGGCACAAAATATAAGGTTTTAGGTGACATTTCCATTTATTTGGTGAAACTACAAAATTTGTTTGAAATTATTTTGTGCACCTGTTTGTGTTGAATAGGCAGGTCCTGATTTGACGAATTGTTTGCAGATCTGATAGCAAGTGGCTATCAGACCTGACAGAATCTGTCAGGTCCATGTAGGTAACCATACCGCAGTCAAATTGCAAGTGGCCTAGCACCCACTAGATCGACGATCGGATCACCTCTGACAATCAGCCCACCTTCTAGTGGATGGCCCACCTTAGGCAACCCCCCAATAAATGACGTTCAATTGTCTTCCCTTTGGTGGGTGCACTGATGCAAGCCATCGATGAGGCTCGAACAGTGGACTTCTCCTCGTCAGTGACCTCCCACCGCTCCCTAGCACCTTATGCAACACAAATCAATCGAGTGGATAGATTCTGACTAGTGAGCTGATGTCACTAGCATGACCCCTAAGGAGGGATCTGCTGATAACACAACCTGGATGGTGCAAAACTTGAAGTTGATGTGGCATCCTTTCTAGCATTGCTAACGTGGAACCACCACCTGGACCGCTGACATGGAACCACCACCTAGATCGCTAACATGGAGCTAGCCTAGTATAGTTGACATCTAGACATGTGGCGATGATAGAGCATTGACGTGGCATGACTCCTGAGAGCCACCTGGTGGATACGTGGTGGCTCTCCATGACTAGTGATGTGATGAATCCCAATAAGGTGGCAGCTGATGTGGCAGTTTTGTGTGTGTTCATGTGGCATCATTTGATAGGTAGGCCCGAGCGGTAAAAAGGGGCAGTCTTTAGATTTCTTGAAGGCAATCAAGCTAGTAGGGGTGGCAAAAATTTTTTAAATGGAAAAATGTTGTCTGCATTAACGATGTGGGACTAAAAAGTCCCACATCTTTTTACTTTTCCCGCCGATCGACAGGGAAGTAAATAAAAGGGAGAACATCTCCCTTTGTTACCATCCATCTTGTAGGCGGACTGGTAAGAGCCCACCTCCTAGAGCACTGTTCACAAGGTCGGGGGATCGAGTCCCTGCGAACGCAAAACAAATCTTTTTGCTTGAAAAAAAATTATCACAAGGTAAAGCTTTTAATTTTTTTTTTTAATTTGTTTTATTTAAAATACAAGTTTATATATATATATATATAATTTAAATATAATTTATGTTTTTAAAAATCATTTTTTTATAAATTGATTTTTTAAATAAAATATTAGTTTATTTTTATTATTAATTCAAAATTATATGATTAAATTTTTTTGTTTAAATTTTGCACATTAAATTAAAAAAAAGGTCCCTATTTTTTTTTTTTGCAAAACATTATACAAAAGAGTGTTTTTGTTTTTATCCAAGAGGTGAATATAAGAAAAATAAATAGCACTTATTTTTTGCAAGGAGCCCTAAAACCTTCTCAAAACCTTGTTAATTTTGCAAAATCAAAGGGGCACAAAATCAAGAAATTTGATTCTTTCTTGCAAAATTGTAACACAAGGAGACAAACTTTTAAAATTGATATATAGTAATTTTTATAATGTGGTAAACAGTTCCAGATCCACAATTATAATTTTTATAATTTGATTCTTTCTTGCAAAATTGTAACACAAGGAGACAAAATTTTAAAATTGCTATATAATAATTTTAAGTTGTCAAGGCATTCTGAAATAAAATTGTAAACATGATATATAGTAATTTTTATAATGTGGTAAACAGTTCCAGAACCACAATAATACAACTACAACTGCCCATTTCAAATCCATAAAACTAATTTAAAACTTGACAGACCAAAAAATAAAAAATCGTAAATCATTGAAGTGTCTGTATGGTGGAGTAGAAAAAATAAGTTTCTAAATTTTGCATTTCAGTAATTCATCAGCCCCCTCAATGAGTTACTGCTCTCTTAACCATATAGAGCAAGTGATTTTGCTGAAGCAACAAATTAGTGTAAACCTATAAAACATCTTAAAAACTGCAAATCTCTTAATAGAAATAAATTAAAAGCAACTAGATCTTAAGATATTATTCCACTTAAACAACTATTTACACTAAGAAAATTTCCACATAATTAAAATAACCAAGCACCACCAGATCTTTAAAATTTCTCACCAAATGCAGTGTATAAATGTCTCAAGACAAATGATGCGTTCAAAAAGCTTAAACTAATTTACCTTTTAAATACCTTTAGTAAACATCTAAATACAAGATAAAACTAAGATAAAATCACATAAGATTTAAAAAAAAAAAATTGTGGACCCTCTCAGACCTTGGCTCCCAAACAACACCAACTGAACTTGGCCCATTTTTTAAACAGTTACTACTGAATTTGAGGATATCAAATACATGGGCAGCCACAACTGAAACTGGATTTCATTGTAATCTCATTTTATTTTTAACTCTCTATCTATATATACACACTCCAACATCCAACCAAGTCCCCTTCCCAGTATTTGCATACAAATCCAAGATAAAACTAAGATAAAATTACAAAAGATTTGAATTTCAAGATATCAAATAAGCAGACAACCCATTTATCAAAACCAATCTTAGAGTAATTGCTTGTTACTTATTTAAATTATGACAATTTTTTTAAGGTATATCATATATGAAATTGCTGAATGTTTTACAAATGGAATGAAAAAAAAATCATTGCCACTTTAAAGATGTTCAATAATGCTTTGAAGTTGATGTTCTTCCAAAAGGGATTATGTTTTATACCCTTTTGTTAATATGATATAATAAATATTAAATTTTATTTTATTTTATTTATTTGATGTTGCCATACAATATAAATATAATTATCAAGGTGTTTTGATACCATAGTAACAACCACCATGTAACATAGGGTGGGCCCAAATTCTATCTCATATAAACTATTAAAAATAAACAAAACACCTGAATCTATAGCAAAAACTTGTATCTCTAGTATTTATAATGATAGTAAAACTTGGTCTTGCCAAAACCACTTGCCATCTTTAAAGTCCAAATTTTAGTAGCATCATGCAGTGCTTGGTTCAACTTTACGTCCAATAGGTGGATGTAGGCATGAAAGAAATAACTATTAAGATGAGTGTTTGCAAACCATTGTTCACATGGGCAAGAAGAATTGCTACAAAGATGAATAAAACTTGATGAAGATGTTTACCCATTTTTTTGAAAATAATATATGAGTTATATGGGATTGAAATAGGCCCCACCCATATTATGTCATAATCACATAGTGGTATTACAACAACTTATCAATCATGCATGTATCACTTGACAAGATTCGAACCTCGATCTCCTCAAAAATTGAGGAATTTAACCAATTAAGATAATGATATTTGATAAGATGTTTGTCAATTATTGATTATATAAGTTTTTTTGGAGTACTTCCTATTTGGTGTGTTAATATAGTTCTTAAAGAGGGAAGAATAAAGCGAATACAACTATGTGGTCCTCAAAATCTTGTTGTAAGGTTGTGAATAATTCTAACAAAAGCAGTAGATGAGAGGGGGACATTTTTCGCAAGACTGCCCAAACTACTGAACTTGTTTTGGCCATATTTCACTCATCCGGACTTTTATTGAGGTAAAATTTTGAGGGTAGATGCCTGAGAAACCCTAAAACATATCCACCAGTTTTTAGATCATTTGGAGTAAAAAAATCCTAGCGTATCCCTATTTTTGAACGATATTTTTGATAAGCGACTCTGCAAAGGTTTCATCTGGATTGAGTGCAAGCAGCTCCGGGCCTTCGAGCCCTAGAAACCAATATTTTTGTGGTTTTTGCTTAAGATTTTAATAGGATATATTGGAGGGGATCCAAGATGGGTTAGAAATATATCTTCAAAAAATCTTCATTATGTGAACTTGAGTGACAAAAACTTCCAATTTTCTACACAAGACAAGTGAAAATCAAACCTTTCCACGATGTCTAGGGCATGGATTAAAGAGATCACGAAACAAGTTTCAAGCAGTTGATCAAAAAATGGCTCAACTCTCAAGTTAATCTGGTTCTAAGGTGCACCCATAAAATAAATCCATTGTGGAAACCCTTTTCAAGGGTAATAATTTCCAAGACTCAGCCCCAAAAATGAATTTCAGGGATGCCCTCCATGGTGGACAACCTCAACCTAATGCTAATATTAATTTTAGGGCTTCCCGTAAACCTCTAAGAATGCCTAAGATGGATCCTAGAAAAATGGAGTTAGAATGTATTAAAGCGGCTGATGGAACTTCTATTTTTATGCTTAATATGGGTAACATTCAGACTAGCATTGAATATTTAGAAAAAAGAGGACTAATTTGTCATTTCGTGGGTTTTCGTTCGAGCCTATCTGCTTTCAAAGTCTGGGATGCAAAAAGCTAGAAAACTAAAGGTGAGTTACAAATCTCTATTTATCCAAATGGTTATTTTCTTATTTTATTTTCTAATAATAAAGATAGAGAGAAAACATTTCAAGGGGATCCTTGGTTCTATTGAAGGGCAGGGATTTTCATGAAGCCTTGGCATACTAAATTTAAAGTCAAAGAAGAGATGCCTTCTATAGGTGCCATATGGTATAGACTCTTTGGCCTCCCAATTGAATTTTAGAATTTGATTTTTCTTTCTTCAATTGGAATCTCTTTAGGAACTTTTATGAAGACTGCTGATTGTACTAAAAAAATTGAACATATTATTTATGCTCGAATTTGTGTTTTAATGAATTTTGATAAACCCTTACCTAAAAATATCACATTACAATTTAGGGAGGACACTTGGGAGCAAGTAGTGGACTATGAGAACATTATTTTTCATTGTAGAATTTGCCATGAATATGGTCATTTGGCTAGTGCTTTCCCAAATAAAATTCTATATCAAAAGAAATAATATATAAACTTAGCAGATTTCCAAATGCCCAAGAAGAACAGTAAAACAAACTAGTTATGAAGGATCAATCTAAGTTATATGCTAATATGTTTGAATACACAAATAATGTCCCAAGTGAGGAAGAGGAAATAATGGAAACAAAATCTTAGAAACATAATTTAAATATGAAGGGAAGAACTCAGAGATAAACCAAAAAATTAAAGGTTTTCAACAGAAAAAATGGAGAAAATATACACAAGAAAAACAATCTTTTACATGTTAAAAATTCAAATAATATAGGTTCCAATATAGACTCTGCTAAACCTTTTGGTAACACTTTGGCTATGTACATGCATTATTTAAGGTTAGAAGCCATCTCAGATTCAATTGGAGTAAGTCAAGAAACAGGGAAAAAACTGAAGATGGATTCTAATCAAAAGGCAAGTTGCAAGACCAATCAACATCATATGGTAAAAGAAGGTGAAAAGCTTGTAAAGAAAGGTAAGATTAATACCCTTCCCAAATTTTTTAGCCCTAGTATTAATGAACATCATCACTTGGAATATTAGAGGACTCAAAGGGAGTCCTTCAAAACAAAATGAAATTAGAAGAATGATTCAGATAAATCATCCACATATTATTTTCCTTCAAGAAACAAAGATGTCAATAGAGGAAATGGAGTCAATTGCTAGTAAAATTTTGCGAGCTAGAAAAGTTGTTTTCCTAAATTCCTAGGGGACTTCTGGTGGCATTGCTTACCTTTGGTACCCAAAAGAGGTAGTTATTCACCATATGGTTGGTAGTTGGGGTCTTTTGGCTATATTTATTCAAAGTAGACATTCCAACCAAATTATGCTCTGCAAACTGTTTATGCTCTGACTACTTTGGAGGAAAAAATAAGATAGTGGAAGGATATAACTTATATTATCTCTCATTTTCCTGAAGCTTGGATCTTGATCGGAGGAGATTTAAATACCATCCTCTCTTTGGATGAGAAAATGGGGGAAAATAGAAATTTGGATAGGATCACTGACCTCATGAGCGAATATATTGCAAACCTCCATATTGTGGACATCCAACTAGATAATGGCCTTATGATTTGGTCTAACAGAAGGCAAGGCTTAGCTTGTCTAATGGAGATATTGGATAGGTTCTTGATCTCTAAAAATTTCTTAATCCATGGTCACATTCCTAAAGTGAAGACTCTTAATAATGTCGGTTCAGATCACTGGCCAGTCGTGGTGGAAATATGAAAAACCAATGCGAGTTTCTCTCCTTTTTGATTTCATTAATATGGCTTAGATATAGTTCCTTTAGACCTCGAGTGCAACGATGGTGGAAGGAAGGTAAACCTAGGTATGGGACTAAGATGCTTAGTTTTTCCAAAATATTACAATATATTAAATTCAAAATCAAGACTTGGAATAAAAATAAGTTTGAGAATGTTCATAAAAACATGAAATTATTGCTTAGCTTGAAAATTTGAATAAGAAAATCCATTTAGTTGGCCTAAAATAGAGTAGAAGTGCAGATGAAATTAATCTCACAGCTCATTTAGAGGAATGGAAAAAAAAGAACTCTTATGGAAGCAAAAATATAGAATTCAATGGCTCAAAGAAGGATATCGAAACACAAATTTCTTCCTTAAATATCTTCTAGATCGAAGATATCACAACTTTATTTATTTCCTGAAATTAGATTCTGGAGATGTTGTCTACACTTGGGATTGCATAAAATCTATTGTTATCATTACTTTTCCATTATTTTTGCTGCTACTCCTCTTGATTCGGCTTCTCAATAAAATGTTCTTCAAGCAATCCCTTCTCTTATCACTTATAAGGATAACTCTATTTTGACTACTCCTGTTACTATCAATGAGCTTCAACAGGTAGTTTTTAAAATGTAAAAAGAGAAAACCCCGGGTCCTAATGGTGTTCCCAATGAGTTCTATCGAGAGTTTTGGGATATCGTTCATCCTAATTTATTAGAGGTGGTGGAAGAAGCTAGGAAAGCCAAAGAAATTTTGAATTTTATCAATAAAACTTATATTACTCTTGTTCCAAAAGCTCAAGAGGCTGATCATATCTCAACTTTTAGACCTATTGCTTTATGTAATATTATTCTCAAAATAATTACTAATATCATGGCAGAAAGGTTGAAGCCTCTTTTAATATTCCTTTAGGATCTCTCCATAGATCCAAAATTTGTTTATTTTTTGATATTTTGATGGGTGCTCTTGCTACAGTATACCTTTTCGATCTTGAATGTGGACCTTGCACTTATTCATGTAGTTGTGGCTCTAGCTTCCATGGTTTCCTCCCTAAATAGACCTTGGTGGGATTGGGTGCTCTTCTGATGCCGGTGGTTGTTTTTTGGTTCAGTGTTGTAGTATTTAAGGTATTGGGATGGGGACCTTGTGATTCATAACTTAGTGTAATTAGCAGACCATGATTGATAATATATGTGTGTAGTTTTACTCTAGTCATGGGTCATCGTGGTGACTAGTATCTCTGGGTTTCTCTGAATCTTGCATTTTCAATGTCATTTTTAGGGAGATATTATGGTCTGTAAATATATCTGGTGCTTGTTGAACCACTTTCCAAGACATGTTTTATTTTTTCTTTTTGTGATATTCCCATTTTAGTTCATCCTGGCTGAGTGATCCTCTCTATTGGGCCTATCTGTGATGGTACCGTGATTGCCTATATGGGATCCTCCTTTGCTACAACTATTCCTAGATTTTTTTTCCAAGCGGTTTTGTCTTCTTGTTTCTCTTGGGGGGAAACAATGTTATGGTTTTCCCTTGGGCGAGATCTTCCTTTTCAATATTATTTTGCAGGTTCCTCGTATCTTGAGCCTTCTGGATGAGTTTCTTCATTTCAAATCTTGGGCCCATTGGAAAATATTTTTAAATTTGGATTTTAATTCCGTACGAGATGATCCTGCATCCCAGTCTGAGGTGGTCCCCCTAGGACTGTCTTCTTGTGCACTATTTTTTAGAAAAAATCAATAGGTTCACCTTTTGTCATGTTGTTTGGTCTGTTGACCTGGTTTCCTATATCGTTATTTGTAAAAGGTTTTTGGGCCTCTTTCAAAACCTATTTTTTAATACAAACTACTAAAAAAAAATTTGGTGTCTCATCAATTGTTTTAATTCTACATTTGCATTTTGTATTACAATATACCGTTATTTCATGAAATTTTGTTTTAATTGCAATATTTATGTGAATTTTTTTATTTATTAGAAGGTTCTTAACAAGTGGTAACATAACACTTTCCAAAGCTAATTTTCACTATAAATATTATAATTCTTGCCCTTCCATTTCAACAATTAGGTATAAATTTCTTGCGTTTTCCATTTTCTACTTGTTTTCTTATTAAAAAAATATAGTTTTTTTACAATAGTTTATTAGGTTAGAAACCCTATGCCAAGGTTTTTTAAATATCATGGAGGAGCTATTAATATTTGCTAAGAATAAAGCATCTAGTGAAGTGAGGGGTGATCAGACTCCAATTCCTAGGCCTAAGACAACACCTGTCTATGAAATTGAGCTCATATGCATCTTCGGGTATATTGAGAGACCACCTACGATTAGGAGAAACATTTATCCCTAGGAATACTTTTAGCCTTGTATTATTCATAGTACACTGAACATAACATCCAAAAAGATTGCCCTCCTATACTATCAAAGAGGTAGGTAGTGTGCTTAAGGGTATGGGTGGAATACTCCTTGAGTAGTGGCCTAAAGTATGGGTCTGAGCACTATCATTTGTCATTTTTGTATAGTAGAGTTCTTATGGGTAGTACATACACCTTGGCTTAGAATACCCTATTCTATTGAAAGTTAAAGCTGCAAAAAAATTCCTATTCTACTGAATGTTAAACCTATAGCCAAAACTCCTACCATAAAAATTAAGCATATGGAGGAGACTTCCCTATCACAAAAGTACTATATGAAATAGACAAAAGAAGTTGGAGAGGAACATAATAGAAATAGTCAGATTCAGTAATAGTCAGGATAAAGTTTTCCAATATCAATAACCATTGGGTATAAATTTAGTCTAAGATAATTATAGTTAGGTCAAAGTTTCGATTTGCTAGTGTTAATAATAGTTGTCTATGAAAGTTACAATTTATATCAAATAGAAAATTGTTAATGATAAAGTTAAACTAGACATTTTTTAGTACAAGAAACCATAGTGTCAGTGATATATTAGTGTTAGTAATAAACAATATCAGTAATCAATAGTGTAGAGACAACGTCATAAGGGGTTGTTCAACAAGAAACCAATTTTCTAAGCAAACCAAACCTCTAGGAGAAAAATTGATAACACTTGAAGATAGCACCTTCCCTTGATAAAAACTTCTAGGGTGCACAAAAATAGTGTTGTGATATATAGCTCATTACAATTACCTCTTCGAGCTAATCAATTTGGTATATAACCTCCATGCACTTTTTTTGGGGTGTCAAAAAATGTCATTTTAGAGCCTAGTCCATTATGATTATCTTTTCGAGCTGATAATTTTGATATATAGCACCCAAGCACTTTTTTGAATCCTTACTAAAATTAGTAACTCCTAGAACCATACTTCTATTTTTAGTAATTCAATAGCAGTGGTTCAAATCACACCAAAATAACTAGTGGCACTAAAGGACACCAAAAGGATATAGAACAAGCCAATTTTATGGAGCAAATACATACTACAATTAATAACCTTCTTAGTGAAACAAAAAATAAGGGATGAAATACAAATTTTGAGAGGTGACTACATAAGCTCCAAAATTTCATTTGAAGAGTGATTGCTAGAGATTGATAAAAAACCTAAAGATACCCCAAAGGTGTTTGAGCATTGTGACATTAACTTATCAGGTAGAGGAAAAGAAATCCATAAGGATAGAGAAGGCTTTCACTCTCTTTTTGACCTTGATACTCCTTTTAATATTCCTAAATTAGAATTTCCTAAGTTCAACAAAAAGGATGCAAATGGGTGGTTATGACTAGTAGATCATTTTTTCAAACTTCAAAATGTCCCTAAATATTTATGGGTCACTATGGCATATTTTAACTTTAAATATAAAGCTTTATAGTGGTATCAATAGTTACAACACACATTTCATGACCCTCCTTGGGAATATTTTAAGTTATAATTACTCACACATTTTAGCCCTAGTGAGTACAAGGACTTTACATGACCATTAACCAAACTGAAACAAACCTTTGTTGTTCATTACTACTAGGCACAATTTAAAAAATTGGCTAACATGACCAAGGGGTTGAATGAAGGTTTTTTTAGAGTTGTTTCATCAGTGGCTTGAAAGATGATATCAAGGTTGAGGTCAAGATGTTCAAACTGCAAACTATGATGTAGACAATAGGATTGGTGTAGTTGGTCAAAGAATTTTGTTGGCTTAAAGGAGGTCACCTTAATTTCCATAGGCCAAACCCTCATTTCCTTCTAGTTTCACATCCAATACTAGAAATAAATATACCTCCTACAAGCACTTGACTATAGAAGAGATGGATGCCTAATGTGCACAGGGTTTATGTTATCATTATGGCAAAAAATATTCACTATTGCATAAATTCACCCAAAAAATGCTATTTTTACTAGATGTAGAAGAGTCAGTAAATAATGAAAAAATTGATGATGAATTAGAACCATCAAAGTAACCACATCAATATGAGAGTGAAACACAAGAAGAGCCACAACAAAAAAATTGTCCATTCTATTGCAAGAATTACTACTCCTCAGATAATGAAAATAGTAGGTTTTTTCAAAGGCCAACAACTTAAAATTCTAATTGATTCAATAAGTACACATAACTTTGTTTATCCTTGAGTCACCAAGGAAGCCAATTATTACATACATGCATGCAACTCCTTTGATAATATGGTGGTAAATGATGGAACTTTTCTTTGTAAAGAAAAATACCACAATGTTAAGTTGAAGATAGGGGATTATGAACTCAAAATGAATATATTTACTCTTCAACTAGGAGGATGCAATAGTATGATAGAAGATAAATGGTTAGGTACTTTGGGAACCATCACATAGAACTTTATAGAGTTATGGATGTATTTTCCATAGAATTTTAGGTTTGACACTCTTTATGGTTCACAAGTAGGATATCCTTAGATTATTAGTTGAAATTGTATGGATAAGTTGCTAAAAAAATCTTCCCATGGGGCAATTGCTTAGATATTTGCAATACAATCACCTACTTCTATAGAGGACAAACTCCCAAAATATTTGTAACTCGTTCTAACTAAGCATGATGTAGTTTTTTTAGAACTAGCAGAATTACCATCTTGTTGCATAAACCTTACATACTCAGTATTGTGCCACCTAACATCAAACCTTATCAATACCCCCATGCACCTAAGTTAGAAATAGAGAAATTAGTACAATAATTGTTAAAATTCATAATCACTAAGCCTAGTAACAATCCTTATTCTTCTCTAGTCTTATTGGTTCGAAAGAAAGATGGGTCTTGTCAGTTGTATATAAATTTTTGTGAGCTCAATAAGCTCATGATTTAGGATAAATTTCCTATCCTAATGGTATATGAATTATTGGATGAGTTGCATGGTGCTACATTTTTATCCAAGTTAGATCTTTGCTTGGGTTACCATCTAATACAACTCAAGGAGGAGGATATTCCCAAAACAACATTCTACATTCATGAGGGCCATTATGAATTCTTGGTTATGCCATTTGGCTTAACAAATGCACCTTCCATATTTTAGAGCCTCATGAACAACATTTTCTACCCATTCCTTCAAAAATTTATTTTATTTTTCTTTGATAATATTTTGGTTTATAGCCGCTCTTAGGAGGAGCATCTCAACCATATGGATCAATTTTTTGTATCTTTTGGTTTAACATCAATTTTATGCTAAGAGTTCTAAGTGTTCTCTTTTATTGACAAAAGTACAGTATGTGGGACACATTGTCACCAAAAATGGAGGTAAATTTGACCCGAAGAAGATTCAATCTATTCAATATTGGTTGAAGCCTCGCACTCTTAAGGGCCTTCATGGATTTTTGGGACTCATAGGGTATTACCACAAATTTATCTATAACTTTAGGAAAAATTGATGCTCCTTTAACTACCATGTTAAAATGAATTCTTTCACTTGGATAGGCCCAGTTGAGTAGGATTTCCTTGACCTAAAGTATGCTATGACAACCACTCTAGTTTTAGAAATACCTAATTTCTCTAAACCTCTTGTAATTAAAAGCAATGCTTTGGGCAATGGCATTAGAGTTGTGTTGATGTAGGAGGGACGACCCTTGGCCTTCACTTCAAATTTTGGGTAAATCAACTTATGCAAAGGAGATGCTCATAATTTTGTATGTGAATACCCACTGGCAACCCTATCTCATTGGGCATCACATTTCCATCAAAACATACTACCGAAGTCTCAAGTACTTCTTAGAGCAATGAGTTGCCATCCAAAAAAAAAAAGTGGGTCTCTAAAATCATGGGATTTGATTATGAGATTACCTATAAAGAAAGGCAAGAAGAAAATTGTGAGTGATGCACTCTCTCCAATTTGAGACTTAAAGTATGCTATGTGCCATATCTTTACCCATATCTTAGTGGATTAATTCTCTCCAAGAGGATGTGCTTAAGGACTGAAGATTGCAAAATTTTATTGCCACGCTTCAAACAACACCTACCTCATGTCTAGGATACAATTGGGATGGACAAGATTTGAGATATCTCCAATACCTTGTTATTCCCCACACTTCTCAACTACAAAAATTTATCTTGAAGGAGATGCATGCTTCACCAAATATAGACCATTCTGGGTTCCTTAAGACCTATGAAAGGATTAATTATACTTTCTTCTAGAAGGAAATGAATAAGGATATTCAAAATTTTGTGGTAGAGTGTGACATATACTAGTATATAAAGGGAGAAATGGTGTATTCCTCAAGAACTCTTCAGCCCTTGCCTATTCTAGAACAAGTAAGGATAGATATTTCCATGAAATTTATTGAAGGGGTACCTAAGTCTAGAGGTAAATCAATTACTTTGGTGGTAGTGGATCATCTCATGGAGTATGATCATTTTTGTTCACTCTTCCATCCCTACATGGCCTTAGTAGTAGCCCAAAATTTTCTAGATTCTATTTTCACCTTCATGGCATACCCACATCCATTATGTCCAATTGAGACCTACATTCACTAGTATTTTTTGGTAAGAATTATTTAAGTTATAAGTAACTTAGCTCAAAACGAGTTTAGCCTATCATCTATAAATGGATGGTCAAATAGATATTGTAATCAAATTATTTGAGACCTAATTTTTTTGCTTTACCTTTGATAATACTACATGCTGGACAAAGTGGTTTCCTTTGGTTGAATGGTGGTATAACACTTCTTATCACACTACAACCAAGCTTATCCCTTTTGAAGTAGTTTATGGTTGGCCTCCATCAACATCCTCCTCCTACATTCTAGGTAGCTCCAAGGTCCATGTTGTTGACACTACACTTAGCCAACATGTTTCAGTCCTCCGTAAACTGAAGATGAATCTAGAATTACCTCAAAATTGGATGCACCAACAAGTTGATCAACACCATTCTAAGCATACATTTGAATTAGGATATATGGTTTTCCTTCATTTGTAGCCATATAAACAATCCTCACTACAGATTCACAAGTGTCAAAAACTTATTTCCAAATACTATGGCCCCTACCAAGTCTTACAAAAAATTTGTGCAATGGACTACAAATTGACCCTCCCATCTACATCAAAGCTTCATCCTATATTTCATTTATTCTCTCTCAAACAATTTATGGGAAATTAGGTATGGGGTCAATTTGTTTTACTTGAACTAGAAATGGTATTATGTTAGGGTTGCATGGAGTGTATCTCTAAAGGAAATGGTTCCATGAATGAATATATCTTTTTTCAAATTAATGAAAGTATTGAAGGAATTTTCCCCCTAAAGAGGCCTGTGATTTGTGTTATTTTATGAGATTGATTTAATTTTGCATTTACATTATGTATTGCAATATATTGTTCTTTCATAAAATTATGTTTTAATTGCAATATTTATGTGAATGAGTTTATTTTTATTAGAAGGTTCTTAACATCATATTACTACTTGATATAGATATAGTAGATATTGAGACCTAAGTTCCACCTTTTTCCTCAATACCTAATTTAAAAGTCTACTTAGAACAAGTGGGCTAAGGTTGAAATCTAGCTTGGATGGGTTGATTGAATTGAATATCACATCATTGCATTCATATTCCTTCTTAATGGAATTATTTATCATCTAAGTTGAATTTTGGAAAAGTCCCATGTCCTTACCTTGTGTCAATAATACAAGTTACACTAAAACAAAAACTTTAGATCTATATTTGAGATAGAAGGATGTCATAAGTAATACCAAGAACCCCAAAAACTAAAGTTCATATGAGATGGTATAGACCACCTCTATAAACAATTCCAATTCCTCTAATATCTTTATCATAATGGTTTTATAGCCAAGTATATAAATCACTTAGTGGGTTAATGTTGAAGTATAGAGAATACAATCCATCAATTCATCCATAATCAACTCTATGTTGCTCAAGTCTTACAATTGGACACACCTTATATAGCCTTCCCACTCAAAATAGATGATGCCCTTGATTCTTAGGTGAATAACTCAAGGTTCTCTCCTTTCTTAGGGTGATATTGGCAACTCCTTTAAGTTTCTTTACACCTTTTTCCTAAAATGGTAAGAACAAGGTCTTCCAAATCGCTAAGGTCTTGTCTAAAGTCATGTCTATCTAACTTATCCAATATCTAGTCTACTATTGAATATTGTGTTCCACCTATAGATATACCATTATGCAAGGCATCCTTTTACATACTTGGCATCCACTCCATTGAACAACAACCTCCTACTCAAATGTTAAGCTTATATCATTACAAGGCATGAATATAAATCTAATTAAAATCACACATTGATCTAGAAATATTCATAAAGCAGTTATCCCTATTTTTACATGAGGACAATCTATTTACCTTGAAAAAATCCCCCACCCATTATCAAACCTTCATTAGCACCCACTTTATCTAAGGCATGATCTATATTACTTGACGAAGATCCAACTTACTTGTGGAGTTAGATTTTAATGGTAGGATTCCCTTAAATTCCAAATTTTGTCCTCCTATATCCATAGTGTCTCATTCCACTCTAAAATATCCTTAAAAGGTGGTTAATCCACCCATATAACTAGGAATTCTTTATGCAACCTATTATCAAATCTAATTATGCAAATTACCAAGACCCTATCAACTACCTTCTCTACTTGTCCACCTTATGGCTTCGATTTTTCATTGGTTTCCACTTCCTTGGATCCACTTATCTTCAATGAACTATCATAATAGTATCACATGGAGCCTTGCCTACCCTAGCTATGATTTCAAAGGGACCATCAAATCATTTGGTTAGCAAATAACTTAGATCTTATGGATTACTTAAATTATTCTAGGTCCATCTTCATGAAGAATTTGTTTACCACCTTGTATTTTAAATTATTTTTATTCTCATACTTGTGGGAATTCATCCATTTATGCATACAAAACATGTTCTCCACTATAAGTTGTAGCTAATTCTATTGTTGTTTAGGAACTTGACAATTATTGGGTTACAACCAAAGTATCTAGCCATCATCATGTATGGATTAAATGGTTATTAACCCATAATCAACTCAAATTAGGAGTAATAATTTGGACCCCCATTCTATAATTTTAAAGATAATTATGCCATGTATAATAGGTGTAGGTTTTTTTGTTTGTTTACACAAAATAATCAAGTATTCTCCAAGATCCTATTTGTCCATTAGTTTACAGATGACATTTAGTTGAGAACTAACTATTGGATTCCATCAACTTGAAGAGATTAATAGAAAATTTGGTTTTTATTCATTCATCGTGATCCAACACAATGCTCAAATACATCCTCTAATACTTCATAATATTTTAGACAAAATAAGTGACCATGTCTACTACCTTGTATTGATGTTTACATACTAAAAAGATTGTATATGTCAAGAACCAATTGGCCACCACCATGATTCTTAAAAGATCATTGAATTTTAGAAATTGTATAATAAAATCCATTTAGATTCATAGTCTATCCCCTCCAATCCTAATATTTGACCAAAATCTCATTCTTTAAGAGGGCTAATGTACATAGCCATATTGGGTGGTCCACCCATAGAGAATAATCACTCCTAAAATATATCCTTGTGAAGTCCATATCACTTTGAAACATAGAGATAATTACCCATGAAGAACAACAAACATTCTTGCATAGAGAACTTGCATGACTTCCCATATCTTGAATTCTTTATATCTACAAATTATGGATTATAAAAATACATCTATAACCAAATTTTTTCCCTAGATATAATATGATCTACACATTATACTCCACTACAAAGTGTTAATGTAGCTAAATCTAGAAATCCATATGATAATAGTGCAAGGAGTCCTACTCTATCTATGATTCTACCATCCATCATGACCGTCTAAATCTGACCAATTTATATGTATCATATACCTAGTCTAGGTAACCCCTATAAGGATGGAATGTGACCTTCTCTTAGTGTAATTCAACTATCAAACATTGTTCCCTACCCAAAACACCCCAATGTGGGAGGATTTGACATCCCTTAAAATGGTGGTTCCATCAATAAGCTAGTGGTGTCTCACCATCATTCACCAACACTAACAACCCTAGAGGTTTTGCCATAGCTATCCACTCCTAGGACCATACCTGAAGGACTGTGCACAAGGATAAACCCCTATTGCCCCTATATATCAATCAATGTAATGAGTGCTATAAGTTGGAAAAAACAATGAGTTACACTAGTACAAATAATAGTGATTCCTATTAAGTCTAAGGTGTAGACCAATTGGTTCTATGAAACCCCATAAGAGGGGCAGAAGTCCAAGATTCAAATCTCAAGCCTCATCAGACTAGCTGCTTGTATTGAAAATTTTGAGTACATTGGTTATCATTGATGTCAAAGGTGAAAAGGTTGAAATATTATAGTGCAAGGCAAGCGTCTTCAAAGGCTGCATGAGGCAGAAAAATTAATGTCAACTTAAAGCAAGGTGATATGGCAAAAATAATATATTCCATGGATAACAAAGCAAGATATAGTGGAAATAATATTTAAATGTGAAATTAAAATATTATAAGGGAAATGACTAAAAGTTTATGAATAAATATTTATAACAACACCATAGGCATAAAAGTCTAAGGTTATAATATTTAAATCTTCTTAAGATTTAAATATTTCATAAAGAAAAAGTTTAGGTGCCAAAATTCAAAGCAAGGCATTTGAAAATATTAAAAAATCATTTCAATGGGAGGTGTCGATGTCATGACAAAGGGAGGATACGATTTGCATATAAATAAAGGTTTAAAACCTTGGTAAATGAGTGTTGTGTGAAAAATTGAATATCCGCTCATGCATTTTGCTCGACAAATAGAAGAAGACGAAGGACACAATTTTAGGTGAAAAGGATAGAAAGGTCAAAGGCGAGGTGCTGGTCAAGGAGACACAACTAGAAGGCCAACACAACTGGTTGCAAGGACAATGCTAAGGCACTAGTGTAGAATAGGTTGCTGGTTTGATTTCCTTGGAGGGAGTTTTTTGCAAGGTAGTAAAAGGAGCACATTTTGCACATCGATTGGCAAGGAGACAAAAGGGTTTCATCGCATATTATAGACATAGCTGGAAGGGTAGCACAACTGGTCACAGGGGTAGTGCTAAGACGTTGTGGCAGAAGTAGTTGCTAGTTCGATTCCCATGGAGGGAACTTTTACAAGGTAGAACAAAGGAGGTTTTCGTGCACTCAAAAGTAAGGTACAATTTTTTGTTTAAAAGTGTATGTCTAAGGTTGTTGTGCATGTGAAGTAAAAGGGAGGCAAAATATTTAATTTTTGAAATTCAAAATTAGTAGGAGTAATAAGGTGTGACAAAGGATATATGTTTGTGTAATTTATGCCTTGTTGTGTTGAATATTATTTTGCAAGAATAGGAGTAATAAGGTGTTATAGTGGCTTGATATTTTATTGTAATTCTTGCATGGTGAAAGGAAAATATGAGGGGTTTTTGTTGAGTGTTAATTCTTCATATTTGATAATAAATGAAGGGTCATAGAGCATCATTTTAAGATTTCATTATGCACATCATTTTGAGAAGAAAGTTCATATGGATGTTTTGAGAAAATATTTTGCTATCTAACCCTTGAAGTGGCACAAGAAATATAAGTTGTTTGTGAGACAGGTCTTTGAGGATACTTCTTCATCAAAGTAAAGTAAGAGGTATGGTGACATCATTCTTTCTCTAGATGGTTGTGTTTTGAGAAAGTAATTTTAATGTGGAAATAAAAGGATTGATTAGTGTGTATTGTTGGAAATATTTGGGACTTGCATGTGCTTCATTGTTGAAATAAAGTGAAATAATTGTATTAGGTTGAGACCTACATGTGCTTCATTGTTGAAATAAAGTGGAAATAATTGTATTAGGTTTTGAGACCTACATGTGCTTCATTGTTTGAACTTCATGGTTGGAAGAGATTGAAATATTTGTGATAGAGTTTGTGAAACAAGTTGTGCTTCCTTGTTGAAAGTGGAAACAATTGTGCTAGAATTGAGGATAAGGTTGTGCATCATTGTGAAACATTTTGAGCATTGGTTTGAGTGACATTGAATGTGAATGGGAAAGTGTTAGAGACTAGTTTTGTGAAGAAATTTGTGCATTATTGTGTTTGATCATTAAGAGCAAATTTGCAAGAAATATAAACCAATTTTGTGAAGCAAAGTTATACACTAGTTTGATTTGATTTGAAAAGGTTTTGCAAGAGATAGAGATTGGATTGAATGAATGCAATATTTGTGAATGTGAAGAACATATTGGATATTTGATAGTACATATCATTCTCTATATGTTCAAGAGGTTAAAAAAATTCTAATTAGAATATGTCTAAATTACCTAGTTGAAGAAAGCATTTTTGAAAGAGATATAAGCATTGTTTGTATGCAAGATTTGGGAATATTTGAGCAGGTTCTGTGAGTAGCATTGAGGTAGATTTGAGCAAGTCTTTTGAGAAGACTTGAATTAGTATTGAGGTATATTTGAGCAAGTCTTTTGAGAAGACTTAAAGCAACATTAAGGCAGACTTGAGCAAGTCTTATGAGAAGACTTGGGATAGTGTTGAACAAATTTGTGATAAGACTTGAAGCATATTTGGATAGTAATAGAGACCATGTTTGAGACAAATTTGTGCTAACCTTGTAACAAGGTTTGGTACAAATTTGGGCAAAGATAGAGAGAAGGTTTGAGGCAGATTTGTGCCTGTAATGTGTGTATTTTTGGACATATTTGTGTGCAAATTTGGAACAAATTTATTCTAGCATTTTAACAAGGTTTGGTATAGATTTAGATAGAGTTTATGATCAAAGTTGAAGCAGATTTGTGCTAGCCTTATAACACGGTTTAGTCTCGATTTGAGACAGAGTTGAGAGCAAGCTTTGGAGTAGACCAGAGAAGAGGGGATAAAGTTATTCTGTGAAGAGAGGTCTACAAACCAGAGAAAAGGGGATAGAGTTCTCTTGTGGAGAGAGATCCACAAGTAGAGGGGATAGAGTTCTCCTATGGAGAGAGATCCACAAACCAGAGTTGTTATGAGTCCTCATCAATAATGGTCGTGACCCTTCATTATAACCTTTCACATATATTTATATGCATCACATTACTTTCATTTGTATCATCATCAAATAAAAATTATTTCTATTGCTTACTTAGCAAGAGATCTGCCCTCTCAAAGTGGCTACAAGACCTGCCCTCTCTAAGTGGCTACGAGACCTATCCTCTCTAAGTGGCTTAATTTACTGAAACATTATTATTCCTGATTATTGATATTCCAGTTGATTTATTCATTAAGTAAGGAATATCCTTACAAGTGGTATCCGAGCCGCGATCTGAATTTATGCACAATTTTTTTTCTTGAAGAAAACATGCTACATTACTGTGAAGAATCCCTAGCTAGAGTAAAACACAGCTCTACGTGACATTGCAAGAAGTACCTGGACATCCAAAATTATAGTAAGTAGCAATAATTTAGTGTTGGCCAATGATTTTTTTCCTTGAGATTTTGACTATACGATAACGATAACCCTGGTCTCTAACATTGTAAGCAAATGATGAAGATAAATTTCTATATTTGATTCTCACCATAAACATTGCAAAAATTAATTAGATATTTCTAATGTATTATCGACATAATACTGTCCTTCAGGTGACTTTTCCACGAATTTGGAAAGGAATCCGAGATTCCATTACAAAAATATGTTTCAAGCAATTTGTATTTCTAATAGTTTCGGGTAGCTCTTCCCATTTTTTGGTGAAGAACCCTCTCCCAAAAATGTTATTTGAAAAATAGATGGAATAATTATTATCCCAAAGAAAATTTCCCATTTTGATGTAAACAAGATTATCATCCTATGTAATTCCAGCCAAATCCCTAAGACTGATGTACAAAACTAATTGATAGTTCACAATAATAACTTAGGAAAGAATTATCCAAGGAGGTAGAAAATTATTGCCGAAGTGTTTTCGTTCAATGTTCACTCCAAAGGGCTAGTAAAAATAGTAGAAAATTAATTAAAAATTGTGGATGTTCACACCAAAGGGCTAGTAAAATAGCGGAAAATTAATTAAAATTTGTGGTGAAGGTGACATGAAGCTATTAGTTTACATATTTGATTAATGATTAATTTATTTCGTTGACACAGAGCTTTACCAAAGGTGCTAAAACCATTTGCTATGAAGGGAATTAAGCAACGTGATTTTATTATATAATAAACAAAATGAAACCCTAAATTTATTACTATGCAAGGAAGTGCGAACCGTTGCAAAATAATTTAAATCCAAAGGTAGTATCAACACATTATAACGTAATATTGAGTGATATTTTACCCAATTGCAAAATCACACTCTCCCTTAGGATTTTGATCCCAAACTCTCTCTTGCAAAGAAGCCAAACAAAACAACTTCTCCAAGGTCTCCGCTATATTAGCATTTACACATGTGTATTAGTAAACTCAATAAAGATATATCAATTAAATGCTAGGAACACCTTAGTGATTACAAGTAGCTTTTAACAAGGGGCATGCGTTGGTTCTTTTTACCATGCTAAATTAATGGTTGTTCATGAAACCTAAATAAAAGCAAATGTGAATTGAACCTCATATGACCACGATGTAAGTTTTAGTTTCTTTTATCTTGAAATGTTTTAAGGTAGATTTTACCTTCCTTTATTAAGTAGATTTTAAACAAGTTTTTCCTTGCATTAAATCCTACTTTAAAACATGAAGTAGAAGATTAAAACCTATCTTAAACATGAGTTTCAAATGATGAAATAATTCCCTTTAAATGTAGCTCCTTATCATGAAGATAAAGATAGCCTTTGATATAATTAATAAATTATCCCTCTTTGATGAAATTAATTTTCACAAAGGGAGATATTTATTGCATGGTCTTGAAATGTCATTATTAATTATCCCTCTTAATGAAATCATAATTTTCATTAAGAAGAAATAATTTAATGCTTTAAAACACTAACTTTTGATATAATGATAAATTACCTCTCTTTAATGAAATCAGAATTTTCATAAAGAGAAGGTGCATTTATTGCTCCAAAATGATAGCTTATGGGAATGTCAATAAATTTGCCCCTCTTTTATGAAATTGAAATTTTCATAAAGGGAAGTTTATTTTATGTTTACAAATGAAATATGAAGTTGAAATATCTGATTTGGCTTTAAAATGTAAAAAATGAAATTTCGAAATCATAATTTTTTTGCATAAAACGACAATTTAAATAATTTTTATAAATTCAAAATGACTCCGGAACAAAAATGTAAATGTGCAAGATGAAACTTTGAAGTTCATTCTACGCATATGTGCAATTATTTTTGGATTTTGAATTTTTTTTATTTTCATTTTAATCTCTGAAAAAAAAAAATGTGCAAAAAAGGAAGTTAGAAAAAATTAAAAAATATATAAAAATGAAAAACAGAAATGTTGCAACCCGAATTTCTCCACAAACCATGCAAGCATTAATTTTCTGCATAAAACCAGTATTAGAGTGACCCGAATTAATGCAATAAACGTCTAATACGGTGTAAACTTCTAAGGAAAGGATGTAATAAACTAGAAATAAAACACATTAACCATAAAAAATGCATTGAAATCTGCTATATCTCCATTATATTGCAACAAAAAAGGTATTCAATGTTTACAATGTGTGCAAAAAATTTACCCCTAAAATAGGCATCATGTGGTGAAAATGCAGTCCAACGGTTTGGCAAAAACATTCAAAAATCTGGCCTCCACAATGGTCCAGCCAAGTCCTAAAAAATCCAACCCTTATGCCTGCATTTCAACTAGTTTTTAAATTTTTTCAAAAACTCTTGGTTTCATTTTCCTCTTGTTGGTTCGTCTCCTTTTTTGTTCGTTTCTATTTCTTTTTTTCTCTTTATTTCCTATTCCTCCATTTTCCACCGCTTGTTTCTATTCATTCTGAGGTTTTTCTCATTTGATAACGTCTTATTATTTATAATTACATGCCATATATATGATGCCATATAATACTTTCACAAGAGGTGTAACAACCAAATAATTAATTTATAACTGCTGCCTCATGTTGGAAAAATGGCACGCTCATAAAATTAACTTAAATATTTGATTAGAACACCTTTTTATATTATGCATATATAACCTAACATTGACCATCCTTTCATGATCTAGACATGCCATGCTTAGCTTACCGTAACATTATGGCTTCCTAGCCTAACCTGTCTACACATCGTCCACCGCAGGGTCCATTTGGACCAAGTTGTTTGCTATGAAACCCAGTGCCATGTGTTTACGAGTTATAAAAAAATCCTTCACCTATTGCTTCATTCTACTCAGCCTCCATGTAGCTATGTTACTCGTCACCTTGCAGTGTTGTCGTGGATGATTGCTCCTGTGTTCAACCTCCACATCATAGTTGACATGGCTACGACATCTTATTGGTTCCAAAATCGACCCTAGGTGTTGTCTTCCTTTTGTCATGGTTTAGAATGCCGCATTCGGGTCTTCATCGCTGACAATCATCGATCCAGGGCTTGTTTCCAGGCATGGAACTCACTTATAAATGTATTTGGCTCGGGTGAGTCATCGTATTCATTTGTTGCACACATGCCACATTGGCAAAAAAAATTCCCTGGGCTGCACTCTAAAACCCTTGAATTTTCTAGCTCCATATTTACACGCTAGCACCGAATGTCGTGATTCTTACATCAAAATCAACTATATTCTATCATTGAATCTCCAAGCACTCTCGAGCTTTACTTTCTGCTGCTGAGCATATTCTACGCTACCGGCAATTGACTATCTAGTGAATCTATGACATCTCTACCCGCATCGGTGGTTATGCTGTGATGCCTATCTTCCACATCGATTCTACCATTGAAATCCATTCCTTCTAGCATGACTATGTTCAAAACAAGAATGCCCCTACCTAGTTTCACGTGGCCAAGATGTTGCATGCTCTATCCTAGGATTTACCCATCCAAGTTACCCACTGTTCCACTGCACTAGTGTTAATCATGAATTTCTCGTAACTCTAACCTCTAAGTTGTGGATGTAATCTACGTCAAACTTAATCCATCTACCACAGAGTCCTTAAAATAAATCCACCTCGACGTTACCGCATGGGTCAGTGGGGTCGAACCAATATTTTTCGATGATGGTAAATTCCTTTGTGATGCCTACTAGGCCTGTGACTCCTCACAAAATACCTGTTGGACCAAAATCAAAGTCCCACCACACTGCTATTTTGATTGCCATTGTTAGTCTCACAATGACACTGAGAGGGGGGTGAATCAGTGTAGCTCTTTTGAAACTTAAATCTTCCACTCTTAAAGCTGAAACAATGAAAAATTGAAACCAAATAAATCAAGTATAACAAGAGAACATCACACAACACAATATGTATCGAGGTTCACCAATTTGGCTACATCCTCAAAATGGCTGTTTGGACTCCCATCCAAATCCAGCCTTTGCAAAGCACCAAATTTACAATCAATTTACCAGCACCCACTGGAAGGAGCACCAACCCCTGATTTATCTGCACCAACAGAAAGGAGCACCAACCCCTGATTTATCTGCACCAACAGCAAGGAGCACCAACCCCTGATTTATCTGCACCAATAGAAAGGAGCACCAACCACTTATGGCCTCTTTGAATGGCGTATTTAAAACCTCTAAATTTTTTTTGTTTCTCCTTCCATGACTGTTCGTTTTCTCCTTCCATGACTGTTCGTTTTCTCCTTCCCTTGTGCATGCATGTGTTTTGGTTTCCAAAAAGGCTTTTCGTTTCTATTTTGTGGCCCTTCGTTTCCTTTTCTCCACATGGGCATGCGTCCACTTCTTTCCATGTGTAATGACCATCTTAAATGATTTCAAATCATTAAAGATTCCTTATGTAACGTTTTGTCTTATTCATTAAATTTTGTCCTTATGTGAAAAATTACCTTACTCAATCTTCGATTTATTCCTTATAGGTCCATGTCACTATGCGGTCTTCAGTTTCACTATCCTGGTGTTCATCACTAATATCAGACGCACTGTCAACTACTCTGTTCCTTTGGCGAAAATGCAACATGTCGCGATATCGCGACACTTTTTTTTCTTTGCCTGCTTGCCCTTTTTGAGTCGTGAAAATGCAACATGTCGCGATATCACGAAAATTTTTTCTCCTTGCTCTTTCTCTTTGCTTTGGACCGTGAAAATGCAACATGTCGCGATATCGCGACACTTTTTATTTCTTGTTCTTTCTCTTTGCTTTGGACCACGAAAATGCAACATGTCGTAATATCGCGACACTTTTTCTTTCTTGTTCTTTCTCTTCTCTTTTGGCCATGAAAATGCAACATGTCGCGATATCGCAACACTTTTTATTTCTTGTTCTTTCTCTTCTCTTTTGGCCACGAAAATGCAACATGTCACGATATTGCGACACTTTTTATTTCTTGTTCTTTCTCTTCTCTTTTGGCCGCGAAAATGCAACATGTCGCGATATCGCGACACTTTTTCTTTCTTGTTCTTTGTCTTCTCTTTTGGCTGTGAAAATGCAATACGTCACGATATCCCGACACTTTTTCTTTCTTGTTCTTTCTCTTCTCTTTTGGCCGCGAAAATGCAACATGTCGCGATATCGCGACACTTTTTATTTCTTGTTCTTTCTCTTCTCTTTTGGCCACAAAAATGCAACATGTCGCGATATCACGACACTTTTTTCTCCTTGCGGTGTTTTGCTTTTTCTTTGATCTTTAACATATGGGCCACTTCGGTCTTCATGGAAAATATGCAAAAAGGTGGGTCCCCAATTTTGGGGTACGTTGTGGAGTAGCCACAACATGACGATTTTTTCAACTTTGCACAAACAACCTGTAACAACTTCACCCAAACATAAAAAATATCCTCATAAGTATTTAACATCACTGTACATACTCTGAATAACCTCTGAAATCCTGTCCACTGCATCAACCGATCTATCTAACTGTGTTTATAACAATGACAATACTATCGCTACACCTTGCTCAACAATCTCCCCCTTTGAAATTGTTGGCAACACACGTGCAATTTCCTGTAACTCTTCTCCCCCTTTGACAACAATACCAAAGGGCTACTGCAAACTCCCCCTGAGTCCATGCACAACATTCTCAGGAAAAATTATTACACTTAGAAAAAATCACAAACATGAGCAAAAAGATAAACAAATACACAAATGCTCCCCCTAAGAATGTGGTCCCGATAGCTAGTCAATACTTGAAAAGCGTGACCACTCCCAATTTATTGCGAAGGTACTCAAAGACTTCCTTGGGCAACTGTTTTGTGAAGATATCCACTACTTGCTCTGTTGTTGGAACAAAATCCAACTTAACCTCACCTTCCACAACTTTCTCCTTCAAAAAGTGATACCGGATAGCAATATGTTTTGTGCGAGAATGCATAACCGGATTCTTTGAGATGTTAATGGCACTGGTGTTATCACACTTAACTAAAATTGGCTCACTAAAGTTAATACCAAGATCTTTTAGGGTTTTTTTCATCCATAATACCTGCGTACAACACGTTGTCGTTGTAATATATTCTGCCTCTGCTGTGGATAAGGAGACTGATTCTTGTTTCTTACTGTGCCACGCGACCAACCTATCTCCAATATAGAATGCACCTCCACTGGTACTCTTTCTGTCATCTACACATCCTGCCCAATCTGCATCTGAATATGCAATAAGGGTGAAGTCCTCACCTTTCGGATACCATAACCCATACTCCATAGTACCCTTGAGGTATCGAAGAATCCTCTTCATCTTTGTCACATGAGTCTCCTTGGGACTAGCTTGAAATCATGCTACCATGCATACTGCCTGCAAAATATCTGGTCTGGTAGCTATCAAGTACAATAAGCTCCCAATCATAGATATGTACATGGTTTGATCAACATGTGGAGATTTTTCATCCTTGCTCAACTTGCAACCTGTTTTCATGGGAGTGCTAACTGGCTTACAATCCTCCATTATGAACTTTTTTAGCATCTCTTTCACATATTTATTTTGACAAATAAATATGCCCTTCTCATTTTGATTAAATTGCAACCCGAGGAAATACGAAATTTCACCAATCATTGACATTTCAAATTCTTTTTGCATCTTATTTGCTAAATCTTTACATGACTCATATTTGCTGCTCCCAAATATGATATCATCTACGTATACAACAAGAAAAATAAGATGGCCATTTTCTGTTTTGACATACAAATTACTATCCACCATACCTTTCTTGAACCCTTGTTGAGTAAGATAGTTGTCTAGCCTTGCATACCATGCTCGGGTGCCTGTTTTAAGCCATATAATGCTTTCTTCAACTTGCAAACCAAGTTGGGATCATCACCAAGTTGGAAACCATCTGGCTGCTCAATATAAACCTCTTCTTCAAGTTTCCCATTCAAAAATGTTGATTTCACATCCATTTGATAAACTTTGAAATTCTTGTAAACTGCTAAAGCCAAAAATATTCTAATTGTCTCTAGTCTAGCCACAGGTGCAAAGGTTTCCTTAAAGTCAATACCTTCAACTTGTGCATAGCCTTTACATACCAATCTTGCTTTATTCATGACTACCTGTCCGTATTCATTCAATTTGTTTCGAAAGACCCATTTAGTACCGATTATATTTTTATTTGCAGGTCTTGGTACTAACTACCAAGTTTTTTTTTTCTCGATTTGATATAATTCTTCATTTATTGCCTTCATCCAACTTTCATATTTGCTTGCATTAGCAACATTTTTGGGCTCAATGCTGGATAACAGAGAGTAGTTACTTACTACTCTTATTCTTGTCTGAACACCAACTGTGGGGTCTCCAATTATTTTCTCTCTAGGGTGATCTTTTTGCCAGTTGCCTATTTTGAATTTCTTATTTTCTTCCACTTCTGAATCACTGTTTGAATCATCTGAGTCAATTTTTTGTTTCTTTTTTGTTTCCTTTTCCTCATCTCCTTCAATAACCTCTTCATAAATTGGGTAGTTCTCTTCATAGCTAATTACTCGTTCCCTACCTTCATCAACTTTAACATCGACACTATCCACAATTTTCCTTAGCCTCTTGTTGTAGCATTTGTAAGCTTTGCTTTTTGATGAATAGCTAAGAAAAATACCTTCATCCGCTCTATCTTCAAACTTACCAAGGTTTTCTTCAGTTCTTTTGATGTAACACTTGCTGCAAAAAACTTTAAAGTATCTTACTATTGCCTTTTTACCGAACCACAACTCATAAGGAGTTTTTCTTTCATGCGTCCTCAACATGCACCTATTTTGGATGTATACCACAGTATGGACTGCCTCTTTCCAAAATCTGTCTGCTACTTTGCTCTTAGTCAACATAGTCCGTGCTATTTCCTGCACTGTCCTGTTCTTTCTTTCTACCACACCATTTTGTTGAGGTGTCCTAGCTGCTGAAAACTGTCTCCTAATACCATATTTTTCACAGTACTCTGTAAAATCCTCTAAAATGAACTCTCCTCCTCTATCTGATCTTAAAAACCTTTTTCCTATTTTATTCTCAGCTTGATTTTTGAAAACCTTGAACATCTTAAAAGCTTCTGATTTATGCTTCAAAAATAGTACCCATGTCATCCTAGAATAGTCATCTATACACAACATAAAATATTTGTCACCATTTATGCTTTGTGTTCTCATGGGTCCACATAAATCAGTATGTATTAGTTCCAAAGTTTTGCTTGTGTAGTACTCTTTTGTTTTAAATGAGACTCTAGTTTGCTTCCACTTTTGGCATGAAGCACAAATGCTATTTGATGGTTTTTCAAAGGTGGGAATATCACTCACTGCCTTTTTTGAGCTGATTTTTACTAGATTGTCAAAATTGATATGACCGAGCCTCTTGTGCCACAACCAATTTTCTTCTTCCTGTCCAATCAAGCAAGCTCCTTCTAAAGTCTCTGAGAGAGTGTACAGAGTTGCCAAATGTCCTCGATCCAGTTGCTATCAACTTTCCACTGTTTGCTTTTCTGACTTCACAACCCTACTTAAAAATCACTTCATGACCTCTATCACAAATCTGACTTATGCTCAACAAGTTATGCTTCAGACCAACCACAAAAAAGACTTATTTTGACTTGATTTTTCCATCACTGATCTTAACTGAACCTTTGCCAACTATCTTAGCTCCATCATTATTTCCAAATTTTATTGAACCACCTTCATATTGCTATAACTTCTCAAATTTTTGTTTGTCACTTGTCATATGACTGGAGCATCCACTATCAAGTATCCATGGTGCAGATTTATTCTATGCTTTAAATGTTGTTTGTACGATCAGAGATTCCTTTTATTCCTTAGATCGCTCTTTTTCTTTCCACTCTGGTTTGATTACAGTTTTGGGCTCTTGTTTTGACTTTTCTTTTTCAATAGCTTGTGCATGTTTTTCGAGAAATTTTCTATTTTGTCTCATTCCATTTGGTTGAAATTTTCTTCCATGAAATTGATTTGATGCAAATGTACTTCGACAATTTCTTGCAATGTGCCCAAAATTATGACAGTTATAACATTCTACTGCATAATCCATCAAAGATGAAAAAACATTTCTACTGGTAAAATTTCGTAGTCCTACATTATACTTGCAATTTGAAATCTTATGTCCATAACCATTGTAATTAAAACAGTAACCAGAAAATAGATGATTGAACCTGGGTGATGGTCTTTGCCATGTTGTCGTAGGAGCCATAAATCTTCTTCTTCTTTGATGTGTGACATTGGTGAATCCATCATTATCAATTCTCTTTTTGTGCCTTGCATTATTGCTTTCTTTTGCAGAGTCAATTTTTCTTGATCAACATGTTTCTTATATTCATTCTTTATGGATTCTTCATTTGTGGCCTTTGATCCATTTGATGATTCTCATTCGTCAAAGCCCAAACCAAATTTGATGCCTGTAGTATTTTGGTTATTTATGATCTTATCCAGCTTCATAGAACTTTCTTCACGTTTGTGATAACAACTAATTTTACGATTCATCTCTTCTATCTGCATCCTTAAACCAACAGTCTCTTCTTCTAGCTTGCTGCAATAATATATTTTCATGGTTATTTGCACTTCGAGATCTTCAAATATTTTTTTGGATTCTTCTATCGGTACTTTCAAACTGGTTATGATTTCATTTGCATCCTCAAGCTTTCTTGAAATTTTCTTATTCTTTTTTCTTTCTATCTTCAATTCATCCAAAGCTGCAATTAGTTCCTCTTCCAAATTTACTTCGGCATCAATTTCTTCTTCATCACATTCCTGTTCTTTTTCCATTTTTTCTTCTTTGAGTGCCATGAAAAGAGCTTCACTGTTCCTTTTCAGAATCCTCACCGCAACTGTCTTCTAATGAACTGACATTCTTGGAGATGAAACTTTTCTTCTTGATGTTGCCTTTTCTAAAATTTGTTTTTTTCTTCCAGTCACTTCTTTCTTGGTGCGATTCTTCATCACTTTTGTTATTCTCATTAAGTGGACATTTAGCTACAAAATGCCCAACGCCTCCATAATTGAAACATTTAAACGGTAACTTTCCTCTGTATTTTCTTTTTACCCTTTTTAGTTTTTGAACAAAGTTTGCTTCCATTTCATCTGATGTCTCTTCTTCCTCGAATTCTTGTTTTGCTTTCATATTTTTATGGGCTTTAAAAGTAGCTTCTCTGTCTGTGGGTTTAGATTTTTCTATTCTCATCTCATATGCAGTCAAAGAACCATGCATCTCATCCATACTAAAAGAATTTAGATCTTTAGCTTCTTCTATAGTTGAAACTTTAGAATCAAATATTTGGGGAAGAGATCTTAATACCTTTTTCACGATGACAAAATCTTTGATTTCCTCGTCGAGTCCTCTAATCGCATTAATGACTTCATTAAATCTCAGCATATATGCCTTTATGTTCTCATCATCATTCATATTTAATACTTCGAACTGAGCTCGACGTGTTTCTAACTTGGCCTCCTTGATCTTAACGTCTCCTTCATGAATGCTCCTTAGTTTGTCCCATATTTCTTTTGTCGTTTTACAACTCATAATCTTTACCAGTTCACTATCCACTAATCCGCACATGATAGCATTATTTGCTTTTGAGTCATTCTCAAACAGTTTCTTACCGGCAGCATCGATTGGAGAAATGGTGGGTATTGTGTATCCACTATCTACTGAATCCCAAATGGCGTATCCCAAAGCACAAAGATATGTCTGCATCCTGAGTCTCCAAAATGCGTAATTAGTTCCGTCAAACAATGGTGCTTTTTTTGATGAGAAACCTTCACCACCTACCATTGTGTCACTTCCAAGATCACCCTAGCCAATTAAGCTTGTTCAGGAACCTCACTCTGATACCAATTTTTAGTCTCACAATGACACTGAGATGGGGGTGAATCAGTGTAGCTCTTTTGAAACTTAAATCTTCAACTCTTAAAGCTGAAACAATGAAAAATTGAAACCAAATAAAGCAAGTATAACAAGATAACATCACACAACACAAGATGTATCGAGGTTCATCGATTTGGATACATCCTCAAAATGACTATTTGTACTCCCATCCAAATCCAGCCTTTGCAAAGCACCAACTTTACAATTAATTTACCAGCACCCACTGGAAGGAGCACCAACCCCTGATTTATCTGCACCAATAGAAAGGAGCACCAACCACTTATGGCCTCTTTGAATGGCGTATTTAAAACCTCAATTTTTTTTTTGTTTCTCCTTCCATGACTGTTCGTTTTCTCCTTCCATGACTGTTCATTTTCTCCTTCCATGACTGTTCGTTTTCTCCTTCCCTTGTGCATGCATGTGTTTTGGTTTCCAAAAAGGCTTTTCATTTCTATTTTGTGGCCCTTCGTTTCCTTTTCTCCACATGGGCATGCGTACGCTTCTTTCCATGTGTAACGACCATCTTAAATGATTTCAAATCATTAAAGATTCCTTATGTAACATTTTGTCTTATTCATTGAATTTTGTCCTTATGTGACAAATTACCTTATTCAATCTTTGATTTATTCCTTATAGGTCCACATCACTATGCAGTCTTCAGTTTCACTATCCTGGTGTTCATCACTAATATTAGACGCACTGTCAACTACTCTGTTCCTTTGGCAAAAATGCAACATGTCGCGATATCGTGACACTTTTGTTTCTCTGCCTGTCTGCCCTTTTGAGTCACAAAAATGCAACATGTCGCGATATCGTGAAACTTTTTTCTCCTTGCTCTTTCTATTTGCTTTGGACCGCAAAAATGCAACATGTCACGATATCACGACACTTTTTCTTTCTTGTTCTTTCTCTTTGCTTTGGACCACGAAAATGCAACATGTCGTGATATCGTGACACTTTTTCTTTCTTGTTCTTTCTCTTCTCTTTTGGCTGTGAAAATTCAACATGTCACGATATCGCGACACTTTTTCTTTCTTGTTCTTTCTCTTCTCTTTTGGCCGCAAAAATGCAACATGTCGCGATATTGCGACACTTTTTATTTCTTGTTCTTTCTCTTCTCTTTTGGCCGTGAAAATGCAACATGTCGCGATATCGCGACACTTTTTCTTTCTTGTTCTTTCTCTTCTCTTTTGGCCGTGAAAAAGTGTCGCGATATCACTACACTTTTTCTTTCTTGTTCTTTCTCTTCTCTTTTGACCGCAAAAATGCAACATGTCGTGATATCGCGGCACTTTTTCTTTCTTGTTCTTTCTCTTCTCTTTTGGCTGCGAAAATGCAACATGTCGCGATATCACGACACTTTTTTCTCCTTGCGGTGTTTTGCTTTTTCTTTGATATTTAGCATATGGGCCACTTCGGTCTTCTTGGAAAATATGCAAAAAGGTGGGTCCCCAATTTTGGGGTACGTTGTGGAGCAGCCACAACATGACAATTTTTTCAACTTTGCACAAACAACCTGTAACAACTTCACCCAAACATCAAAAACATCCTCATAAGCATTTAACATCACTATACATACTCTGAATAACCTCTGAACTCCTGTCCACTGCATCAAACGATCTATCTGACTGTGTTGACAACAATGACAATACTGTCGCTGCACCTTACTCAACAGCCATGTCTATATTATAATTAGCTCCACATCTTTATGCCAAAAATTCTCCCACTACTTGACGCTTTTGTTAATGCTCGTATGGTCTTTTCAATAAATCTCTGTGAACGCACTGCTTCTATTTTATGCATTGCATTACCGCCACCTAGGTCATCGTCTATATCTCTAATCACATTGCCACTTTTGGGTGCTCCTCATTATTATATAGTTAGAGAATATTGTGCCCAACTCGTCTACATGGCTACCCTATTGACAACCCGATGCCTATATCCATGTTGTCATATAATGTTTGCATCTGCATCACTCGTTATATGCCATGTCATGCTTTGTTGTTTGGTTCTTCTCTATGCTGGACGGTGTATACTTTGCACTACCGTTATCGTGAGCTTCTTGTAGTTTTCTTGGCTAGGTCGTTGGTGGGTCTGATTCTTGTCAACCATGTTTTCCACATCGTATCTTCCTACACCATTTGCAATGTCTTCAATCATTACTTATTCTCGATCGCATGGAGTCCATGTCGGACTCATGGGGTCCACATCATAATTGTTCGAGCTCCTTATGGCCCTTAGGCATTGTGTAGACTTACATATCCCATAGCAATTTTTTTGATCCTTGACTGTATTATCATTCCTCCACTACGTGGCATTGCAAAGTGTACACTACTGCTCAGGACTTCGTTGACACTTCATATAATGTCACTACTGCTATCTATCATTTGTTACGATGTATTCCTTTATGAATGCATCCATGTTGTACATCGAAGATCTATCGCTTCTTTTAAAGGGTCTACCCTAGTCCCTAATGGTCAAATAGAGCCCTCTTCATGTTCTGATTCATCTTTGTATGGCATTATCTGTATAGCCCTCTCAACAAATCCTTATTGGCAAGAATATCCCATATGCGACCACGCTATGAATATGATATATCTCCATCACCTAGCATGTCATTTTCTCCATAGAGAACATTTTGTACCTACACAATATATGGATGAAAACATGCTTGATTTTATCCTTTAAGCTATTTATCTTACCATGCAGTCCGATTCATCCATGTCAACATCCAAGCTTTATGCCACTGTTGAAATGTTGAATCTCTACGTGATTTGCATCCAACTTAGCTCATTTGTATTACCGTAGTTGGAGAGGATGGTGAGGTTTCATAGCTCCTATTACAGCCACTGTATCACCAAGCAATGCATTGAGTATGCCGAGTCATATCCCTCTCCATGTCTTCGCCTACTTCCTATTGGTCATCGCTTACCACCTCGTTGATCTAAACTGCTACCAATCTAAAACCTACCCATTTGAAAATATACATTAGCCCATAACTTTAAATTAAGACTAACATAAAAACTCAAAGAAACATTTAATTATTTAAAAGACGAATTAACATTTTATTACTTTTTATTTTTTTAGTTTATAAAACTTTATTATAATATATATATATATATATATATTATATTTTTTTTCATTTTTTATTATTGTTTTTAAAGTTATATATATCTTCACAAGAGGAATGAGTGAGCTGAGGTTTAGCGGGTGCAACAAGAGTGAGGGTTTGAATTTTTTGGGTAGGAATCTCAGCCAAGGTGATAGAGGTAGAGCAGGTACGAAAGGGGCGGGTGGGAACCTCAAGCATGGATCAAGCGAGGATCCAAAGGAAGGCGGTCAGGCTGTGGCAGATTTGGAGGTGGGCATCACACGGGGGCTCGACCCTCCTTAGAAATACCCCGATAAAAAAGATACGAAGGACAATGTGGGGCCCAAGAAGTGGTTGTCTTTTGCTAAGACTCTTAGAGGAAAAAGAAAGGAGGTTCTCTCTCTTCCTCCCCTAGTTCTAGTAAATAATAAAATTTTAGCCCCGACAAGTTCCATGAGCCCTTTTCTTTTAATGGAAGAATTATCCCTAGTAGCCAAGTTTTTGGGAGGTAGGCCGGACATTGAGGCTATCAGGGCTTGGGCGACGGGTAAATGGCAATCGGTAGGCAGCTTGGAGTTGGTAGCTCTAACTCGAGGGTTCTTCATTATCCGTTTTAACAATATGGAGGATGCTAACTACATTTTAATAGGAGGTCCTTGGTTTCTAGGGAAAAGGAGCCTTTTTCTGAGATGATGGGGTGAATATTTCGACCCTAAAAGAAAAATATTAACATTACCCCTATTTGGGTTTGTCTCCCGAGTCTACCTGCCCAGTTCTTCAATGAATATTGGCTGCAGGGCATAGCTAGAACTATAGGGGACCTAATATCCATTGACCATGCGACCTTGGCCAGGATAAGGATGACTCATGCATGAATCTACATAAATGCTAATTTGAATAATGAATTGCCAAGGTTTGTGGAGCTAGAGTATGGAGAATACTATAGAAAACAACCGATAGAATACGAGAACAGACCGACATTCTGTGCAAAATGTAAAAATCAAGGACATCTATGCAATCAGTGCCCTAACCTAACAATGAATAGAGAAAAGTAGAAGCAAGGAATGCTAGATAGAGGAAATTTGAGGAGTTTCCCTGGCAGAGGCGATTTCAATCAGGTAAACTATGTCTACCAAAAAAGAAAAGAGAGGGTGCAGGGTCCCAATAAGACAAAGGAAAACAACAGGTTGTTGGCAACCAAAATACTCAAGTAAGTTCCAATCCTCTAGTTTCAAATAAATTTTCAATTCTATCCAATATGGGAGTAGAAGGATTATCAGAAGACATGGAATCCCAACACCTTTAGGCTAACCTTTTTTACTCTCTCAAATCCCCATCCAATTCAGGATCCTCAAACCCTAATTCTAAAATTACTGTAAGCCCCATGGGAATCACAAATCCAAATCCTAATGCACGATCTCTAGAATCCACATCCAAGTCAGGATCCTTAAAATCCAATGCTAGAAATACTTCAAGCCCAGTGGGCATCCCAAAGCCAAACCCTAATGTTGAAGAACTTAGGAAGAAAGTTGAGGCATTGGAAAATAAAAAATCTCATCTCCCTAACATCATCACTAGGAGCCAAGTGAATCCTACTAAGGGGCCGTCCCGTAGACTAGGGGAATACAAGAAAAAATGAGAATATTTGGATGTAGGGGTGGAGATATGTGAAACTCTTCAGACTGAGGAATATGGCAGTCTGGTTCTACAACAAATTACCTCCCCTAAGTTTAGTCCTAAATAAACTAGGAGCACTATGAAGTCTCCTATAGATTTTGGCAATGAAAAAAAAGAGGGAGAATATCAAATGTTGAGCATAAAAAAATTAAAACTGATAATGACATTGCCAATGGAAAATAGAGAACCTTGTTTCAACAGGTTATTCCGGGTTCTGAAGACAACAAATTAGGAAAACCCCCTCAAGGGAGGGGGAGAGGAATAAATCCCAAACAATCTAAATGAAGTTCCTCTCATGGAACGTGAGAGGCCTCAATGGCCTGCCCAAACATAGGGAAGTCAGTGCAATAAGAAATCAAGTGAATCCAACTATTATCATGTTGCAAGAAACAAAAACTAATGAGATTCAATAAAAAAAAATAGCAAAAATAATCTGGAATCAAGGGGAAATGGTTTGCCAATCAGCTAGAGGAGCATTTGGAGGCCTTATGACTTTGTGGGATCCTCGGATAGTAGAAGGCACCATTATTCAGAAAGATGATAGGGTTATTAGTGTTTTATTTAAGGAAATAAATAGCAACAGGTCGTGGATCCTTTCAAATATTTATGCCCCGACTTCAATTCAAGGGAGAGCTCTACTATGGGAGTACTTAGGCAATCTAAGTGAAATATTCCATAATGTCCCCTGGATTCTGGCTAGGGATTTTAACACTCCTCTTTACCCTTTAGACAAAATGGGTGGAAATGGACCACCTATCAGGAGCATGGATGAGTTCAATGACTTTGTGAACTCCAACATGTTGATGGATGTAAAACTTAGAGGAGTGAATTATACCTGGAGCAATCGACGGATAGGGTGTCATCTCATTCAAGAAAGGCTTGATAGGTTTTTTCTATCAAAGGAGGCTACAACTTTGTTCGATGATTCTACCCTACAAGCCCTTCCTAAAATTTCCTCTGATCATAATCCCATTTTTTTGGAGATCCCTAACTCTTTGTCCTTCAAGAAACCTTTCAGATTTCAATCTATGTGGATCAAACATTCCAGTTTCAGAGATAACTTAAGTCAGTGGTGGCAGCAGCCTGTCAGGGGTAGTGCAACTTTTAAACTTGTTGGAAAATTAAAGTTTGTTAAGGAAAAGCTTCGAAATTGGAACAAAGAGGTCTTTGGGAACCTCTTTGAAAATAAAAAATAGGTTGTTGAAAGTTTGAAGATAATTGATCAGAGGATCCAACATGGTGATGCTGATGAAACTACTAGGCAGGAGGAACAAACAAAACTAGCAGAGTTTCATAACATTTTGGCCTGTGAGGAAATCTATTGGAGGCAAAAATCAAGGGCTCTTTGGTTGAAATATGGAGATTCAAATTCCAAGTTTTTTCACATCACCATGCTTAGAAACAGAAGCAATAAAAAGATAATTTTTTAAAAAAAAGCAGATGGTTCTATTACTCAAGAACAAAAATAAGAAAGGAGGCAATAACTTATTTCAATTCTATCCTTGGTCAGGAATCACAGTGCAATGAGGAGGCCAAATATATTCTCTTGCAATCCATTCCTAGCATAATAAATGAGGATATAAACCTTAAGCTTCTAGCTCCCTTTTCTGATGAGGAAATTAAGTAAGCCTTGTTTAGCATGGAGCCAGACAAAGCCCCGGGACCCGATGGCTTTCCCCCTCATTTCTATCAAGATTTTTGGGACATCGTAAGTGAGGATGTAATTTTTGCTGTCAGAGAATTCCAAGAAAGCAATCATATCCCAAAAGGTATCAAATCTACTTTTATTTCTCTAATTCCTAAGAAGCAAACCCTTGAATCTATGGCTGACTTTAGGCCAATCAGTCTGTGCAATGTTTCTTACAAGATCCTAACTAAAGCCATTGCAAATATAATGAGAAATATTATGCCCTACATCATAGATCCATGCCAGGGAAGCTCTGTCCAGGGCAGGTCAATCTTGGATGGAGTTATCACAGTTCATGAAGCTCTGCACTCTACTCATAAGACTAACAGGTCTATTTTTGCCCTCAAGCTTGATATGAACAAAGCATTTGACAGGCTAAATTGGGACTTTATGATTGTTGTCCTCCTTAAGTTTGGTTTTCACCACCAATGGGTTAATTTGATCAAATAATGTATTTCTAAAGCATGGTTCTCGATTCTAGTTAATGGAACAACTATTGGTTACTTTCAAAGTCACAGAGGAATTCGACAAGGGGACCCTATCAGCCCCATGTTATTCATCATTGTGGCAGAAGCTTTAGGCAGAACCATAAAAAATACTTGCAGTTCAAGGCTAATATCGGGAATCAAGGCAACATCTCTCACTAGGGTTGTTTCTCACCAACAATTCATCGATGATACCCTTATATTGACTAAGGCATCAGTGGTTGAGGCCAAAATAATTAAATACATCCTACAACTCTACGAGGACGTTGTTGGTCAGAAAGTTAATTTTAGTAAAAGCAAGTTATATTTCTTGAACACCCCCATTCAGAGGCAAGGAAGGATTGCAGAAATTTTAGGGTGTGATATAGCAAACCTCCCCACTTTGTATCTTGGTCTCCCTCTTTTCATTGGTTCTCCGAGAGAGTCAATGTGGGACAGGGTTATTGAAAGAATTAAAAAAAAAACTTGCTGGATGGAAAGGTCATCTTCTATCTCAAGCAGGAAAGTTGACCCTCACTAAGGCCTCTCTTCAGAGCATTCCAATCTATTTCCTCTTCATTTTCAAAGCCCCTGTGAAGGTTTTCCAGAAAATTGAGAAACTCCAAAAAGAATTTTTATGGACTGGATCAAAGGAGAAAAAAAGGATACACCTTGTAGGATGGACCAAAGTGTGCAGACCCAGGGAAAATGGGGGCTTAGGTCTGAGGAGAATTGCTCATATAAATTTAGCTTTACTAGCTAAGCAGGTGTGGCATCTCATTTCTGGTGAAGAAAATGAATGGACAACTATCATCAAACGAAATTATCTTCAAAATATGGAATTTCTAAGTGACTCAGTTCCAATCAAAGGTTCTACTTTTTGGAAAGCAATTCTTAATTGTAAGGAAATCATCAAAAAATGTTTAATATGGGTTTTAGGCAATGGTGAGAGGATAAATTACTGGAATGACAGGTGGGCTAAGGATGAACCACTGACGCAATATCCTAACTTAGCCCGAATCAGAGATATCACGAAAGAAATCATTGGCAGAAAAGTCTCTGATTATATGGTTGAGGACAGAGGTAGAATGAAGTGGAAACAAATAAGAATTCAGGGATTTCAAGCGGAATCAAATGATCTTTGTAACATTCTCGAGAAACAGTTTATCCCCATGAGACCCAAGGAAGATCAAGTGACCTGGGCTCCTACGAAAAACGGGTAGTTCACTGTTAAATAAACTTACAAGCTTCTGCTTGATGACGAGGATTTTGTCCTCCAAAAGGACTTAGTTTGGATAAAAAATTTAATTCCAAAAATTGTAGTCTTTTCATGGCTAGTTATCCAAGGAAGAATTCTAACCATTGATAATATGATGCGTAAAGGTATTTGTATCACTAATCATTGTTATCTGTGCAGGGCTAATTGGGAGACCATTTATCACATTTTCCTTGAGTGCCCTTTTTCCTTGACTGTCCTAAGTGGGGTTTTTTAGGCCTTCAATATTTCATGGGTTAAACCAGCCATCGTACTTGATTTGTTCGTCCAGTGGCCTTACCCCTTTTCAAGCCAAAGACTTAGATACATGTGGAAAATTTGTCTCAATCACTATCTTTGGCAGGTGTGGTTAGAAAGGAACCATAGAGTCTTTAATGAGTCTATCCATGATCATCAAACTATCATTGCCAGGATCCTATCCTTTGCCAACGAGAATTTGAACCTTATCCCTTTTGATAGATGTAAACCTCATCTGCAGGAGACCACGATTGCTCAATATTTAAGCTTAACCTTGTTAGATGAGTCTGTGCCTAGGGTAGTCAACCCCAGAGCCAATGTTAAGTGGTCTCCACCTCCTACGGGTTGGTTTAAGCTTAATTTTTATGGAGCAACTAAGGAAAATCTTGGTAGAGTAGGCATTGGTGGCATTGTGCGAGATCATAATGGGAATATGATGCTTGCATTTTCTGAATATTTGGGAACAAGGAAGAACAACGAAGCTGAAGCTAGAGCTATGTGGAGAGGCCTTCAAATGACTCAAGACTTAGAAGGCAATTTTATCATAGAAGGAGACTCTATGCATGTTATAAATCTCCTCAATAATTGGAAAACACCTCCTTGGAGGATTAAAACAATTGTTGAAGAGGCTAGGATCCTTTTCCAGGGAAGACAGGACAAAAAATCCCAACATGTCTTTTGGGAAGCTAACAAAATTGTTGATAAGCTAGCCAATTTGGGTGTCGATGGTGACGAAATTTTCAAATGGGAACATGGTGTCCCGAGTGAAGTAGAGGAGCTTATTCAACAAGAATTCCAAGAATGATAGTCAAATTTACCAACAGGGAAGGCACTGTAAGTTCGAAGGCTAGGAGTATTCCTGTCTCTTTTTTGAATTGGACTCACAATAAAAATTATCTGAGTTGTCAATCTTCATGGATGTTGCTTGGAAATACCACAAAGACTAATGGGGACAATCACATGTCAGATAACATGGCTCCTAGTCATCTTAGTAATTTGAGGTTGGTTGATAATCACAAGGAAGGAAAGAAACAACAATATAAGACTTCGAACCAAAGCCACGTGGACCACCAGATAGCCACCACCATAAATCTAGCTAGCAGGTTCACTTCTCCAAGGCTGATTGGCCAAGATAGTATGTGGTACCAAAGCATGTCATATATGGAAGAAAGCAATTACCAAATAATTATTAAGAGTAACTATCAATACAGAGCTTGTGGGAGTTTTTTTCAGTACTCTGCTATGTGTGTCTGCAACTTTTTGTTTCTCCATTGTCTCAAGGAAGGGATCCGTGTCTGTTTATTTTTTGTAATTATGATGCATGTGTGTTTTCTCGGGGTATACCCAAAATGTTGTATGGGAAGTTTCTTTTTGATAACAGGCTATGTGCCTTACCGGATGTAATGGCTTTGGCGGCATGTAGATTTTACATATATAGGATCCTTAGTAAGGATATGTTCATCAACAACCCTGGGCTGATTTTTGTAAAAGGTTTTGGGTCAACTTGTAAAACCCAGTATTAATGCTATAGTATCTTATCTACCAAATATATATATATATATATATATATTTTGTTTCTTTTTATTATTATTATTATTTGTTAAGTTTATATATATATGAGACATATATATACCTAAACTTATTTTTTTCTTTTATTTTTTTTGTTTATTTAATCAATTTTAAACATTTAAATTAATTTAATTTAAACCTTAAAATCTAACCTAAACTAAAACAATGGCACCCACACTAAAAAGGAAAAAAAACCCAATAAACATACATAAAGCATTAAAAATAAATAAATCAAAAGGAGACCCCCACCCATATAACATGACACTTCAAGACACAAGGAGACCTTACCAAGCCAAGGACACTTGAAACTACAACACAAGCCATGTTGGTAAGAACCTACGAGAATACCACTCACAGAAGGGGAAATCTCCTAGAACTCAAATTCAAAAGGTGGGTCCCCAAATTTTGGGGCTACGTTGTGGAGCAACCACAACAAATGGTGACTCTGCTAGGAAATGCTCTTGAGAATTTCGGGTGAAGAACCCAACCTAAAATGAGAACACAAAATGTCAGCGAAATAAACATTATTCAACGATGTCCCGAGAAGATGGGGGTAAATAGTCTTAAATGAAATCAACTAATCCATCTGCTTTTGGTCAGTGTGTGGAAAAGTGATTCAATCCTATATTTTTGAAAATCCTCCATATTCCATCATCCTTTTTTGCATTAGGCTATGAAGTATCGCTCATAACAAAATGACTATAGACAGAGCCCCACTGCCAATCAAGCGTCCATAGCCCCGGTGGGGTTTACCTAACTCACCCCTGTGTTTTCTTAACACTTTGCAAAGCCTTTCCTTTTACTCGAGCTATATCTAGATAGAGCCCTACTATCGGTTAAACATCCATAGCCCTAGTAGAGTTTATCTAGATCTTGTGATTGATTTGATCAAGCTTTTGATTCCCATTCTCTTTTTATTATTATTTTTTTTTTCATATTTTTTTTCAAAAGAAAAACCTTGCAAAGCTTCAAGCATCACTAGGGTTAGGAAGCCTACAAGTGGAGCGTATTGGATTTTTGCCTAGGGTTTCAAATTAAGATAACTTCATCCTTCATAATTCTAGAAATACCATTTAATGCATGTGAGTTACATGTGGAGATCTAGCAAAATCTTTCATTATTCCACTTTTCACCATCTTAGTCCCAAAATCTGAGCATGATCACCAAATAACTCATCCCCATTTTCTCGGGTTCACCTATTTTCAGTTTAGACACTCCAACCTACTAAACCAAGAAACACCAAAATGGTCCAGAGACCAAAAGTTAGTGACCATAAAAAATGACCTCAAAACAAGGGCACAACCCAAAACACAAAACTACACAAAACACAAATCAAAATCTAACTTAACGTAAACTGACAAGAACACAAAATCAAAACATAAAAACAAAAACCCAAAACCGAAACATGAAAACCAAAAATATATACAAATATGCAATATGATACAAGATTATGCAAGGTTTGAACTATCCCTTCCCTATATCCCAAACATGATTAGCACATTTCAAAAGACATGTAAGATGATACACATACCAAAATTCACAAAAATCCAGCCCAAGTAAAGTTAGGACAAACCATGCAACACATTTCATCTTGCCTCCCTTACCCCACCAATTCGATTTAGTTCCATTAATGATCTTATGGGTGAGATTCAAATCATCAAATTGATTAGACAATAATTGATTTTCAATTCTTTCTGTTCATTCCTTAATGTGTCAATTTCACAATTTGATTTATCATTTAGAATTAGGCTATCCTTATACAAAATGAAGTTTTTTAAACAAGAGCCTATTTCTAAGAATTTCAAATCCAATTCATTATTCATGTTTTTAGGCCAATAAAATTTATGCAACCACTTGTAAGCATCTAGGATATTTACTAAATGATGATCATCATAAATTTCTATCTTAGATCCCATTATCAGTTATTAATAAATTTGATTCAACAATTCAAGGGCATCATCTTCTTTTTCATTCATCAAAGCAATCTTATTAAAGGTGTAAGTAGAAATTAATCCTTGTTCTTCATTCACCTTCACTGGCATTTCATCATAGACATCATTCAAATCCAATAAAAGGTTATACAAATTTTCACTTGAAGCTTGGATGTTTGGACACAAAAGGTTAGGTTCTACCTTTTGTACATTTTCATTTACCAAAACTTGATGAATCATTATGATTTCTTCTTTATCATCTTGTAGTCTTTCATCTTCATTGACTACCTATGCATCAAACATACCAAAATTAGACACCCAATTGAAAATATGGCAATCCTTTTCAAATCTTAAATCTTGTTGGTCAAAGTGTGTGTCAAGTAATCCATCTTCATGATCAATACCTTGAGTTGCTTCAAATAGATCAACCTCTTTGTCATTTGGTTCCAATTCTTTGTTAATCATCCATGATACTTCCTCATTTGAATATTCAAAATAATCATGCGAATTTGTATCCAAATTTTTAGTCTCCCAAAATGAAAGAGAAGGTTTTACCTCTTCCTCATCCAAAACAGATGAGTCATAAGAAACATTCACCATTTCTTCCATTTTTATTTCAACAAGATCTTCAATGAATTCATGTTCAACATGATCTAATTTGGTAACTTTCTCTATTATCGCACATGCAATATCCTCATGTGAAATGATGACTTTAGCATCCTGTATGTCAAGTGGAATAGAATTTTCATCTATAGCAGTAAGAGAAAATAACACATATTCATATCTTCCCCAACCATTGTAAAAATTGTCATCCAAATTCGTGGGATGAAACTCTATGGTATCTGTGACATGATATTTTGATTTCTCTATCAATTATTTTTCTTCTTTGTCCTTGGTAGTAGGATTGTTCTCATATTCCAAAATTTGATGAGATTTCAACCCCTCTTCCAAAACAACCTTAGATTGTACAGGACTATCTTCTTGTGAGAAGATGATTGTGTTATCCTGCATATCAATTGACACAAATGGTTCATTATAAGGTTTAGAGTGAGCATATTCATCCAATTTATTCCAAGAATCATAGTAATCATATTCGAAAATCAAGTTGTGATACAAAACTATTTCTTCAACATCTTCCAATTCATCAACGTGTTTCTCATAAAATTCACCTTCACCTTCCTTAGATGGTTCAATAATTTCTAAAATTGGGCTACTCATTGAATTCAAGTTTGCAAGACTATCACAATCCACATTTGTAACCCATGATTCCATTTCATCACAATTTTGAGGGTGAGAAATTTCTTGATCATGAGTTTCAAGCATCTCATTCAAAATGTCTTCCGAGAACCAGTGGTGAAATTCGATTATTTCTTCCAATTCACTTATTGATTCTCTTTCAACTTCAATTTCAACCACTTTATTCAATTCTATGGTAGGTTATGTCCTATCACATACCTTGAAGCTAATTAGATTTAGGACACCTCCATAATATGAATACTCATGCACTTCTAGAAATGAACCCATCTCTACCTAATCATCATTGTTGGATGTTGGCTTGGCAACTTGCAGTTCCTCTTGGATGATATCTAAGGTGGTTATAATATTTGGACATTCAAATTCATCCCCTTGATCATTCACCTTAGGCATAATTGGAGTGGAGGGTGCTACATTAGATGGTTGGTGTAGGTTGGCATCAATAACTCCAAAAGAACAATCTCTCATGGGGATATGTTGTACCTCCACTTGTTGTTGTTCTACCATTATTGCGATCTCATAAATTCTATGCAAATATGGGTCATCAAGATTTTACCTCAACCAGTGTAGCAAGTATAGGAGGTATGGCTCCCATGTATACTTGAATAGCTTCCTCTTTTGTTATGTCGTAATGTTCCAAAACTTCATTGCACAACCCATAGAACCTATTATTAAATTGACTCATGGATTCATTAGGTTTTTTGCAGATAGAATCAAATTGATTCTTTAACACAACAAGATCAACTCGATTTCCAACATGGTCAAGAAACATTGCTTCTAATTGAGCCCATAAAGTGATGGAAGCTACAGGAATATTGATAAATCATTCATGCGCAATTTTATCCAATGCGTGTGAAAATAGTTCACATCCAACATCTTCATGCATTATTTGGACTAGACTCATATAGTATTTGAATGCATGAATGTGTACTTCATTTGAACTAGTTCCCTCCTACCTAAATTGAGATAGATAAGGCACACAGTCCATAGGAACCTTATGTGAAGGCCCAAGTATGTTTAAAGGACTACTTGTCATCATTGGAGTAAATCTTGTAATAGTCAAGGAGATATAACTTTAGTAGCAATTTGTTTAGTCAAGTAAAACTATCTTGCAAAGAAGTGACTAACAAATTTTAAATGAATAAATCATAAATATCATCATGTTAGCATCATCCAAAAGATATGCATCAATCAAACCATGACATTAAAGAACATTCTAAAATTTACAAAATGGTTAATATTAACACATAATCAAATAGATTATGTTAGAATCAATGAAAGTGATCAACAAAATCTCATTAGTCAAGACCAATGTCTTTGAATAAATATTTCAAGTAACATGAATAATTTAGCATCTAAATAGCAATAAAATAAATCAATTCAAGACCTTCTAGCTCCCAAAGTGTTGAGTGTTAAAAGAGGCCAAAGATGCTAATCAATTGGACTTGAAATATTTAGCAATATAAAACTCTTGAGTAACCATGAACAATATAGCATTTAAAACCACAATGAATTGTTTAGCATAAATAAAATAAAGTAAACCAATTCAAGCCCTCCTTCTAGCACCAAAATATTGAGTGGTAATTTTTCCCAATTGCAAAATCACATTCTCCCCCTTAGGATTTTGATCCCAAACCCTCTCTTGCAAAGAAGTAAAAAAAAAAAACTTCTCCAAGGTCTCTGCTATATTAGCATTTGAAAATGTGTATTAGTAAACTCAATAAAGATATATCAATTAAATGCTAGGAACACCTTAATGAATGCAAGTAACTGTTAACAAGGGGCATGTTTTGGTTCATTTTACCATGCTAAATTAATGGTTGTTCATGATACCTAAATAAAATCAAATGTGAATTGGCCCTCATATGACCACGATGTAAGTTTTAGTTCCTTTTATCTTGAAATATTTTAAGGTAGATTTTACCTTCATTTATTAAGTAGATTTAAACAAGTTTTGCCTTGCATTAAATCCTACTTTAAAACGTGAAGTAGAAGATTAAAACCCATATTAAAACATGAGTTTCAAATGATGAAATAATTCCCTTTAAATGTAGTTCCTTATCATGACAATAAATATAGGCTTTGATATAATTAATAAATTATCCCTCTTTGATGAAATTAATTTTCACAAAGAGAGATATTTATTGCATGGTCTTGAAATGTCATTATTAATTATCCCTCTTTAATGAAATCATAATTTTCATTAAGAAGAAATAATTTAATGCTTTAAAACACTAGATTTTGATATAATGATAAATTACCTCTCTTTAATGAAATCAAAATTTTCATAAAGAGAAGGTGCATTTATTGCTCCAAAATGATAGCTTATGGGAATGTCAATAAAATTTGCCCCCCTTTGATGAAATTGAAATTTTAATAAAGGGAAGTTCATTTTATGTTTGCAAATGAAATATGAAGTTGAAAAAAATCTGATTTGGCTTCAAAATGTAAAAATGAAATTTCAAAATCATAAAAAAATTTGCATAAAATAGCAAATTTAAATAATTTTTATAAATTCGAAATGACTCCAGAATAAAAACGTAAATGTTCAAGATGAAAATTTGAAGTTCATTCTACGCATACATGCAATTATTTTTGGATTTTGAAAAATTTTCAATTTTCATTTTAATCTCTAAAAAATAAAAAATAAAATCTGCAAAAAGAAATAAAATAAAAAATATATAAAAATGAAAAACTAAATTGCTGCAACCCGAATTTCTCCACAAACCTTACAAGCATTAATTTTCTGCATAAAACCAGTATTAGAGTGACCCAAATTAACACAATAAACGTCTAATATGGTGTAAGCTTCTAAGGAAAGGGTGCAATAAACTGGAAATAAAACACATTAACCATAAAAAATGCATTGAAATATGCTATATCTCCATTATATTGCAAAAAAAAAGGTATTCAATGTTTACAATGTGTGCAAAAAATTTACCCCTAAAATAGGCATCATGTGGTGAAAATGCAATCCAGCGATTTGGCAAAAACATTCAGAAATCTGGCCTCCACCATGGTCCAACTAGGTCCTAAAAAATCCAGCCCTTGTGCTTGCATTTCAACTGGTTTTTAAAGTTTTCCAAAAACTCTTGGTTTCATTTTTCTCTTGCTGGTTCATCTCCTTTTCTGTTTGTTTCTATTTCCTTTTTTCTCATCATTTTCTATTCCTCCATTTTCCACCGCTTGTTTCTATTCATTCCCATTTTGTTTGTCATTTGATAACGTCTTGTTCTTTATAATTATATGCCATATATATGATGTTGTATAATGCTTTGACAGGAGGTGTGATAACCAAATAATTAATTATAACCATCGTCTCATGTTGGACAAATGGCATGCTCATGAAATTAGCTTAAATATTTGATTAGAACACATTTTATATTATGCACATATAACCTAACATTGACCATCCTTTCATGATCCAGACACGCCACGCTTAGCTTATCATAGCATTATGGCTTCCTAGACCAAACTGTCTGCACATCATCCATTGTGGGGTCCATTTGGGCCAAGTTGTTCATTGTGAAACCTGACGCCACATGTTTAAGAGATAAAAAAAGTTCTTTATCTATTGCTTCGTTCTACTTGGCCTCCATGTAGCTGTTGGTCATCAAATCTGCCCCAGGAAAGGATTTTGGGAAGTGTACGCGCCCTAGACCTGGACCAACATTGAAAGGCCGAGGGGAAGAGATGCCCCTCGTGCCAATCTCCGGAGAAAGGCCGGCTCCTTTACTAAACTACTTGGTGTTTTTGAGACAAGAGTGCGGGAAAGAGATAAAAATAGTAAGGGTGCAGGAAAGAAATAAACAGGGTAAGGGAAGAAATATTGATGGATTTAAGTGGGAAAGAACCAACAGCACGATTACTGGCTAACAGCTTGAAATAGCAGCAATAAATACCAAGAATAAAATGAAATGAACGCAATACTAGCCCTCCTATGTATCCTCTGGACGAGTTCCAGGATTACCCTCCCCTTTACGTCGAAATCCAGAATTCAGAATTACGACGACTAGGAAATGAGTGAATATAACAGAAACACTATCCACAGGCAGCATACAAGAGAACTATTACAGCGTTTTCTCCCCTATGTATCCTTCGGGAAAATTCCAGGGTTCTATCCCCAATCGCACACCTAAATCCAGAATGCAGAATTACAGTATGCAAATGAAGAAAGAAATAACAAAAATAATCACAGAAGGCAGCATACAAGAGAGAAATTAAGCCCGAAGCTCTTTAGTATTAATCGCAGGGATTCAAGTTACAACAGCTTTCTAGCAGAAAGTTCCCCCCTTTTTCATTACAATGCCTGGGTTTTTATAGAGGACCCGACCCTCTGAGCCATCAATGCACAAAATGGAGGAGTACATCCTCGAAAATCTGAGAAGTCGGCTCCCGTAGCTCCCGTGACTGAGCTCTCAAATCCTTTTCTATAACTAGCAGCTGCGACCGGGTCAGCCGGGGAAATTCGCATTTATGAGCCGCCTGACTCGTCCTAGGCTTCTCCGGGTGCGGAGCTCGAGTGGCCGCCATGTCCGTCGGGCTCTCCTTCTGAGGCCGATACCTCTTTTCAGATTGCTAAAAATGAGCAACGAGTTCACCGGGCACGTAAAAATTCATTTATGAGGCACTTGATTGCCTCGGAAAAATACCTGGCTTGGAGTGCGTGCCCTTGAAGCGCTTCGCCGATTTCTAGTTCGCGACCCTGCTTCGCAATGGATGTAAGCCGAAGCAGATCCATCTCCCTTGGTTATGCACTTCGCACGAAGGAGCTTCGCAAAACCGCTTCGGGGATGTAAAATGCCGAAGTAGATTTCTCTCCTCAAGACGGGGCTCTCCATCTCTCGCTGCTTCATCGAGAAGGCATGTCAAAATTTGCTTCGCGAGGTTCTCTGCCCGAAGTGGATGCTTCACTGATGGGCTTGTCAAAACGCCTCACCGCGAACCTTCTTCAAAACTGTGGTTCGGGAGGTTTTTGGCCGAAGTGCAATTCTGCCTTGGAAAAATGTTTTGCTCTTTACGGACCGCTACTGCTTCGGGTGAAAGCGCCTCGCACGAAAGCTATCCGAAGTAGATGCTTCGCAATGACTTTGGGCGAAGTAAAAATGGTTCGCCAGTAGGGAGGCCCGAAGTGGATGCTTCGCTGATTTTTTAGCGAAGCAGTTTTCCAATGCTTGAACTTTTTGAATCTGTCTTCCTTTTCTTGCGAAGCTCTTAAACTTAGCTTGCTCAGTAGCGAAGCTCTTGTATCTCCATTCTATGTACAAGGGGGATGGCAATGAAAGCCAAAATTGCTGCAATACTTAAAAATTTTTTCTACAAACAAGGGAACAAATAAAAAGAAACACTTTACAAAATTTTTGATTTTACTACCCCTCTAGGCAATGTGACAAAATTGTCAACATTCTTGGTGGCTCGCGGGGCAACGAGCTCGCCTCGGTGCAAGAACCCTCAGCCTTAATCCATTGGGCCAGAGTTACCTCCAGACCCTTCTCCTTTTTCTCTTTTGGGGGTGCTTCCACAACTTCTTCTTCTTCTTCTTCCTCTTCTTCCTCTTTCGGCGAGGCTTCCTGTTGCGGTGGTGGGGGAAGGCGATCATGGATGCGTTCCATGGTTCGGCGAACATGAGCCCAGGCGCCTTTCTAGAAAGGCTCTCGGTCTTGTAGTGCTTTGACCAGAACATGGAACCGATCAATTTGCCCTATGTCGGCATGTTTAGCTCTTGTGCTCAGATCATTCAGGCAGGCCGCGATTTTGCAATGTCTCAGGATGAAATCTGTGACTTGCCCTTCTGTAATTGGCTCCTCCCACTCGTCTATCTCTGAGACGTCGCCTTCAAAATGGAGCCAAGCCGGCTTGAGTTCTTCCTTAGTCAAAAGGTTCCCATCATCATCAGTGAAACTTGGGAAACCTAATGAAGAGAGATCTTGAAAGTACCCCAGTGATGTGCGTTGCTCGTGTTCAAATACATCCATGAGGTCCTTCGCCTTCTGTGCTTTCCTCACCTTGGAGAAGAAGGCGTGGACCGTGGCTTGGGCTGTGGACCAATCTCTGGTTGTCCGGCTCATCGCGGTGACCTGCAAGTCCTGATATTTGATACTTTGGACCTCAAAAGCCAGTTTGAGTCGGCTTCTAATTTTTTGGATGATCTCATCTACTATTGGCCCTTCTTGAGCAGCGGCATACTGGGCTTCGGTAATGTAAGTCAAAATTGACAGGGCACTGGAGGCCCGAGATCTGAAGTTCTTGAGCAGGTGCGAGCGGATTTCTTTTATTCTGCCTCTATCAAACAGCTCCAGGCTCTCTTTTTCGTACAACTGCTACTGCATCTGCAAGATCTTGCTTTCAAATTCTTTGGCCTTTAGATCAGCCTCGGCCTGTATCTTGCTTTGATTTTCAGTTGTACCCTGCAGTTGTTCTACTTGTTGTTTTAAGGCGTCTACTTCCTTTTTCATCATCTCGCACTGCTTCTCCGCGTCTTCTAGCTTAGAGCGGGTCCTGGCTAGCTCCTCCTCCAACTTGATGTTGGCGCTCTCTGCTTCAAATCGGTGTTGATTGGCGATATTTGCATGTGCGCGGAATGTTTCTATTCTCACATGCATAGATGCAGATTCATTATCTACATCTAAGTGTTCCAGGTCCTTGGACTTCTCCTGATAGTCGTAATCTGTTGGAGTCATCTCGTCCAGAGGTTTTTGGACCTTGGGGACCTTTTTCACCTTATGCAACTTTCCGCCTTTCAAGTCAAAAACAATGCATTTTTCTACTTTGGCCAGAGAGCGCCCTCTCTTTTTCCTCGCCTCCTTCAGCATCTTATCTGTGTTCTGCCGGGCTTGGAGCAGCTTTTCTGCCAGGGGACGTTCCTTAATCATAGCTAGTTCCATTTCAAATGAGGTTGGGTCTCCAGCCAAGGGGGTGAACAAATACAATGATTGTATAGGGGATGCCTCACCAGTGGGTTCGGCGATGGGTGTGGTGGGAGTTTCGATGAGAGAGACAATGTCATGCATGACGGGGGAGAGGGAGACGGGGTTCGGAGTTGGAGTACTACCTTCGCCCTGACTGAGAACCAAGGGAATGGTGGCGTGGGCGAGCGAAGTAGTATCGATGGACTTGTCCCGGCCTGACGACTCGAAGGGGGTGGATATGCTTGTGAGGCTAACGGGATCACGAGGCAAACTCGTGGTAGCGAAGGGTACCATGTGATGGGGTGACCGAACTTTTGAGAGAGAGGGAGACTGATGGGGACCTTCGGTCGGGACCATGGTGGACATGCCTTGAGAAACCAAGGTGAAGGGTGAGGAGTGCGTACCTGCGTGCTCTCCCGATAGAGCAGAAGTAGTGGCTTCCTGCGTGGTCGACTCTTGTTCCTTTTCAGCTTCGGTACTTCCGACCTCCATGACTTCTTCTTCAAGGCCCCCTTCTTGTTGGAGGAGTTCCTCCACATCGATGACGTCTACTTCCGAGACTACCTCGGCCCTTTGCGACGTTGTCCCTTCAACATTTACCTCGGCTGAGCTCATCACAGGCTGTTCGCTAGAAGCACCTGGAGGTTTAGTACGTGGTCGCTTCGGATGGGTTGGAGGCACTTGAGCTTGCTCCATCTTCTTTCTTTTTCTTTTCTCCCCCTTCTCTGATTGCTGCGTCGACCCTACGGCGCTCGTGTCATGGCTTTCCATAGGTTCCTGAGGCAACTCTTGTGGTGTCGCCTCTGCCTCCTCCTCTTCCTCTTGTTCGGAAGCATCGTCGGCTCTCCTTGGGCTTTCGCCCGAACCTGGGGCACTAGGGGGGATGAAGTCGGTGAAGGAGATGGGCTTCCAAGACCCAGCGTTGGCTTCGTAGTAAATTGCGAAGTCTCTATCTATCTCCAAGAGTCCGTATGATTTCATCTTCTGACGGTGGACTCTCATTATCCACCACTCCTTCAATTGTTCTTCGCCCCAACCCTTCAATTCTTCCCTCAAGTCATCTTTCATTTTCTTCCAAAATGTGGAGTCTGGGCCCGGGAAAGGGTGCCGAACTGGATCATACTCGACTTCCATGGAGTAAAATTCATGCCAAGGAGGCAAGGTTTTCATTCTTTCCAGATGCCACTCCAAATCTCTCCCATTGGGGTTGTTCCTTTGTTCCACTATCTTCGGGTGAGGGCATACATGAAAATTTTTGAATCGGAGGTGATCCCTCATCACCCCCAAGGGGTCGTAACACCACCGTTGAGGAATTTGCAGCAAACCAAAGTCGGCAAGCTTCTCCTCCAAGAATACATGCTGCTTTAGGGCAAACACCTCAATTACCCCCATTTTGAAAGGGAAGTCGCATGTGTGCGCCCATTTTCGGCCGTGGCCATAGATAACATTTGTCGCGTCGCTCTGTCGAGCGACCTCCAACGCGAACTGGTATTCAGAGGGGTAGACGGGTAGCAGGAAGGGCTTCCCCGTGAATCCGAACAAGCGAATCACAAGCCCTTGCATCAATTGAAAGACGTCTCCCTTTTCCTCCTTCACCACTTTGTCCCTTAGACTGATAGGCACCCGAGGGCAAGAACCCTTCAACAAATGAATAGCAGGTCCTAGAAACTGCTGATTAAAAGAATAATATGACTCCGTCCTCGCCAGGAGGGGAGTCCACTGATACACCGGTAGAGGAGCTCCGTCCTTGCCGCTTGAAGAAATGGCAATGTGGGGGAAATGCTTATGTACATGATAGAAAAATAACCAAACCAGGAAAGAGCAAGGTCCAAAGTACTGGCCCGTCCCAGAATTCTTCATGCTGGTTAGCCGCGTGTGCAAGGTCCGAGCCACCCATTCTGCCCAGTCGAAGAAGACCGGGTTTGTGTTTGGCCTTGACGAATCTGGGGCATAAAACTCCCCTCGTGAAATACATTCGGCCAATGACACTTGCCAGGGGTGCACCGAAGCATCAGTTGACAGGCCCGTGACCCACGCAATGATGGAGAAGATGTCCGTGCTCTTGAAATCCGTCAAGGGGCGAGGCATCTGAGGAAGCTTGCCTGAAGGGAGCCCGTCCTTGAGGTTCTCGCTCAAAAATTTTATGATATAACTGGAGCTGGTGAACCTCTCCATTTGTTCGCTCAAGATGACATTGCGAACAGAATAACCCTTGGGCGGCCCTTGTTGGGGCGCGAAAGCTCCTTGCACATCCTCTTTTAAAATTGTAAACAATTTATTGCCCGCGGCGTCCAACACTTGTCTGGTGGAGGGCTGGTAGTTTTGCGTGATGGCACAGATCAATTCGGGACAATGGTGTGCGGGCGGGGTCAGATACCAGTATATCTATGAATAATAAGCGATGGCTCTCTTGTTCTCCGTGGAGAGTCTACTTTTCATGAACTCGATAGTGTATCGGAGTTCGGCCACGCTCTTTGAAAGTGCAATGTCCCTTATTTTCTCCCACCCATCAATTGGTGGCTCTTCAAGTTGTTCTTCTTCTGAATCCTCTCTTTCCTCCACAGCTTGCTTTTTGGGCGGAGGTTGAGGTCGACCCTCTTTGGTCTATGCTTTTTCTCCTCTTTGCCCTTCTTTGTTTTCTCTGGGCCTGCTACCTCGGGCTCCTTTCTCTTTTCCTTAGAATTCTTCTTCCCCATTCTGGATATAGGCGACAGCAGAGTTTTTGATGCAGAGGGCTTCGATGCGAAGAACGGGGGAAATGCAGGCTATTAGCGAGGGCTCTTAATCTTGCATTAACAGTTGGCGAACACCCCTTTTACTGCTAAGGCTCACGTTTTATAGCCTTAAAAGGCAACTACCTCAATTTATGGCGCCTGCCAAAATTAAATTCGCAACTCGGACGGAGGAGGTCGTTTTGCCATTTGATTGGCTTCACGGCGGCGTGGTACGTGGGCCCATGTGTTTCGATGATTTGCCCAGCATTGGAAACTTAACCCTCTGCCACCTCGTACCTAGGCGTGAGCTTTTCTCATAACTGAATCCTCTCGGGATGTGCCCCGCCACCTTTGCATTAAAATCACCTGCCTCGAACGTTCCCTAGGTTGCCGTCGGCGCGTCTCTCAAGACACGTTTTAAATGCTCCCCGCCTTGTGCGTTGTTGGTTTGGCGAAGTGGAAGCCGGCGCTAAAGATACTTCACGGTGAACCTTCGATGTGAGCTGATTTTCTATGCTTCGGGCCCGAAGTAGTTTTACCTCGCCACGTCACTGCTTGCTTTGCGGAAGGTTAGCCTCCGAAGCTTGTTCCTTTTGAAAAATGGTTCGCTAAATTTCCTTCGAAAACTGCTTCGCTCGGACCCCTTTTTGTGAAGTATTCCTCACGCCTTCATTTTGATGTCGTTTGGTCTTCCGAGGACTCTTTCTTGGCCTAAGTGCTTCACTGCGAAGCATCTCGCATCAGTCACTTCGCACATAAAGTTCCCGAAGGAGATTCTCGCTAAGTCCAGTGAAGCTGGGGCTTGTTGCTATGGTAGTGTGAAGTTGAACCTTTGGCAGTCTTGAAATAGGGTATTTACAAAGATAAAAAAATCTTTCATACAAAAGTAAAAACTTGAATTTTTTTTTTTGTTTTAGCGATGAAAAGTCTTCAAATGAAGACCATTGACAGAAATCGGCAAGATCTGGCCATCTGCATCCTTGAGAATGAAAGAGTTGGCTGAGTTTACCTTCACAATCTCGAACGGTCCGTCCCAGAAAGCGTCCAATTTATCATGATTCCCAGGCTTGGCCTTCCAAGAGTCCCACTTCCATACTAGATCACCCACTCTGAAAGTGCGGTCGGAGGACTTTTTCTTGAACCAGTCTCGGGTGATCTGGGCATGCTTCGCGAAGCTCTGGTAGGCCTTATCATGGTCTTCCTCCACTGTATGCTGAGCTAGCCTATTCTCCATAGGACTAACTTCTTCTTCTTCATCCAACAGCTGCAATGCAGGAATCTCTATATGGGTTGGTAAGATAGCCTCCTTGCCATACACCAGGGTGTAAGGCGATGTTTTAATTGACTTCTTGATAGAAATCTGATCGGCCCACAAGGCCCGATCTAAGAGGAGGTGCCAAGTTCTTTTGTTATTCTCTATGAGCTTTCTTAGCACCCTTAACAGAGTCTTATTAGTTGATTCTGCCAAGCCGTTACCTTGTGGATAGTAATTGGAAGAGACCTTATGATACATCCCATATTTGTAGATGAACTCATTGATCTTGGCTCCAGTGAACCCAGGACCATTGTCTGTTATAATTGCTTCTGGGATGCCGAACCGGGTGATCAAACCTTCTAGGAATGCAATGACGGTTTCTTGGTCGGCATGCTTTGTGGGTACTGCTTCGGCCCATCTAGTGAAGTAGTCGGTTGCAGTCAGGATGAATTTATGCCCTGCAGAGGAGTTCGGCGATATAACCCCTATGAAATCCAACCCCCATTGTTGAAAGGGCGTTTCTACCTGTATCGGTCGGAGAGGCATAGGAGCACTTCTGCTTCGGCCGATGAACTTCTGACATTGCTCGCATCTGCGACAGACCGCAAAAGCATCGACGAAGAGTGTAGGCCAATAATAACCCACCTTAATTATCTTCAATGTCATTGTTCTTCCTACGAAGTGGCCACCGGACAACCCTGAATGGAATTCTCCCAGGACTCTTCTCTTATCATCTTCTTTTATGCACCTAAGAAGAACTCCATCAATATTCCTGAAGAATAGGCCTTCGGGGCGTAACGTATATCGGAGAGACCGCATCCTGAAGTGTCTTCACTATGAAGCATTCAAATGTAGAGGACATCTCCCGGTGTTGAAATATTCAACTATCTCACCGACCCAGTCCTTCTCATCTTCTTCTTGATTTGTGAAGCATCCTTCTGCTGCTAAGTCATCCCACTGACAAGCTGTTACTTTGGCCGCTACGCTCTTCGCAAGCTCTTGACATAGTGCGCGACCGCGAACCAATTTTGTGGGTTTGATTTCAATGTCAAACTCCTATATTTTGCTGACCCAACCAGCTCTTTTGCTACCCAACTCTCCCTGAATAATGAAGTTGCGCACATCGGGATGAATGACAAACACTGTAACCCGACTTTGAGAAATGAAGTGCTTGAACTTCCTCAAGGATTTCATTACTGCATGCACTTGTCTCTCTATGAAGTTGTATTTCTCTTCATGGGGGTGTATTACCTGGCTTAGAAACGCGATGGGGCGTTCTTCGCCATCTTCCCCCTTCTGTGTCAGGACTGCAACATAGCTCTCAGGTTCTCCTATAGCATATAGGATGAAATCTCGATTGTAGTCGGGGTTGGTCAGGACTGGAGCCTGAGCAATTCGGGCCTTGATCTCTTCAAATGCCTCTTTCCTTTCATCTGTCCAGATGAATTCAGCGCCCTTCTTCAAAAGTTCGGACATCGGCTTGATGACTTGGGCGAAATCTGGAACGAACTTCCTTACGAAGTTGATCTGGCCGAAAAAATATTGTAGTCCTTTCTTATTCGTCGGGAGTGGGAGCTTCAAGAGAGCCTCAGCTCTATCAGGATCTACGGTGAGACCCTTCTCCGATATCACATGTCCCAATAACTTTCCCTCATTGACTACGAATATGGACTTTTTAGGATTGATTGAAATGCCAAACTCTCGACACTTTTCGAATATCTGTTGTAGGTGAAAAGGATGGTCCTCCCTTCTTCGGGAGAAAATGGTCATGTCATCCAAATAGATAACAATGACCTTATTCAAGAGTTCACCAAAAGCTAAATCCATGGCCCTCTGAAAAGTGGCCCCTGCATTCGAAAGGCCGAATGGCATTCGCTGGTAAGCGAATGTTCCCCACTTGGTAGTGAATGCAGTTTTATGTTGGTCTTCATCCCTAACCCATATCTGATTATATCCTGAGAAGCCATCGAGTAGGGAGAAGCGTTGAGCCCCAGCCACTGAGTGCAAGATCTGATCAATCTACGGGAGAGGGTAATGATCTTTGAGTGAAGCCTGATTCAAGTTGCGAAAATCCACGCATAGTCGTATATCTCCATTCTTCTTTCTAACAGGGACTAGATTCGCTACCCAAGAGGAATGCTTTATGGGATAAATTATCTTCGCCTCAAGCATCTTCAGGAGCTCGGCTTTCATCAGGACCTCGATCTTTGGGTTAACAGGCCTTTGCCTCTGTCGAAAGGGTTTGATCCCCTCCTGCAACTCAATTGTATGCTGGATCAATTGCCGATCGTATCCTTTTAGGTCTTGATAAGACCATGCCACTATGTCAGGATACCTTTTGCACAAAGATCGGATCTGTTCTAGCTCTTTCGAAGTGCAATCTGTTCCAACTTTTATCGCCTTTCCAGATTCAAGCTCCAAATCCTGATACTGCTTCACGTTGACTTTGATCCTATGAGAAACTGCTCGATCATTTTGATCGAAGAGGCTTTCAAGAGTAATTAACCCTTTGGGGACGTGGTTGTTTTTCAACTGAACTAGCCCTTCATATTCCTCATCATCAGGGCTTCTTTTCTCAACTGTGGCTGCTTCTTGAATCATAAAATTCACAATCTGCTCATCATTGTCAAAAACTTGCCAATGCAGATCTCTGTCTGGGACAGAGGGCCTGTAAATCATCCTCACAACTTTGGGTTTATGCACCATGTCTTCTGCTGGAGAGTACCTAGCTGCGATGGATGCTAAGACATCGGCATGTCTATTCTTCTCATGGGGAATGGACTGTAGATTGAGAGATTCAAATTGGTCAAACAAGTCCCATACCCTATTTCGGTATGCTTTGAGATAGTGCTTCTTTGAAATGCACTTGTTGGTGACTTGATTGCATACCAATTCTGAATCTCCGAAGACTTGGAGATGCTTTATGCCTAACTTTTTTGCTTTCTTGAGTCCTAGGCATAAAGCTTCGTATTCTGTTGCATTGTTGGTGCAGCTCCAAACCAACCGGTAGCAATATTCCTTTTGCTCTCCAGATGGTGATACTAAAAGAATCCCTGCCTCGACGCCATTTTTGCATCGGGCGCCATCGAAGAACAATTTCCATAATTCTCCTTGGGCAGAGATCTTATCTTCTGACTTGGTGTGTTTCTCAGGCTTGGTGATGGCATAACATCCCATTTCCGTCTCTATCATGGCATTGAAATCTGCCAATGAAAACTCATCTTCACAACTTAACTGTGCAAGGGATTCTTCGACCAGGTCCACTTGCTCTATCCCTTCCACTATCGCATGCACGGGATCACTGCTCTCTTCTTCGGACATCTTCTGTACGAGGAAGGTAGAAGGTTTCTCATTATAGATTTTTACCTTCTTCCCTTTGAATGGAATCTCTAAGTGCGAGTAATCCATAGATAGATATCCTCCCAGCTTCACTGTAAACTCTCTTGACAAGCACATACTAAAATATGGCTCAAGGTCGACGACCACCACCTCTTGTATAACCGTGATCTGAGGCATCTTGTGTAGTCGGATAGGTATATCTTTAATTACACCCACAGTCTTCATAGGAGTACCATCCAGTTGGAGCACGCCATGGCTGCTTCGGGTGTACTCCATTCCTATTTCCTCGCACACTGCTTTGGGCATGACTGTCGTCGCGGCCCCGGAGTCAATCATACAGTTGTGTACAACATACCCTTCCATTTGTAGAGACAGGTAGAATGGAGGTGGCCTATTCTTTCCTATAATGGACGTGGATAGGGTCTGCACTAGGGCGAGCGGTGCTGACTTTCTTGCCTTAGTTGTCTTCAAAGATTCTTACAGCAAGTCCACTTGTCCGGGTAACTGCAATGCGTCATATAGACTAATCTTGGCCGGAGTCTTCTTCAGCTCATCTACAATATTGTAAACTAGGGAGTTGGGCACCTCAGGTTCCCTTTTCGCCTCATACTTGGTGCGATACTGCTCCGTGGCTTCGACCCTTTGTCGCTTGGTCAGCGAAGGAAGCTTGAGCTTCTCTCTAGCTTGTTCTTTAGTTTCCACCTGAGGTGGATTTGCAGGGGCCTGTTGAGCCTTTTCTTTTACTTGGTGGAAGCTGAGAAGCTTTGCTCGGGGCCTAGGAAAGTTGTTGTCCCTTCTCATGGTGAGCATACACCTTTAAAGGAGCCATTTGATCAGCATCTACCTCCATCGACCTTTTTCCTCCTCTGGTGAGGACTGCAACTTGCTCTTCTTCGCCAATTACCAGGTTCTGATCCATTTGTCTGATAATGTTGACTTGACCACCATGACTACTACTCGCCAACGTTTGTACATAATGTTGGTGCAGCATACAAGTATTCTCTTCATGAGGATCATTACACGTGGAGCACCAATGTATGTAGTCGAAGGTGCTCGGAGCTTCATCAATCATGACATTTCTTGCCGATGATCTCCCTTGCTGGACCGCTTGATCTTTAGTAAGCGTGGTGGAGGATAAGACCTTCTTGGTAGAAACTCATGCTGCGCTTGCTTCTTTTTCATAATGGTCATGTCATTAGATAGAGTTTGCACTATGGAGTTCAGGGACTGAACTTCCTGTAGTATCTTGGCTTGCATATCATCGGCTTTGGGAATAGGTGGCAATGGAGCCATCGTTGGTATTGGAGGTAGGGCGGGGTGTTGAGGTGGTGCTGGCAATACAGGAAATGTCGAAGAGACAGTGGGCTGTGATGCCGAGAATGTGGGAAAATGGATTTGTGGAGTAGCGATCTGAGATACAATGGGATTCGGGTTCCAAGATGAGATCGGGTACGCGGGAGTTGCGGAGATTTACGAAGTGGCTGCATTCGCATACTGGGATTGAGGGAAATCGGGAAGTATGGGCATCGACATCCTTTGGGGAAGCTTACCCATAGCTATTAGATCCATCTCCGCTCTCTGGGCTAACTCATACAACTCGGGGAAGGTATTGATATTCGAATACCTTACCATTACACTGATATCAGGGTTGAAAGCCCTAAGGAAATAGTATGTTGTAGCTTCGCTAGTTGGCCGAAGTCCAACTGGTATCCTTTGCCAGGTTCGAGTGAACCTAACATTGAAATCAATGATCTCTTCTTGTGGATGTCTCTGGATCATTGTGAACTGATGCAGAAGAGAAGATGGATCGACGGACTCATTGAAACTTCTCATCAATTGTCCGGCTAACTGGTCCCATCCCGTTATAGTACCGGGTGGTAAAGATCTATACCAGTAGAGGAGCTTCCCTCTAAGAGATAGAACCAGAAGCTTTACCATGACTCTCTCCTCTGTGATGTCATGAATCGTCGCCAGAGAAACTATGTCCTGGATGTGCTCCAGAGCAGTCTTCCCAGTTCCATCGAACGTTGGGATTTTCTTCATAGCAGCAGGCGGAACTTGCCCTTGTCCCGCTAGATTTAGTGGTCCGGAAGAATTCCATGCTGGGAACAGTCTGGGCGGCGGTTGTTGCTGTTGCATTTGTTGTTGTTGTTGTTGTTGTTGTTGTGCCATGTTTGCGCCTGGATTCTGAGAAACAGGAATTCCCGAAGTTCCTCGTTGATTGCTAACAGGACGACTAATAGGAACGGAGGCACTATGATGCTTCGGTGAGTTGGGAGGATTGGGAGGAAAGCTAGCTGTTGTGCTATCTGAGGTTAGCCCTTGTTCGTCAAAAGTAGCCTCTTGCGAGGATGTTCCATGTAACAGCGACTCAGGGGTGACCAACCTGGAGCGTTCCCCGAAGGCGTCAATATCAAGTTCAAAGAACTCAGTCTCCTCTCCTCTATTCCTAACTCTCCATCTTGTTTGCATGAAGGCACAGACTTAAGTACCGGTCTCTACGACTTTAAGATTCTCAGGTTGAACAGAGTCGCCAGATGCTAGAGTCTTTTGGCAATGAGACGAGCATCGATTCTCACTACCACTCACAAGGTGAGACTGACCGGGTCCCACCGGGCGTGCCAAAAACTGTTGGTCATCAAATCTGCCCCAGGAAAGGATTTTGGGAAGTGTACGCGCCCTAGACCTGGACCAACATTGAAAGGCCGAAGGGAAGAGATGCCCCTCATGCCAATCTCCGGAGAAAGGTCGGCTCCTTTACTAAACTACTTGGTGTTTTGAGACAAGAGTGCAGGAAAGAGATAAAAATAGTAAGGGTGCAGGAAAGGAATAAACAGAGTAAGGGAAGAAATGTCAATAGATTAAAGTGGGAAAGAACCAACAACACGATTACTGGCTAATAACTCGAAACAACAACAATAAATACCAAGAATAAAATGAAATGAACGCAATACTAGTCCTCCTATGTATCCTCTGGACGAGTTCCAGGATTACCCTCCCCTTTACGTCGAAATCCAGAATTCAGAATTACGACGACTAGGAAATGAGTGAATATAACAGAAACACTATCCACAGGCAGCATACAAGAGAACTATTACAACGTTTTCTCCCCTATGTATCCTTCGGGAAAATTCCAGGGTTCTATCCCCAATCGCACACCTAAATCCAGAATGCAGAATTACAGTATGCAAATGAAGAAAGAAATAACAGAAATAATCATAGAAGGCAGCATACAAGAGAGAAATTAAGCCCGAAGCTCTTTAGTATTAATCGCAGGGATTCAAGTTACAGCAGCTTTCTAGCAGAAAGTTCCCCCCTTTTTCATTACAATGCCTGGGTTTTTATAGAGGACCCGACCCTCTAAGCCATCAATGCACAAAATTGAGGAGTACATCCTCGAAAACCTGAGAAGTCGGCTCCCGCAGCTCCCGTGACTGAGCTCTCAAATCCTTTTCTAAAACTAGCAGCTACGACCGGGTCAGCCGGGGAAACTCACATTTATGAGCCGCCTGACTCGTCCTAGGCTTCTGGGTGCGGAGCTCGAGTGGCCGCCATGTCCGTCGGGCTCTCCTTCTGAGACCGATACCTCTTTTCAGATTGCTAAAAATGAGCAGCGAGTTCATCGGGCACGTAAAAATTCATTTATGAGGCACTTGATTGCCTCGAAAAAATACCCGGCTTGGAGTGCGTGCCCTTGAAGCGCTTCGCCGATTTCTAGTTCGTGACCCTGCTTCGCAATGGATGTAAGCCGAAGCAGATCATCTCCCTTGGTTATGCACTTCGCACGAAGGAGCTTCGCAAAACGGCTTCGGGGATGTAAAATGCCGAAGTAGATTTCTCTCCTCAAGACGGGGCTCTCCATCTCTCGCTGCTTCATCGGGAAGGCATGTCAAAATTTGCTTCGCGAGGTTCTCTGCCCGAAGTGGATGCTTCGCTGATGGGCTTGTCAAAATGCTTCGCCGCGAACCTTCTTCAAAACTGCGGTTCGGGAGGTTTTTGGCCGAAGTGCAATTCTGCCTTGGAAAAATGTTCTGCTCTTTACGGACCGCTACTGCTTCGGGTGAAAGCGCCTCGCACGAAAGCTATCCGAAGCAGATGCTTCGCAATGACTTTGGGCGAAGTAAAAATGGTTCGCCAGTAGGGAGGCCCGAAGTGGATGCTTCGCTGATTTTTTAGCGAAGCATTTTTCAGTGCTTGAACTTTTTGAATCCTGCTTCGCAAAACTTTCGCCCGAAGCATCGGTTTGGGCTGCTTCGGGTGCGAAGCTCTTCTCATGCCTTAGCAACCTTGGGCCGAGATCTAATCCTTGCTTTCCTCCTCTTGGCGAAGTTGTTTTCCATGTTTGGACTTCTTCGAATCCCCGCAAAACTTTCCCCAAGCATCTTTGCTCTTAGCTCTTTTCATTCTCTACTTCCTTCCTTCAGCGAAGCTATCTTCCTTTTCCTGCGAAGCTCTTAAGCTTAGCTTGCTCAGTAGCGAAGCACTTGTATCTCCATTCTATGTACAAGGGGGATGGCAATGAAAGCCAAAATTGCTGCAATGCTTAAAAATGTTTTTCTAAAAAACAAGGGAACAAATTCATGAAATAAAAAGAAACACTTTACAAAATTTTTTGATTTTACTACCCCTCTAGGCAATGTGACAAAATTGTCAACAGTAGCTATATTACTCGTCATCTTGCAGTGCTGTCATGGATGACTGCTCCTGTGTTCAACCTCCATATCATGGTTGATGTGGCTATGACATCTTCTTGGTTCTAAAATCGACCCTAGGCATTGTTGTCTTCCTTATATCATGGTTTAGAATACTATATTCGGGTCTTCGTCATCGAGAATCATCGATCTAGGGATTATTTCCAGGCATGGGACTCACTTATGTATGTATCTAGATCGGGTGAGTCATCATGTTTTTTTGCTGCACACATGCCACATTGGCGAATAAAAATCCTTGGGTTGCACTCTAAAACCCTTGAATCCGATAGCTCCCCATTTACACGCTAGCATCGAATGTTGTGATTCCTGCATCAAAATCAACTGCATTCTATCATCGACTCTCCAAGAACTCCTGAGCTTTACTTTTTGCTTATGAGCATATTCCATGCTATCAACAATTAACATCTGGTTAATTGATGGCATCTCTACCCGCGTTGGTGGTTATACTACGATGCTTACCTCCCACATCAATTCTACCATCAAAATAAATTCCTTCCAGCATAACTATGTTCGAAATGGGAATGCCCCTGCCTAGTTTCACGTGGCCAAGATGTTGCATGCTCTATCCCAGGATTTACCTGTCCAAGTTACCCGTTGTTCCACTATGCTGGTGTTAATCACAAACTGCTCGTAACTTTGACCTTCAAGTTGTGGACGCAGTCTACGTCAAACTTAATCCATCTGCTACAAATTTTGTAAAATGAATCCACCTCGGCGTTGCCCCGTGGGTTAGTGGGGTCCACCCAATATTTTTTTGGTGATGGTCAATTCCTTTGTGATACCTGCTAGGCCTGTGACTCCTCACATCGTGCCTGTTGGACCAAAATCAAAGTCCCACCACACTGCTATTTCGATCGCCATGTTCATATTATAATTAGCTCCACATCTCTGCACCAAAAATCCTCCCACTACTTGACGCTTTTGTTAATGCTCATCTGGTCTTTTTGATAAATCTATGTGAACATGTTGTTACTGTGTTATGCATTACATTGCTGCCACCTGGGTCATCATATACATCTCTACTCGCATCGCCACTTTTGGGTGTTCCTCAATATTATTCAACTAGAGAATATTATACCCAACTCGTCTACGTGGCTACCCTGTTGATAGCCCGATGCCTATATCCATGTTGCCATCTAACGTTCGCATCTGCATCACTTGTTATGTACCATATCATGCTATGTTGTCTAGTTCTTCTCTGTGCTAGATGGTGTATACTCGTTTTACACTGGTGATGGCCTTTCATGTTGTGAACCTGCACTGCCACTACCGTGAGCTTCCTATCGTTTGCCTGGCTAGGTCATTGGTGGGTTCAATTCTTGTCAACCATATTTTCCACATTGTATCTTCCTATGCCATCTGTAATGTCTTCAATAATTAGTTATTATCGGTTGCATGGAGTCTACGTTAGCCTCATGGGGTCCGCATCATAGATGTTCGAGCTCCTTATGGTCCTTTGGCGCTGTGTAGACTTACACATCCCATAGCAGTTTCTTCGATCCTTGACTGTATTATCATTCCTCCGCTACGCGACGCTGTGAAGTGTACACTACTACCCAAGACTTTGTCGACACTCCATATAATGTCACTATTGCTATCTATCATTTGTTACGATGAATTCCTCTACAAATGCATCCATATTGTACATCTAAGATCTGTCGCTTCTCGTATAGGTCTACGCTGGTCCCTAACAATAAAATAGAGCCCCCTTCATGTTCTAATTCATATTTGTATGGCATTACCTGTATAGCCCTATCAACAAATTTTTGCTGGCAAGAATATCCAATATGCGGCCACGCTACGAATATGCTATATCTCCATCACCTGGCGTGTCGTTGTCTCCATAGAGAACATTTTGTACCTACGCAATATATGGATGAAAACATGCTTGATTTTATCCTTTAAGCGATTTCTCTTACCACACAGTTTCGATTTGTCCACGTCAACGTCTAGGCTTTGTGCCACTACTGAAATATTGAATCTCTACGTGATCCGTGTCCAACTCAGCTCATTTGTATTGTCGTAGTCGAAGAGGATGGTGAGGTTTCAGAGCACCTATTACGGCCACTATGTCACCAAGAAATCCATCGAGTATGCCGAGTCAGACCCCTCTCCGCGTCTTTGCCTGCTTCCTATTGGTCGCCGCTTGCCGTCTTGCTGGTTTGAACCGCTACCGAGCTAAAATCTGCCCATTCAAAAATGTACATCAGCCCATAATTTAAAATTAATACTAACATAAAAACTCAAAGAACCATTTAATTATTTAAAAGACGAATTAACATTTTATTGCTTTTTATTTTTTTAGTTTATAAAACTTGATTATAATATATATAGATATATTTTTTCCTTTTTATTTTTTATTAAGTTTATATATATATATATATGAAACATATATATACCTAAACTTATTTTTTTCTTTTATTTTTTTATTTATTTAATCAATTTAATTCAAACCTTAAAATCTAACCTAAACTAAAATAATGGCACCCACACTACTAAGGGAAAAAAAAAAAACCCAACAAACATACATAAAGCATTAAAAACAAATAAATCAAAAGGAGATCTCAACCCACATAACACAACACTTCACGACACAAGGAGACCTTACCAAGGCAAGGACACTTGAAACTACAACACAAGCCATGCTAGTAAGAACCTATGAGAATATTGCTCACAGAAGGGTAAACCTCCCAAAACTCAAATTCAAAAGGTGGGTCCCCAAAATTTGGGGTACGTTGTGGAGCAGCCACAACACGTAATAAGAAGGTTAATATTTTTTAAATCAAGATGTCCTAACAAGTAACAAGTTGTTAAATCCTTCATGATTTGAAAACGTCTGCAAACCGTATCAGAACGTAAAATTATACAACTAACGATTACACATCACATCGTTCTCCTCCATTAAATCGAGCCTGGCTGTCCTGATAGTTAATAAGGTGGTTAATTGTAAAAAGAATCAAGTAGCCATATGCAGTAACAACTAGCAATTAATATACTATATCAAGTTGTGCGAATTGTTGCGAAGGTTGAATTCGTAAGGCCAAAATTTTAAATTAATCATCTATAATGCCCAATTTCATTGAAACATGTGGCACTGTTTTATTTTTTTGTGAGGCACAGAGGAGGTATATGTGTTTCATTTTTTTAGTAATCAACGATAAATAATGCTCGTTTTATCTCTTCCTTCAATAAACTAGCACAACAAATTTTTGGATGATTAAACCTTATTAATCGATGAACGTAAGTTTGATGCATGATGGATAGGTGGATATACTAAATTGGAGTTGGATGTAGATAATCAAGATTTGATTTAGTCAAATTGATGAGATTTTCATCAAATTATTGCAGATGTGTCATGTCTTGTCTTGTCTCCCATCATCCACAATTTACAATTTTTAGTTTGGAAGATCATTTGGTCTCAAATTCCATGCTACTACTTAATCGCTCCAACATTGTTGACTCCCCTTATTGCATCATAAAACTTTATCTGGCTCACTTCACCGTCTTAATCATTGATTCAACGAACTAACCCTTGGAAAATTTAGAAATTTCGGTGGTTGTCGTAGATTGACCAAGTTGAATTTGACTCCAAACACCAAATTTTTGGAACGTTGGATTTAAATTATTAGAGTTTAAAAATTTTTGTTAGTTGAGGAATTTAAACAACTACATTTAGTACCCGTTGTGAAGTTGGAAAATCAAAATTTTAAATGTTGAAAATTTGAAAATGTCACCAACAATACGTCATTCTCGAGTATGCCATCATTGAACACACCAAATTCAAGCATTCCTAATTAAATGTAAGGGACTTCCAAAAGTAGATGCTACATGGGAGACGAAGATATTTTTCGAATTTTTTTCTAGCTTTGAGAACAAAGCTTTTTAGGGATGAAGCCATGTTACGAGTCCTCACCAATAAGGGTCATGACCCTTCATTATAATCTTTCACATATATTTATATGCATCACATTACTTCATTTGTATCATCATCCAATAACAATTATTTCTATTGCTTCTTAGCAAGAGATCTACCCTCTCAAAAGTAGCTACGAGACTTGCCCTCTCTAAGTGGCGTAATTTACTGAAACATTATTATTCCCAATTCTTGATATTTCAATTGATTTATTTATTAAGGAATATTCTTACACAAGGATGAGAGGACCACTCTCCAGGCTCAAGTCAATTCAACTTAGACCACTATAGAGAAGGTCACTACACAAAGGGATCTTCTGCAAGCATAGTTGGATGCCAGGACTGTTGAGAGGGATGCTCATAGGATACAACTAGGGATTTCTCTTATGTTTTAGGTCACACGATCCACTCCAGCCACTTAGGGATGGGTAGCTTTAGGTAGTGATGCAGATGTTAGGTAGCTACATGACATCATAGTGGATGCTACAACGTAGTGTACAACAGACTTTGCATACATTATTGCTTTATAGGGTGAGGTTAGGTTATGCAGTGGTACTCTACTAACTAGATCTACAATAGGGGGGCTCACAGTGGAGCAGGTGGAGTGAGTCTGGGCAGTCATCTGTGTAGCCTAGTAACAGGTCAGGGGTGCGATCTAAGAGATCAGTGGATACCAGCTCTAGATAGCCTTGTAGAGAGGGAGCTGAGGGAGAAGGCAGCTTAGGGGGTGTAGGTGCTATTTGATACATCATAATGATTTGTACCATTTTTTAGTGTAAGTTCTGAAGACCTACACAGTTGTAGCTTACAGGATTTTTTGTACCTCTATGTACATTTTGACACTCACACATACACACACACACATATATGATTATTTATTTCTCATTGTGTATTATGTCTTTGCTTAATGTTCATGTGATGCAGTTATGGATGTTATGCTTATAAAATGCTTTGATTATGCTATATGTATGCAATGTATTGATGACACATACTAGCTAGATGATAGATGTATGAGTAGATGTTGTGATCTAGATATGCAGATGCACTATAACGTATGCTTATATAGATGTAATGATGACCATAAAATGCATGTTTAATTTGTTTCAATTGTTTATGCATTTAATCCATGTGATATAATATGATAGATGATATGTAATGTAATGCATTAATTATATGAAGATGATCTAATGCAAATGAACCTATATGATTTAATAATTTAAAACATAAGCAATAAATCTAATATGTGTTATAGACTAATGGATGATACCACTGAATGTATAAAAATCATAAATTAAAATGGTAACTCTTATCATAAGAATTAATCATTTAAGCATCCATATGTGATATGAGATGATATGAGATGTATGGGTTTTCCTTATAATATTTTATAAATTAAAAGATATGAACAAAATGGCCAATGACCGTCTAAATATCATCGCTAATATCCATCTGATATCTATCCTATTCCATGAACATCCATTAATAAAAAAGACCTCATAAGAAAAATGGTGATTGATTGATGGGATGCTATAGGGAATTTTTGAGGTTTTCTATGAGACTCAAACACCCTAGTTGATTAATCAAAAGTTGTATAATGACCACACAAGAATTCTAAAATATAAAAGCTTTTTTTATGAAGACTAAGATATTCATTATCCCCATGTGTGCAAATAAATATATTAGATGAAACATAAGACTAACTCATTTCTAGGTGGGATTCATTCAACCCATTGTTGTAATGAGGATCACCAAATGCTAATTATGATCCTCGGTATGGATGCAGTTGTATTAGACTACTAGGTAATACTAGCCACCTAAATCTAGATCATTTGTAAAGTGCTTATAACTAACCCATTGCCAGGTGGGATTCATTCAGCCCATTTTTGTAATGGGGATCACTCAATGGCTTCAAAATACTGACCATTCCAGGTATTTAAGTTCTTCACCCCCTTATTTTATTTCCATTGTTTGGGATACCTACTCGTGCTTAGTGATGAGAATCACTATTTATTTTGCACTTTTTTTTTTATTTTTTGAGCAAGGGATTTTGCTTTTGCTTTGATTTGGGAATTTGCTTATTTTGTATGAAATCAAGGGATTTATTTAGGTAGGGGAGAGCTTGTCCTTTTTCCAATGATCAACATCCTAGACCATGTGCATCACAAGATGAGCAAGTAAAAATATTTCACTTAAGGTTACTAGGACCACTTTGTAGTGTTCATATTTCCTTGTTCAAACTAGGATTATTAATGTTTAAGATTGTGATGGGATTTTGAAATATGCAAGGTGCTATAAAAACTAGACCTCAAATCCAAAAGCAAATATAGATTTCTACAAAATCTAATAAGATCACTAGGTATGGCTGAATGACCAAAAAACCCTAGTATATACCTCATAGCAATAGGAAGGGTTGTGTTGAAAAACATAACTACTCACTAGGATGATGGATAATGATGAGAATAGATGCATGATTAACATACAAACATGGTATCGTTTTTAAGATTGTAAACACATCCTATCCTAATGCAAGTACAATGGAAAAATACCTAATACAATGTAATTAAATGAATGCATGTACAAAATAAAAGTGCATAATTGTTTTATGTTTTTGATATTTTGCAATGTTTTTGTATCTTTGAATTTTTAATTGTTTTTAAATTTTTAATGATTTTATGATTTTTTGGATTTTTTTAAATTTTTAGGGGGAAAGGTGCGGTACCTTAGATACCCCCAGTGTGTGTGCAACTCAATGAAAGATAGGAAGGTGTGATACCTTTAGAGTTCTCACTTTGCTTTATTAACCTTGATGTGGATGGTGGAGAAGGTGAGTTACCTTGAGGACCCCTAGTGTGCATGTTGTCCATTGTAATGTAATCAACTTGCTTAGAAAGAGTGATAGAAATCAACTCTCCCATTTGGGATGCAGACCACTATGAGGTGCCAATATCTTCGTGGGATAAAATGAGTGAATCATATGTGTGAAGCTCATTTCATCCTAGCAGGTCTTCAACCACCTTATTGAATGAATGGCAGCTGTGGATGTCATGCCCATGTATACGATGATAGATAAAAAAAGGCTTTCATCAGGTGACCAGGGTTTAGGTATTCTTTTATTGACCTCTAGTAATACGAATGCATTTGCCTCGTATAGATTTTAAAATAAGGTCACAATAGTCATCTCAAATGTGACTACTCGATGAGTTGTCTTGTTGGGCCTATGAGGATGTGATTGATCTTGGGGTCACAAATGGGACAATGTGACCTCTATTTTGGTAGACTGAGGTACTATGTATGGACCATCTATGGTAAAAGATCCACTATCAATGAGATACTGAACCACGTTCTTGAATCCATAACAATTGCAAATATCATGATCCTCTATTTCATGATAGAGGTAAAAGTGATCTTCCCTATAGCCCTTAGGTTTAGCTTTGTTTGGATCTAGAGGATTTATATCAGGTAAGATGATGATCTTAGCTTGTTGTAGCTTCTAAAAAATTATTGACATACATTCGTTTAAAGAAGTCTAAATGCACTACTATTGTTTTGGGTGTGGGGGACACACTTGCTTAGCTTGATGATGAGGTTGAGCCCTAGGTATTTTGATTGTTGGATTAGGTGGATCTTCTTGATTTTTTGGTGCAAGGTACAGATTATTGACTATGGTTATTTGTTGGTTGAAAAATCTAAGCTACATATTTTTGAGCATGTTGTATATCGTGGCTCTAAAAGTGTAACATGTATGAATGTCATGTCTATTTTGTCTGTGGTATAAACAATAATCATCCTCCTCATATCCCTAGGGTTTCAAATGATTTAGATATAAAGGTCTAACCTTAGGTAAGGTGATGGTCTTTGTGGCACATAATTAATTGAAAATTGATATTGCATACTCGGGTAATGGTGGATACATGCTAAATTGTTGGTGTGACCAAATTTGCGCTTGCTCTTGCTGAGGATTTTTCTATAATTACACAGGAGGTGGTTTGAACTTAGATGTGGGTTGCTTTTTTAGCTTTTGTATCTCAAGCTGGATTAAGATTTATTGCAATGCCTCATTTTGTTTCTCCATTTGTGCCTCTAGATTAGTCAGGTGATCTTGTATACGCTCCAAGATTTATAAGGATTTTAGTTGTATTTCCAACAATAGGTTTGGAATACCATCATTGATTGAAGGAGGTGAAAGAGTGGGTGCTAAAAAACCCCTAGGTAAATGCGAATCATCAATTTCCTTCATTTGAGATGATGTGGATGCTTATCAATGATCTAATTTGATAGTGGCATCCACATGCTCTGCTTTGTTACTCAGTTCATATTTTTGTTTCACTTTGTAGTGTTGAACTATGCAAGCCTGAGTACCCCTAGCTTGATGCGGGAGAGGCATATGTTCTTGCTATTGAGAAGGCACCATGATAAATGAGCTAGAGTGATAATTTCAAAGGTCTTGGCACCTTTGATGTGGAAGCAACATATTATTACATCATCTATTGTTTTATCTACATTAGAGTCACTCAACCCTCTAACTTGATGTTGATCATTCCCATAAACTCATGAGAAGTTGCTTTGGCTTTCAGACCAGTTATGGGTGGATCATCGATTGTTCAAGATGCTTCTATATCAGTTATGCTAACTGATGTTTTCTTCTCCTCATCAGGTAATATGATACCATGATTTTGGTGATGGGAGAAGGTAGAAATTTCTTAATGCAAGATTCAATCGAATGTTTGATGATTTTATCTGAATGAATTTTTTGAAGCTTGCATATCATCAGATTTTATTGTGGTTCATCGACCTTCTTGTAATATTTGAAAGGTTCAATATCATTGGGGATTGCATACACTTTTTATTTATGTATGAATTTAAGATTTTTATGCACTATGGAAGGCATGCATTCCATGTCTATCATCCACGATCTACCTAATAATATATTATATTACATCTCACCCCCTAGGATATAACACAAAGTAGGTATTATATTTATCCCAACCTGTATAGGTAGGACTATTGTATGGATCATCATGGAGGTGGCATAATTGAAGGCTCTCAATGTGAATGTTGAGTCCTTAATGTGTGAAGGTGGTAGATTTAAATATTTTAAAGCTACAACCATGATAATGTTGATAGATGACTTGGTGTCAATAAAGACTCACTTGTATGGAATCTTATTGATGCTCGCTATGATGTGTAGTGGTGGATCGGGTTCATATCTAAATATTGGCTTAATCTCCTGCCTATGAAAGGTAATCACAAGATCCTTGTGTAAGTGAATTGAATTCAATGTTGGTACGGATCAAGATAGATTTTTAGCTTTAGTTAAATTTTTTGGTACATTGGGCTGATCAAGGCATCTTTTGCTTCCTGTTGTAATATTGATCATACTAATAAATCCCTCCTTAAGTGGGTCTATGTGCACCTCATTGATGTGTTAACTTTAATTGTTGTTGGTCCCACGATTGGGAAGGGGATTTTTGAATATGTCGATATTTCAATTATCAATAGCCAAAGGACTATCTATTTGTAATTTGTTCTTATCTAACATATTCTGCACTAAATTCTTGAATGCAATGCAATCCTATATATCATGGTCATTTTATCGATGATAAACACAATAGAGATATGCCCTATACCTCTTAGGCTTGGGGTGATTAGGATCTAGTGTGCCTATCTCGAGCAAGGTCAGGATCTTGGCATCACAAAGGTGATTGAAAAGTTTTGCCAAAAATTTAGGTAATGATATATAGTTGCAAGGTGGACATATTTGTTTGTCCTTGCCTTGGTTCTTATTGCATTGGTTGTAATGTGTAGGAGGAGGTTGATCCTGATAGTTCTGTTGTTGTTGGCTCTTTTCTTTGGGGATATTTAACACAACTTGGTTGATAGGTGTAGGTTTACCCTAATATTATTGATTTTGCGTGTTCTTGTTATTCCAATATTTCTTGATTTAGAGCTTTAAGTCTCCTTTTTGTAATTTTATATCCTCAATTACTTTGAATTGCACCAAATCCTACTCGAATATCGTATACTTTTGTATTTAAAGCAATAATAATATATGTTTTGCATAGCTTTTCATAAAAATTTGAGTTAGTTTCATGGTTTAAATGGAGAATGGATGTTTTACCATTACTTTTCTCCATATTTTTTCATAATCTATGATCAAATCATCATCATACTTTCATAGGTTAGCCGGGTGAGATAGATTAGTTTTATTCTTAACACCAAATGAGAAGTGTTCAAGAAAAGAATTCATCAACTGTTTGAATTTGGTGATGTTGTGCCTAGGTAATTATTTATACCATTTTATGGCTATGCTTGAAATGGTGATAAAAAAAGTTCTTAATAGCAAGGAATCATCGTGTTATATCTAGAAACACGAATTCATTAATCTTGTTATATGTTCCTGCATGTCTTTATCACCTTTAAACTTATCCAATCTAGGTATTTCAAAATATTTTAGATAAGCATGGCTTGGTACTAATGGACACAAGGGTTGATTATGAATCTTGCTTAGGGTAGGCTTTTTATCAACCGTATCTTATTTCTCAAGATATTTGACTCTCTCAGTAAGCACTTTATAAGCTTGAGAAGAGATGATCTCTTCCTCCTAAAGAGGTCTTTGGGGTGCAAGTGGGATAAGTTCCTTTGAGTTTAAGGTGGTCAATTGTAATCATAGAACACATCTATAGAAGATGGTTTAGAATACTACTAATCCTAGTCATCCTATTCTGATTCTTCATACTGATTATGCTCTACTCGATTTGGCATTAAATGCTTATATGATCAAGAAGCATGTTGAGAAGTATGGTGAATATGATTGTCTACTCACCTAGTATGCAGCTCAGGGTGTGATGTAGCACGTCTCTCATTGTGCTGATACCTATACTTACTATGAGGAGGTAGGTTATGTCGAGCCAATATATTCGATCATTCTTCTCGCTCCTTTTGATCAAGAAGGTGTTGTTCTTCTAGGTGGTGTTCATATAACTTATGTTGGTGCAATCACTGTTGTTTTGCACTTTCACGTTCTAGCTTCTCTAAGTGCTCATGCTCCACATGCAAATCCTCCAATTGATTTTGGAGCATCTATTCTCTCTGAATTACATCTAATCTATGTCATCAATCTGATTGGTTTGTTGTATAAGGTCTTTGGTTTCGCAACTCTATGCGAGGGACTTTATTTATCTCAAATTGCATAACTAGGTTGGTGACTTGCTTACCTTGATTCCTAAAGGTTGCATTGACATTAAGTTCTTCCCTAAAGGAATGATCCTCATATAAGGATGTTGTGGGGATAATGTGTGTTCACCTAGAATGCTCACCATGGGCAAAAATATGATGCAACCGAGTTTCAATTCCCTCTTTCTTGATGTATTCCTTGGTAGACCCAGTGGATCCCTGAGGAGTGTAATCATAATATATGCTTCTATGCTTGAATGTCCTATATTTTGATCTTCCAGCACCTTGATCTAGTAATTCAAGGTGATGGGTCTTCCACAGTAGTCCAGAGGCATACCTCCTTCACCAATACTACGATAGGATAAATGACACCCTCCCTGTTCAAAAGGATTTGGCATTACAATGGGTATGTGAATGATCACAATACATTTACCTCACCTCTGATTAGGTGGATTAGACCTATCAATGTGATGTGATGAAGAAGGTTTGGAAATATTCCCATATGGATCACAAGAAGATCTAATGTTAGTTCTCCTGGGTGTGGTTTCTTAATGATAACCATCGTGAGTGATGTTGTCTCCTCTAAGACTACCTAAAGTTTGTTCAGGTATGTTATGGGCATGTGTGCTACCTCTAGGGCGGTCTAGGCCCTGTGGTGAATTTGGTGTTGCCTCGATCGTAGATTTAGGATAACCCCATGTAGTGACCATAACTATATTAATTATCTCTTGCATAAATTTAAGATATAAACAAAGTAAATAGGGTGTTTATCTCTTTTAAGTTTTTCTTGTGTTTCCTAAAATATGTTTTATATGTTTTGATTTGTTGTAAATACAATCTAAACCTTTATTGTGTTTGAATTAGTTGATGTAATAATTAGATTGCTTAAGGTTTTCACCTATACACTCGTAGCGATAAACCTAATAATGACATCTAGGTTGTTTACCCACCAAGATATGGAGATAAAATTCATATCTAGTCAGGGAGCATAGGTACTATTGATTCTCATCCAACACATCGTAGGCAGTGATATAACTTTCGAAGAAGTACATGTTATTTTCTATGGATAAGATGATTCTTGAATCGACCTTGGCCATTGACGGGTGTAAAAAGTAATTCTCAATCAACCCCAAATCATTGGTAATGACTTCCACCATTGGTTTTAATTATTGGGTTGGATACGAAAGCCCAATGCCATTGATATTTACACTTGGATCATGGTGTGTGATTGGTCTATTTTAATTTGCATAAAAATAAATACGCATCACTCAACATTTGATACTATATGTATGTAAAATGCATTTTACTTTCAAAAATGCAATGTGAAAAAGATGTTTTATATTAAGAAAATGCAATGCAAATTTAAAAATAAAGTAGCCTTTGGATAGGCTTCAATAAAGCACACCTAAAAAAATAGTCTAAACAGTAGCTGCTACTGTAATCGACGATGCACAGTCACCGCCACTATACACCGTAGTATCTAGAAATCCTAGCTACTGGATTCTGGTGTGGCTAGCAAAGACAACCACTATTCCTAGTAGCAACTAGTAGAGACATAAAAAAAATTGATTTACTTGTTTAATATTTTTCTATGTGAGCTACTTAGGTCCTACTATCTTTCAAAAATATAACAGAAGCCAGAAAGCAAAGAAAAAATGATAGGATTACTTAGAAGTGAATCCACATCCGATGAAGATGTTACAATTAATTTTGTTTGTGTTTTATCCTATCCACTATCAATCAAAGTGGTTTTGATGCTAACTACTAAAGACGATGGTAGCTGGTATTGCTAGCCACTATCAATCATAGCGGTTGTACCTACAATAAGAAAAATACAAAACATTAGTAAATAATGTAAAAATATGGCCTATATGGCCGTGATCACCACTTGTAAGCAGTAAGAATCATACATCTAGACTATTTGTATACATGTAACAAATTGAAAATGATAAAACATATAACCATTGCAAGAAAAAGATGATAAAAAATAGGATGCTCTTTATTAATCATGATAAATATTGATCACAATATTTCCCTGTTAGGGAATACCTCAATTTGATACAATTATTACAAATGTTGTGGTCCCTCAAAGGGTAGAGATGCACTCCAATGATTGTCACTCCTCCACTACTTTGGTTATATGAGGGCTTATAAGTTGCCTCCTTTGATGTCAAGAAATATGATGATGAGTTAAATCTTGATGATGCTCTTGGATGCTTGATTATCCCTATCACCTACACACAAAGCAACTAAAAGACATATCAGTAGTACTTGATGCCTCTCAAGATGAGGCTATTTTATTAAAATATGCAAATAGGAAAGAAATACATGCAATGATAAAGAAATTCTTGAAGACATGAAATAATGCTTGAAAGACTAAATGTAAAGAATGAAAATGTTTCTACACTAGGTTAGAAATACAATGAAAATCTCATCAAAGTCAATTCCCTCTGTTGGACATTTTGAGTCCCTAAGTAAAAGTTGTCATTGATGTCACCAGATGAAGTCATCATTAATGTCAAGGACTTCGTCAAGAAACAAAGTTGTCAAGGTTGTCATTTGATATCCAAGAAGAAGCTTCAAATAACGCCAAAGGTCAAGAGAATCAATGTAGAAGTTAAAGGCAAAAGGGCTCCATAATATCTTAATAGTATATGGAAGCATAAGTTAAAAGGGTTTTCATAAAAACCCAAGGAGGCTTATTGCAAAGTTGAAAAGAGGTTTAATATTTATTTTATAAAATATTTAAATTCATGCGAATTTAAATTTTATAAATAAATGTTATTTATATCAAGTTATGCAATGGGAAGGACTTTATAAGCCCAAAAAGTTATGCAAGGAGAAGGACCTTATAAGCCCAAAGGTTTGGTAAATAATTAATTTATAATATTTAAATTCAAAAGAATTTAAATAAATTATAAATTAATAAAGTCTAAAGCGCCAACGTTCAATGGTTTAAAGGAAATTCGAAGCATCGACGTCACATGGTTTAAAGGAAATTCAAAGTGTCGACGTATTCAAACAAGGTGGAAATTACTATATAAACTATGCCCAAGGGGCATTAATTTTCATCCTTGCTCGAATGAAAAATTGCATGCGAATTATTTTTAAATTGAGCTCGTGAAAGAGACAACAAAATTAGTGTCTGGTGTGCCAACGAATAGAAAGAAAATGAAGGGCGTAGATCCATTGGGAGCCATTCTGGTAGCTTTTCTTAGTGGCAAGAGGGCAGTGGCTAGCTAGAGTGCTTGAATGCAAGGAGACTAGTGTTCGAAACACTGTAACTGTTCTTGGCAGTTGTGTTGGGTTGAAGGTACCAAGGTCGAGGCGCACATTTTTCTGAAGGTAAGGTAGGGATTTTTGAAGCACATGGTGCTTCCAACACTCCAAGCAAGCACATATCTTGCACGGTAATTGGAGCCATGGCTATGATGTTGGTCATGGGCTGTGTTGAGGATTTGAATCCCTCCAAAGGTAAGGTAATTAGATTTTTAATATTGCCTAAAGTTGGGACTTAAAAGGTTTGCTAGTTGGAAATAATTAAAAGGGATTGCTAGTGGAAAGTGGTGTTAGTTGGAAATTATTTTTGGAGTTATAAGGAGTTTGATTTTATTTTTAATAAAGTCTTAATTATTATATTTGCATATTGGAGGAGTAAGACTTTAAGAGTGTTGATTATTTTTTTTAAGACTTTTGCCAAAGTGATTATTATGAGGGCAATGGTTAAGGTGTTTGATATTATTTTAAAGTTGGAGTGATAAGGTGTATTTTGTTTGATATCATTTTTTATTGCATTTCCTTGAGAAAAACTAGTATCTACTAACCCTTATTGAGATTGGCAAAGAAGTAATTGTGAGTGTGGTAGATTTGTGTGGTCTACTCCTTGTCAAGCAAAAAGGTATGGGCAAATTCTTCCTTGGTTGAGTTGATTGATTGGCTTTCTAGAAAATAAAGTTTGGAGTGAAAAGGACTTGATTAGGGTTTCCTTTTTTAGAGTGTTTTAGATAATGCTTCAAGGTTTTCTGGAATAAAGAGTTGTTAAAACCTTGTTTTATAAGCATTTTTGTTGAAGCCATTGGTTGTGTAAAGAACTTGAGTTAGGGTTTTGAAAAGAACATGAGTATCATTGTTATGTGAATATTGATTTATAAGCATTGTTTTTGAAGCCATTGGTTGTGTAAAGAACTTGAACTAGGGTTTGAAAAGAACATGAGTATCATTGTTATGTGAGATTTGTTGTTGAGCATTTTTGGAAACATTTTGAGTTGATGTTTACATGCTTGGACTAGGGTTTGTGAGGAAGGGTTGTTTCTTGAGTGATTGGTTGAGTAGAATTGGTTGAGCCTAGTCAAGTGGGTGTGTGAAGTGATTGTTCAAGTTCCATAAAATAAACTATCCTATATTATGATTTGAGTTGAGAAAGTGTTTGAGCATTGAGTTGAAACATATTGGGTCTCTAAAAATTATCCTTATGTTTATAAGAGAGTGATTGAAAGTGATTGAGCATTGTGATGAGTATAGAGCATATTGAGTCTCTAACAATTCTCTTTATGTTTCTATGAAATTGGACAAGTTTCGAGTGAGCTTGTTGAGAATATTTGAGCAAGTTCTGAGTGGATCTATTGAGAAAATTTGGACAAGTTTCGAGTGAGCTTGTTTGAGCAAATTTGAGCAAGTTCTGTGTGGACTTGTTGAGCATATTTAAGCAAGTTCTGTGTGGACTTTTTGAGCATATTTGAGCAAGTTCTGTGTGGACTTTTTGAGCATATTTGAGAAAGTTCTGTGTGGACTTGTTGAGCAAATTTATGCTAGATTGAAGGACTGTGTTTAGTACATATTTGAGATAGAGCTTTGGAGGTGATAGAGTACAGAGGACAGTAGTCTCTAGTGGATAGAGATCCATTAGCCAGGGTAGTGAGGACAGTTCTTCTGAGTGGGGACAAGAGTCTTCAGTGGAGAGAGATCCACAAGCCAGTGCAACGGAGGTAGTAGTCTTATAAAGGATCACCAGCCAGAGCAGAGGAGGAGTTCTCCTATGGATAGAGATTCATGAACTTGATTTAGGGGATTGGTGTCTCCTTTGGACAAAGGTCCATAAACATTGTAATTGGGAAGGATTCTCAAGGGATTGATTGAGAAAACTTTAGTAAAATATTTTCTTTGTGGAGTAGCCCACATTAGGTGAACCACATAAATTTTGGTGTCTCTATTTTGTGTAGTTATTTGTGCATTGCTTTGATTACTGCTATTGATATTGCTATATACACATTGTATAATATTGTTTTGGAAAAAAAAAGTAAAAAGTGGTCTTATACTATTCACCCTCCTCTTAATATAAGCTTGTGTTCTTCACCCTCAACCTGAGAAAATACTTTTACTACCAAGTGAGTCTTGTACTTCTCCAAATTTCCTTCTACATTGTACTTCTTGAATAACCACTTACAACCAACAGGTTTTCTTCCAGGAGGTAATTTCACCAAGTCCCATGTCTTATTTTTATCCAAGAACTCCATTTCTTCTTCCATAGCCCTTTTCCAAGACTTATTCTCACTTTATTTAAGTGCATCCTTTATAGTCTTGGGTTCTTCATCAGTAACTGATAAATTAAATATGGAACAAAAATTTAAAGGACTATACTTGTCTAGAATTTTTCTCTCTCGATATGATCTCCTCAAAATTGGAGTTCTAGGTTTTGCATTAAAATCTATGTGTAATTCAGGTTCTACCATTGGTTCTTCCTCTTGTTCTAATTTTACCTACACTATTTTTGGTTCTTTGCTTGGTTGCATTTCCTATTTTAAAACCCCTTTTGTTTCTCTAAAGATCACATTACAACTATAAATAACCTTCTGTGTTTCTGGGTTTCACAACTTATATCCTTTAACACTAGTACTATAACCCACAAATATGCATTTTTTATATTTATAGTCTAGCTTAGTCCTTTTCTCTTTTGGGACATACATATAAGCATCACAACCAAAAACTCCTATATGTTTGGGAGAGGGTTTCTTACCAGTCTATACTTCCTGTGGAGTCTTGTCTACCAAAGTTGAGGTAGGAGATCTATTGATGAGATAACAAGTTGTTAACACAAAATTTACCTAAAAATTATTTTCTAACCCTTCACCACTTAGCATGCTTCTAGAATTATCCATCAATGTCTTGTTCATCCATTCTGCAACCCCATTCTGTTGTGGAGTATACAAAGTTGTTCTCTATATTTCTATTCCATAGTCCTTATAAAACTGTTCAAATTCATTAGAGCAATACTCACCACCATTATCACTTCTCAAAACATTTATCTTTTTCTCTATCTAATTTTCTACAAGAGCCTTAAACTCTTTAAATTTATTAAAAACCTTAGGATTGTTTTGTAGAAAATATACCCATGTATTTCTTGGTAAGTCATCTATAAATGTAACAAAATAGATATATTTACCTCATGATGGTACTTTTGCGAGTCCAAACACATCATTGTGAACTAGATGTAGAATTCCTTCAGACCTTGTAGCACTACTTGGAAACTTGAATCTAGTTTATTTCTCAAAAACATAGTGCACACAAAAATTAAAATTTAATGGGCAATCAAAAATTCCATCAACCATATCTTTCATTTTCAATTTTTGAAGTCCTTTCTTGTCAATGTGCCCCATGTGTTGATGCCACAACATTATCTTCTCTATAGGAATACTTGAAGCCATTTCAACCATATTATTTTTCTATACCACTGAAGAGTTATTGCAATTAATACTTACAATTCTAGCCTCAATTTTGAATAAATTTCTTATCCGAACTCCCCTTTCCAACACCAAAGATCCATAAACCATATTGCAGTCATCCTTATTGAATACCACATTCACACCTGCATAATTCATCTTACTCACAGATATCAAATTCCTTAACAAAACTAGAATATGCAACACACCAGGAAGGGTTTTAATTCTTTCATATTTTAACCTTATCTTGACTCTTCCTCGAACTATTATTTTATATCATATTCATTGAACCCCTCCCTATGAGGATTCATATGAAAATAAGCACATGATTCAATCAACCATGAGTCATGGCGTTCACTTGAGAAAATTGCAACTAAGAATGAGTCCCTTGAATATTCATTTGTGATTTTCTTTTCTATAGAAGTTCCTTCATCATATGATTGATTATATTATCAACATTTTTATATCTACAACCTCTTTTATAATGCCTTTCTTTACCACAATTCTAGCATTTTCTCTTTTCTAGGGTAAAAAATTTACCCCTAGATTTTGATTTCTTTTCTCCTGATTTATTTTTGCTTCTTTCTTGAGAACAAACTCTCACAACCAATGGCATCCTTTTGATGATAATTCTTAGAATATTTTGGTCTCATCTCCTCAGACAGTAAAGTTCCTACTATATCCTCTAATTTCAATGTAGATGTAGTATTGGTGATAACCATAACTAGGTTATCTCATGAATCAGGTAATGAACAAAGTAAAGTAATACACTTTTCCTATTAATTTATTTTTACTTCTATAGATGTTAGTTGACTTGCCATAGTGTTAAAATCATTCATATGTTCAACCATAGAGTCACCATAATTCATCTGAAGTGAATACAACTTCTTTCAAACAAAGAGTTTATTTACCAGTGACTTTATCTGATACAATGTTTCTAGCTTCTCCCATAACAAAATTTTCATGGTCTCTGTAGATACATTCAACAATACTAAGTCAGGAAAGCACAATATGATAGATCTCCTTTCATTCCTATTGATTTTCAACCAATCCTCATCTATCATCAATGTTGGTTTTATTCCCAAGATCACAATCCATTGATCTCTATCAACCAAAATATCCTCCATCTTGAGTTTCTATAACTAAGAATTTTATTCATTAAAGATCCTCCATCTTGGTTTCATTCCCATATTTATTTTGGCTTGTATCCTTTCACATATGGCTCCCACTCAAGAATTAATTTATCACGAGTTTGAAACCCTTACTCGAACAAAGCTAAAACCTAACTCTGATATCAAATGAAGAGAAATAAGAAGCCCTAATAAACTAAATTATAAAATTAGTAATAAAATAATCAAAATAATAAGATAGTAGATTCACACATTACACAATATTTATCCTGGAAACCCTCAATCGAGCAAAAACTAGCATAGTATTATCTTATTATTGCATTAACTTGACCATATCTAATACAATAATATTCTTTTTCTGTCTCTATCCAAACCCTAATGCAAGTACGATATATATAACAAAGGCACATGCACAAATTTTACAATATCATGGATAAAAAATCATGGGTTCAAATATAGTAACCCTAAAAGCCCATATGGGTCTAAAAATAACTTAAAAACCCTAAAAATTTGGTCGAGGAATATTGCTCCCAAACCCTGATGAGTATAGGTACAAAGTTTCTAGTACCTTTTAGTGTTAGCCCCACCAAAATACCATGGAAAATATTCAACATATTTCCAACAAACATGACATAAAAGTGAAACTATAGATACAACTAGAAACAAAATGTAAAAACCAAAATTACATAAATATAAAGAAGATCATACTCCTGGTCAAGAGTAGCATGTGTAAGTAGTTTCAATATGTCTAAAAATGCAAATAAAGTCCATTTGCACATTTGAGCATGCTCCTATCTAGCTAAAACTAGCAACACCAATTCAAAGCTATAATTTTGCCTTATATTCCAGAGTTGCTTTGGAATGAAGACAAATTTGAACTGTTTAGACAAAGAAGGTAGAAATACGTCCTTTTTGGAAGGAAGGGAGAATAATTAGGTGATGATAGGTGTTCCAAATATTCTCGCACTATTATTGAACCATTCCACTAGCTAGAGAGTGTGACAAAATGGAAACAACAACATATGTCTTAAATTAGACTAGGTCTTTGAGGTAAAATAGACACATTAGAAGTGGACAACACAAAGGTGTTAGTTTTGTATTTACAAAATATTTGTGTAAAAATAAGTATATATAGAAGCTCATGTATTAGTTGAGCTAGGTCCACATAGAGAGTTTAGAAAAAGTAATCAATCAGAAGTAGACATTCTTTTGTAATTGTTATGATTTAAACAATTGAATAAAAAGTACAGTATTTCCTTCATCCACATGAGACTGTGAATGCATGCATGATTAGTTACTAAATATTAAAGTAATATATTCTTCCCTCTAGACCAAGGAGCAAGGGCCCACTCTCAAGACCAGAATTAAGGAGAAAAAAGTGCAGGTTTTGACTAATTCTATTTTTGCAGCATTTTTGTCAAATTCCTATTTTTCACTCATGCAATTGTACTAACTTTTGTTTTAGCATAGTTTATTTGATGATGCAAAGTGTGATGTGTACTAGAATAATTGCAACCGGTTGACCCCTATTTTTTAACATGTTTTAAACACCTTGTTTTCTGTAATTCCATTTTTGCAGCAGTTTTTGACCAGTTTTTCAAAGCAACATTTGTTGATCAGTTTTTACAGCAATTTTTGATAGTTTTCAGTATTGTGAAATTTAGCATGATGATTTCAATTAAGATTTTTCCTTTTTAAGTCATTTCCATTAGCAAAATTAAATAGGCTTTTCAATTCTACAAACTTTCAATTCTACAAACCTTCAATTCTACAATTGTAGCATTTAGATTCAATTTCTGCAATTTCTATTCAGCAAGTTAAATTAGTTTCATTTCTATAAATTAGGATTAAAAGTGAACTTAAAAACCCCAAAAACATATGTTTCACCAAATAAGCTTGCAACCAAATGATCTAAACTATGATTTTTTGAAACCTCCTATCGTAGACAGCCTTGGACACTGCCCTGGATTTGACAAATCATAAGATTTAAATGATGACAATAATGACACTCATCAGTGAGATTCAAATTTATGAGAGAGGGTATCAATCACTATATTATCTTTGCCCTTTTTATATGTAATATCATAATCATAACCCATAATCTTATAAACCCATTTTTTTTTGTTCAAGGGTAGCAACCCATTGCTCTAAGAATATTTGAGAATTTGATGATCTGTTTTAATAGAAAAATGATGCCTAATGAGATAAGGTCACCAATGAGTGATTGTATGAAAAATGGTAAGCATTTTCTTGGCATAAGTGGATTTTCCTAGATTGCAACAGGAAAGCACTTTACTAGTGAAAACCAAGGGTCATCCTTCCTACATCAACATTGTGCCAATACCATTTTCTGAAGCATCATTTTCAATTACAAAAGGCTTAGAGAAATCAAGCATTGCTAAGATTGAAGTTGTTGTCATTATGTGCTTCAAATCAAGGAAAGCATGTTTAGTTGGACCCAACCAAGTAAAGGAATCCTTTTTTAACATGGATGTTAAGGAAGCAACAATTTTTCTATAATTGCATATAAATTTGTGATAATAGCCAGTAAGTCCCAAAAATCCACGAAGATCCTTAAAAATGCAAGGTTTTAGCCACTCTTAAACTACCTAAATATTTCTAGGGTCAACTTTAACACCATCTTTGAAGATGATGTGTCCCAAATATTCCACTTTCATTAACCTAAAAGAACACTTGGACCATTTAGCATAAATTTGATGTTGTGCCAATAGTTGTAAGGTTTGATCCACATGGATGAGGTGCTCTTCCCAAGAGCGACTATAAACCAAAATATCATCAAAGAAAACTAGAATGAATTTACAAATAAATGGATGAAAATGTTGTTCATGAGACTTTGTAATGTGGAAGGTGCATTAGTCAAGCCAAATGGCATTACCAAGAACCCATAATGGCCCTCATGAGTACAAAATGTTATTTTGAGAATATCTTCTTCCTTGAGTTGAATCTAATGGTACCTAAAATGAAGATCTAGTTTAGAGAAAAACATAGTCCCAGGCAACTCATCCAACAATTCATCCACTACTGGAATATGAAACTTATCCTTAATGGTGAGCTTATTGAGCTCACAAAAATCAATACATAACCACCATGAACCATCTTTCTTTCTTACTAATAAGACAGGCAAAGAGTATGGGCTATTACTAGGGTGAATTACTCCAACTTTTAATAATTCCTGCACTAACATCTCAATATATAACTTAAGAGCATGTGAGTATCGATGCGGTCTAATGTTGGATGGTACACTACCAAGGACCAATGGGATGGAATGATCATGGGAGAGATGAAGTGGAAATTCAGTTGGTTTAGCAAAGACTGCATTGTGCTTTATCAAAACAAGTTGTAAATATTTTAGAATTTGATATACTTTTGTAGTAGGTGGTTGGATGGTAAATATTTGTGCAATGACCCCATGAGATGCTTTTTTTAACAACTCCATATAATTGGAGCTAATAATCTGAGGAGGTCCTACTTTTGAACTATGAAGACTGTATGACTATCCATTTTGTGAAAACTGCATCCATAGTTTTGCAAAGTTCCATGATATGGTACCTAAAGTACCCAACCACTGCACCCCTATCACAATATCACATCCACCTAATTGCAGGACAAACATATATTGTTTGAGCTCATAATTTCCAATTTTCAATTTAACATTACGACATTTACCTTTACAAGGCAAGGGTCCTCCATTTGCCACCATAACCTCAAAGGAATTGCATGTGTATATGTAAAAATTTGCTTGTTTAGAAATTTTAGGATCAATAAAGTTGTGTGTGCTACCTGGATCAATAAGGATTGTAAGGCATTGGATTTTAAAGAAACACATAAATTTCATAGTTTTTTGAGTAGTAATTCCTACAAGAGCATGGACTAAATTTTTTTCTTAAGGTTCTTCATGTATTTCCTCTTTATGTTGAGATTGTGCTTTGATTGTGTCTTCTTCATCATCACTATGATCAATGTTGGCAGGGTCCTCTACAACTATTAGGAACAAATTCTTTTGGGCACACCTATACCCCTTGAAATATTTTTCATCGCAATTATAACACAAATCTTAGGCTCATTGAGCATCCATTTCCTCAATGGTCAAGCACTTTGAAGGGATAGATTTATTTTCATGATTGCTTGTAAACTTGGGAGGAAAAGAGGGTTTCGTTGGTTGAAATTTAGATGCCCTCCTTTGAGCTACAAATTTAGATTGGGCCAATCATGCTAGGCTTATGACCTACATCATTGTTTTTGGATTAAACATATTAATCTCAGCTTGAAGATCATCCCTTAAGCCACTAATGAAACAACTCATAAAAAATACTTCATTCAACCTTATAGTTATATTAGCTAATTATTCAAATTGAGCATGGTAATCTTGAACTGTAGAAGTTTATTTCAACATGGTCAATACCCCTTGGAAATCATCATACACACTAGGGCCAAACCAAGTGAGTAGTTGTGATTCAAAATATTCCCAAGAAAGATCAGTGACTGTTTATCTAAACCATTGGTACTATTGTAAGGCTTTTGATTCCAGATTGAAAGAAGCCATCTTAACCCAGTAATAGTGAGGAACATCATACAATTGGAAGATTTGATCAACACGACATAACCATCCTCTACATCTTTCCCATTGAATTTTAAAAAATCTAGTTTAGGCATCTTGAAAGTAGGATCACAATAATAGTGAGGGTGAGAATCTTCTGCTCCCTTTCCTTTCTTGTGGTTGGATTGTTCACTATGGTACTCAAAAGCATGTGGACCAGGTTGAAGCTTAGATCCCATGTCTTGAAGTTACTACTCTAAGTTTGATTTGGCAATAATATACTCATTTCTTAGGTGGGTAATGTCTTCTCGTATTGATTTATTGTCATCCATAAGGTAATTAAGTTGGTTGCACATGAAATCAAGTTTTTCTATCTCCTTTTTGTGTCCACAAGTCCCTTCAGCCATTTTGGAGAGATTTGAATGATGAAAATTAACTTAATAAAAATAGAAGTGTGATTTGCAGGAGTTACCATTTTTAGTAATAAGTCCAAAAAGTGCTTTGTTAGGTTGAAACACTTATTTTAGGATAGGGACCACTTTTATGGCTGCTTTATTTGAGTGCTCAATGACGAGATATACTAACTTTGACTTTTTGTGATCTCCTAATGTGGTGTAAGTCAATGTCGGGCAATTTCTTCGACTTGGACTTAAAATTCATAGGTGGGTCCTTGAGGGTCTTTGGTGTATAATAATGAGTTAATTATAGTCCCAAAAATTTTAGGCTAAATCAATTAACTGTTGGGAAGTTATGGCCATAACAAGAAAAATAAAAAATTACCAATTTAGGAAAATTGATGTAAAATTTGACCAGGAGCTGCCAAGGACAATTATGTCTGAAATGGAATGTAGAGTTGTTTGGTAAATTTTGGAGTTAATCTAAGATATAAGTGAAGAAATATCCCTATTTTAGTACTCTTAAAAGGTTGGATTACTGACTACTATCTTTGTCCCTATCACCTATACTATGATTACTGATAAAATTTAGATACTATATGTTCTGACTCTATTGTGTATGTTTTGACAACTAATCACTTATGTATTTATCCCTAACACCTTTATTGTTATTAATAACATTGTTCAAACATTGACCCTAGGATTCCCTACGACTACTTACATTGTCTATTTCATTTTTATAATTGACAACCCTATTACTAATGACTATTACTATTACTGCCGACCTGACTGTTACTATGATTGACTTGACTATTACTACCACTAAAATATTTTTTATTATCATAGACACTTACCAAATTTTTCTAGACTGTTTGGTGCATGCATTTTTGTGTTCTCATGATAGGGAAGTCTTCTTCGTATCCTCACTTTTGTGGGAAGGAAAATTGTAGGTTCAATAGACATAAGGCTTTGTTTTTGCAAGTTGAAGATTTTTGTTTGGATAGAACCAAGGTGCACTACAAAAGGGAGTATGTAATACCAATAGGCCCTCTGTTATACCAAAGTGATGAAAAATAGTGCTCAGACCAATATTTCAGACCACTACCCAAGGAGGATTTCACACATACCCTTGAGCACACTATCTACCTCTCTGACAATATAAGAGGGTAATTTTTTAAGATGTTGTGTCCCATGGACTATGGATAATACAAGGTTGAAAAGCTTCTTATTGGATAAAATTTTGTTTTTAAGCCTAGATGATCCCCTGATATACCCGAATATGAGTGGGAGCTCAATTCCATGTGTGAGTATTTTTTGAGGCCTAGGTATTGGAGCTTGATCACCCCTCACTTCACTAGATGCTTTATGGGATATCTATCTTAGTTAATATTGAAATCTCCTTCGTGATATGTTAAAACCCCTACCACATAGTTTCTAGCCTACTCAACTACTATGAAAAAATGATTGTATTTTTTGTTTTTTTGGTTTTTGCTATTTTTTTAAATAAAGGAAAATAGAAATAAAAAACATAGGAAAATTATACCTAATATATGAAAATGGATGGGCAAGAATTGTCACAGTCACAACAAAACTTAGTCTTGGAAAGCGCTCTGATACCACTTGTGTTAGAATTAAAGTGCACTATGCCTTCATCCTTGACACTTGTCAGTTTCTCTTGACAAGTGTCATGCGTTTCATATAGGCTTATGTCTATATATTGTAATCCTTTTTCATTTGTAATATATCTCATCTTGTTCATTTCATTATAGTCCCAACATTTGGTATCAGAGCTCCAGGATTTCTCTGGCCTTGTGAGTTTGAGGGGGGATTTCCCTCATGGAAATCTCCCTCTCATTTCCCCCCATTTTTCATTTTTTCATTTTCCCCCATTTTTTTTCAAAATAGGGAGTATGCTCTTCATCCTTGATGGATGAATCAAAAACCAGATTTTTGAAAATTAATGGCTGCCCCCAAATTTTTTTAGAGTGATTTTTTCCTCTTTGTATCCATCTGCAGAAGTAGTCTCTCCACGGAGAAATGAAAAATGGGATACATGGCTGCCCCTAAAACCTTAGTACTTGGAGCCATATTTTTTGATCCAACTTCATGTTTGATTTTTCTGAGAGGAAGAGTTTTAGATATTTTGTTTAGGTTATTGTCCAATTTCTGCACTAGGAATTTATTATAAAAAAAGTTCTAAAAAATGGGTGCAACCACCAGGACTTCCCGGATGGTCACCCATCCCAGTGCTTCTCCAGCAAGTTATGCTTAACTTTGGAGTTTTCTTTTTCTTCTGGTGCATCCAATCCACCAGCAAAAAAACTTGGTTGTCTCTATTAAGGAGGCACATTTTATTTAGAGGAGGAGCCCCCCCTGCACCATAAGCTTGGCATCTCCGGAGTGAAGTTTGTTATAGCATCCTATAGACGGTGTGTTCATGATGTGTTTCATATTGCATATCCTCGGCTCCTAAAGTTGTTTGTTTCTGCTATTTTTTTTGCATGGGAACCACGGGTGAGGGTGCGCCACCACGTCAACCATCAGCCTCTAGAGTGAATCAACAAGGAGTGGAGTGTAAAAATATTGTCAGATCTGCCCGACGAAGCCCCACACCACACCCATCTCTGCCACATCTCATAACCATTGGGAGGACAAGGTGTGATTCATGCGAGATGAGCTAGGTGGTGCCTAAAATTTTTTAGTGGAAGAAGTTTATCATTAAGCTGGATTTGATCCTTAGTTTCAAAATTTGGAGGGCTTACATTTGAAGACCTCGATGAAGCAGCGAAATGTGATAGTGAACCTACAACCACTACTTCGTCAAATGTTTGGACGCGGGAGGCTTATGGTGGTATTCAGTATAGTTGTATGTGTGCTTGTGGTGATGTAAACTACAAATATCAATTTCATCTTGATCAGGATCTGCACATTGCCTATGACAGGCCGCTTGAGGTAACGGTGGATTTTCTTTACCTGTGTGGAGAATGATGTATAGCTAAATTTGCGACATTGGAAATGGATCTTCTAGTTCTATCTGTTATCGATGATGGAAGCCCGCGTACAATGTACTTCAAAATTTTATTTTAACTAGAGAGCTGTTAAAACCTGTCGGCCACACTAGAGAACGTGGAAGCATTAGTGTGTTAATGCCAAAGTTTGTGGAAACCACACATATTGATGTTACTGTTTTTTGCACCGTGAGTCAACTCCGACTGTGATGAAGAAAATTCTCATGTTTCTGATTGCCCCGTTTGATTCTAGGCAAACAATCTCATAGTTTATCACCGATATGCAACTAAATGCGTATTTTTTTATGCTGCTTTGATCGGAGGTGTCACCTTTCTTCTATGATTCCACTTATTTGAAGGAGATTTTTTTTCCTGCCCAACACGAGAGCCAATGATGAGATGATGCTTTTAGTTTTTCTGTCTGGTGACCATCAATGGATATATTTTAATGCAGTTGTCTACTATGGGAAATTGTTTTTGTTTTTTGCGTTCTGCAAAGCTGCACTCTGATGAGCAGTAGTGAATCAAATATTGGGAGCCACAAATATTTTGTGAAAAAGGTGTGCGAGTGATTTGGGTTGAAGTGTCAGAGAACTAGCTGGATGAGATAGTGGGATAATCATTTCTCTGCTATGGGTACTATGCACGCCTAGTTATTTGTGTTTTTACCTCATCTCTTGGGCTTTTGAGTGCGGGAGATGCTACTATGGTGCAAGTTTTTTTTGTCATAGAACAATGGAGTGTTGTGATACGTGCACAGGACCTGATGTGATGACGAACGAATGTCTATTCTATTGGCTATATTTTTGTATGGTCATTGATCTATGGAGTGAAGCCAAGAAAAACATTTCCTATGCAGATTATGGAGATATAGTTTTGTTTTTTGTGAAGTTCTCCTATGAAGTTTTAGTGATGGGCCTCTCTTCTTTCAAATCTGTTGTATTTAGTTAAATCAGAAGTTAGATCTGCCTATGTTATTTCTTTTTCTCGCAGTGGAAGCAAGTTTAATTTTCAATGCATTGTGTAAATGCATAGAAGACGCCATATCGACACTGAAGTTATGGTGTAGCAAAATCCCATTTCCACTAGATCGATGCTGCATCTTCCATATTGGAATACATTCCTTAGTACTCATGTCAAGGAAATGTGGGAAAATAATATTTATCTTGCTATTTTTGTTCCAAGGAGCACTACGGTGGAGGTGTGTAGATCCAGTACGATGCTATAGACTTACAAGCGATGTTTGCTATTTGAAAATTTTTATTTGCTACCATTTGCTGATGTTTGTTTGAAGTTGCAATTTCTATTGAAATTGCCACCAAGAATGGTGTTTTTTTTAACCGCTACCGATAATGGTGTGCTATGGTTGTCACTGCGGTGATAATTCCCAGAATGCTCATGAAAGTTTTCGTTGGCTATGACGCACGCCATTTTCCATGCACATGCCCAACTTGCAAGTGGGTAGGCATTAGTGGGACATTTCATTTTAAAAAAAATCTATTTATTAAAGGGGAATTTTTTTTTATAATAGTGGTTGGAATCCTTTTTTCACGAAGTGATATTGGCCCACATGGCCATTTTTTCAAATATGTAATTTCCCTTGGAGGGAAAAATTCAAACCAGGGTGAAGTTTGTTTTTTATTGGTCGATAATATGACTTTATTGGCCTGTTTATTTTATCCACATGGAGAGTGGAAGTGGAATTCCCACATGGTCTCCTTATTACTTTTTTCAGTGATGGCCTAGATGGCCCATGTAATTCCCCTACGAGGGAAAATTGTGATGATGTTTTTTTTTTATTATTTCGCCATATTGTGATGTCGCCACAGTGTGATTTTTAATTGCTTCCTAGAGAGGCATGTTGTTGTTTTTCCCATGGATGGAGGACTTATTCAAATATGACTATAGCCTTATATATAGTCGTTGGAAATATTTTTTTGAGCCGGACCTAATGGTGGGGTCCATTTTTAGTTTTGAGACTATTTTCTATGATGTATTTTGGCTCAAAAATTGTGGTATGATGGAGTGCACTCTCGGTTGAACCCAACACTCCCAAAGCACTTGTAAGTGAACCTAGTATCTAGTATTATCCTCTAACTACTTGGCAGATGCAGTGGTTGGTTACCTATGCATTTCAGTAAGATGAGGTGACTACCATAAGGACACTTATTCTAGGGACTACAGACATAGACACCCTAGACGCTATCTGAGGTTTTTTTGGATCTAATTCTGAAGACTACAGACGAAGACACTCTAGAATATTCCTCTTATTATATTCTTGTTCTCCTCCATATTTGGATCTATGGCTCAATTTATTGTATTGAGTGCATTTTCAGCAGTGACCGACACTCTTATATGGCTCATTTTTTCCTTTGTATTAAGGTACATTTTTGGTAGAATTTGACACCTTCTAGATTATGTTCACCTTGAGGAGGATATGATATTCATGGTGAATCTAGTCAATGACCTACAAGAGGCAACATCCTTCGAGGATGACCTACAGAGGCAACAGACCTAGGAGTGGTTGATCCTGAGGCACTTATGATGACCCTGAGGCACTTAGATGGCTGACCCTATGGCAACAGACCCAAGAAGTGGCTGACCCTGTGGCAACAGACCAAGATGTATACACCATTGATCTAGCATTTTTTCACAACTGGAGAGCCAAGCACATAGAGCACGAGCCTAGACCAAATCAACAATAAAGGAGGATGATAGAATTTTTTAGAGAAGTCAACATTAAGGGGGAATATTACCTAATGTTGACTTGTTTTTTTCTTTAGTTAGGATAGTGCACTTTAAGGGGGAATGTTAGAATTAAAGTGCACTATGCCTTCACCTTGACACTTGTCAGTTTCTCTTGACAAGTGTCATGTGTTTCATATAGGCTTATGCCTATATATTGTAACCCTTTTTCATTTATAATATATCTCATCTTATTCATTCCATTATAGTACCAGCAACTTGTTAGGACCTACTATTAAAAATAAGCACACTCACACAAAATATTGAAATTACGTAGAAACTCATGCAATATAACAATATCACAATACGAAAAGTAAATGCAAAAATAAACACTCACAATAAGTACTGAATTGCAAGCCTCTTCGAGGGAGAAACCTCCTCCAATATTTCATTAACTTGCAAAAATATACATTCATACATGGCTTCATAGATTTTAAAGAAAATATTTCATGCAACCCTAACCCTAATCTCAAGAGTTGGCTTAATGCAAAATGCCACTTGAGCTAGAATATTCTATCAAACGTCAGTTACAATCTTGATAACGGTTACATGAAATGGCTCCACTTGTCTAGGTGTCTTACTTGCCACATACATTACAAAATATTATAAAATATCATTATAGAAGGGATCCCCATGTTGGAAGTGGATCATTATATAAGCAAATGAGAATTACAAAATAATGTTATGATGGGGTTCTAACAACTAAACTTATTGAAATAATTCTACTCTTTAACATAAGTTTATCTGCTAAACTTATTTAATATAAATCATTTCTTTAACATAAGTTTATCCATTAAAATTATTAAATCTATTTTTTAACATAGTTTATCCACTAAAATTATTTATTATAAATCATTTCTTTAACATAAATTTATCCTCTAAACTTATTTAATATAAATCATTTCTTTAACATAAGTTTATCCACTAAACTTATTGATTAAACTTATTTGATATAAATCATTCTTTAACATACATTTAACCACTAAACTTATTTAATAAATATCATTTTTTTCACATAATTTTATCCACTAAACTTATTAAAATAAATTTATTCTTTATCATAAGTTTATCTACTAAACCATTAACATATGAGCAACAATAAAACAATTGCATCCCTTAACATAATTGCAACCCTTACACACAAGTGCAATATTTAACATAAATGCATCCATGCAACTATTAACATAAAAAAACAAGAATATAATTGCAATCAATCACACAACTGTAGCCCTTTAACATAATTGCAACACTTACACACAAGTTCAGTCTTTAACATAAGTGCATCCGTGCAACTATTAACATAAGAGCAACAATAATACAATTACAACCATTCACACAATTGCATCCCTTAACATAATTACAGCCCTTACACACAAGTGAAGTGATTAATACAATTGCATCTCTTAACATAATTGTAACCCTTACACACAAGTGCAGTCATCCACACAATTGCAACCCTTAACTTAATTTAATCCCTTACACATAAGTACAATTTTTTTCACAAGTGTAAATGTGCAACCATTAACATAAGAGCAATAATAATACAATAGCGGACATTCACACAAATGACATCCTTAACATAATTTAAGACCTTATAAACAAGTGAATTCATTCACACAATTTCAGACCTTAACATAATTACAGCCCTTACACACATGTGTAGTCATTCACACAATTGCAACCTTCAACTTTGAATAACATAAGCTTATACTGAGAGGGGGGGTGAAAAGTATAAGATAAAACTTTTTACTTCTCAATACAAATGATAACAACAATGATATCAAATTCATAACCAATGCACACATCATTATACACATGAGAGACATGATTTAACGTGGTTCATACAATGTGGGCTACTCCATGGAGAAAATATTCCTTATAATTTTTTCTCAATAAATCTTTGGGAACCAATTCCCTATTACAATTTTTATGGACCTTTGTTCAAAGGAGACACCAATCCCTTATGCTTTGGTTTGTGTATCTCTCTCCATAGGAGACCTTTGTCCCCACTGATCTGGTTTGTGGATATCTCTTAATAGGAGAACTCTATCCCCTCTACTCTGGCTGGTGATCTTCTAGAAGAATTCTACTCCCACTACTCTGGCTTGTGGATCTCTCTCCACAGTAGACCTCTATTCCCACTACAATGGCTAATGGATCTCTATCCACTGGAGTGTTGTGATATGTGCACAGGACCTGATGTGATGACGAACGAAGGTCTATTCTATTGGCTGTATTTTTGTATGGTCATTGATCTGTGGAGTGAAGCCAAGAAAAACATTTCCTGTGCAGATTATGGAGATATAGTTTTGTTTTTTGTGAAGTTCTCCTATGAAGTTTTAGTGATGGGCCTCTCTTCTTTCAAATCTGTTGTATTTAGTTAAATCAGAAGTTAGATCTGCCTATGTTATTTCTTTTTCTCGCAGTGGAAGCAAGTTTAATTTTCAATGCATTGTGTAAATGCATAGAAGACGCCATATCGACACTGAAGTTATGGTGTAGCAAAATCCCATTTCCACTAGATCGATACTGCATCTTCCATATTGGAATACATTCCTTAGTACTCATGTCAAGGAAAAGTGGGAAAATAATATTTATCTTGCTATTTTTGTTCCAAGGAGCACTACGATGGAGGTGTGCAGATCCAGTACGATGCTATAGACTTACAAGCGATGTTTGCTATTTGAAATTTTTTATTTGCTACCATTTGCTGATGTTTGTTTGAAGTTGCAATTTCTATTGAAATTGCCACCAAGAATGGTGTTTTTTTTAACCGCTACCGAGAATGGTGTGCTATGGTTGTCACTGCGGTGATAATTCCTAGAATGCTCATGAAAGTTTTCGTTGGCTATGACGCACGCCATTTTCCATGCACATGCCCAACTTGCAAGTGGGTAGGCATTAGTGGGACATTTCATTTAAAAAAAAATCTATTTATTAAAGGGGAATTTTTTTTTTATAATAGTGGTTGGAATCCTTTTTTCACGAAGTGATATTGGCCCACATGGCCATTTTTTCAAATATGTAATTTCCCTTGGAGGGAAAAATTCAAACCAGGGTGAAGTTTGTTTTTTATTGGTCGATAATATGACTTTATTGGCCTGTTTATTTTATCCACATGGAGAGTGGAAGTGGAAGGCCCACATGGTCTCCTTATTACTTTTTTCAGTGATGGCCTAGATGGCCCATGTAATTCCCCTACGAGGGAAAATTGTGATGATGTTTTTTTTTTATTATTTCGCCATATTGTGATGTCGCCACAGTGTGATTTTTAATTGCTTCCTAGAGAGGCATGTTGCTGTTTTTCCCATGGATGGAGGACTTATTCAGATCCGACTATAGCCTTATATATAGTCGTTGGAAATATTTTTTTGAGCCGGACCTAATGGTGGGGTCCATTTTTAGTTTTGAGACTATTTTCTATGATGTATTTTGGCTCAAAAATTGTGGTATGATGGAGTGCACTCTCGGTTGAACCCAACACTCCCAAAGCACTTGTAAGTGAACCTAGTATCTAGTATTATCCTCTAACTACTTGGCAGATGCAGTGGTTGGTTACCTATGCATTTCGGTAAGATGAGGTGACTACCATAAGGACACTTATTCTAGGGACTACAGACATAGACACCCTAGACTCTATCCAAGGTTTTTTTGGATCTAATTCTGAAGACTACAGATGAAGACACTCTAGAATATTCCTCTTATTATATTCTTGTTCTCCTCCATTTTTGGATCTATGTCTCAATTTATTATATTGAGTGCATTTTCAGCAGAGACCGACACTCTTATATGGCTCATTTTTTCCTTTGTATTAAGGTACATTTTCGGTAGAGTTTGACACCTTCTAGATTATGTTCACCTTGAGGAGGATATGATATTCATGGTGAATCTAGTCAATGACCTACAAGAGGCAACATCCTCCGAGGATGACCTACAGAGGCAACAGACCTAGGAGTGGCTGATCCTGAGGCACTTATGATGACCCTGAGGCACTTAGATGGCTGACCCAAAGGCAACAGACCCAAGAAGTGGCTGACCCTGTGGCAACAGACCAAGATGTATACACCATTGATCTAGCATTTTTTCACAACTGGAGAGCCAAGCACATAGAGCACGAGCCTAGACCAAATCAATAATAAAGGAGGATGATAGAATTTTTTTAGAGAAGTCAACATTAAGGGGGAATGTTACCTAATGTTGACTTATTTTTTTCTTTAGTTAGGATAGTGCACTTTAAGGGGGAATGTTAGAATTAAAGTGCACTATGCCTTCACCTTGACACTTTTCAGTTTCTCTTGACAAGTGTCATGTGTTTCATATAGGCTTATGCCTATATATTGTAACCCTTTTTCATTTGTAATATATCTCATCTTATTCATTCCATTATAGTACCAGCAACTTGTTAGGACCTACTATTAAAAATAAGCACACTCACACAAAATATTGAAATTACGTAGAAACTCATGCAATATAACAATATCACAATACGAAAAGTAAATGCAAAAATAAACACTCACAATAAGTACTGAATTGCAAGCCTCTTCGAGGGAGAAACCTCCTCCAATATTTCATTAACTTGCAAAAATATACATTCATACATGGCTTCATAGCTTTTAAAGAAAATATTTCATGCAACCCTAACCCTAATCTCAAGAGTTGGCTTAATGCAAAATGCCACTTGAGCTAGAATATTCTATCAAACGTCAGTTACAATCTTGATAATGGTTACATGAAATATCTTACTTGCCACATACATTACAAAATATTATAAAATATCATTATAGAAGGGATCCCCATGTTGGAAGTGGATCATTATATAAGCAAATGAGAATTACAAAATAATGTTATGATGGGGTTCTAACAACTAAACTTATTGAAATAATTCTATTCTTTAACATAAGTTTATCTGCTAAACTTATTTAATATAAATCATTTCTTTAACATAAGTTTATCCATTAAAATTATTAAATCTATTCTTTAACATAAGTTTATCCACTAAAATTATTTAATATAAATCATTTCTTTAACATAAATTTATCCACTAAACTTATTTAATATAAATCATTTCTTTAACATAAGTTTATCCACTAAACTTATTGATTAAACTTATTTGATATAAATCATTCTTTAACATACATTTAACCACTAAACTTATTTAATAAATATCATTTTTTTCACATAATTTTATCCACTAAACTTATTAAAATAAATTTATTCTTTATCATAAGTTTATCTACTAAACCATTAACATATGAGCAACCATAAAACAATTGCATCCCTTAACATAATTGCAACCCTTACACACAAGTGTAGTATTTAACATAAATGCATCCATGCAACTATTATCATAAAAAAACAAGAATATAATTGCAATCAATCACACAACTCTAGCCCTTTAACATAATTACAACACTTACACACAAGTTCAGTCTTTAACATAAGTGCATCCGTGCAACTATTTGCATAAGAGCAACAATAATACAATTACAACCATTCACACAATTGCATCCATTAACATAATTACAGCCCTTACACACAAGTGAAGTGATTAATACAATTGCATATCTTAACATAATTGTAACCCTTACACACAAGTGCAGTCATCCACACAATTGCAACCCTTAACTTAATTTAATCCCTTACACATAAGTACAATTTTTTTCACAAGTGTAAATGTGCAACCATTAACATAAGAGCAATAATAATACAATAGCGGACATTCACACAAATGACATCCTTAACATAATTTAAGACCTTATAAACAAATGAATTCATTCACACAATTTCAGACCTTAACATAATTACAGCCCTTACACACAAGTGTAGTCATTCACACAATTGCAACCTTCAACTTTGAGTAACATAAGCTTATACTGAGAGGGGGGGTGAAAAGTATAAGATAAAACTTTTTACTTCTCAATCCAAATGATAACAAAAATGATATCAAAGTCATAAATAATGCACACATCATCACACACATGAGAGACATGATTTAACGTGGTTCACCCAATGTGGGCTACTCCACAGAGAAAATATTCCTTATAACTTTTCTTAATGAATATTTGGGAACTAAATCCCTATTATGATGTTTATGGACCTTTGTCCAAAGGAGACATCAATCCCCTATGCTTTGGTTTGTGGATCTCTCTCCATAGGAGACCTTTGTCCCCATTGCTCTGGTTTGTGGATCTCTCTCCACAGGAGAACTCTATCCCCTCTACTCTGGTTGGTGATCTTCTAGAAGACTTCTGCTCCCACTACTCTGGCTTGTGGATATCTCTCCATAAGAGACCTCTATCCCCATTACAATGGCTAATGGATCTCTATCCACTGGAGACTACTATCCTCTCTGATCTATCACCTCCAAAGCCTACTCTCAATTCTATCTCAAATTTGCATACACTATGTTCCAAGTTTGGTACAAATCTACTCTAACTCTGCTCATAAAATTGGACCAACATCTATCTCAAATATGCTCTAACTTTGCTCCATTAACCAAATACATCTCAAAATGACCAACATCTATCTCAAATATACTCTAACTCTGTCCATAAAACTGCTCTCAAGTCTTCTCAAAGACTTGCTCAAATCTATCCTTAAGCCTTCTCAAAAAAATTTCTCATTCACATTTAAAAGCACTCAAACCAATACTCAAAAGCTTCACATAATTATTCAACCAATGAAGCACAATCTACTCACAAACCCTAATATAGGTGTTTCACTTTCTTTCAACAAAGATGCTTAATGTAGGTCTCAAACCCTAACTCAAAACTTTCCAACAATGTTTTACCAAACAACCCTTTTAACTCCACCTTATATTTCAGAAAACCTTGCTCAACAACACACCTTACATAAAGAGAAAAATGCCTATACCTCTTATTTGATTTGATGAAGAAATATCACAAAACTTGTCTCACAAATAACCAAAACTCCTTGTTCCACCTCAAGAGTTAGATATCAAGATTCTATTTCAAGATAGCCACATAAATTTTCCCTCAACAAGATCTCAATGAATTCTGAAAATAATGTTCTAGGACTCTTCTTTAGTTCTCAAGGACAATGCATTAAAGCTCACAAAACTCTCTCAACAATCCCCCTTTTATAAAGCAAGAATTACAATAAAATAAAATACTTTTTACACCTTTTATCTCCACTCTCTCAAAACAATTTACAATTCACTTTAATGTCCAAGAACAAATAATTGCAATTCAAAATAAACCATTTACAAACTTACCACTCCAACCTTTGCATATAAAATAAATGACATTAATACCCTTTAAATATTATGCAAAAATGTATTTCTCCTTATGCCTCCTATGTTCCAAACTATACACCAAATCACATCCGCCAAAAATCAACTATAGTCAACATTAATCAACATGGCGCATACCTTATAAATTAATCAACATGGTGCATACCTTATAAAAAATTAATCCTACTTGTCACGGATGGGAATCGACCCTTCGACCTCATGCCTCTAAGCGTAGCGCTCAACCACTTGCGCTAGCCAAGCAGTTGAGACCTAACCCTTGGCCTCCAAATTTTATTACTTGCTACCTTTGACAAAATGAAACAAAATACATCAAATGGAATCATGGGGAATCGAACCGTAGACCTTTCCTCCACCCACGCCTTACGCAGGACCCACCTACCACTTGGGCTACCAACCCTCGCTAAAACAAAATGTACACCACCTTGTCCTTATTTGCTACTACTTTGTCTATGGATGGATTTCAAACACTTTCCACTACACTCAATGATCGATTTATTCATGCACACATTAATTTTGGTCCTTTGGAAAATAATTTGGCCCCCCCTTCTTATATGCATTCGAAGCCTTTCTATGACATCGATGGAAACCTTTGTTTGCCTCCAATTTAAATTTGAATTTTGGCGCCCTTTGCCAATTTCAAATTTAATTTTATATTTAATATAATATTTAACTTTGTGTTAAATATTATATTATTTATATTTAGTATTAAACAATACTTTTGCATGGGATCCTTTGCCAACTTTTTATTTTCCTTTTAATAATCCCTTTTGGCTTAATTATTATAATATTAAAATATTATAATATTTTCTATTTTTTCTTTAAAATCATGGGCGTAAACTCTTGCCTTGAACCTTTTAACCAACCTCTTTGGCTTATAATATAAACTATTATAACCATTTCTTTTTACCAATTTTATTGCATCATAATGAACTTTGCCTTGCACCGAATACTTGACATCAATGATAACATAATTACTCAAAATTTCCAACAATCTCCCCCTTTGTCATTGATGGAAACCCTTTTCTAAAAATTCCTTTCTCCATTTTTTCAAATCTGCTCTCCCTGAGAAACTGCTCCCCTAACTGAATGCTCTCCCCCTTACTCAAATCTCTCCCCTTTGACATCAATGGAAAAGGGACCTCTTTAGATTTAAATATAAGACTCTTAGCTCAGCCCCCTCCCCACCTCCTCTCCTTGAGGTGATTAATTTTGGGGTGGGAGTAAAACTACTCCCAATTTTCCTCTAAGATACTCAAAAGTTTCCTTTGGAAGTGGCTTAGTGAAAATATCTGCAATCTATTCCTTTGTAGTAACATATTTCAATCTAAATTGCTTATCCATCACCTATTCTCTCATAAAATGGTATTTGATCAGGATGTGCTTGGTCCTGGAGTGCATCATTGGATTCTTTGAAATGTTTATAGCACTTGTATTATCACATAGTATGGAGATAGGGTGATCATGCTCTATCTTGAAGTCCTTTAAAGTTTACTTCATCCATAACACATATGTACAACAAGCAACCACTATAATGTACTCTACCTCTACTATGGATAAGGATATTGATGCATGTTTCTTGCTTAGCCAAGAGACTAAATAATATCCAAGAAAGAATGCTCCTCCACTTGTGCTTTTTCTATCATCAATGTTGCCTACCCAATATGCATATGTATATGCTATGAGAGTGAAATTATCACTTCTGGGATACCAGAGTCCAAAATCCATAGTCCCTTTTAAATACTTGAGAATCCTCTTTATTGCCATTACATGTGTTTCCTTTGGTGCTGCTTGAAATATTACCACCAGTGTCACTGTATGCATTATATTTGGTCTTGTAGTTGTGACATATAGTAAGATAAAAATCATAGATCTATACAATGTATGATTTGCCTCAGGAGATTCATCCTCTTTACTCAACTTGAATCTTGTAATCATGGGAGTACTTATTGGTTTGCAATCTTCTAACTTGAATTTCTTCAGCATCTCTTTTATATACTTTATTTGTGAGAGAAATACACCCTTCTCTAATTGTAAAATATCTAGTCCAAGAAATAAGGACAACTCACCAAACATTGACATTTCAAATTCATTTTGCATGTTCTTTGTAAATTTTTGACACATCTTATCATTATTACCTCCAAAAATGATATCATCCACATAAATAACCACAATTAGTAAGTCATTTCCTTCATTTTTGATGTATAAGTTATTGTCCATTATTCCTTTCCTAAAACACTATTCCTAAAGATACTTATCCAACATTGAATACCAAGCTCTAGGAGCTTACTTTAGTCCATAAAGTCTCTTATTTAATCTACATACATAATCTGGCTTATCATTTAGGATGAATCCCTCAGGTTGCTCAAAGTAAACCTCTTCCTCCAAGACACCATTGAGAAAAGCTTATTTAACATCCATTTGATATACTTTGAAGTTTTTGAAGCTTGAGAAAGCTAAAAATATCCTTATGGCCTCAAGTCATGCAACAAGAGCAAATTTTTCATCAAAATAAATCCCTTCAACTTGTGCATAACCTTTGCATACTAATCTTGCTTTATTTTTAACTACCTGACCATCTTCATTTAACTTGTTTCTGAAGACCTATTTAGTGCCAATTACATTCTTATCTTTCGATCATGGGACAAGTCCCCAAGTCTCACTTTTTTCTATTTGATCCAGTTCCTCATCTATTGCCTTGACCCAAAACTTATCTTCTCTTACCTTATTGAAATCCTTGGGCTCAATTTTAGACAACAAAGAGAAATATTGCATGCTCACTTCTTCCTATTATCTTCCTCCTTGTCTGTCTCTCATCTGGATTGCCAATGATTATATCTCTTGGATGATTTTTTTGCACATACCTGGATGGAGTCTTAGGTGGTATTCTTTGTGTTTCTTCTTCTTATTATTCTTCACCTAATTATTCTTGGCAACTTTCTTCTTCTTGATACACAATTTCTTGAGTTGGTTCTTTTGACCCTGTCTGCTCATCAACTATCACATTTATACTTTCCATAATTGTATGTGTCCTCTTGTTATAGCACCTATAGGCTTTGCTCTTAGTGGAATAGCTAAGGAAAATACCCTCATCACATCTTGAATCAAACTTACCCAAAATTTTCTCTTCCCATCTTATGTAGCATTTGCTTCCAAAACTTTTGAAATATTTTATAGTAGTTGGTCTCCCTTTCCAGAGCTCATATGGAGTTTTGTAATAATTTACTCTTACTTGAGCTCTATTGATGATATACACTGCTGTATGAACTGCATATATCCAAAAACCATCTAAAATATTAGACTCATTTAACATATCTTTGGCCATATTTTTAGTAGTCCTATTTTTCCTTTCAACTACTCCATTTTGTTGAGGAGTTCTTGTTGTTGAATATTCTCTTTTGATCCCATGTCGTTCACAAAAATCTATGAATTCACTTGAAGTAAATTCTCCTCCCCTATATTATCTTAAACACTTAATCCTTCTACCTATTTTATTTTCTACTAATTCTTTGAATGCCTTGAACTTCTCAAGGGCTTCTGACTTTTATTTTAAATTTGCTACCCAAGTCATTCTGGAAAAATCATCTATAAATAACATGAATTAATTTTCACCTTGTAGGCTCTTTGTCCTTGGAGGACCACAGAGGTCAGTGTGAACTAGTTTCAATGGTTCAGATGATGTAAATTATTTTGACTTGAAACTTGTTCTAGTTTTCTTCCCATGCTGGCATTTTGCAAAAAATGTGTTTTGTGGCCTTTTTATCTTGGGTAAATCTCTGACTGCCTGTTTGTTGCTTATTTTCACTATGTTGTCAAAGTTCAGATGACCCATTCTTCTATGCCACAACCAAATTTCATCTTCTCTTAATAAGAAACACTTTTCTCCCTTAATCTCACTTAGCATGTAGATATTGTTTGTAGTTCTATTGGCATCTGCAATGAGCTTTCCAATTTTAGATTTTCTTATCTCACATCTATTTGGATGAAAAGTAACCATGTGCCCCTAATCATAAAATTGGCTTACACTTAGTAAATTGTGCCTCAATCCCTTGACATACAATATATTCTTTGTCTTTGTTTTTCCATTATCTAAACTCAAGGTTCCTTTCCCATAGATTTTTGTTGAACCATTGTCACCAAATTTTACTGATCCTCCATTGATTTCTTTAAATACAAGAAATTTACTCGTCTCCTATCATATGACTAGAACAACCACTATCAAGAAACCATTGTTTTCTCTTATCTTACACATGAAGAGATGTTTGTACTAACATTGAATTTACTTTATCTTGCTCTTTTCTCTCTTTCCTAATTGTTGAAGTTGTATTCTTTTTGCTTGATTCAAGAAATACTGTTTTACACCATTTTGCCTCGTGCCCAAAATTATTGCATTTGTAACATATGATGTTGTCATTCATGAGAGGTGCAAATAAATTAAAATTTCTATCAACATTGTCTTTCACATAACCAGTGCAATGTATAGCTCTATGACCATATTTATTACATGAAAAACAATAGCCATGGAAGATATTTTGTAACTTGTTGGAGTGCCTTGAATAATATGGTCGTGTGCTTCTTCTTTTGTAGTTTCTATAATTGACTTTTATCCATGGATATTTTTCACCTTCTTCCTTCCCGATGTCTTTGCCTTTCAATGTATTAGCATAGGTCATGGGCTCTTCTTTGTTTGATGTCTTTGTTCCTTGGGAGCTTGACTTCTCTTTCTGTTTTCCTAACTTTATGTCTTGTTGTAATTTACCCTTAGTCTTTTCAACTTCCTTCCTTAGAGAGAAAATTTATGATTCCAATCTTTCATATTCTAACTCTCGTCTTTAATTGTTCTGTCATATCCTGTTCAATTTTCTTTCCCTCTTCAACCTTCACCTTGAGCTCTGTGAGGTTTGTAGAAGCTCCATATTTGCTTCCTCATCCAATTAGATTTGATCCATCAGACTTGAATTCTTCCTTCTAACATTTTCCAAGTTTCTAAGAGCAGCATTAAATTCCTCTTTTATGTCGATCATGGCCTCTTCTCCATTTTTTGAGGTCATGTATGTTCTTGTGGGATCTTCCTTCAAGTTGTTAGGCTTTTCACGAAGGAACTCACTCTGATACCAATTGAAGAACATAAGCTTATACTGAGAGGGGGGTGAACAATATAATATAAAAAATTTTACTTCTCAATCCAAATGATAATAGCAACAATATCAAAGCAGTAAACAATGCACACATCATCACACACATGAGAGAAATGATTTAACGTGGTTCACCCAATGTGGGCTATTCCACAAAGAAAATGTTCCTTATAAATTTTTCTCAATGAATCTTTGGGAACTAAATCCCTATTACAATGTTTATGGACCTTTGTCCAAAGGAGACACCAATCCCCTATGATCTGGTTTGTGGATCTCTCTCCATAGGAGACCTCTGTCCCCATTGCTCTGGTTTGTGGAACTCTCTCCATAGGGTAACTCTATCCCCTCTACTCTGGTTGGTGATCTTCTAGAAGACTTCTGCTCCCACTACTTTGGATTGTGGATCTCTCTCCATAGGAGACATCTATCCCCACTACATTGGTTGATGGATCTCTATCCATTGGAGACTATTGTCCTCTCTACTTTATTACCTCCAAATCTTATCTCAATTCTCTCTCAAATATGCACACACTCTATCCCAAGTCTATCATATATCTACTCATAAATCTATGCCAAACTCTATCTCAAATCTGCTCTAACTCTACTCATAAAACTGCTCTCAAGTCTTCTTAAAGACTTGCTCAAATCTATCCTTAAGCCTTCTCAAAAGACTTTCATTCACATTCAAAAGCACTCAAACCAATACTCAAAAGCTTCACACAATTATTCAACCAATGAAGCACAATCTACTCACAAATCCTAACATAGGTGTTTTACTTTCTTTCAACAAGTATGCTTAATGTAGGTCTCAAACCCTAACTCAAAACTTTCCAACAATGTTTTACCAAACAACCCTTTTAACTCCACCTTATATTTTAGAAAACCTTGCTCAACAACACACCTCACATGAAGAGAAAAATGCCCATACCTCTTATTTTCTTTGATGAAGATATGTCACAAAACCTGTCTCACAAACAACCAAACCTCCTTGTTCCACCTCAAGAGTTAGATAGCAAGATTCTATTTCAAAATATCCACATGAATTTTCCCTCAAAAATGTGCTCAATGAATTATGAAAATAATGTTCTAGGACTCTTCTTTAGTTCTAAAGGACAATGCATTAAAGATCACAAAACTCTCTCAATAATTCCCTTTTTATAAAGCAAGAATTACAATCAAATAAAATACCTTTTATGCCTTTTATCTCCACTCTCTCAAAACAATTGCAATTCACTTTAATGTCCAAGAACAAAGAATTACAATTCAAAATAAACCATTTACAAACTTATCACTCCAACATTTGCATTTAAAATAAATGACATCAATACCCTTTAAATATTATGCAAAAATTTATTTCTCCTTATGCCTCCTATGTTCCAAACTATACACCAAATCACATCCACCAAAAATCAACTATAGTCAACATTTAATCAACATTAAGCATACCTTATAAAAAATTATTCCGTGTTGTCGTGGATGGGAATCAACCCTCCGACCTCAAGTCTCTAAGTGCAGTGCTCGAACGCTTGTGCTAGCCAAGTGGTTGAGACCTAACCCTTGGCCTCCATCTTCATTACTTTTTGTCTTTGACAAAATAAAGCAAAACACTCAAATCGGTGTTACGAGGAACCGAACTACAGACATTTCCTTTGCCCATACCTTACACAGGACCCACCTGCCACTTGGGCTACCAGCCCTCACTCAAACAAAATGTTTGTTACCTTGTCCTTATTTGCTGCCACTTTCTCGATGAATGGGTGTCAAATACTTTTCACTACACTCCTTCGATCGAATAATATTTGTGCATATCCTTTGTTGCATAGGAAAATAAATTAGCTCATCCTTTTTATATGCATTTGAAGTCATTCTATGACATCGATGAAAACCTTTGTTTGCCTCCATTTTAAATTTGAAATTTGGTACCCTTTGCCAATTTCAAATTTAATTTTATATTTAATATAATATTTAACTTTGTGTTAAATATTATATTATTTAACTTTAGTATTAAATAATACTTTTGCATGGGATCCTTTGTCAACTTTTTATTTTCCTTTTAATAAGCCCTTTTGGCTTAATTATTATAATATTAAAATATTATAATATTTTCTCTTTTCTCTTTAAAACCATGGGCGTAAACTTTTGCCTTCAACCTTTTAACCAACCTCTTTGGCTTATAATATAAAATATTATAACCATTTATTTTTTACTAGTTTTCTTGCATCATAATAAACTTTACCTTGCACTGAATACTTGATATCAATGACAACATAATCACTCAAAATTTCCAATAAACTTAATTACAACCCTTACACACAAGTGCAATATTTTTCACAAGTGCATATATGCAACCATTAACATAAGATAAATAATAATACAATCGTGGTCATTCACACAAATGTAGTCCTTAATATAATTTCAGCCCTTACATACAAGTGAAGTAATTTACACAATTGCAGCCCTTACACACAAGTGCAATCATTCACATAATTGCAGTCCTTAACTTAATTGTAACCCTTTTATATAAGTGGTCTTTTTCACAAGTGCATCTATGCAACCATTAACATAAGAGAAATAATAATACAATAGCATTCATTCACACAAACACAATCCTTTTCTTAATTGCATAGTTTTTAATACAAGTGCAACCATGCAATAATTATCATAAGGACAATAATAAGACAAATACCATTGTTAACTCAACTGCAGCCATCAATTCAAGCAATACAGACATAATAATTGCAGCCCTTTTTCTCAAGCAAAGAAACCTTTAACCATGCTTATCTTAAGGGTAGCATGGTAGCCATAAAACCAAAGCATTTTTACATAAACTTTACATGCTTTGTTATCAAAATTTGCAGCAATAAAACCAAAACATTTTTACAACCCCTTTGCATGCTTTGCTATTAAAATTTATGGCAATAAAACCAAAGAATTTTTGTAAACACTTTCAATGCTTTGTTATCAAAATATGCAGTAATATAACCAAAGTGTTTTCATAAACACTTTCCATGATTTATTAAGAAAAGTTACAACAATAAAATAAAAGTATTTTACAAACACTTTTCATGCTTTAATCCTCAAAAATTGTAGCAATATATTCAAAGCATTTCACAAACCCTTTGCATGCTTTAATCCTCAAAAATTGTAGCAATATATTCAAAGCATTTCACAAACCCTTTGCATGGAAAGAAGGGCATAACCTAGAGGTCTGCTGAAGAAAGAAACCTAGTCAATGTTCCATAGCTCCTCTGCTTCATCTGCTCCAACAAGCCATTAGTGTTGCTATGGAAAGCAAAACTCCTTGTAATCCCCCAACATCCTCACCAAAAACCCTCCTTCTGCATGGCATAATGACTTCTTCCAAAAGCTATCCCCTTTTTTATGTTTTAAAAATACTTTTTTTTTAATATTAATAATGCACTATCAATATTTTACTTATTTGTTAATAAGTTGTATGTGTATTTTATTAGGGGATAAACCCATCAAAAAAATAAAATGTTACAATGACTATTAGATCAATTAAACCATATCATGATTGCCCCCCTTTTTTTAGCCCAGGAAATTCTTCTTTTTGTATTTGGTTGAATATAATCCTTATATTACTCAAAATGGTATATTTTACCAATCATCTCCTTGACAACATGTTCATTTTGAGTTAAAAATATCACTTTGCAAGTTGTATGTTAAAATTTATAATTTTTCAATACCATCCAAGGGATATAATAATTTCTAATCAACTAATTCTATCAAGAATATAAAGTCCTCTTTTTTCCTTGGTATCTCGATCTTTATGGCTAATTTTCTCGCCACCTTCGAGTATACCTGGTCAGAGTCCTAACCAAGGTGGTTCATGACATACCACCCCCCTTGGACTAAACACAGTACCATGTGTTTCCCTGCAATAATAAAATATTATTATATTTTTTGATAATTAAGGGATGTATTTACATCGTATTAATTAGACAACATATTACCACCCATTGATAATATCAATGACTCACTCACTCCACGTAAGATGCCATACATAAGTATTATCATCTAATGATAACATCCACACTTACTCCACACAAGGTGTCATTCCACACATTATTATCATTTGTTGATGATATAAATGGTTACACCTACTTCATTTAAGGGTTCCATTCTAGGGTATTAGCATCCACTGATGATACAAATGGCCACCCTCACTCCACGTAAGGTGTCATTCCCACCATTGAGAAACAAAATCAATAATGCCCTTCTTTGTTCCTATCCAGAAAAGGTCATTTGATAAGCTTTCCCTCATCTTAGCCCCTCCAAGATGAGTAGATTTTGAAGAACTATGCACTTCTTGCATGATCAATCTCCTCAATTTCCTAATTTGGGGTATAGTCACTTGATTTTCAAAGCATAAGGGTTCATTCCTAGTGCTAAAATCATTATCCTCTTTAGAATTTCTTCTATCTTGGTCTAAATATTTGCTGCAATACTCATTACAAGATCACATTTCCTTGACCTAATCCATTATTACTAGGTAACTACGGATCCAAACCGCTATAAGTCCTTCTCAACATCTTGGTTTGAACAGGTTTATCCTATTTTAAAATTAGGATCCACTCCTAAGATGGACTTTTGTACCTTCAAAAGTCCACCAATATCATAATTAGGTACATACTTTATCAACATTTCAAGAGAGGATCCCATACTCCTCTCAAGAAAAGATTTTCTTATCTATTCTTCCCACTCAAAATTATTCACAACCTAGAAGTAGATTTCTATCTCTATTCTTTCTCATTAAATTTTGACCATATATTGTTCTAAGAGGATTCCATACTCCTCTCAATAATATATTCCCCACCTATTCTCTTTCAATATTTTCTCTACTCTAACTACTATGTTGAATATATATCCTAGTTTCATAATAGATAAAGAGCATAATTTAATGTTCAAAACACCACTAGATGTATCCATCACCATCCAAGCTACACCACTTGAAACCTTCTGTAAGCCTACCTGATTTTGGGAACCATCCTTAATTATGGTTATGATGAACATTAAAAATATCTTCACACATTATAAACCTCAAGCATGGATTCTATCTATAAACTTATTTAATATAAATAATTTCTTTAATATAAGTTTATCCACTAAATTTACTGAAATAAATCTATTCTTTAACATAAGTTTATCCGCTAATATAAATAATTTCCTTAACATAAATTTATCCACTAAACTTATTTAATATAAATAATTTCTTTCACATAAGTTTATCCACTAAACTTATTAAAATAAATCTATTATTTAATGAGTTTATCTATTAAACCATTAACATATGAGAAATAATAACACAATTTCAACCCTTGACATAATTGTAGCCCTTACACACAAGTGCAATCTTTAACATAAATGCATTTGTGCAACTATTAACATAAGAGCAACAATAATACAATTGTAATCATTCACACAATTGCAGCCCTTTAACATAATTGCAGCACTTACACACAAGTTTAGTCTTTAACATAAGTGCATCCATGCAACTATTAACATAAGAGCAACAATAATACAATTACAATCATTCACACAATTGCAACCCTTTAACATAATTACAGCACTTGAGGTCCGAGGTGTAGACCAATTGTTTCGACAAAATCCCATAAGGGGGTTAGAGGTCTAAGGTTAAAATCTCTGGCCTCACTGGATTGAACGCTTGTCCCTTTACTGGTGCTTTCAACGGCATAAAATGTTTAAAATGATTGTGGCATGGTGATTATAGGGATGGACTACACAAAGAGCTGTGTGGCGAATTTCAGGGTGGACAACGCAGAATACTGTGGCAACCATAAAAGATAGAAAGCCTACCTAAATTCATGGTGGCTATCAATTCCACCATGCAAATTTAAAAGAAAAAAAAACATAATTGCAGCACTTACAAGTTCAATCCTTAACATAGGTGCATCCATGAAACTATTAACATAATAGAAACAATAATACAATTACATTCATTCACACAATTATAGCCCTTACACACAAGTGAAGTCATTCACACAATTTCATCCCTTAACATAATTGCAGCCCTTAGACACAAGTACAATCATTCACACAATTGCAGTTCTTAACTTAATTATAGCCCTTACACACAAGTGCAGTTTTTTTCACAAGTTCATCTGTGCAACCATTAACATAAGAGCAATAACAATACATTAGTGGTCATTCATACAAATGTAGTACTTAACATAATTGCAGCCCTTGCACACAAGTGAAGTCATTCACATAATTTTAGCCCTTAACATGATCGCAACCCTTACACAAAAGTGCAGTCATTCACACAATTGTGGCTCTTAACTTAATTGCAGCCTTACACACAAGTGCAGTCTTTTTCATAAGTGCATTTGTGCAACCATTAACATAAGAGCAATAATAATACAATAGTGGTCATTCACACAAATGCAGTCCTTAACATAATTGCATCCCTTACATACAAGTGAAGGCATTCACACAATTGCAACCCTTACATACAAGTGCAATCATTCACACAATTGCAGCCCTTACACACAAGTGTAGTCTTTTTTCACAAGTGCATATGTGCAACCATTAACATAAGAGCAATAATAATATAATAGTGGTCATTCACACAAATGCAATCATTTTCTTAATTGCAGCCCTTACACACATAAGTGTAGTTTTTAATACAAGTGCAACCATGCAACAATTATCATAAGGACAACAATAAGACAAATACCACCGTTAACTCAAGTGCAGCCATCAATTCAAGCAATACAAATATAATAATTGTAGACTCTTTTCTCAAGCAAAGCAACCTTTAACCATGCTTATCTTAAGGGTAGCATTGCAACCATAAAACCAAAGCATTTTCACAAACACTTTCCATGCTTTGTTATCAAAAATTGCAGCAATAAAACCAAAGCATTTTCACAAACACTTTTCATGCTTTGTTATTAAAAGTTGCAGCAATAAAACCAAAGTATTTTCATAAACACTTTCCATGCTTTGTTATCAAAATATGCAGCAATAAAACCAAAGCATTTTCATAAACACTTTCCATGCTTTGTTAACAAAAGTTGCAGTAATAAAATCAAAGTATTTTACAAACACTTTTCATGCTTTAATCCTAAAAAATTACAGTAATATATTCAAAGCATTTCACAATTCTTTGCATGCTTTAATCCTCAAATATTATATCAATATATTCAAAGCATTTCACAAACCCTTTGTGTGGAATGAAGGTCATAACCTCGAGGTCTGCTAAAGAAATAAACCTAGTCAATGTTCCATAGATCCTCTGCTTCATCTACTCCAACAAGCCATTAGTGTTGCTATGGTCATCCATGAAAATAAAAATTCCTTGGAATACCCCAACATCCTCATCAAAAACCCTCCTACATGGCATAATGGCTTCTTCCCAAATCCATCCCCTTTTTATATTTTAAAAATACTTTATTTTTTATATTAATAATGCATTGTCAATATTTTACTTATTTGTTAATAAGTTGTATGTGTCTTTTATTAGGGGATAAACCTATCAAAAAATTAAAATGTTACATTGATTATTAGATCAATTAAACCATATCATGATTACCCCTTTTTTTTACCAAGGAAATTCTTCTTTTTGTATTTGGTTGAATATAATCCTTATATTACTCAAAATGGTATATTTTACCAATCATCTCCTTGACAGCATATTCATTTTCAGTTAAAAATATCACTTTGCAAGTTGTATGTTAAAATTTATAACTTTTCAATACCATCCAAGGGATATAATAATTCCTAATCAACTAGTTATATCAAGAATATAAAGTTTCCTCTTTTTCCTTGCTACCTCAATCTTGGTGGCTAACTTTCTCGCCACATTCGAGCATATCTTGTCAGAGTCCTACCAAGGTGGGTCATGACAAATTTAGCCCCTACATATGTTGGTCCCTTTGAGGTTTTGTAAATGATAAAATTAGTTTCTTATCCACTTGTTGTACTCCTAATTATCTCTTAAATCCATTATGTATTCCAAATCTCCTTGCTAAAGTTGTATCATGTTAATACATCTCACATCCTTTATTAGAAATCATTATAGGTGCAAGACCTAGGAGGGGTTCAAGTTGAGCCAATAATAATCTTAGAGATGTATAAATTACGTTTGCATAATAGGTAGATAACTTAGTACAAGGTCAAATAGGACTAATAAACTAAGGATGGTGCTACAGGGAAATATACCTATAAATTTAGAGGCTCTTTCCATACTTGTTTGAGTGAAGACTTACTATTTTCTTTAATTTTGATTAAACTCAAAGACTATGCTTTTATAGAAAACTATATGATTTATCTAAGATACTATTGTTTGAAAACGTAGCCACTTGAATCTAAATATTTGTGTTAATAGTTATGCATTAGACTAAGATATTAATAGTTGCGTGATAGTTTGAAGCATTATAGTGGATTGAGTTTCTATTTGATTGTTTTATTGGTCTATGATGTTGATGTTTGACAATTGCAAAAAAAAAAAATTGATAGACTATGATTTTTCTTAATTTGAGGTTGTTGTAAATCAAAACATGACTCCTTAATATATTCGTTTATGCATGATTTCTAATATGTTGTGATTGGGATGATGACTCTTTCTAAGGAGGAAAGTTGTTGTAGCCCAAATATTAGATAAAATTTAAATAGCTTTATAAAATCTATCTATAATTATAAATAATTAAAATTACATGGACTTATGGATTATGTGGAATTTTCATTTAGTGTTATGAGATTTGATTTTAATTATACTTGATACACATATGATTTTATTACGTTCAAATATGTCTAACTATATTTTCTTTTGGAGTCTTTAACAAGGCATCCCTTAACCGATAATAAAAGGAAGAATTTTATTAATGAGAGGTCATCAAATGCTGACAAACGACATGGATAAAAAGTAGAACTCAATTTTCTTACAATGATAGGCATACTAGATCTTGAGTAAATATAGTATTTGCACTTAACAATCAATTTTATTATTAGCATAAAAAAGAGATATATTGTCTTGCATGAGCATTATAGGATTTTATTTGTCATAAAATAAGTTTTTTCATTTAATTAAATAAGAAAAATAATTTTTTTTGTGATATCTTCCAATCATTCAATAAAAGGAAAGAATCAATCTTCTTATTCTTAGGCCTTAGACCACTCTTATAAATGGGAATTAAGAAGTGGTCCAATGAGTAGGCAACCCTTTTTTAGGAGGGAAAAAAAGGAAAATATATATATATACATACATACATACAAACATACATATATAAATAATTAAATTTATTGATTTTAATTTCCACAAGGTCATGGTCATATGGGACAATCCTCATGGAGGATATTGTTTACCCAATATATAATTATGCAACAATACTCTAGTTACCAAAGTATCATGTGCAACCTTGGACCTCCTATTCAAAGCTCAAAATTCATCATCGTTAGGCCCACTTAGGTTGAAAATAATAAATAATACTCTTTGGCCATATAATCAAATGACATTAGCTCAAATGATTAAATTTCTTGACTTTCAAGGAGGAGATACAAGTTCAAATATTTTCAAGTGATACAAGCATGACAGCCAAGTTACTATAATACCACTATGTGCTCATGATTTAATAATAGGTAGTGCCTATTTCTATCCCATATAACTAATTAAAAAACATCTGGACATATTATTTTGAAAGAAAAACTAGTTGCATGTGGGTGCACTCTATTTTGAGATCTCTCCATGGAGATTTTCTATATGAAGCAATTGCTTATTTAGGGAGAACACATGATTTAGATGAAGGGATTTCATTAAATAATCCTTTCTCTTACCATAATTGGAATAGTAAGAAAGAGTGACACTAAGAGTAGAATTCACAAAAGGAAAGACGTTAATACCCATCATTTTTAAGAGGGAAGGAGTGAAGACTAGAATAGTTGTCCTACAACTTTTTTCCATCCTTGAATTTGTTAACATTTGCCTTGTGAGGTACCCAATTTTCCATTCTATTCTAACCCTTAAGAGTGACAATTTTATTATATTTTTTTGTTTTTTGGCTTACTTTTATCAATAAGAAAATTAGCATGAACCTAGGTATGAATGTTCTTTTGAAATTTCAGTTTCATCTTTAAATACAATAAAAAAGGAAAGAAAAACAATGGTGCTTGATTTTCTTTTGAACTATGATAAGGCTTGTGTTCTACTACTAATTTGTATAAAACCCTTTCTAAATAATGTAATAGTTTGAGGCCTTACAATAGTGGCATTCAAAATGAAATTTTTAATATCTATAACAACATATTTTCTAGTTAGAGATCAAAAGAATATATTGTCTTTGTTGGATTTTATAGTAGCTTTTAAAAATAAATAGATTCAAATATTACCTAGTATTGCTTTAACTAAAGGAATATACACAACAAAAAATAGAACATAGAAGATGATGGGGTGTCCATGGACTTAAAAAAATTCAATAAAAGGAAATTAGATTAAAATTTAGTCGATGGATAAAAATATTGGTAATAAGGGGTATTTATACCTAAATATTTGATGCTTTTAGGTTAAGGTTATGAGATCCATCCTTTGGAATATAATATTATAAAAAAATCAAAAGCACCATTTTCAAGTTTTACATGGGTCCAAAAGGTAAAAATAACAAACACAAGAAAATTTTATCTATTATGGCCTCAAGAAAAGCTTAATCAACACATATTACAACATCCCCCTTTAAGTTTAAAGGGGCACATAAAGGGGGAGCCTTACTTTGCATTCCCTATTAAGTGACACTCTCCAACTTCAAGAAGCCCCCACATGTACACAAAAGTGAACTCAAGCATGACCTTGGTAAAGATATTTGTTATCTACTCTAATGAAGGTACAAACACTAGATCTAGCATCCTACAAGCATGAAGCCATCTCACAAAGTGCATCTATATCTCTAAATGCTTTGTCTACTCATAAAATACTAGATTGCAAATAAGTTTAATTTTCACATGCATGGGTGACTAGAACGCTTTGAGGTATGCCAATATCTTTAAAAATCATGAGCATCTACCTAAGATGCTTAGTTGTATCATTGGTAGCATAATATTCAACCTTTATGGAGGACTAATAAATAGTGTATTGGCATATAGAACACCATAAAACTAGGTTAGATCCTAAATAGAAAACAAAGCCTATGATGGACCACTCCTCATCCAATTCACCTGCCCAATCAACATCTAAAAAAACTATTAGATTTAGAGGGTATTTAATGGACTAGTGAATACCCATTTATTATATCCTTCTAATATATTTGAGAATCCTATTTGCTACTATCTGGTAACTCTCACAAGCGCCTACATGTGTTTGGAATAATAGCTAACAACAAAGTCTATATCAGGTCTATTGTTATTAATATAGAGAAGTCCTCCCACAATAGAAGATACAACATGGCATCAAATAAAGATATGGTGCAATCAACCTAAATTTTTAGACCTAAGGTAAAATAATTATGAGCAGGCTTACACTCCATATTGAAAAGTTGAATATCCAAATCATACTTGGGGTGACAAATGATGATACTAGAGTCTATTAGATCAATCTAAATCCCCAAGAAATAATGCAAAAGCCATAAATATATGATCTCAAAATTAGAACAAAGTCATGAGTTTATATCCTAGATCAAATTGGAGGAATTTTCAATAATGGGAATATCTTCAAAATGCAACACAATTACCAAAGTTTCCTCATTTTATGTTTGATGTAACTATTCCAAGGCTAGCTTGGCCTTGCTAAAATCATGTAGTATTGTACACTCTCTTTGAGTCAACCTATTTGGACTAGACTTGCCAAGAGCTACAAACTATGCCTTCTAGCGTTTACCTGCATAAAAAAAAACACAATACAAAATGGTATTTTTGTATTTTTATGTGTTAAGTGGATGTAAATATAAATACTTACAATAAGAGGGAAACCTACTCTAACAAAAATAGCATCCACACAAAGCAATATGCAATTGGAAAAATAGTATATTCTTATTATTCTTAGGGCTTGTGACCCAAGATACAATAAGTATAGCATGATACCACAATAAACACACACCACTCAGTCGAAAACCATTGAAAATGCTTGATTACTACTCAATGATAAAATAATGAACAAATTTTTTTCTATAAATAGACTACTTTCATCCTTTCACAAGGTCTTACACCTACAATATTGTTCACCACAAACATATATGTTATGCACATGTAGATACCCATTGCTATATTTATAATACAAAAGTAGAAAGCATTTTTTTCTCTAATACTACTTCACCAATAATTATATGCACTCAATCACAATATTGGATTACAAAATTCATCACTAGAACCCACAACTACATAAAAAGGAATGGGTTTTCTCATACCATCCACAAGGATACTTAAGTCCATACAAGGAACTAGTTAGATGATAAACCAATGGAGTGGGTGCCTCAAGCTTAAAAATAGGGTGGTTAATACCTTATGATTTTCTATCTAGCCATATAATGTATATTTATTCCTAGACCCATTTGTAGTCAATAATACTCTTCCCTTCTAGAAGAGGGACCAGCTCTAAAATTTTATTTTTCATTAGTACCTCATACTCTACCAACATAGTATCTTCCCATTTTGGATTACCCTTAGCCTAAGAATATGTGAGAGGATCCTAAGAATGTGCTACTTTTGAAAGTAATGCTTGAGGATCCTTCAAATGTAACTCAAGAGATAGAATAGTATGATCATCCTTTAGGAGTCTCATAAACCACTTAGATATTGGAAAAACAAAAGAATCATGTGTATCCTATGATAATTCAACATCAAAATTTAAAACTAAATAATTCAACTCATCACCACTTACCTATTTAGACAAGATTAGATTTTTTTAAACTTATGCACCATGCTCATCCTAGCCTACTCCTGCGAAAGAGAGTGTTTCTTACATGCCTATGAAGGGGTCACATAAATAGAAAAATAAAAATCATTCAAAGAATATGAAAGAAGAAGATACTCTAAGAGGAAGAACCAACTAAATCATAAATAGTCAATGGGTCAAAATAATTAGTGGTCAAAAATCTAGTTGGTGGGGTGGAAGAAGTACCTTGAAGAACCTCATCAAATATGGTATCTCTTTGGATCAAAACCTCATGCCTTTAAGGATAATAAAGATGATATACCTTTGAGGTATCAAAATACCCCATAAAAATATACTTATGATTCTTTGGGGTCTTATTCATATGAAAATCCTTGGATATGTGATCCCATGTTAAAGACCCACATATACAAAATTAGGATACATTAGGCTTATCCCTTGTCAATCTCATGAGACGTATCATAGCTTGGACAACCCTGGTAGAAAATTTGTTGATAATGTGTGTTACACTAATAACCTCATCTAGGTAGAGAAGAAAGCCCTTTAAGATCCAAGCCGGAGCTCTGCTAGGGTTTGATGAGGAAAGTTGCTTTGCTGGAATTTTTTTGAGACCTATCTGGTGGGCTCTGCGGGGATGGCAGCAGTTTTGGAGGAGGTATGAACAACTGGAGGAATGTAGTGATGGCATCAGGTCCGTCACAGAGCGTGCATGCTAGGGCTGGTATTTCTTTTAAAAATGATTGGAAGGAACAGGATTTCCCATTGCATGCCGAGAATCGCTTGTTAAAGAACAATGGATGTTTGGAACGATGTGAAGCCAGGCCGGTTCTAGTGGTTCAACCAGACTCGGTGGCAGAAGATGTGGAGTATTTAACCAAACATGCACTTATTGGTAAATTTATGGGCATCCGAATTTCTCTTCCCTTTGTGGAGGCTTGGGTTAGGAAGACTTGGAACCCTGAAGGTGATGTGGAGGTGATGCTGAGTGCAAACAACTATTTTATGGTGGTTTTTTCTTGTCTTGCGGATCGTAACAAAGCATTTGAAGGAGGTCCCTATTTTTGTAACCAAGCGGGACTCTTTCTTAAACCCTGGCATGTGGGTTTCAACCCATCAGAGGAGCGGCCATCATGGGTTCCGGTGTGGGTTCGGCTTCCGTGGCTCCCATTGGAATTTTGGAGAAATGACATCTTGCATATGATTGCCCTTCTACTTGGGAAGCCGGTTGGGCCGTCACGACAGACGCTGGATAAAAAGGTAATCTCTGTTGCCCGTATCTGTGTTGAAATTGATTTAAACAATCCTATTCCAGATTCTATTGAAATACAGTTCGGATCAACCAAATGGGTTCAAAAACTTGACTATGAAGCTCTTCCATTTCGTTGTCGGATTTGCCATGAATATGGCCACTTACAAAGAAAATGCCCTAAGTTTGTCTTGCTCGTGGCTTCAAATCCTGGGCCCTCTCGAAGTTAGTACAAAATATGGATAAAGAAAAAGCCCTGATAAAGAAAGTGGAACGGGATAAGGAAGGCTTTGTTCCGGTAAAACCTCGAAACAAAGGAAGAAAGGCAAAAAGAGACATTAAGGATAACCGACCGGATGCTCGGCTCAACCATTTTGAAATTCTAGAGAATCTTGATCGGTGCGTGGAGATACCGAAACATTGCTACCTGTTATAGATATAACGAGGACCAAATCGATTGTCTCTTCATGAGGTGGAACCAAGGGAACCGAATATAGGGGGTTTAAATGAAGAACAGAGGGCTTTGGTTTCGAGTATAGGTGATATGGTTGGCCCTAGCCCTGGAAGTGAAGTTATCTTAGAAAATGGCATAGATTTAGATATGCCCTCTCCTACCAAAGAACTGATGCAGTCATCCATGGACTGTAAAACTCCTACGGTGCTGGGATTGCAGCATAAAGTAATTAAAAAAAATGCTTCAGATAAGAATATGAAGGTGGGTCGAAAGAAAGACCGGGATAAAATTAAGTTAATGGGGGAGACTTTGGTAGAGTCGGGTTTGGTGAGAACATTGGACTCCCATTTTTATAACCCCCAAAAATGATTATACTTTCATGGAATGTAAGGGGGTTGAACAACATCCCCGGACAAAAAGTTGTTCGTGATTTGATTCGTGTTCATTCTTCGGATGTGGTTTTTATTCGGGAGACTAAATTAGCTATTGATAGTTTGTTCAATATTGCTCCCAAGTTGTGGAGAAAGGGGCAATGTCGGTGTATTGGTGCATGTGGATATCCTGGTGGCCTTGCTTGTTTATGGGATCCAGTTAAGATCTCTCCTCTTACTTAGATTTCCAGCGGGTGGTCTATTTCGATGATCGGGCATGATAATGAATGCGGTGAGACCATCCTACTTACAAACGTGTATGCTCCTATTGATTACAATGGTAAAGTGAATTTATGGGAGCACATTGGCTTTGTGAGAAGTCCGGCTCCCCTGTACCCATGGATTTTGGCTGGAGACTTCAATTCTATCACTTGTCAGGAGGAAAAACGTGGTGGGATTGATCGTCTTGAGCCTTTTTCTTCTGTCTTCAATGCTCATATCCGGGCCTTGAACTTGGTTGACATCAAGCCGGATAATGGGATATTTACACGGCATAATAGAAGATGTGGGGAATATTCCATTTCGGAGAGACTGGATAGGTTTTTGATCTCTAGTTTTTGGATTGGCAATAATAGAAGCGCTAGTTCTATGATTATGGAGGGTAGAGGATCCGATCATTGGCCTATCAAACTCTCTGCTCTGGAGTTAGGGCTAAAAAAGAATCCCTCATTTAAGTTTCAACTTATGTGGCTGCGAGATCCTAAGCTTCATGATTTCATGCGAGGCTGGTGGACTAATGGCAAACCTCCTCATGGCACCGCTATGTACTCCTTTATGAAGCGGCTTCAATTTGTTAAGCATAAATTGAAGAGATGGAATAGACTAAATTTTGGGAACCTTTCCTTGGCTAAGCTGGCAGCTCTTAGGAGGGTGGAAGAAGCCTCAAGGAAGATTAGAGATCAGGGACTCACAGAGGAGCTTCTTGTTGAGGAATCTGAGGCTATAAAAGACCTTGTTGAATGGGAACTGAGGGAAGAAATTTTTTGGAAACAAAAAGCTCGAGTAGATTGGCTTCGGGGAAGGGGATAGGAACACAACCTTCTTTTATAACTCTGTTAAGGCTCGTCGTAATGGTAACCTGATTACCTCTCTTGTTAATTCTCGGGGTGCCACTGCTTTCTTCTTTCAGGGATATTTCGGAAGAGACTAAGAGGTATTTTTCCTCTCTCTTCAAGGAGGATGCCCTCTCAGATGATGAGGAAGAAAAACTTATTCTAAATTGTATTCCCTCGATTGTTTCTAGAGAGATGAATGAGCACTTGATGGATCCAATTTCCCTTGAGGAGCTAAAAAGTGTTGTATTCAAGATGAAAAAGGGGAAAGCCCTGGGTCCGGATGGATTCCCGATTGAGTTTTATCAAGAGTTTTTGGGAGTTAATCAAATTTGACCTTTTGGAAGTGGTCCGTGAGTCCCAAAAGAACAAACAGATGCTAAGGGCCCTAAATGCTACCTTTGTGGTGCTTATTCCCAAGAAAGAGGGAGCGAATTCCTTGGATATGTTCAGGCCTATTGCTCTCTGTAATGTTGTATATAAGATCATCACAAAAATTATTGCTGAGAGGCTGAAGATATGGTTGAGCAAAATCATCTACGAGGAGCAAGGTGGGTTTGTTGTTTGGCCGACAAATCATGGATGGGGTTGTTATTGCTACGGAAGCTATTCACTCAATGGAAACTTCTAAGGAGAAAACTATGTTCATTAAGTTGGACATGGCAAAAGCCTATGACAGAGTTAGATGGTCCTTTCTTCAAAAAGTTCTTGCTTCTTTTGGCTTTGAGGAGGAATGGATTAGATGGGTGATGAGTTGTATTTCTTCTTCCTCATTCTCTGTTCTTGTTAATAACGAGACAACGGAGTTGTTTGAGGCCTCAAGGGGATTGAGGCAAGGAGATCCTCTATCTCCTTATTTGTTTATCATTATGGCAGAAGGGTTGGGCAGATTACTCAAGTCTCAGGTCAGGCATGGTCTCATTCAGGGGTGGAAGTGGGATAACAGTTTGCCACCTCTTTCCCACCTTCAATTTGTTGATGATCTTGCTTTGTTGGGAGTTGCCACTATCAAGGAAGCTGGAAACATTAGACAGTCTCTTGACATATATCTTGGTGCTTACGGACGAGGTGATTAATGAGGACAAGTCCTTTATTTTCTTCTTCAATACCCCCCCTCTTATTCAAGCCAGGATTGCTCGCATTCTAAGATTCCAAGTCGGGACTCCCCCCTTCATTTATCTTGGGATCCCGATTTCATCTCATCCTCTGCCTAGATCTTCTTGGCAGTCTATACTTGATAAGTTTAGAAGGAAGGTAAATCACTGGACTGTCAGATGGCTATCCTCTGCAGGTAGAGTATTGCTTTTAAAATCTGTTATTCAAGCTTTACCCATTTATAGATGTTTTGTGCAAACAGCTCCTTCTCGTTTCATCAAGGACATGGATGCTCTGTCAAGACAGTTTTTGTGGTCTGGCAAACTTGATCAATCTAAATGGAGTTTGGTTAGATGGGATTCCATTTGTAGGCCAGTTCAAGAGGGAGGCCTTGGGTTGCGACAGGCAACTCTTTTTGGGCAAGCTTTGGCTGCGAAACTTTATTGGAGATGGTGTACCTCTCAAGATCAGATTTGGGCTAAAATATTATCTTATAAATACTTGAGAGGTATTTATGAGGTAGATATCCCTAGAGCCAGTTTGGTTGGGAAAGGTTTTGTTATCTGGGACACTCTGAAAAGAGGAGCTAATTTAATTAAGCAGGGTTTGTTATGGATTTGCAATCGGGGATCAGATGTTCTTTTTTGGGAGGATTCTTGGGATGGCCACCCTCCTATCTTGACTCAATATCCCAGGTTACATTCCCTAAGCATTTGTTTCTTGGAAGCGAGGTTGGTCTCATGTGGAGGACTTTAAAAAAATCTAGTATTTTGGAAATATGGAGATGTACAGATGGAAAGATCCGTAGGAATGGCCCCAAGGGGGATTGGCCGAGGATAGAGAGGTGCTTGCTCTTATTCTTGTAGGGAGGTACTATTCTTCATTGAGGGATAAAGACATTCTGGCTTGGAACCCTAATCCCAAGGGAACCTACTATGTAGCCTATGGTTATCAAGTTCTTGATAAGCAAAAGTTCGGGAGTCTCCCTGTCACATGGTGGAAAAAGGTGTGGAATAGATTTGCTTGGCCGAAATGTAACTTTTTCTCTGGCTGGTAGCTCGTAATAAATGCCTCACTTGGGATAACTTGAGGAAGAGGGGATTTCGGGGTCCCTCTTTATGTGTCCTTTGTGGTAAGAATGAGGATGACTCTTCTCATTTATTTTTCCAATGCTCCCTTGCCAGAGACATTTGGCACTGTTGGTGGAGTGCCTGGAACCATCCTTGTTTTCATGTGCTCTCCCTAGTGGAGTTTTGGAGTAGTCTGGGTAGACCTCCAGCCAAGGCCCCCTTCCTCCAAGTGGCTTGGAATTTGGGCCCTTCTTGCATCATCTGGCAGATTTGGCTCGAACAAAACCGATGCATTTTTGAGGGAAGTCATTTGGTTGTTCAATAGATCTGGCAAAGGATCCTATGTATGGTTCAAGAAACTATCCATAGTAAATGTGATGTGGACCCTCATTTGGACTCTAGGGAGGAGAAGGTACGACAGGCCCTTGGTTTGTTTGGGGTTGGTGTGAATTCTTCTAGCCCTAGTAGGATTCCTCAACTTAGCAAGAAGGTTAGGAGAGAGGGTAGATGGAGGCTGCCCCCTAGAGGAGTTTTAAAAATTAATGCGATGGGTGGTCCGGGGGCAATCCTGGACATGTTGGAATTGGTGGTGTTGGGAGAGATTCTGTTGGCGTGGTCAGTTTTTTCTTTTCCATTTATAAAGGTGTTCACTCCAACAATCTTATGGAAGCTCTGGCGATACTTGAGGCCTTGCAAAGGGGGTTTTCTCTTGGCTGGCACAGGATTCTTTGCGAGTCTGACTCTCAAATTTTGGTTAATATTTTAAACGACAAAAGAGTGGAGGATGTTAATTGGCGGTTGGCCTCTGTGACCATTCGATTCTCCAGAATGAGTGAAGAGTTTGAATTTATATCCTTTGTGCACATTCCAAGGGAATGGAATGGGGTTGCTTATTACCTGGCCAAAAGGGCTTCTGAGCTATTGGATACTCAGAGTATTGATAACTGGGAGAGTCTCCCGTCTAGGGATTCTCAACACCTACGGGAGTTGATCCATAAGGATGTTCAGACTTAATGTGGTTTGTTTTTTTTTGGTTTTCTTTGGGAGTTGACCTTGTCTGGTGATTTAGCCTGTCTTGTTGCTTATTTGAGTCTTGGGTGGGGGCTCAGTTTGTACTTTGTAATACAGACTTTTTATCAATAAATTTTTACCCCTTTATTTAAAAAAAAAAAATAAACCTCATCTAAGAAATTATAATCCATCCCCTTAGCGTGAATCATGCAATGATCCATCTCTATGATCACCCTATTTTTTTCTCTTAGCCACACCATTATTTTTAGGAGTATAGTGAACAATCCTCTAATATGTAATCCTAATCAAAATCTAGAAAATTATAAAAAATATAGATAACATATTCACAACCCCCATATATCCTTATAAATTTGCTTATTCTATTTATTTAGTTTTAATTATGGGACTTGAAGGTCTTAAAATTCTTAAAATCCTCATCTTTAATGTGAATGGTGTATAGCCACATATATTTAGATAAACCACCAATAAAAATAACTTATTTCTTGAGAGAGATGATGTACCTGTTGAGTGGTAATTTTACCCAATTGTGAAATTACACTCTCCCTTAGGATTTTGATCTCAAAAGCCTCTCTTGAAAAGAAGTTAAAACAAAACAACTTCTCCAAGGTCTCTGCTATATTAGCATTTGCATGTGTATTAGTAATCTCAATAAAGATATCTCAATTAATGCTAGGAACACCTCAGTGATTGCAAGTAATTGTTAATAAGGGGCATGTGTTGGTTTATTTTACCATTCTATGTTAATGATTGTTCATGAAACTTTACAGAAAGCAAATGTGAATTGGACCTCATATGACCACGATGTGGTGCCTTAATTATTTTTATCTTGAAATGTTTTAAGGTAGATTTTATCTTCTTTATTAAGTAGATTTTAAACAAGTTTTATCTTGCATTAAATCCTACTTTAAACATGAAAATGAAGATTAAAATCTATCTATGAATGTGAATCTGAAATGATGAATAGACTCATTAAATGTAGCTCTTATCATGAAGATAAAGATAGCCTTTGATATAATTGATAAATTGTTCCTCTTTGATGAAATTAATTTTCATAAAGAGATACCAATTTATTGCTTGAAAATAATAGCCTCATAATGTCATGATGAATTATCCCTCTTAAATGAAATTAATTTTCATTAAAAAGAAATAATTTATTTTTTAAAACCAAGACCTTTGATGCAATGATAAATTACCTCTCTTCAATAAAATCAGAATTTTCATGAAGAAAGGTGCATTTATTGCTCCAAAAAAAATGGCTCATGAAATGCCCTAAAACCCCCCCCCCCCCGCTTTTATGAAATTGAGTTTTCATAAAAGAAAGGTCATCTTATGTTCATGAATGAAAATGCAAAATTTAAAAAATCCGATTTACCTCCAAAATGAGCTAAAAATAAAATTTTTGAAATTATAAAAACCCTTAAAAACAGCAATTTTCAAAAATAATTATAAAATCAAAATGACCCCAGAATGAATCCAAAACTTTTGCGTATGGAATATTGATGTTCATTCTAGTTCTCCATGTAATTATTTTTTTCGATTTTTTATTTTAATGTGAAATATTAAAAACAATCTACAAAATAAAAGTTGGAAAACTAAAAAATAAAAATCTGAAATAAATTTAATGTTGAAAACGTAAACATGTAAAGCTTTATCAGTTTGATAGCACCTCGTCCAGCAAAATCGAAGATGTGAGAAAATCTTACATGCAACCTAGTCCATTCAACATGTATTTGCACAATCGAAATAAACGAAGTGCTAGCTCCTAGGATACAAAAATAAATTTTAGACTTCGAACATTCTCATGAATTAACCATAAAAATTTATTAAAATTCATTTATAAATCAGAATTTTGAAAAAAAGGAAAAAATAAACAAGTAAATCACAACATGCATAAATTTTTCCTTCTTTCTTGCCTAAATTTTTGAAACTACATTTGCATTAAAATAACATTTCCAGTTTTTACATTGAAGTTTCGGTAACATTATGGTTCTTTGCAAAAAATACCAGCCCTCCTTCTGTTTTCAGTCCTGCCTTTAACATTGCCTTTACCTCTTCATTTTCCTTCTCTAGTTTTGACATGATTTTCGTTTCACATTCTTCCCTATGCTCCTTTCGTTTCATTTTCCACGTTGTTGTTTTACCTTCATTGTTCTGCGTTATTTTCTCTGCACTTTCATCATTTGGCTTGACTTGGCAACGTTTTTGTGCAACGAAAACTTTACCATTGTAACGACAGTGTTTGATTTATTTCAAGTTTATTTTAAAACTTACTTTATGATGCTCCTGCCTTTATTAAGGATGACCCACTGGACCTTTTTTTTTAACGTATAATACGTCAATTACCCCGTGTGGCACCCTCTTGTATAAGGGAATCTTCCCTAAAATACATTATGCATTTGGGGCTAACTTTTAGCATTAACAATTTAATTTTAAACACTCTTCTTGGAACGTGATGCTTTATAACCTGTAGACACATCTTCTCTTAGGGGAATCTACCCATACGCTGTTCATCTTCGAAACTCTACATGTATACTTTGCTTGCCACGGGTCCCCATGTTGCCGCGTTGGTGTATGTGTCCTTCCCTGCAGCTGTGTGTGTGTTTTATTTTTTATCTTCTGATAGCAACTAACACAGTCCTTTGATATTTGGAATCACCCTTCTCGAACGTCGTCGCCTCTGCTTGACCAACCATGTGATCATCATCTATGATGATTCCTCATTGTGCTCCATCTAATCAACGTGTCCACATATTCTCCACGTAGTCGTTGAATCAAATCTCCCCAACATTGTGTGCGATTCCCCTGCGTTAATGTGCAGCAGTGGACGTCTCTTCGAAATCTTCAAAATAGAAGCCCGCTCTTACCCGTGTCATATACTGCTATGTCCTCTGCCCACGTCGAACATGGCTATTTTATGAAACCCTGGATACAAGTCCTGTCTCTGTGTTATTCTGCTCATTGTACAAAGGATGAGGAGAGTCAACGGATACGTTTCAATGTGGCAAATGCCTCCCTTTCCGGTCCTTCATTCCCTCTGTCGAAGAATGTCCAAGCCGCAGCCATGTCGGCCTGTCTAAAACTATGGCACCTCAAATAATGAATCTTACTCTCTCGATGTTGGGCCTCCACATCTCTCCTTTTATTACCCCATCACATTCTCTAGGTCAATGACGTCTTCGATTCTGAAAATACTCCCGTTCAACACCATGTCTGACTACCATCACAGCATATAAACTACCACCATTGCCATTAGTATCCTTGCATCACCCGGGTCATGCTATCATCTTGCATCCTGTGTGGACAACACCGATGCCAAGACTGTACCTTTCTCATGCCTATCTGGTTTCTCCACCTAGACTTCTACATTGTCTTTGCTTTGCTGTAACTATAACACCGGTAGTAAATGGAGTCCCTAATTTAGAAAGGTAAGGACTGTTCCAACCATTTTCATGGGTGTTTCTTAATGCATGATGGAAACCTTTTATTAATTTTAATAATACCTTCTCTTCTAAAAGCGTCATCCTTTTTAATTAAATGGTAACCAACCCAAAAAATGTATTTTAATATAGCACTTAGTAGTTTCTTAGTTCTACGTTGGTTGAGGGGGTTTGTCGTACCACGCTGTGCTCGTCTTACCGTGAACAGGTAAATTTGGTAAGATTGGTGAGCAAGATGGCCTGATTCCACGTGCCTCAACCCCATGCTACGAACTCACTGACCACCCCACATCTATGTTGAGAGCCTTCCCACCACTACTCAGTAATAGTAAACGTGTCACCTTTACTTTACCACCAACATTAATTTCCAAATGATGTTGTTGTCGCTGAATCTGGTGCCCACATAGCTTCTTCTCCAGTCGCTACTATCCGTTACTCTTGAAGATCTGTCGAAACTATGCTCGCCAATGGTTATTTGAACATTCATCAACGCTTTATCTGCCTCTTGGATGTTATCTACTGGTTCACCGAATCTTAATTTACCTCAACCTCTCCCAGCGCTGTGTTCCATTCTCATGCCCACCAAGCTCTATGATGTCATATCTCCCGTGAGCCCAATCGCTATCAAGCTCCAAGTCATATCTATGTGGAGGTCCATGTGGGCAAAATCCCGCTAATGACATTATGCTCTCCATCGTCAAGTCGACCAGGCTTGACGCTGTAATCACCACTCGAAATTCATCGAATTTGCTGCAATGAGGGTCCCACTATCATCTACGTCCAACCGTGTTATCCATTACCACCTACACAGAGAATTCATCGTCTGTGAGCTACAAAACATCAGTTTTGCTGCATACCATGTCACATCTGATCATCGTTGTTGTGATGCGTGTCTATTTTATGGGTATCGATTGAAACCGTCGATTTCGTCGCCTACGTAGACCATCGTCGTTACGAAACCTGCAGATCACCAATGCCCTTCATCAAAACCATAAAATAAGCCAAATTATTTCAAGCTAACATAATAAAACATTTAAAACTTTCAAGTCGAAAGAAGCATATGACTTATGTAAAATTACTTTGCCATTGCTTTTTATTTTTATATATATATATATATATATATATATATATATATATATATATATATTTTATGATTTAATGAATTGCATTTATGTTTATTTCTATTTTATTATTATTATTTTCATTTTATTTTATTTGATTGTAATTACATATAATATATATAAATATATATTATATATATTTATTGATTGGAATCAACAATTATATTCAATAAAAATGAAAAGGTTTTAATTTATTATTATTTTTTAATTTTCTTTTTATAATTTTATTGTTTTCCATTTCAAATGAAAACAAGCCTTTTTTATTATTAACTTTTATTTTAACACAAACAAAATACAAAAAAGGACAACACTATAACAAGAAAACTACTAAAGAAAAAATAATTGACGACAAAAGAGTCATCAACGAGAAAAATGACGACAAAAAGTCATCGATAGAAAAATGATGATAAAAATCGACGATAAAAAGTCGTCGACAACAATTTGATGACAAAAAGTCATCGACAACAAATTAGCGAAAACTGCAAACCCAAAACTAAGCGAAACATTCGACACTCATGACAAAACCAAAAGCACCCAAACACAACAAGGAACATTGGAATTAAATTGCAAATATCAAGGATGGGATATATCGAACAATATCGCTCCAAGGACACTAAGACTCTCCAAAAACCAAAAATTAAAAGTGGGTCCCCAAGCTTTGGGGCTAGTTGTGGAGTAGCCACAAAAAATGGTAACTCTATTGGTAAATACTCCTTAGCATTTCGGTAAGAACCCAACCTTAAACGAGAACACGCAAGATCAACAAAACATAGATTATTTAGCAATGTCTCGAGAAGGTAGGGGTAAATAGCTTCAGAATGAAAAAAACTAATCCATATAGCTTTGCTCAATGTGTGTAAAAGTGATTCATTCCTATATTTATGAAAATACTTGAGATTCCATCATCTCTTTCTGCATTAGGCTATGAAGTATCACTCATAACAAAATGGCTATAGATAGAACCCCACTACCAGTCAGGTATCCATAGCCCAGTGAGGTTTATCTAACTCACCCTTATGTTTGCTCGATGCTTTGCAAAGCCTTTCCCTTTACCTAAGCTATATCTAGATAGAGTCCTACTGCCAGTTAGGATTCCATAGCCCCAGTAGAGTTTATCTAGATCTTGTGACTGATATGATCAAGATTTTCAATGCTTGTTCTCTCTTTTTTTTGCTCTTTTCTTTCTCTTTTTTTTATTTTTTTTATATATTTTCTTTTCTTTTCTTTAGAACAACCTGGCAAAGCTTCAAGCATCACTGGGGTAAGGTAGCCTAGAAGTGAAGTGTTTTATATTTTTGCCTAGGGTTGCAAATAAAGATAACTCCATCCTTCCTAATTCCAAAAACACCATTTAACGTGTGTGAATTCCACGTGGCGCTTTGGCTAATCTTTCATTGTTCCACTTTCCACCATTTTGGTCCTAAAATTTGAGCATGATCACCAAATAACTCATCCCATTTTCTTGGGTTCATCAATTTTCATATCAGGTACTCCAACCTACTAAATAAAGGAGCTTAAAAAATGAGCTAGAGACCATAAGTTAGCGACCACAAAACATCACCTCAAAACAAGGAAAACAACCCAAAACACAAACCAAAACTATATACAAATGTACAATATGGTACAATATGGAGCAAAGCTTGAACTATAACTTCCTTGGATCCCAAACATGACTAGAACATTTCAAAAGATAAACAATGTGATATGTAAGCCAAGCTTTATGGAAATCCAACAAAGACAAGATTATGCCAAAAAATAAAATAATATTCATCTTGCCTCGCTCACCCCACCAATTTGCTTTAGTTCCATTAGTGACTCCATAGGTGAGCTTTAGATCATTAAATTGATTAGACAAACATGGATTTTCAATTCTTTCTTGTCTATTCTTTGAAACTTCAATTTCACAACTCAATTTATGATTTAGAATTAGTCTATCCTTTTCAAATATGCAATCTTGTAAATAGGAGCCTATTTTTACAAATTTTGAATCCAATTTGTTATTCATGTTTTTAGGTCAATCAAACTTATGCAAAAATTTACAAGCATTTAGGATATCTACTAAAAGAGAACCATTATAAGTCTTTATCCTCGATTCTATTATCAATTGTTGATGAATTTGATTTAACAATTCAAGTTCATCAACTTCATTTTCATTCAACAAAGCATTCTTATTAGAGGTGTGAGTAGACATCAATTCAAGCTCTTCATTCACCTCCAATTGCATTTCATCATGAATAGCATTTAAATCCAATGAATGATTATATAAATCTTCACATGAAGCTTGGATGTTTGTACACAAAAGGTTAGATTTTACCTTTTGCACATTTTCATTTACCAAAACTTGGTGAGGATTTGCAATTCCTTCTTTTACCTCATGGTCTTTATCATTTTCATCATCTTGTAGTCTTTCATTATAATTTATTACCTGTTCATAAAACATACCAAAATTAGGCACCCAATTAAAAATATGCCCATGATTTTCAAACATTACATCTTGTTGATCCAAATGTGTGTCAAGTAACCCATCTTCATGATCAAACCCTTGAGTTGCTTCACATATATCAATCTCTTTGTCATTTGGTTCCAATTCCTTGATGACCATCGATGGTATCTCTTCATTTGAATCCTCAAAAAAATCATGTGAATTTGTATCCGAATTTTCAATATCCTGAAATGAAAGAGCAGATTTTACCTCTTCCTCATCCAAAATAGATGAGTCATAAGAAATTTTTACCATTTCTTTCCTTTCTAATTCAAAAAAAAAATTCAATTAATTTATGTTCAACATGATCGAATTTTGTAACCTTCTCAAATATTGCGAATGTAATAGCTTCATATGAAGTAGAAGTTTCAACCTCCTGCATATCAAGAAAAATAGAAATTTCATCGATAAGAGTGTGAGAAAATAACACATCTTCATATCTTCCCCAACCATTGTAAAAATCATCATTCAAACTCGTGGGATGAAACTCCATTGTATATTTTGTATGATCGTAAAAATCATCTCTCAATTATTTTTCTTCTTTATGCATGGTATTAGGATCATTCTTATCTTCCAAAATCTGATGAGATTCCAACCCTTCTTCCAAAACAACCTCAGATTGTACAAGACTTGTAATATCCTCATGTGAGAAATCCATTGTATTATCATGCATATAAAATTATACAAAAGTTTCATTAGAAGTTTTGGAGTGAGTGTATTCTTCCCACTTCTTCCAAGAATCATAGTAATCATCTTCCAAAATCAAGTGGTGATGCTCAACTACTTCTTCAACTTCTTCCAATTCATCAATGTGTTTTTCATCAAATTCACCTTCACCTTCCTTAGATGGTTCAATAATTTCCAAAAGTGGGTTACTCTTTGTATTCAAATTTGTAAGGCTATCACAATCCACATTTGTAACCCATGATTCAATTTCATCATAATTTGGAAGGTGTGGGTCTTCTTGACCCTTAGTTTCAACAATCTCATCTAAAGTATCTTTCGAGAACAAGTGGTGAAATTCTATTATGTCTTCAAATTCATTTATTGATTTTCTTTCAATTTCACTTTCTGCCACTTCATTCAATTCTATGGTAGGTCTATCCTATCACATATCTCAACACTAATTAGATTTAGTACATCTCCATTATTTGAATACTCATGCACTTTTAGAAATGCACCCATATCCACACAATCCTCGTTAGTGGATGTTGGCTTGGCAACTTGCACCTCCTCTTGGGCAATATCTAAGGTGGTTGTAATATTTGGACATTCAAATTCATCCCCTTGATCATTCACCTTAGGTATCATTGGAGTGGAGGGTGCTATATTAGATGGTTGGTGTAGGTTGTCATAACTAATTCCATAATAACAATCTTTCATGGGAACATGTTGTGCCTCTACTTGCCCTTATTCTACCATTGTTGCAACCTCATAGATTCTAGGAAAATATGACTCGTCAAGATTTTCCTCAATAAGTGTAGTAAGTGCAGGGGATATGGCTCCCATGTATACTTTAGTAGCTTATTTTTCTTTTATTTCAAAACTTTCCCACATTTGAAAGTACAAATCATGAAATTTCCCATTGAATTCACTCATGGACTCATTAGGCTCTTTATAAATAGAGGTAAACTGATTTTGCAACATATCTAAGTCACCCTAATTACCAAAATGATAAAGATATGCTGCTTCTATTCATACCCAAGAAGTCCTAACCTCCATGGGTAATTGGCTATACCAAAAGAATGATCTATCATCCAAAATATATGAGAATAATCTACAAGCAATATCCTCACGGTAAATTTGCCATTGAAATAATATGCTCTTGTAGATATGCAATTTTTGTATGTATCCTAATGTCTCATCTTGATTAAACTGTCGTAGAAACTCCAATACCATTTCAGGAATTTGACAGGGTATTCCAAACATAGGAAAACACTCATAATACTTCCCTAACACCGATACCACACTTTCTCTTAAAGATACCACTTGCTCCTCAAATGTTGCCATTAGTGAAACTCAAAGAATAACTTAGAACCAAATTTGTTAGTCAAATAAAAATATCTTGCAAAGAAGCATAAAATGACTAACAATTTTTGAATGAGTAAACCACAAAGATAATCATGTTAGTATCATCCAAAATATATGCATCAATTAAACCATGAAATGAAAGAATATTCTCAAATTTATCACAAGGTTAGTATTATCACATCATCAAATAGAGAATGTTAGAATCAATGAAAATGGTCAACAAAATCTCACTAATCAAGACCAATATATTTGGATAAATCTTTCAAGTAACATGAACAATTTAGCATCTAAGTAGCAATTGGAATAAATCAATTCAAGTTCTCTTAGCTCCCAAAGTGTTGAGTGCTAAAATATTGCCAAAGATGCTAATCAAATGAACTTGAAATATTTAGCCATTCACAACCTTATGATTATACCAAATCACATTATTTCCTATATGAACAATCCAAAAGCGTTAGATCAATGAATACCAATTCAGGCCCTCCTTCTAGTGCTAAAATGTTGAGTGCTAAAGGAGGCCTAACAATAATAGATAATAGGGCATGAAACATTCCACAATTTAAATCCCTATAGCATTTAGAATCACAATAAAATAAACCACATCATGCCCTCCTTCTAGCACCAAAATGTTGAGTGGTAATTTTACCCAATTGTGAAATTACACTCTCCCTTAGGATTTTGATCCCAAAACCCTCTCTTAAAAAGAAGCTAAAACAAAACAACTTCTCCAAGGTCTTCTCTATATTAGCATTTGCATATGTGTATTAGTAATCTCAATAAATATATCTCAATTAATGCTAGGAACACCTTAGTGATTGCAAGTAACTGTTAACAAGGGCATGTGTTGGTTCATTTTACCATGTTATGTTAATGATTGTTCATGAAATTTAACAGAAAGTAAATGTGAATTAGCCCTCATATGACTACGATGTAGTGTCTTAATTCTTTTTATCTTGAAATGTTTTAAGGTAGATTTTATCTTCCTTAATAAGTAGATTTTAAACAAGTTTTATGTTGCATTAAATCCTACTTTAAACACGAAAATAAAGATTAAAATATATCTATGAATATGAATCTGAAATGATTAATAGGCTCATTAAATGTAGCTCTTATCATGAAGATAAATATAGCCTTTGATTTAATTGGTAAATTATTCCTCTTTTATGAAATTAATTTTCATAAAGAGATACCAATTTATTGCTTGAAAATAATAGCCTCATAATGTCATGATGAATTATCCCTCTTAAATGAAATTAATATTCATTAAAAGGAAATAATTTCATGTTTTAAAACCAAGACCTTTGATGCAATGATAGATTACCTCTCTTCAATGAAATCAGAATTTTCATAAAGAAAGGTGCATTTATTGCTCCAAAAACAATGGCTCATGAAATGCCCTGAAAATTTCCCCCCTTTTATGAATTTGAGTTTTCATAAAATAAAGGTCATTTTTTTTTTTTTTAAAGCGAAAAACCCCTTGCGGGGCCGCCTTGGTCCGAGAGACCACGAACAAGGGGTTCTACACCGTCAAAGTCACCCGGGAGTCACACCCGACCCTGCCCGCACCAACATTATCAATTGGATTTTGGATACCCAATTCAGCTTTTTGGTAGGGTGGAAATTTGAACCTGGGACCTCTCTTGGAGGATTTCCCTCTCCTCTCCAACTCACCTACAACACCTAGGTAAGTCATCTTATGTTCATGAATGAAAATGCAGAATTTAAAAAATCTGATTTACCTCCAAAATTTGAAAAAAATAAATTTTCGAAATTATAAAAACCCTTAAAGACAACAGTTTTCAAAAATAATTATAAAATCGAAATGACCTCGGAATGAGTCCGAATCTATTGTGTATGGAAGATTGATGTTCATTCTAGGGCTCCATGTAATTATTTTTATCATTTTATTTTTTTTCGATTTTTATTTTAATGTCTGAAATATTAAAAAAATCTGCAAAATAAAATTTGGAAAACTAAAAAATAAAAATCTGAAATAAATTAAATGCTGAAAATGCAGACATGCAAAGCTTTATCAGTTTGATAGCATCCTATCCTGCAAAACCGAAGATGTGAGAAACTCTTACATGCAACCTAGTCTATTCAACCTGCATTTGCACAATCAAAATAAACTAAGTGCTAGCTCCTAGGGTACAAAAATAAATTTCAGACTTCAAACATTCTCATGAAGTAACCATAAAAATGCATTAAACTTCATTTATAAATCCAAAATCTGAAAAAGGAAAAAATAAACAAGTAAATCACAGCATGCATAAATTTTTCCTTCTTTCTTGCTAACAAGGCCTAAATTTCTGAAACCACATTTGCATTAAAATAACATTTCTAGTTTTTACATTGAATTTCCAGCTACCTAGGTGTTGTAGGTGAGTTGGAGAGGAGAGAGCAATCCTCCAAAGGAGGTCCCAGGTTCGAATCTCCACCCTACCAAAAAGCTGAATTGGGTACCCAAAATCCAATTGATAATGTTGGTGCAGGCAGGGCTGGGTGTGACCTCGGGTGACTTTGACGGTGTAGAACCCCTGTTCGTGATCTCTTAGACCAAGGCGGCCCCGCAAGGGGTTTTTCACTTAAAAAAATATTGAAGTTCCAACAGCATTCTGGTTTTTTTTTTTGCAAAAAAAACCAGCCCTGCTTCTGTCTTTCAATCCTGCCTTTAACATTGCCTCTACCTCTTCATTTTCCTTCTCTAGTTTTGACATGATTTTCGTTTCACATTCTTCCCTATGATACTTTTGTTTCATTTTCCACGGTGTTATTTTACCTTCACTGTTCTGTGTTATTTTCTTTGCGCTTTCATCATTTGGCTTGACTTGGCAACGTTTTCGTGCAACGAAAACATCTACCATTGTAACGGTAGTGTTTGATTTATTTCAAGCCTATTTTAAAACTTACTTTACGATGCCTTTCCTTTATTAAGGATGGCCCACTGGACTTTTTTTTTCTAATGCATAATACGTTTAATACCCCTATGCTTCAATTACCCCGCGTGGCGCCCTCTTGTATAAGGGAATCTTCCCTAAAATGCATTAAACACATTTATGCATTTGGATTTAACTTTTAGCATTAACAATTTAATTTTAAACACTCTTCTTGGAATGTGATGCTTTATAACCTGTAGACACATCTTCTCTTAGGGGATCATGCGTTGCTTTAGTATGCCCATACATTGTTCGTCTTTGAAACTCTACATGTATACATTGCTTTCTGTGGGTCCCCGCGTTGCTGCGTTGGCGTATGTGTCCTTCCCTACAGCTGTATGTGTGTTTTATTATTGATTCATCTGATAGAAAGTAACACAGTCCTTTGATGTTTTGAATCACCCTTCCCAAATGTCATCGCCTCTGCTTGACCACCCATATGCTCCATTCGACTCACAAGTTTTATGTTTACATTCGTGGCACCGTCACTATTTGCCCACTGTACTGCATCTTTGGAATAGAAGCCCGCTCTTACCAGTGTTATATACTGCTACGTCCTCCGCCCATGTTGAACATGGCTATTTTATGAAACCCCAGCTACAAGTCTTACCCCTACGTTATTATGCTTATTGTAAAAAGAATGAGGAGAGTCAACAGATACGTTTCAATGTGGTGAATGCCTCTCTTTCTGGTCCTTCGTTCCCTCTATCGACGAATGTCCAAGTCACGGTCATGTCGGTCTGTCTAAAACTTTGGCACATCTGATCGATACCACCTCCACAGAGAAGTCGTCATCCGTGATCTACGAAACATTGGTCTTGCTGCATACCATGTCACATCTGATCGTCATTGCTATGATGTGTGTCTACTTTATGGGTATCGATTGACGTTGTCGAGTCCATCGCCTACGTAGACCATCACCATTACGAAACCTGTAGATCACCTATGCCCTTCATCAAAACCATAAAATAAGTCAAATTATTTCAAGCTAACATAATAAAACATTTAAACTTTCAAGTCAAAAGAAGCACATGACTTATGTAAAATTACTTTGTCATTGCTTTTTGTTTATATATATGTATAGGTGCATCGTACATTATATACTCCTATATATATATATATATATATATATATATATATATATAAATAAATAAATAAATAAGTACATCATATATGAGTATATAATATATATATTATGATTTTTTTTTAAAGCGACAAACCTTTTACGAGGCCGTCTTGGTCTGAGAGACCACAAACAGGGGTTCTACACCAACTCGAGAGTCGCACCCGACCCTGCCCGCACCAACATTATCAATTGGATTTTGGATACCCAATTCAGCTTTTTGGTAGGGTGGAGATTTGAACCTAGGACCTCCCTTGGAGGATTGCCCTCTCCTCTCCAACTCACCTACAACACCTGGGTATATATATTATGATTTAATGAATTGCATTTATTTTTATTTTTATTTTATTATTATTTATTTTTATTTTTATTTTATTTTATTTTATTACATATAATATATATAAATATATATTTATTGATTGGAATCAACAATTATATTCAATAAAAATGAAAAGGTTTTAATTTATTATTATTTTTTATTTTCTTTTTATAATTTTTTTTGGTAAATAAAATTCATCATTAATTACCGGGTTTTGCAGGTTAACCCAAAACCTAATACAAAATCTAGCCTTATGCTGAGATTGTGGATCTTGGTCATCTTTAGAACATTGTTTTCAAAAATTATGTTGGTTATCCTACAACACCTTACACTTACTGCAGAAAGACGGTTCAACATGACAATTAACATTACTTACAGCGATATTTGTTTGAGTTGACTTAGAGAAAAATATTTATGCTTATCACGAAAAACTTGGGGGAAAAGCACCCTTCCACCTTTCTCCTTAATCAATAGTGTGCTTTTCATGTCTAAGAATGTCTTCCACTTCACGTCGTACCCCTTGTGTCCACATCATCAAAATTCTTGTATCAATACCCACATTGGCTAATTTGTCAGCCGCTTTGTTGGCCTCACGAAACACATGGCAAATCCTCCTATCCTGTCTTACCGCAAAAAGGATCCTTACCTCGTGGATGATGACCTCAATCCTCCATGGAGGTTTTCTACCATTGGTTAACAGGTTGATATTCATGGAATCGCCTTCAATCATCAAATTTCCATGAGTCTCCTGGGCAAATTTTAACCTTCTCAAAAGGGCTCTTGCTTCTGCCTCATTATTAGTTCTAATTTCCAATGGTTTAGCGAAGGCCTTAACCAAGTTTCCTTGATGATATCTGATTACTCCTCCAGCTCCTCATTATTTTATTTTTATAATTTTATTGTTTTCCATTTCAAATGAAAACAAGGGTTTTTTATTATTAACTTTTATTTTGACACAAACAAAAGACAAAAAAGGACAACACTATAACAAAAAAACTACTAAAGAAAAAAAAATTGACGAAGAAAAATTCGTCAACAGAAAAATGATGACAAAAAGTCATTGGCAAAAAAAAGATGATATAAAATCGTCGACAAAAAATCAATGATAAAAAGTCATCAACAACAATTTGTTGACAAAAAATCGTCAACAACAAATTAGCAAAAACTGCAAACCCAAAACTGAGCGAAACATTCGACACTCACGACAAAACCAAAAGCATCCAAACACAAGGAACATTGGAATTAAATTGCAAATATCGAGGATGGGATATATCGAACAATATCGCTCCAAGGACACTAAGACTCTCCAAAAACCAAAAATTAAAAGTGGGTCCCCAAGCTTTGGGGCTAGTTGTGGAGCAACCACAACAAGTACCCTTAAGTCCATAGATGTTGCTATGTACGATCACCAAGGGACGAGATGATTTCCTTACAACCTATTTTAATAAAGGTCTTCCTATGATGCTTTCTAAGAATACAACCCTCACATGCATTGCTTGGAGGACATATGTGTAGAATCCCAATAGCCATCTAATACTAACTTATCTATCTCAAAGAACCATAGCTTAGATGCCCAAGCCTATGATGTCACTTTTGAGTTTGATTATTAGTATGTGCAATCATAGCAAAAAATATTTTCTTCCTATGAGGGGTAGAAGAGGTAGATATTTATACCAACTTATACATGTGGTCAATCTCATCATAATAACTAGAAGTAATAATTTAGAACCCATTATCTATATCTTTAATTACCCATGTTAGGCTAAAATTATAATTTCTTATTTGTATGACTAATGTGATAAGGCAAAAGGTTAGGGTTAACATTAGGAACAATAAGAACCTCATTATTATGAAGAGCCAATGTTTATGTCTCCACATCTTACAACTTGCAATAAAATATCATCTCCAATCACAACATGTTCTCCTACATGTTCTTTTTTGTAGCCCTGAGAAGATATTTATGCTTTGTCATATGCCTAGGTGCATTTGAATCTACTATTTGCTCATCTAAATAAGTGAATATCCAATATACAAAATGAACCGCTACATGAGCCTATGATGTTTCTCCATCAAAATTATCCTCACATTACGCATAAAAGAGAGTAGTATCAACACCCCTTCCTTGTTGGTTCCTTAAGTTTTTTTAATTTTAATCTTATAAAATTCTATCTTATGCTATTCCTTTCTGCAAAACTCACAAGTAGTATTTTGGAATAGTTTCTTGAGATTCTTCTTATTCTATTTTGTATTCTTGTCATTCTAAACTTTAGCAACAATCTCATTTGGATGAACCTGATTAAAAATAGAATTTTTCTTATGCCTATTTCTCTTAGCCTAATGGTGCAAAAAGTACTTAAATACCTCATAATTGGATTGTGCAAAAGAATCTATAAAGTATGCACAAATCATATTAAAGAAAATAGCAATTGTAAGATATTTTAGATACATTATTAAAAATAATATTTATAAGTTCAGTGTTATTTTCCTTTTCCAATGTTTTGTGTCCTCTTCTCTCCTTGGGTATCCTCCTACAATTTTGATGTCTTCTTGTAGTTTCTTGAATCGACTAATATACTCATTGATAGTATAAAATGAGTACATATATAAGGTTTCTAGATGAACCTCAAATCTACTAATTGCCATGGAATAATTTTGATCACATCGCCCCTAAAAATTCTCAAGCATCACTTTAGGATTTGTGGTGCTACTAACATGAGTATCATACACATTGTAAACATGAAGAGTAATGATACCATGAGCCTCATCATTATTGTCCTTGTCAAAGTAATTTACTTCTTTAAAATTAATATCATAAGGCTCCTCATTCATATATATGAGTAACCCTTTACTTTGGAGTAGAGCTTCAATATTGATCTTCTAGGTAGCATATGTAGGACCAGTCAAGAAGGGCACATGATAATCCATAAATAGTCTTCCTAAATAAAAAATTATATGCAATTGTGATAAAAATAGGTATAAATATTCGCGTTATGTGGTCTACTAGCAAGGACGCCACTTGCATTATCGGTGATGTGACCCGGGTTCAATCCCCACAATGGATATGTATATGTATACGAAGTATTTACTCAATAAAAAATAGGTAAAAATATAGATATGTAAAAAATATATGATTTGAAAACAAATGGCTTCAAAGTAATTATATATGCAATAATTATGACCCCAAAAAGTTTACCCTAAAATCACAAAAGACCTCCAAAACCTTAAAAAATTAGTACCTATAGTGAATGGGAGGCTTCCACATGTCCTACATGAGTGTTTGAGGGGTTTCCAAGAACTTATTGACTATGTAGTGTACGGTGAATCGCATGACACCACTTGTCATGATCTAATTTCTTATCTAATATTTAACCCACATTATGTCACTTGTGTCTTAATTTACACAAAAATTCATGCATCACCAAGCCATCTATAGACTATAGAAACTACTTGTCAAGTTATATGAGTTAGAAAAATGTGATTGGTCAAACCCATATCTATACATACCAAATGACATATGGCCTGCCACATCGGCCACTATATAGTCTACCACATCAACTTGATTGAAGATTGCATTGTTAATATCAATATCATCCCCTACACCACCTATCATTTGCCACTTTAGGATTCATACCATGTCATCAACAAAGTCATTTCCTCCACCAACTACCATGTCTCCTACCACATCACCTATATGGACATCTTTGTGTTGTCTTAGACACATTCACCTACTACCAAGTTAGCTATATGGACTACCATACCATCCATATAGACAACCGCATATCACCTTAAGATTTATGTTCTAGCCACCACATTACTCATATGGATACCATATTTTATTCGCATAGCCCTACCACATCATCACAGTTGTTCAAAAGCATGACATCATCCAATGCTACATCATTGTAAGGCTCCTTGTCATCATAGGTTTACATGTCATGTTTATTGACATCATCATTTGGTGAAAGGATAGGGTATGGTTGGGTTTCAAACTTTGAGACCTCCATAGCCTAAGGTCTCAAAATGCTTTGGATAAACAACCATTTAAGCACCAAGTTTGGGAGAAAAATCTTAACAATTAGATTTAAACAAACCCCTATTACTAATTTTCCCTTTTGGTGCCCTATGCTTACACAAGCATGTGCCCCCTAAACATCCATAAAAAACCATCATTTTAAGGAATAACCCATTTTAAATTTTGAAATTTTGAAAAAAGGTGAGAAATGGTAGTTTCAAACAAAAATTTGGAGTACTTAGAGGCAAAAGTGACAAAAGTGATAAATTGGGACCTCGATAAAATTTTGCAAGAATCTAAACATGCTAATACTTTATCCTTATCTATTACAATTTTCCCTACAAAATATTTTTTTTAATATAGCCAAATAGGGCATATTCTCATGCTTGTGTAGTAGAAAAGTTGTTAGACTATTTTTGTAACTTTGTCAAGTGGATCGGAAGTCTTTGCAAAGAATAAAATCTTATCCATGACTTATCCAGCACTAGGGGTCTATCTAGAAAAAAGTAACTTTTTTTATTATTCTTTAATAATGGCCAAGAAACCTACCATGTCATTTGTACTTCTATTGGACAAAAAAAAATGCTAGAGGAGAAAGGAAATAGATTTTTTGAAAAATCTATAAAATACAAAAAATGTTTTCAAAAAAAACTCAAAAAACCCAATCCCAAAACTATGGCATCCATCTAGTTAGAAAATTTGAAACAAAATAATATTGAGTACCAGTGAGAGAAAAGAGGAATTTGATAGTTAATATTTCTCCTAGAATAAATCTATTGATTCCAATGAGATCCTTGCAATCCAAATCGACCTAGGGTTTTGTCAAAAACCATACTTCTAATTATGTTCTTACCTTTAGAAACTCTTCTTAGCTAGCTCCACAAAAAGTTATTGTCGAGAGAAACTAGAATAAAATGCCTACCAACAAAAGCAATCAAGTAATGAAGATTATTTACATCCACTATGATACCATGTTGGATTTTATAGTAGTTTTCATAAATAAATGGAATCAAATATTACCTAGTATTGCTTTAACAAAAGGAATACACAACTTAAAATATAACACAATATATAATGGGTGTATGTGGATACCAAATAATCTCCATTGAAAGGTAATGATATTACACTCCTATTGATAGCTAAAAAGGTTGGTAAGAAGGAATATTTATGCCTAAATACATGATGCCTTTAGGTCAAGGTTGTGATACTAACCCTTAGGAATTAAATGTTGGCAATTTGAGTTATTTTGTGTTGTCATTGATGTCACATGGATCACATTGAGTTTTTGTGGCAAAAGCACTTCATAAATAATCATTTATGATATTCTAGAGAGCATGGATATATATAGGGTTTTGTGGCACAAGAGGCATATAAGGTTTAATTTTTAAATATTATATTAATGGTTTTTATTAAAACCAATGGTAAAGGTTTTTAATAAAACCAATGGCAAGTGTTTTTATTAAAACCAATGGTAAAGGTTTTTATTTAAACCAATGGAAAGGGTTTTTATTAAAACCATTGGAAAGGGTTTTTCATTAAAACCACTATGCTAAGACTTCTCCAAATAATGATGGATGAAAAGGTTTTTCAAATAAAACCTAGGTGCAAAAATTTTCATGGAAAAATTCAAAAGAATGAAGGAGATATCCCAATTCAAATTTAAGAGGTGAATTATTAAATTATTTAATAATTCTAAGGTCTAAAATTGAATTTTATTATTCACCGACATGCAATGGTTGGGGAGATTAATAAAATCCACCGACGTCATTCGAAGGCATGGAGGTGCATAGAAATGAAAGGTAAAACCTTTATTTATAAGAGATTGGGAATATTGGGCATGAGTGAGAATCGTCGAAAGGGGAGCAGTGAAGAAATAAAGAAAAATAAATTTTGTTTGAGAGCAAGGTCAAGGAGACAACGCGGGAAAGTGACATCACGTAGGAGCCTATAGCGTAGTTGGTAGCACACGAACTTTGCACAAGGCAGGTTCGTTGTTCGAATCCTACCAGGGGCAAAGTGTTTTGCAAAGGAAGGTAATTTGAGTTTTCAGATTTGAGTGTAGGAAAAGTTGGGTGTTTGGGATTAAATCCCAACGTGGGATGACGCCCACGTGGTAAGTGCTTCACAGCACTAAGTGAGAGGAACAGAGTTCGACTCTCGCAAAGGTGTGAAGGCGCATTGTTTTTGTCAAGGCATTAATGATTCCAAGATGGTGAAGGCACATTAATTTTGGCAAAGGCATTATTGATTTCGAAGGTTGCGAGGGCTACAAATTTTGTAAAAAGGTATTTATCTCTAGCGCATGGTAATATTTGATATTGCCAAAGTTTTGGTGCATTGAAAATCATTTCTATTATAACTAGGGAGTTATAAGGTATTTAGTAAAAATAAATGATTGTTGTATGTGCTTAGGGAGTTATAAGGTTTGAAGTTAAATATTTGTGATTGTTGTATGTGGAGTTATAAGGTGTGGAATTAAAAATAAAATCATAGGTGCTTGTTGTATGTATTAATAAAAATTAGGGAGTCATAAGGTTGAAAAGTGTTGAATTTGTTATGTGTTCTAGTGCATGATTTAATTATGAAATTAAACTAGGAACTTGAGACCTAGTTAATTGCCACCTTGAATTAGAAGACATGCACATGATTTAGGGTTTGAAGTTGAAGACAAATTGATTTATTATGTGCCTTGGCTATTAAAAAGAAGTGGATGGATTAGAAAATCAATTTTGTGGATAAAATTGATGCTTGAGTTCATTATTGCTTTAGTGGAGTTCATTGAGAGTATTGTCATTATTGAGGAGGTTTTTGCCATTGCTTGAGGAGATTATTGTTGGTTACTTGTTGAGTACATTGCCACTATTTGAGACCATTGAGGAGATCATTTGCTAGTCACTTGTGGATACATTTGTCTTTCATTTGAAGAGATCATTGTTGGCTATTTGAGAGCTCCTTGCTTGAGGGAGTTGTGCTTGTTTCTTGAGAGCTTATTGACATTGCATGAGGAAGATATTATTGAGAACCTATTGCTATCACTTGTGGAGATTTTCCTTGGTTGGTTAAAGTCCTCATTATTATTGCTTGGAGAGGTTTTCATTAGAGAGCTCATTTACCATATATTTGTCATTCATTGTTGAGCATTGTTATCATCCATTTGAGAGAGTATTTGTCATACATGGTTAAGTTCATTATTGAGCATTGTTATCATCCATTTGAGAGAGTAATTGTCATACATTATTGAGATCATTGTGGATCATTGTTGTCATCCATTTAAGAGTACATTGTCATTCATTATTGAGTTCATCATTGAGCCTTGCCTTCGTTGATTTATGGATGAGATTTGAGTGCTATTTGTGCATGATTGAGTGAGCCTTTGAGAAGGCTTTGAGGATAGATTTGGGATAGCATTTGAGCATCATTGTTTGAGCATTTTTATGAATTCCTTGAGTAGAAATTTGGGACAGCATTTGAGTGGGATTATTTGAGCCTTGTGAGAAGGCATTGAGTTAGATTTATGAGCAATGAAAGAGATAGAATAGAAATAGAAAAAAATACCAACACCAGTTGCCTAGCTGAGCAGATTAGTGAAGAGCCCACCTAATTATATCAGGATTGCCTAGCTAAGAAGATCAGTGGATTGCCTAGATGAGCAGATTAGTGGATTTCCTAGTTGAGCAGATCAATGGATTGCCTAGCTGAGTAGATCGGTGGATAGCCTAGATGAGCAGATCAGTGGATAGCCTAGTTGAGCAGATCAGTGGAGCCCACTTGAGTAGATCAGGATAGCCTAGCTTTGAGAAGATCAAAGTAATCATTTGTATTGGGATAAGGATCCCTATTTATTTATAAAATATTATAAGGAGATTATCTTGTGGACTACCCCACATTGGGGGAACCACGTTAAATCTTGTGTCTCAATTATGTGTGGTGATTTGTGCACTTGCTTACTATTTCTATCTATGTCATTAATGCACACTGCTATATTTGGTTATTGCAATTAAGGACACTAATTGATATTGGTTTGGAAAGAAAGTAAAAGTGGGTGATATACTATTCATCCCCCTCTCAGTATAAGCTTGTGTTCTTCAATTGGTCCAATATCGGGTTCCTTCTAAAAGGCTAACAGCTTGAGGTAAGATTCTACAAGAACACATATGGCTTCACAGAATGGATCATCTACAAGTAAGGCTCCATTATTTGATGGTAACAATTATGCTTTTTGGAGCATGAGAATGAAGAACTACTTGATATCACAAGGATATGAGGTATGGCAGATGGTTGCAAAAGAGTATAAGGTTGAAGGTGATCTCGAGATAGATGAAACTATTAGGAAATTGGTTGAGATCAATGCAAAGGCAATGAATTGTATTTTGAGTGGGCTACGTGAGACAAATTTTGCAAAAGTCATGGTATGTAATTCAACTAATGAAATGTGGACCAAGTTGCGGAATACCTATGAAGGAGATTCCAAGGTAAAGTTGGAAAAACTACAAACTCATAGAAAAAGATTCGAGGAATTGAAAATGGAAGATTTTGAATATATTGCAAAGTTTTTACTTCGAGTTGATGAGATTGCTAACACCATGAGAGGTCTAGGATTTGAGATGAAAGAATAAGATGTTACTCAAAAGGTTTTGAGATCACTTCCCATGAAGTATGATGCAAAGGTTTTAGCGATAGAAGAAACAATGAATATCGACAAGCTAACAATGGAAGAGCTACAAGGAACTCTCACAACTTATGAGATGAGGATAGATAAGCATCAGGCTCCAATGAAAGAAATTGCATTCAAGAATTCAGAGAAAAAGAAAGGGAAAGATCTAGAGACAGATAGAGATTCAGATAATGATGAGGAAGCTAACTTCATCAAAAGGAAAGAGGACTCAAGGAATTACAGGGATATGAAGAAAGTCAAATGCTACAAGTGTGGTGATTATGGTCACTATACAAACAAGTGTTCACATGAAGAAAATAGTGATGATGAAAAATAGGGTCATAGAAGAAAAGGAGAAGAAAAGCATAAGCATGACAAAGATGACAAGTACAAGCAAAGCAAGCATGAGAAGAAGAAGAGTTTTTGTAAGAATAAGAAAACCTTCTACATTGAAAAAGCAAGTGATGGTTCAATTCACAACAATGAAGACCAGTCAGATGAAGAAGAATGTACATTCTTTGGAATAAGTGAAGAAAGGCAAGAACGCCTATTCCTAGGTATTGAAGTTAAAGAAGAGGATATATCTATCGAAGAAAGACATGAAGAGCTTAATATAGCTATTGAGCAAGCAAATAGGTACACTATGGGTCTAAGAATACTAAAATGCTTCATATACGGAGAATTTGGGCATTTAGATGATGATTGCATGTACTACAACAATTGCAACAAGAAAAGTTTATCTATGGAAAAATAAAGCAACAGTTCCAGTAATAGTTCTAGTAGCAGTTCTAGTGATAATTCCAGCAGTAGTGATGATGAAGAAGAGGAATCCACAAAACAAGAAAATAAAATTAGGATATTGAAAAGGAAAATCAAAAGTCTTGAAAATAAGGTTCATGAAAATGAAAAGGTCAAAATAATGCTTAATCGACACATTCAAGATTTGGAAAAAGAGCTTCAAGAAACAAAAGAGCTTGGCATCACTATTTTTGAGCAATTGAAGAAGAAGAAAGAAATATGTAATCAGTTAGAAGAAGAATATCAAAAATGTTTGGGGACCTACATAAATGAGTTAGCACGATTTCAAAGGAATTCAAAAACTCTAGATAATTTTTTGGATTTACAACGAGATCCATTTATAAAGACAGGGCTTGATTATGAAGAAGGTAAATAAAAAATAAACACACAGGGACCTCTATTTGTATCAGGAGGCTTTGTTTCAGAAATCTATAAGGAAGAACTAGTTCCCAAAGAAAAGGAAGGAGTAGAAATGGATACTTGCATTTTAGAGGCTATAGAGATGTGTGCCAATTTGCTATTTGACACAAATGAAGAGAAAGAAGAGGAAGGTTCCAAAGCACCAAAGGTCTCATATTTTAGGTTTGGGGAATCACACTCAAAAGGAAAGGAAGTTCTAAAATATGAAAGCAAGGAAGCACCTAAGATTCATGAAGAAAGTTCCAAAGTTCCTATGGCTCCAAACATCCAGTGTGGATCTTGTTTTGAGATAGGTGAATCAAGTTCAAGAGGAAAATAAATTCTTGAAAAGGAAAGCAAGGAAGAAATTAAGGAAGAGGATTTAGATACTACAAATAAGGATCAAGGATACAATGCACAAGTCAAATATGATCACAAGGATAATGTTCAAGAAAGGTATGAGGAACCAAGGCATGAACAAAGGGATTTTCAAGGACATTGTTTTTCTTGTAATGGATTTGGACACAGGGATATACATTGTAGGGTCTATGGATCAAAGAAGTATGATTTTTCTAGAAGGAACTTCAAAGGAAGAAGGTATGGTTTTCAAGGACATTGCTTCTTATGCAATAGGATTGGTCATAGAGCTTCTCAGTGCAAATAAAATGAGCAACATGGTTTTGTTTTTAGATCTACACAATTCAGAAGGCATGGTCATAATGATTATGAAAACAGAACTTCACAATACAAGTTTCAGGAAAGGAATGGATATGGAAATTATTTCAAGAAAGAATTTGGGATATGGGCACCATCCAAAGGCTACAATATCAAATGTTTTAATAGCAATAATTTTGGACATTTTGCAAAATGGTTTAGGACTCAATTCCAAATAGATTCAAGACAATAAGATCAAGTAACTCATCAAGAAAAGGATATCAAAAAGATGTGGAAGGAAGTTGACAAAGGAAAGGAACAATGTCACATGGGATTAAATGTACTCCCACCCCAAAATTAATCACCTCAAGAGAGAAGGTGGTGGGGGGTCTAAGCTTAAGAGTCATATATTTTAGCCCCATAGGTGTCCCTTTTTCCATTGATGTCATAGGTGTTCACATGTATCATTGATGTCACATGGATCACATTGAGTTTTGGTGGCAAAAGCACTTCATAAATAATAATTTATGATATTTTGGAGAGCATGGATATATGCAGGGTTTTGTGGCACAAGAGGCATATAATATTTAATTTTTAAATATTATATTAATGGTTTTTATTAAAACCAATGGTAAAGGTTTTTATTAAAACCAATGGCAAGGGTTTTTATTAAAACCAATGGTAAAGGTTTTTATTTAAACCAATGGAAAGGGTTTTTATTAAAACCATTGGAAAGGGTTTTTTATTAAAACCACTATGCTAAGACTTCTCTAAATAATGATGGATGAAAAGGTTTTTCAAATAAAACCTAGGTGCAAAAAGTTTCATGGCAAAATTCAAAAGAATGGAGGAGATATCATTATACAAATGTATTTATATTATTGTATTATTTAATTATATAATACCTATGGACCATGATTAACCTTTTTCTAGTTAAATTAATCTTATATTTTGTAATTAACCTAAAGCCCACTTGTTATATGGATTAGGTTAACTCAATTATGTAATTTTGTTATGGTTCCTAAAGATAGGTATATGGGGATATGATATTATATTGTTTATGTGTATTATGGATGGTTGGCATAGGCCACACATAACCCAAGGTTAATTATATTATAATATTATATTATGATAATGAGTTGGATAAAGGTTTAGGAGTTGGTTCCCAAAGTACCATTAGAAGATGGTTATGTAAAGAAGGGATCTTGTCATTGAATCATCATTTATATTGAGTATTATCATCTTTGTCCATGGGATGGCCACTTATCTTAGGAGATATTATGGAGTTATTCCATCCTTAATGAGTAATATTGGTATTGCCCTACCTTAACATTATTATCTATCTTGATCTTATTGTGTGGATTGTTATTGTGGATAAGTATTTGTTGATAAATAATTTAATATTTTTGCATATTAATGAATGATTTCTATTAATGAGAATAAATTTTCATAACAAAGTGGTATCATAGTAATGATTCTAGCAAAGCAAGGATTTTCTTTTATAGATTACAAAATTTGGAAAAAAAATCTAGAAAACATCTCATCTTTTGAGGAGCCATATATTTACACAAATTTGTCTAATTTAAATGATTCTTATGGCATCTTGAGTTTCAAAGAAAGTGGTCATATGAAGAAATCTAAGTAGTATTGAGGGAGATATGATCCTGTGAAGTCAATCATATAGAATAAGGGTAATGACACTTACAAATTGCATTTTACCAAAAAATAAAATTTGAGATATCTGCCAATTAGGGTAAGCAAATCATTTATTTTTTTTATTGGTAAAATGGGGTTTTGAAAGGGTCCCGTAACATTTTACAGAGAGAAAATTATTACAAAAATATCCATAGAGGCAAAAATAAATAGGAGCACCAGTCTTGGATGAGAGCCTAGGATAATCCTCCCACACCTAAGGAGAACCAAAACAGAAATACAAAAAAACCATGAACAAGCTCACGCAAGGGAAAAAATAGCAAACCCAAAATAAATACCCATGCAAGGGAAGAAACAACAAAACCCAGATCATCCTGAAGCCAACCCAACCCAAAATGCTCGATTAGGTATTTTCACTGTTCGGCCCATGGTCGTTATCTACAATGCCAACTCCCACAAAGTTCTTAAATTCTTCAAGGATTTTGTATTGTTCCTTATATTCGTCTAGGAGGGCATCCGCTTGAACCAATAGATAAGAAATTGTCTTGGCCACCCACTCGTGGGCCTTGAGAAGATCCTAAATTTCTTAGAGATGCCCACCATCCTACAGGTTGGGATAATTGGTTGCCTAAGATAATAACATAGGAGACCGAGTAGAGGTACCCTTAGTGGGGATAGGTTTCTTGGCTGGATTCTCCTTCTTGGGTTGGAACGATGGATAATCATCCAAAACTTTATCGATTACCAATGGAGCTTTCTATTTGATGCAACACACTTTGGCATGAATGGGGTAGCATCGAGGCTCAGAATTTTGAGAACCGAGGGTATCCTCTACTCTGGTTGCAAGTCCCAGAGTGTAGTTGGGAGAAGGAGAAACTGGAGCATCTCCCCCAACATCCCCCCAAAGTTAGCAGGACCACCAACTATAAGCGTAGGGTCGATAGGACCAGTAGCTCTACGATTTTCTCTTACAATACGCCATTTCTTCTTGCCTAAGGAATCTCCTCTGTCTCTGAAGAGGACTAATTTCCCTTGAAGGGAATGCTTCTCCCGGTTGATAATTTCTTCGTTGTTGGGGATAACAATGACTTCAGATAGTAAGTCCACCATGAAAGTGAATCTCAAACCTTTGAGGACAACATGTCCTCCATTCCACGAGTGAACGAAGTCCAGCAATAAATCTAATTCATTTCCATTAAACAACTACAAAAAATTGAGGAGGTCATGGTCTCAAAAAATTTCTTTGACCAAAGGGATGAGCTAAAGGAAGGAAGGTTCGATTTTGGTCATGGTGGGAGGCAAACGTAGAGCATAATAAGAAGGCTCAGGTAGGGAGAGATGGTGAATATGAAAAGCTAGCAGAAAGGCGAGGGTGGAAATGAAGCTAGAGGAAGGACCTAGAAGGTATTGGAACATAGGATGACTTGGGGTCCACATCATCCAAATCAAGTGAAGAGGCATAGGTACAGGCGAAAGTGCATGCCAAACAAGGGTGAGGAATAGATGGAAATAGGTATGGATGATATTGAGGCCAGTAAATGGGGCATCCCAGGTTAGAGTGCGATGAAAGGGGTAATCATCCTTGTTGGATAGGGGTACATGGCAAAGGCACTTGAGGTGGTTAATGATAACAAGGGCCTTAGATTCACTAGAATTAGGAAAAAATTTCTAACAAAGGACACTCAACAGGGGCATAAAACTAGAAAAGCACATGAACCAACTCACGAGAAAAAACATTGGGTGGTGATCATCAATAAGGGATGAAACAGGAAACCTCGAGAACATCAAAATAGGGGCGATGACCAAAATGAAGCTAGAGGAGTAGGAATCGGATGACATGGTAAAAAAATGATTACTTGTAGTTTGGCTTGGGTTCCCAATAATGAGGGTGGATAACTTGTTGTTAATATCAATGGTCTTGACACACATTTTTTGAACTTAGGTAGAGAAAAACCTGGGAATTTGTAATTCCAAGGGTATGCTTTACCGAGAATTAAAATATGCCACGTCTTGAAAACATAAATGAAGTTGTTCTTGCATAATTCGATATACATGGGAATCCATGTATTGAACATGTGATAAATGGGCCCATTAGGGATATTGTTTGTGGTACGAGCATACAACCATCTAGCGCTAGGAACCCTTTTGACCTGACAAAGAGAGGTAGGGTCTAGCTGGATGTAGTACCTATGAGACGTCTTATTGAGAGAGGGTTGACCACTCAAGAAAATGCCCAGTCAAAGCCAATAGGAAAAATCTGCCATGTTCTACAAGAAATGACCAATGAGAAAGTTGAGATAAGAATGAGCTTGGAACCAATGAGGTAAAAGCTGATTTCTGGTCTCGACACCCCAAGATTTACTTTTTGTTGATTTCAATGATATTTATGTTAGTGAGGGTCTGGGGGAAGGATCTTCTCTACATAATGAGACTATGCTCGGAGATGCCCATATTTTCTAAGAGGTCAATGGCCCAATTTTATTTCCTGTAGGTGTGGTTTGTTCTTACATTCGAGAAGGAAAGCATCAAATATTTAATTTCAACGATCATGTTGGAGATGTTCCACGAAGCTGGGATAGTTCCTATTGTCAGGAAATTGATGATGTTCTTGAAGTCCCCTTCCACTATGATATTGGGGGCCTGTAAACTATGAAGGAGAACAACTCCTTGATAAAGAGCTCTAGTCTCAATGAAGTGGCTAGAATTATGACCCAAGTTCTTAGCATAGGCTAAGATGATGCTTCTTTAATGGTACCTGATTATGTTGCCTACCCCCGTTACCCCAAGATTATCTTTGATCGCTCCATCAAAGTCCATCTTGAGGAACTTTGAAAGGGGATGGGTCCAATTGATGAGGAAGCGATCTGCCCAGGGAGGGACATGAATGTGAATACCCTTGGGGATCCTGAGGGAAGAAGCTAGAAGAGCTTAAGATTTTGGCTCAGGATCATCAGCATCATGGGTGATGGACACATTCTCGATAGTGGCAGCAAAGATTCTGTCCAGAATATACTTCTCATTATGAATGGAGTCCTTGAAAGCATGATCATGCATTCCTACCAGATATCCCATAGGAAGTGGGGAAGGTAGAAAGACCAAAATTTCTTTAGGTGATGGCCTCTAAAAGGGTTAGGCCACTAGATACAAAGATAACTCAATAGGTTATATGGGACCTAGGAGATGTCAATAGAGGATAACATGGATGAGAGAATGGACTAGGATAAAGGGCAAGACATAAGGATGTTTTGGGTAGATTCACAGTTCGTGAGGCAAAGATTAAAATGGTTGGGGATGGAAAAGTCGCAGTGGTGGAGGTTCAAGATGATGATGATATTGTCATAGATAGTGAGCTAGAGGAATAAATTGACATTAGGGATAAGATGGGGTTTCTATACGAGCTTGAAAGGGAATGTTATGAACCTGCAACTTGAAATATGAATTGAATGCAGAAAAGAATCGTTGTTTGAATAGAATCGCAGTTTGTATTGAAAGGCAAAAACCCACAATATAATAAATTAATGTTCTTGGATGATCTTTGGAGCATCCTCCTTGTCCTATTTACATCTTATCTAAAAGGTGTGAATGGTGAAGGGATGTGTCCCTTTATAATACAATATAATATATAATATGATTAAGAGTTACGTTAGGAGGGTCCTAACATGCCACCCTCCTTTGAAAAAGCTTTGTCCTCAAAGCTGGAATTGCAAAAATTGTTGTTGAATCTGGTGGAGCGTCTCCCATGTAGCATCCTCTGGAGGTAGACCTTTCCATTGAATCAATACCTCGATGATGGTGTGGTTACGGAGGCGGCGCATACGTCGGTCTAGGATAGCTTCTGGTTCAACCACAAGAGCTCCATTATCTAAAAATTTTGGAAGTTGAGTTTGCGTAACGATGTTAGTGCCTATTATGGCTTTAAGACAAGAAACATGAAATACCGGATGGATTTTGGAAGATTTTGGTAATTCAAGTTTATATGCAACAGGTCCAATACGCTGTAGAATTTTATAAGGGCCATAAAATTTTGGTGCTAATTTTTGCGACCCTTTTATTTTCAATGAAGTTTGACGATATGGTTGGAGGCGAAGAAATACCATATCCCCTTCTTGAAAAACCCTTTCAATCCGATGTTGGTCCGCTTGTTGCTTCATGCGGTGTTGAGCGATATGTAGATTGTCCTTCAGAGCATGAATGATATTATCTCGAGTGACCAACTCCATCTCTACAACTGGTACTTTTGTACTTCCTGGAAGATAAGAGGTTAGAGATGGGGGTGATTGGCCATATAATGCTTCGAAAGGGGTCATTTTTATGGTTGTGTGATATGTGGTATTATACCACCATTCAGCCTAGTGGAAGCCATTTAACCCAGATGAAGGGGTTTGGTGGAAATAAAGCATCGGAGATAGGTTTCTAAGCACTTATTGACAATTTCAGTTTGACCATCCGTTTGTGGGTGGTAAGCGGAGCTCATCCGAAGTCGCGTACCTTGGAGTTTAAATAATTCCTTCCAAAAATTACTAGTGAAAGTGGGATCACGATCACTAACGATAGTAGAAGGCATGCCATGTAATTTAAAAATATTGTCAAGGAAGATTTGAGCAATAGTACTAGCGGTATAGGGGTGAGCTACTGGAAAAAAATGGGCGTATTTAGATAAACGATCTACCACCACTAGGATCATCATTTTTCCTATAGATTTTGGAAGACCTTCAATGAAATCCATTGAAATATCCTCCCATGTCCTGGTTGGTATGGGTAGAGGTTGAAGAAGGCCCGGTGTTGCCACTGTTTCACCTTTATTTCTTTGGCATGTTTCACATTCATTGACGAACTTCTTGATATCATTTTTCATCCCTCGCCAATAAAATGATTTAGTCACTCTTTTGTAGGTTTTTAGGAATCCAGAGTGGCCTGTAGTAGGTGTAGCGTGTAGCTCATGTAGAAGCTTTGGACGATAAACCGATGTAGGTGAGAGGACCAGACGTTCTTTGTAACGGAGCATGTTACCTTGCCAAGAGTAGTGGGGTTTACTCATGGGATTTTGTTGTAGTTGTTGAATTATGGTGTGTATAGTAGGGTCCTCATACCATTCATCCTTGACTTGTTCGATCCATGTAGGGATGGGGCAGGAAAAAGCATGTAATTGTGAAGTTTCTTCAAACTTTCTGGAAAGTGCATCCGCAACCATGTTATCTTTCCCTTTTTTGTAGATGATTTCATAATCATAGCCTAATAGTTTTGTTACCCACTTTTGTTGTTCTGGAGTGGTTATCCATTGTTCAAGAAGGTATTTTAGGCTATGGTGGTCGATGCGGATAATGAAATGTTTTCCAATAAGGTATGGTCTCCAATGTTGGATAGCATGGACCATAGCTAACATTTATTTTTCATAAGTGGAACGTGCTAAATTCTTTTTGGAAAATGCTTTACTAGTAAAGGCTAAGGGCTTCTCATTTTGCATGAGCACCGCTCCCATTCCCAATCCGGAAGTGTCGCTTTCAATAATGAATGGTTGGGAAAAATCTGGCATAGCTAGGATGGGGGTGGTACACATGGCATTTTTCAAAGTCATGAAAGCTTCATTCGCTTTTGGAGACCATATGAAGGCATTATTTTTAAGTAGGGTTGTTAAGGGTGCTGCTATTTTCCCATAATATTTAACAAATTTGCGATAATAGCCCGTTAATCCTAAGAACCCATGCAACCCTTTTAGAGTTTTTGGAATTTGCCAATTTTCCACATCTTCAATTTTTCGGGGGTCTACTTTAACTCCTTCCTTGGAGACAATATGTCCAAGATATTCAATTTCCTGCTTCCCAAAGGAACACTTTGATCTCTTTGCGTATAATTGATTTTCTTCCAAGATTTTGAGTGCTTGTGCTATATGTGTTAAGTGCTCTTCCCATGTCTTGTTGTAAATCAAAATATCGTCAAAGAAAACTAAAATAAATTTTCGAAGGAAGGGAGAAAATACCTTATTCATAAGACTTTGAAATGTGGATGGAGCATTGGTGAGGCCAAAAGGCATCACCAAGAATTCATAATGTCCCTCGTGGGTGCGAAAAGCATTTTTGGGTATATCGCTTTCCTTAACTCGAATTTGGTGGTAACCTGATCGTAAATCGAGTTTAGAAAAATATGCGGCTCCATTTAGTTCATCGAGTAGTTCATCAATGATTGGAATAGGAAATTTGTCTTTAATCGTTATTTTGTTGAGAGCACGAAAATCCATGCATAGGCGCCATGATCCATCCTTTTTTCTTACTAGTATGACTGGCAAAGAGTAGGGACTTCTACTAGGTCGAATGACCCCTGCCCTTAGTAGGTCTTGTACTAATTTTTCTATTTCCATATTTTGTAAGTATGGATATCGGTAAGGTCTAATATTTGGAGGTTGGTGTCCCGAAAGTAATTGAATAGCATGATCATGGCTTCGTTGTGGAGGTAATCCCTCTGGTTCTTTGAATATTTTATCATGTTTCTCTAGGAGTTCTATTAATTCGGGTGCCTCTGGTTGCTCTTCGATGGTGTTTTGCAAGGAAAATAGTTGGGCAACCATGCCTCTTCCTCCTTTTCGAAGAATATTTTCCATTCTATGGGAACTTACGATTTGTGTGGGACCTATTTTTAAACCTTGAATTGTGTATGTTTGGTTGTTTTGTATAAATTGCATCCATAACTCTTCAAAGTCCCATTGAATTTTGTCGAGCGTTCGTAGCCATTGTACTCCCAAAACAATATCACATCCTCCTAATGGTAGTACATACATATCTGCTTTCATGTTATATTCCCCCATCGTGAGTTTGATATTCCTACATTTGCCTTTACATGCAATTTTTCCTCCATTGCCAATCATGACTTCAAAGTTATTGCAGGGATATATAAAGCAATTAGCTTGTTTGGCCAAAATGGGGTCTATAAAATTGTGAGTGCTACCAGAGTCTAAGAGCACAATAGGGTTTTGTTTCTTAAAATACCCTTTTACCTTCATTGTTTGTGGAATCGAGTATCCTGCTAATGCGTTAAAGGATATTTCTGTTTTATCTTCTTGGTTTTCTTTTGCAACCTCACTTATTACTTCCACTTCTATGTCATCCTCCTCTTTGGGAGTGCAATCAACCGTGTCCAAAATATATAATTTCGGTGAGATGCATTTGTGGTTGGGGGTAAACTTTTCATCGTAGTGGAAACATAGGCCCTTTTCTCGTCTTTCTTTTAGCTCTTCTTGGCTAATTCATTTAATTGGCATGACCTTATTCAGTTTTTGGTTGGTGTAGGTATTTGGTGTTTTTCTTGAAAAAACTCTTCCTATTCGCCTTTGGTTATTGTTCTTCTCTTCTATCATTTGTGCTAATGCCACTGCATGCATCATATCGATAGGATTTTGTATTTGTACCTCCATCCTAATGTCTTCTTTTAGGCCACTAATGAAACAACTTTGGAAGAATGATGCATCTAGTCCTGTTGTAAGGTTCACCAATTTCTCAAATTGTGCTTGGTATTCCCTTACGGTGGAGGTTTGTCATAGTTTAGTGAGGGCTCCTATGAAGTCTTCAAATTTAGTGGGGCCAAATCGCAACATTAAGTTTTTTGTGAATTCGATCCATGTGGGCGGACCTTTTGTTTTCTCATACCATTGATACCACTGGGTAGCAATTTGTTCCAAGTGAAATGATGCGATACGGACTTTCTGAATCTCTAGAATTTGATATAAGGCAAAATATTGGTCTGCCCTATATATCCAATTTGTGGGGTCACCTCCATCAAATTTTGGAAAATCTAGTTTTGTGGTACGGGGAAGGATTGATGTATGTGGTCCCCCTATTAATGTTTGTTGTGGTGGCATAGTGTTTTGTTGTCCATTTTGCATGAGCAACAAATTTTGTTGTACTAAGTCCATGGAATGGGTTGTAGCATCCAATTTAGTGGATATATCTATATTCGAGTTGGTGATGTTTATGGTTAGGTCTACTATTTTGGTAGCGATTTTATCTTCTAAATTGTCCTTCCAAAATGCCATTCCTTGCATCATGTCTCTCATTTCCTTGGAAAACTGTGAGAGTTCTTTCGTAATTTCTTTTGAAACCTCCTTCGCAATCTCCTTCGTTGTGTCTTGAGATCATCTTCCCTTGGCCATTTAGGGTGTGGTTGGTTTATAAGTGAGTTGAATATGCAAAAATTAGTTTTGTCAAAAAAATTGTCTGTCTCCACCATGTTTAATTTTGCGTACTTGCTGCTCTTTGTTCACATCGAATGATATTTTCCTCGCCTGTACTCGCTGTTGGGGTTTTCTAACTCTGGTAATGCATGATGCTATCCAAAAAATTCTGTATGCTACCTTTGCTGGTGACTATGGCCTACTGTGTAACAGTTCCATCAGTAATGGTTAGAATGTGTGTTGAAAAGAAAACGTTGCCGAGTAATGGCCTGTTAGTAACTAGAGCAGGGTGGGGAAAAAAATTTAGGTCTTTTTAGCTCTGATCCAGTTGTTATGAACTTGCAACTTGAAATATGAATTGAATGCAGAAAAGAATCGTTGTTTGAATAGAATCACAGTTTGTATTGAAAGGCAAAAACCCACAATATAATAAATTAATGTTCTTGGATGATCTTTGGAGCATCCTCCTTGTCCTATTTACATCTTATCTAAAAGGTGTGAATGGTGAAGGGATGTGTCCCTTTATAATACAATATAATATATAATATGATTAAGAGTTACGTTAGGAGGGTCCTAACAGGGAACCAAGGAGGGTCAGGGTTATCTGATAGGTCATAGGTTGACTTAATGTAGAAGAGACCATTGGAGGTGGGATTCAAGAGGATGGATTATTCCATAGGATAGGAGGGAATGACACAAAGCCATAGTAAGTTTGAGAGGTCAGCAAAGGCTCGCTTTCGCTCATTTTTTAGGATGTCAATAGTTAAATGCTTCCAAGAGCGATTGTTGGGAAGGAAAAAATTGCATACCTTAGAGTTGAACAATAGATTCTCACACTTGAGGAGCAGACTATTCTCTAGCTAGAGGTCTTCCCAAAATCTAATCCTATTACCATTGTCCAACTTCCACAAGATTCCCTTCTGAATCATTTACTTTGTTTTGAGGATGGAGTTCTAGATAGCAGATCCTCAGATAGGATCTGGGTCATCTAGAAATTTTTGGTTGTATCATAGGTATTTAGCTTTGATGATGGAAACCCAAAGAGAGTCTTAATTGGTGAGAATGTGCCAACCTTGCTTGGCTATGAGCACAAGGTTCATGTTATGAACTTTTTGGAGTCCAATGCCACCATGCTCTTTCCTAGAACAAACCTAATTCCATGCTACCAGGTGAATTCGTTGCTTAGTCTCTAATCCTAACCATAAGAATTTTCTTTGGAGTTGCTCAATACGATTGCACACATTGATTGGGATCTGGAAGATAAAAAGGAAGAAGATAGTGATGCCCTACAAAGTAGCCTTGACTAAGGTGGCATTTCCTACTTGACTAATGAGGCTTCCTTTCCAACTGAACATTTTTTTTTGGATTCGCTCAATGATAGGGTTCCATAAATATTTTTTGAATGGCCTTCAAATAGGGGAAACCCTACATAGGTGGCATGGAAATAAGCAATGGAACAATCTAGGATGGCAGCAATACGAACTTGACATCTTGTAGGAGTATTGATAAATTAAATTTTGCTTTTGTTGAAATTCACCTTTTGACCAGCAACAAATTCAAAGGAAAGAAGGATGGATTTTATGCACTGGGTTTAGGGAACCAAAGCAAAGGTGGCTAAAATGGTATTGTCAAAAAATTGTTGGTGAAATATGGCCTGGAGAGAATAAGTAGGATTGATGCTAGATATTATCTCCTCGAAGCAAGCATGGTTGAGAGCTATCCCTAGAGCTTCAACAACAATGATGAAAAGAAAGGAGGAGAGGGGGTCTCCCTGTCTAAGGCCTTTGAAGTTTTTGAAATAGCCTGTTGGGGAGCCATTCACCAGGACAGATAATTTTGTAGAGGTGATGCATTCCTTAATAAGAGATGTCCAATCAGGGTGGAACCCAAATCTATGGAGGATTGAGAATATAAAATCCCAGGAGACTCTATCAAAGTCTTTATTCATGTTGAGTTTCAAAAGAAGTCTAGATTTGCCACTTGATAAAATGGAATGTATGAGCTAATGGATGATGATAATGTTATCATTAATATACCTCTCTTAGACAAAGCTTCTCTGGTTCAGAGCTATGATGTAGGGAAGGATGGATTTGAGTTTGGTTTTCAAGGCTTTAGTGAGGATTTTGTAGAGGACATTGAAAAGGCTTATGGGGAAATTTTTTGAAAGGGTATGGGTTTGGTTAACTTTGGAAATGAGGGCTAAAAATGTCGAATTGATGTCCCTTGGGATATTCTTATCTCTTTGCATCTTTTGAATAGCAGAGACCACATCTAGGCCCACTATGTCCCAAAAATATTGGAAAAGGATGGGTGAGAAACCATCCATGCTAGGAGTTTTTCCCCCTTGTATGGAGAAATCCACGGTCTAAATTTCCTCAACAAATATTGTTTTGATTAAGCATATGTTCTTATCAACAGTAACTAACCTAGGGATGTGTCGAAGGAGGTCCTCAGAGGTTTGGTGTTCGTGACCTGGAGTAGGACCGAGTAGATCCTCAAATAAATTGACTGTCTTATTTTTTATTTCCAAAATATTTGTGATTACCTTGCCATCCTATTGGACTAACTCCTTTATTCTGTTGTTACCTCTATGTCTCATAGTTATGGCATGGAAAAACTTTGTGTTTGAATCACCTTCTTTCAACCAAGTGACCTTGGACTTCTGTTTCCAAAATACTTCTTTGCTTTTGAGGATATTGTGGAAATATGAGAGGAGGATCCTTTCTAAGTCATGGATATTGGGATCAGGTTCTCCATGTTGCATAGAGAGTTCAATTTTTTAAAGTTGGGACTGGATTTGCTGCATTTTGTAGAAGATGTTTTCGAAGGCCGCATTGTTCCACTATTTTAGTTTGTATTTCACATGCCTCAATTTATTGCTTACTTGGGAGACTATGGAGCCCTGAAAGGGTCGATTCCACCATTGGAAAATTAGAGACTCAAGGTTTGGATCTTGGATCCACATGGATTCAAATCTGAGAGGATATTTGAAGTTAGAAACCTAGGGTGAATTGTCCAACAATAAGGAATTGTGGTCAAAGCCAATCCTAGGCAAAGAGCGCATGATGACATCACCAAATTTAGAAATGGTATTGGTAGAAATGAGTACATGATCAAGGCGAATTTGAATTAGTTGGTCTCCTTTCCTATGGTTTCTCCAAGCATATTTTGGTCCTCTGAGATTGATATCCATTAGCTCATTGTTGTCAACAAAGTTTGCAAAGCATGCATAGGAACCCTAAGTGATTTAGGGCCCTCTTTTCTTGTTTTTGGGGAAGAGAGGAGATTTGAAATCTCCAACCAGCATACAAGCTTTCGAGGAGAAGACTTCCCTTAGTTGGATGAGGGAGTTCCATAATAGAATCCTTCTAGAGGGAGACTTTGGAACATAAATGTTGGATAGGACCCAACAAAAACCATCCTCCTTTTTGAAAAAAAAGATATTTATATAGCTCTTAGCTACATATAGCACTCTTCCATCGACTTTTGATAAGTCCCATAGGCATAGCAATCCCTTTGAAGCTCCATTGGTTGAACTGAAAGAGAAACCAGAGTCCTTCCAAATGTAGTTATAATTGCAAGAAACACTCTACAGATCAAGCTTGGTTTCCTGTAGTAAAATAATGGTGGGTCTATGTTCTCTCCTCATGGACTTAACTAGGCATTGCTTGTTTCATCCATTGAGGCCTCTCACATTCCATGAGAGGACCTTCATTTAGAAATTCTTGAAGATGTTATCTTCCCTATTCCGAGCAGAAGGGAAAGTTTACTTCTGTTTTGATCTTGATCCTCCAGGATCTTGGATAAACCTCTAAGGTTGAGCTTAATATCATTTGCAATATCATCATATTTTTCCTTGTTCCTAAGAGCTTGAATTGAATGGCAACCTCACTTTTTCTCAAAGCCCATATCTACAACTGATTTATTTTGGGAATGGATGGGGGGTCTACGAGAAGGGGGGAGACTTTTGGGAGAGGAAGAGGAGCTCAACAGGGAGGGTGGAGATAGTGTAGGGTGCAAAGGACAATTAAAGATAGGTTTGGTTGGATCAAAGGAAAGGTTGACAAAGGAGAGAGGGGAGAAGTGGTTGGAAACCAATATCGACAGACTATGGGTTGGGGAGAGGTTACGATTGGGTGAGGGGTCCATATGAGAAAGTCCATAGGGTTACCTATCCTGGTTAAGGTCCATGAAATAGGAGGGGGGATTAGCAATGAAGGTGGGATTTTATTCAAATAGGGGAAGGCAACAAAATTTGTAGGGACGATGGATTTTGCAAGGAGTAGCGGTAGGAGGATTGGAAGGGAACTGAGAAGTTAAGTGACCTTGCTTGGAACAGAGGCTGCAAAACATAGGTTTGTTTTCATATTTGATAGATTGGGAAAAGGAACACACCTTGGAAATGAGGTTGATAGAATTTGGGAGGACAACATTTAGATTAGCATTAATGCACATGCAAGCCTGGGTCATGCAGGTCCCAGATCTGGCTGGTGAATCAAAGTAAATCAGCTCCCCAATGCTTCTCGCGATACCATGAAGGATATATTTGTACCAAAACTGGATTGGAAGGCCAGGGAGACGGATCCAAATTGGAGAAATATTTGATGTTCTGGGTTGATGGGTCGAAATCCATGCCCCATTCGAAGGAAAAGATCTCTTCATCCAAAGAACCAAGGTCGACCTATGAGAATCCATCGAGAGTATCTAGGGTTTAATAGGATCAGAAAAAATCCTCTATGGAGTGCTACCAACTCCATGGATCCTACTGGATGCCAAGATGTGTTGGCCCATTTGCGGATAGACTCCATGTTGGGCCACGATTTAAGGAATTTACCAATAAAATAGTTAGAGTTGCGGTCAATCACACTGGACATGATTTCACAAGGGATTTTGATATTTTCATTAGAGGGGATCAGTTCGATTCTAGTCTTTGTGTTCGTGTGTGGGTTTTGATTGATCATGTTTTCATAGGACCGAAATTTTTTTGTTGATTCGCCCATCGTTCCTAAGGCTATTTTCCACTCTAGAGAACCTCAACCAGGTATTTCATTGGTTTGCATCTTCTGGCTAGATTTCAATCCATGGTAGTAGGTTCTAGTGGCCATTAGAGAGGTTTGTCTAGAGTCTTCTTCTTGCATCGCACAAATATCTTCCCATTTGGTCCGAGTGAGATAGAGTCCTTCCTTTACACTGCAATTCAAGTCACCCATTTTTGGAACGCCCGAGATGGCAATGCGGGCACCATTGTTATTCCCATTATGAGTGTCTCTATTTTTGCTATCCTGATTGGTGTTGACTTTTTCGGTTCCTCTAGATCCATTTGTGTTAGGGCTGCTATCCCGATTCGTTGTTGCTACTGCTTTGTCTTCATTCACTAATATTCCATATTTGTCGCATCTCCTAAATCGCCTATAGTAACATGTTACTCCGTAAGAAAATCATTTATTATTATTGTGTTTGAAGAAGATTTTTTTGGGTTTAATTATTTATGTGAAATTTTAGCTTGAAATCAGTGGGGAGATATATATTTTTGTAAAACCTTAGTTTGCATTATAATTTTTGTGGATGTGAACTCATGGAACTTCAAAATATTTTTGTAGAGGATGATATTGATGTTAGAAAATGGTGGACAAATTTTAGGTCTCTATATTTTGGTGATCCTTATTGGAAATTCCATCTTAGTATATTTTGAAAAGGAAGCTACAATAGGGCTATTAAGTTTTATGACTAAAAAGAATACTTGGGGAGGTATGCATTATTAAGTTATTTGAAGCCATATAAAAAGATATCTAGTTTGAATGATACCTTCAAAGGCTACGCAAAAGAAATAAACAGACTTCAAAAAGAATAAAATGAATTAAAAAGAGTTAGCAAATCTCAATAAAGTGGTAGAAGGAAAAAAATATGTTAGTGTGTAAGCTGAGGAAATCACACCTTCAGTAGCGGATAAGCTAAAAATTGGACAAAGGGATTTATTTGAATTTAAAAAACCTATTTTATAGGTTTGTTTTTTCAAACTATATTTTTTCCAAAAAATGAAATTGGTTTATTTTTTCAAATTGCATTTTTTTCAAAAAATGAAATTTGAGATATCTGTCATTGGGGTCAGATCAATCTGTTTTAGTAGTAATATGAAAATTTTGGTATTTCTATCCCCTTTCCTTAACCATCTCTCCCTATATTTTTGGGCTCAATATGACTCTTCCTTTTGTAATGCATTATGGTACTAAAAAAGTAATTATTTCTCTTACACATAAATATCTTAGTTCATCCATTGAATTCTACAACTTCTTGTAAATTTTTCAACTTAGAATTAATTTCCACTTTTATTTTAAATATGTTACCAAAATATTTGACATTCCAAATATTCACTCATCTCTTTATATATTTCATCTTTTGAACAAACTTGAACATATATGATCCTTCAAACCTTGTCTCATCTCATCATAACATAATCGTTTGGAAGAAGTCAAGTCTTGTAGCCAAAATTGAAATGGCAATGGATGACCATTTTTGAGATTGGATCTCAAGAGAGTAGGTTTTGATCATATTTTGTTGGCAATATAATGTATGAAGATATTGTATACTATATTTGCAACCATGCATAAAATAGCAAAAACTTGTCCAATATATTTGTTATGACTTTACCCAATATAACTATTACCATGTACATTGAAAGCTTACAAGAATATCCTCTATTAATCTAGACCATCCACAAGTACAACCCTTATTTTTTGAAACAAATATAACTAAGTTGAAGTCCCTCCAAAAATTCATACATTAAAATCATGAATCATCATTAAAATTAACATAAATAAACCAAGGTCTTTCCAACATCTACCATATACATTTGTGACTCCAACTTTTATAGTTTCCTCTCTACAAAAGAGACCTACAATCCAATTATTTTTTCACTTCTAATAATTGTTTGTCCCATTTACGATTGTCCCATATTATTGTAATACCTCCTCAAGCTCATATAACATAAAATGCTAAACAATTTCCCATATTTCAAATCTTTTTGAATGCAACCTTACATTTCTCAATACTTTTTTTAGTTTCTTATGTTAAAATAAATTCAAGACTATAACAACTTATTAATTTCTTAATAACTCATTAGTGGACTTATTGATACTCTTTATATTCTAAGATACCATCTTCATCATTAGTTTTTATTTTATTTTTGAGCTTAACCAGACTTTTTGTCAATACTTATAATATTTATAATTTCGTAAATCTATATTTTCTATGTGCTGTGAGGAAATTCCTCTTCTTTTTCTATTCCATCTAATGCTTTCATCCTCATCAATATTTCTACTTTTCCATATTTTTCATAATGTAACTTATCATCTAGAGGTTTATGTTGCTCTAGAGAACATACAATGAAACCTTAAAAAAAAAAAAAATTATGCTGCCCTTGAATCCTTTTAGTGCAAGGGTCATTATGCATAATACTTTCTTATGCTACTCTAAAACCTCTAAATTGCAATGAACACTCTCCATATTACTTTCTTTAGTATGTTTCTCTTGAAACCCTAAATGCAAGGGACAAACTCTATACTTTCAATTTTATTGCAAAGAGATGATTTCTACTAAGAGGAAAGTGAAGATGATTTACTTGGATTAAACTTGATTTTTTCTATCTTCTTTATTTTAAAATTTGCTTTTGTATCTTTCTTTACACCTTCATTTCTTTCTCAATTTGAACTTGCATATTATAACTCCTTGTTCCTTGCATCCTTCTTATTTTCTTCTATTATTTGTTCTAAATAAACCATGAAATTTTTTATTATTTGATGAGACAAAGAACTTTTTTATTTTTTATTTTTGGAAGGAAGAGTAAAATATCCCTAATTTAAGCTAATTTTTACTACACTATGATCTCCTTGAAGCTTGTCTCATAATCCAAACTTTGCATTTCTTTCTCATGTAAATCCTGACCTAAGCATCAAATGAATTACCTTCAAAATAAAAATTTGTTAAATACAAGGTACCTTTAGTTAGATGAAAGAACAATAGAGCAGATCATAGATATTTATCACCTAAATGTTTCCATCCATTCACTAATCGACAACTAAACCACTTCTCTACAATAACTCGTTAAAGTACAAAAACATTAAACCACTTCTTTTGATTCTTCAACATTAACCAAATACAAGGTACTCTCATCTTCCTTTCCATGCCTTCAAGTTTCTCTTTCATCTTCATTAGCTCTTGCACATAAAGTCTTGGTGCCCACATGAGTGGTGTAGTTGTGGGACTGTAAGTTTCTTCCTCATCTGAAAACTCATTTTGGTGATTTGCCTTTGATTGTTCCTTATTCTCCACCTGTTTATGTGGTAGAATATATATATATATTTTTTTTTTTTGATATGCCCTTTTCATTGTTGTTGCCCTTGCTCGAGCTTGTCGATGCCTTAATATCCTCCAATACTGTTTCTCATTGACATATATTGGTTCTTGCAATTGTTGCTTCCCTTCTTCCATTTTCAAACCCTTTATAGCCGAACCCTCTGTACTATTGATCCGATGAAATAAATGTGTAATAAAACCCTCCTTGCTCTGCAAACCCTCTATTGCAAACCCTTGTTGATAATAAAACCTTCTGCCACAAACCCCTATAATGAATGTATTTCTCCTACCTACTTAAATTATTTTATAAATCAAAAGAGGACAAAAAAATATGCTTACCCGATGAAATAGATGTTTAATACAATACTCTGCCGCAAACCCTACTTGCTCTGCAAAAATCCTTTGCCGCAGAGGCTTTATTGAAGAAAACCAATTACAAATAAATGCTCCTCGCCACGCATTGGCTTTAAACCTACTTGCAAACCCACCATTCTTTTTTATTATTATTAAGGCGTCAACAAGCTTGAGCAAGGGCAACAACAATGAAAATGGCATATCAAAAAATAAAAATAAAAAATATTCTACCACATAAACAGGTGGAGAATAAGGAACAATCAAAGGCAAATCACCAAAATGATTTTTCATATGAGGAAGAAACTTACAGTCCCACAACTACACCACTCATGTGGGCACCAAGACTTTATGTGCAAGAGCTAATGAAGATGAAAGAGAAACTTGAAGGCATGGAAAGGAGGGAGAAATTAAGAGAAACTAAATTAGATGAGGTTATAAACACCATTCGGAGGTTGGAAAAGGAAAACAACCAACTCAAGGAGCAAGTGTCAAAGCTACAAAACCTTGCAAACATGGGTCAACGTGAATGGCATGTCCTCAAATAAGCCATCCATCCCCCAATCAATGATGCAGTAGAGGTGGAAAAAACAAATGCAAATCAAATAAAAGAGGTACATAAAACACTCCAAAACATTGAAACAAGAGAAAATGAGCTACGAAATGAATTAGCAAATGCAAATACATGGTCTCAAGTTGTAAAAGAACCATTCAATCAACAAAAAGATTTGATAGAGAAGCAAGTAAAAATTTAATTAACAAAAGAGAAATAAAGACATGAGAAGTTAACAAATATAATCATCAAAGGGTTGAAAGATTATGGGGACAGGGAAGACACAAATCATTTAACCAGGGACTTCTTGTCAGATCGATTACAATGGAAGGGTCAGATAAAAAAAGTAATCAAAATTGGTAGGTTGAGAGGAGGCAGATATAGACGTATTCGGGTCACATTGATGAGCTATGAGGATAAAATAAGGTTACTTAAAAACAGAGGCATGCTGAGAGGGTCACAATTTTATTTATATGATGACCTAACATTTTTACAGCAGGAAGAAAGAAATAAGGAATGGGAAAAGGTGAGGGCAGCAAGGAATGAAAGGAAACAGACATATTTAAGAAATGGAAAGGCGTACATCACATCTAAAAAAATCCAAAACAAATAGGGAGTATGGCCCGCTCGAGAACATCTTACAATGGTAAGTTGGAACTGTAGAGGTTTCCCTTGGAGAAGAGGACCCGGGTTAGGGCCCATTGCTAGAGACAAAGATATAATCATATTGACGAAAACACATGAACACGATGGATGTAGGACTCCAGAATTTGTGGGATACAAAAAAATAGCAATATGGAATAAAGCAACAGAAAATGGCAAAGGGCATGGGGGTATTATGGTAATAAAAGAGGAATGGGATAGGGTCATTAAAATTGAAAAACAAGATGAAAACAAACAGTACATCTAGATAAATATCCTAGAAAATAAGTCAGTTATTAGCATAACAACATGTTATTTTGCTCCCAAGAATTCTAAATTCTATAAGAAACATGACCTTAACAGAGAAGACCCATACTCCTCCCTAAAAAGAGACATTTCAATATACAGTAAGTTGGGGGAGATTATATTAATTGGAGATTTCAATGCAAGGATAGCAAATAAGCAAGCTAACATTCTAGAAGGTAACGAAGATATTGAGATTAATCCTCTTTGGATGCCAGAAGAGGAAAATCAATAGTGGGCCAGGACTTCAGAAGATTAGCATGGGGCTATCACGCAATATGGAGAAGAGTTGTTAGGTCTTTGCAACATATACAATTTGATTATTTGCAATGGGATGAACAAATGGAAAAATTTTGGAAAGTATACGTGCAAAACATATCAGGGACAAAGTGTAATAGACTATGTAATATGCTCACAGAATTACATACCAAAAATAGAGGAGCTAGAAGTGGAAGATTCTCAAGTGGAACTTAAGTCGGATCACAACCCAATTGTTATGAAACTTTGAATGCATGGAGACAAACCAAGGGAAAAACACTTGCAAGGCAATCAAAATAAATATCCTCACAAGGGAAACATTCTCTTAACGGACGAAAATCGACGGAATTTTAGAGCAAGTATTAAATAATAAGTTACGGGAAAGGGAAGAACTACATCACAGTAGTAGAGATTACAGTAAGAGTGAATGGTTAATGCACGTTATTCAAGAAGCTCTAAACAAATGCAAGAGAGATAAACCTAAAAATAAAGAAAGGAATAACTTCCCAACCAACCCATGGTTCGATGAAGATTGCAAAAAAATACGAAGATTACTAAAGGAACCAACGGGTAAAACAAGAGCAAACAAAAAAGCATATGAGAAACTGGTAAGGGCAAAAAAAGAAGAATACACTAGAACAAGGAGGAAAGAATTGATTTATTTAGAGAAGCATGAACCAAAGAAATTTTGGAAGGAACTAAGCGTGAAAAGGATGCAAACTGAAAATAACATAACGAGTTAATCGGTGGTTGGAGTATTCAAAACAATCGTATCGACGTAGTAACCAGTAGGGAGACACCCCTACTATCATTGTCAAGAAAGAACTTTTCACAATTGAAGACATTATTCAAGGGATAAAAAAGTTAGCAATCGGTAAAGCCCGTGACATAGACAATCTTCAAGCGGAGCATATAAAATGGGGGGTAGATATCTTGGCACCGCAAATCAAAGAAATTTTCAATGAGGTCATACAAAATGGTTTCCCTACCGAGTGGACAACTAGCTTTACCATTCCTTTGTTTAAAATTGGAGATGTAAATAATCCCTCAAACTATCGAACTATCATGATCAAACCTCTTTTTGCAAAGTTGTTTGGGAGTATGATAGAGCGTAGGATCAACATATGGGCGAGAAGAAAAGGGAAAGAGAGCAAAGGGGCAAGCAGGTTTTAGGCCCAAGCACTCAACTATTGATCACTGTCACGCTCAGACACATAGTGGAAAAAATATGGGACAAAAAAGAGGAGGCTTTTTTCTATTTTGTAGACTTTAAAAAGGCATTTGACACAGTGCCAAGGAAAAAATTATGGAGCAGAATGGAAGAGCTAGAGGTTCCAATTCACTACAGGGCAGCAGTTCACAGACTATATGAGCATGTAAAGGCTAGAATCGGAACACGGGAAGGGTTATCTTGAATGTTTTGGTAGTGACATAGGTGTCAAACAAGGTTGCCCTCTATCTCCGACCTTATTTGGGCTGTACATTGACAAGTTAGAAGAATGGATAAACAAATTTGGGGGAGAGGGTGTGAATTTAGCCAAATATATGGTAAAACTCCTCATGTATGCAGATGATGTAATTCTTGTGGCCAAAACAGCCAAAGATCTAGAAGATCACCTTCAAGCTCTAGAACTCTTTTGTAAAGAAGTTGGGATGCATGTGAACACGAGCATGTTGAGCAAGGTGCAGCAAAAGAATTGCAAAAGTATTGTCATTGTTGTCAACACAGTCGATTGATGCGATTGATGCGACTCGGAGGTCGATCGGATCAAGTGCAGAAAGTTTCAAGGAAAATGAAGTGACCCAGATTCAGAAACTGGCAAAAAGAGACAAGGAAGAAAACTGTCGCGATATCGCGACATGTTTTCTGTCGTGATTTCGCGACATGGTCGAGGAGAGAGAAGGCGCAGCCGAAAATGTCACGATTTCGTGACATGTCAAGTTTTCACTGAGGAGAGAGAAAATGTGTCGCGATATCGCGACAAAAAGTAGGAGAGAGAAAATGCACGCCAAATTGTCACGATTTCGCGACATGGTCGAGGAGAGAGAAGATGCGAGCAAAACTGTCACGATTTCGTGACATGTTGGCAGAGAAGGAAACAAAGGTGTAGCGATATCGCTACATGTTGAAATGAAAGGAAACAAAGGTGTAGCGATATCGCCGCATGATGAAAATACATGGAACTAAGGTGTAGCGATTTCGCTACATGTTGAAACAAAGAGAAACTAAGGTGTAGCGATTTCGCTACATGTTGAAACAAGGAGAAACTAAGGTGTAGCGATTTCGCTACATGTTGAAACAAAGAGAAACTAAGGTGTAGCGATGGCGCTACATGTTGGAACAAAGGGAAACTAAGGTGTAGCGATTTCGCTACTAGTCAAAAGTGTAGATCTGAAAGATGCAGCAATGATATTACAAGTCAAAATTTCATGAAAAGAGGCAAGGTAAAAGCACAAGGCACAAAGTTGTAGCGATTTCGCTACTGCATGGAGCAAAGAGCGTACGGATTCCAGAAGCATTGCGATTTCGCGACAAGAAGGATGATGACGTCAGCAAGAGCCGAAGCGTCGCGATTTCGTGACATGTTCCATTTTCGCTGGAGTTGGCAAGGAGAGTTGTACGGAAGAGCAAAGTGTCGCGATTTCGCGACATGTTCCATTTTCGCTGGAGTTGGCAAAGAAGAGTGTACGGAAGAGAAAGTGTCGCGATTTCGCGACAAGCAGGATGATGACATCAGCAAAGTTGAAAAGTGTCACGATTTCGCGACAGGATGAAAGGAAAGCTGTTGTAAGCCAGAAGTGTCACGATTTCGCGACAAGCAGGATGATGACGTCAGCAAAGTTGAAAAGTGTCACGATTTCGCGACAGGATGAAAGGAAAGCTGTTAGAAGCCGAAAGCGTCATGATTTCGTGACAGCATTGAGGATGACGTCAGCAAAAGCTCAAAGTGTCGCGATATCGCGACAAGATGCAGGGAAAGCTTCCAAGAGCCAAAACGGTCACGATTTCGCGACATGCTGAAGGATGACGTCAGCAAAAGTTCTAAGTGTCGCGATATCGCGACATGAGCGAGGGAAAAGCTTTCAAGGCCAAAATGGTCGCGATTTCGCGACAACCTTCAGGGTGACGTCAGCATAAGTCAAAAGTGTCGCGATATCGCGACAGGTAACAGTCTGGCATGTAAAACCCGCAAGAACATGCAAGGTGACACGTGTCGAAAAAGCAGACAGGAAAATCATGCAGCCGGTTACGTAAAAAGTAATTGAAGTTAGACAGACAGTTAATCGTTGACAGGTGTTGGACATGCAATGCAACAGCCAAACATGCAAAATTGAAACGCATTCGAAAAGCCGAATTTGAAGGATAATAAAAGCATTCGAAAGGTCGAATTTGCAGGCATTCTAATAGACGTATTTGAAGCATACAAAAAAGCCGAACATGAAGAATCGAAAAGCTTTCGAAGAATCATATATGGAGTTTCGAAAAAGCATTCGAAAAGCCGTATTCGAAGAAATCGAACAGTCAAAGTACATGAAACAAAATTGCCGTATTGCATGGTTTCCAAAAGACGTATTGCAGGGTTTCGAACAATCGAAGTGCATGGAACCGAACAGCCGTATTGCATGGATTCGAACAGTCAGAGTATGTGATTCGATTGCATGCAGGATTGAAAGGTTATAAAAGAATAATCGTACAGAGAAGATGTTGCTACTGTTAGAGAGAAATTGCCGTAAAAGGAGAGTTAGAAAAGAATCAAGAGAAAAATAAGCAGAGCCGTGAGAGTGTGCAGAGTTGAGTTAATTGCAGACCAGTCAGGGTCGTGCATAAAGTGAAGACATTTTTATGTCATTCTAAATTTATCATAATTGCAGTCCAAGTTGGTGCTTGGTACTAGGAGTTGGTGCTCCATCTGTTGCAGCAGAAAATTACGAGGGTTGGTGCTCCTTCCAGCTTGGTGCTGGTAAAGTGTTTGTAAAATTGATTTTGCAAAGACTCGGATTTGGATTGGAGTCCAAGCAGTCATTTTTGAGGAGTAGCCAAATTGGTGAACCTCGTTATATTGAGTGTTGTGGTTTGCTCTCTTGTTCAAGTTTTTTTTTGTTCTCTTTATTTCATATTAAATGTTGTAGATATAAAAATTTAATAGCTACACTAATTCACCCCCCCTCTCAGTGTCATTGTGTAAACATCAATTGGTATCAGAGCACAAGTTCCTTGTACAAGCTTAATCAGCTAAGGAGATCTTGGAAGAAACAATGGCAGGTGGTGAAGGATTTTCATCCAACAAAGCTCCCTTATTTGATGGAACAAATTACACCTTCTGGAAACTCGGAATGCAAACATATCTGAGTGCATTGGGATACGATATTTGGGATTCTGTAGATAGTGGATACACAACACCCACTACCCCTCCAACAGACATCGCCGAGAAAAAGAAATTTGAAAACAACTCCAAAGCTAAGAATGCCATAATGTGTGGGCTTGTTGACAAGTGAACCGATAAGAGTCATGAGTTGTAAATCAGCAAAGGACATGTGGGATAAACTGAAGAGCATCCATGAAGGAGACAAGAAGATTAAGGAAGCAAAACTGCAAACTCATCGAGCACAGTTCGAAGCACCGCAAATGAAGGAAGATGAAAACATAGAAATTTATATGCTGAGAGTCAACGAAATTATTAATGCAATCAGAGGACTTGGTGAAGAAATTGATGATGCAGCTTGTGGTGAAAAAGGTTCTCGTAACACTTCACAAAAGATTTAACTCCAAAGTCTCTCGCAATAGAAGAGGCAAAAGATCTAAACAACTTCCAAGATGGATGAGTTGCATGGTTCCCCGACAAAGATATGAAATGAGAATAGGACAAACCAAGTCTACAGACAGAGAAGCAACTTTTAAAGCACACAAGAATGTAAAAGCCGAACATGAATCTGAGGATGAAGGAACACTGGATGAAACAGAAGCCAATTTTGTTCGAAAACTCACAAAAGGAAAAGGAAAATATAGAGGGAAGCTACCTTTTAAATGCTTCAATTGTGGAGGAGTCGGTCATTTTGCAGCCAAATGTCCAATGCAGGAGAGAACCAAAAATGGTGAAGGGTCACACCAAGAAAAAGGTGACTGGAAGAAGAAACAAAATTTCAGAAAGAATAACTTCAAGAAGAAAAGCTTCATAACCAAGAATGTCAGCAGTTCTAAAGAAAGCACAGATGAGGAGTCTGAAGAAGGAGGTGAAGCTCTGTTCATGGCACTTGAAGAAGAAAGAACAGAGGAAAATCAGGAAGGTGATGAAAATTCCAAGGATGAAGTTGAAGTGTATTTGGAAGGAGAATTGGTTGCTGCACTTGAAGAGTTGAGTGCAGAAAGGAAGAAGAATAAAATTTTTTCAAAGAAATTAGAGAATGCCACATACATAATAAACAATCTAAAAATACAGACAGAGGAATTCAAGAAAATGTCTGAAGTTCTTGATGAACAATTAACTGTAAAGACAGTTGAATGCAGCAAGCTAGAGGAAGACATCCTTAAGTTAAGGATGCAGTTAGAGGAGATGAATAGAAAATTGAACTGTTTTCATAAGTTTGAAGAAAGTACTGTAAAGCTGGATAAAATGTTAAATAACCAAAGGCCTTCTGGCATCAAATTTGGTTTAGGCTTTGATGAAGGAGAATCTTCAAAGGATTCAAAGAACTTGAATATAGAACCCACAAAGAAAGAAGAAAAGATCATGGTTGAACCAGAAAAACAAAATAATGCAAAAGAAAACAATAATGCCGCATTCAAGAAGAATACTGACAAAGATGGATTCACAAAAGTCACACATCCGAGGAGGAGAAGAGTCATGGCTCCTACTTCAAACTGGCAAAGACCGGCACCCAAGTTTAATCATGCATTTTCTGGTTATTGTTTTAAATGCAATGCTTATGGCCATAAAATTTCAGATTGCAGGCATAATGTATCTCAAAGGAATTTTACCAAAGAGAAATGTTTTTTTCTCCTTTAATGAATTATGCAGTTGAATGTTATAATTGTCATAATTTTGGACATATTGCTAGAAACCTGTAAGCACTTTTTCATCAAATAATTATCGAGGCAGAAAATCTCAGCTAAGTGGGTTGAAACAAAACCAGAAATTTCTTGTAAAACAGGCACATGCTAATGAAAGGACAAAGGCAAAACAAATAGCAAAATCGCTATCAAACCGTAATGGAAAGAAAAGGAATCTTTGATTGTCCAGACTGCTTTTAAAGCTCGGAACAAATCAGCACCTTGGATACTTGGACAGTGGTTGTTCCAATCACATGACAGTGACAAGTAAAAATTTGAGAATTTGCAAAATTATGAAGGTGGTTCTGTGAAATTTGGAAATAATGATGGAGCAAAGATTGTTGGAAAGGGATCAACCAAGATCGGTGATGGCAATATAAAATCAAAAGAAGTCTTGTTTGTAATTGGCCCGAAGCATAACTTGCTAAGTGTAAGTCAAATATGTGACAGAGGTCATGATGTAATCTTCAAGAAGGAGGGTCATGAAGTAAGAAAGACAAAAAATGGAAAGTTAATAGCCACCGGATCGAGAACTTCAGGAAATCAGTATACACTTTCAGAAACTGCATAAGGAACATGCTTGATGGGACAGGAAGATGAAAACCGGCTATGGCACAAGAGGCTTGGGCATATTAGTTTTGACAATCTGGCAAAAATCAGTTCAAAAAGAGCAGCTAGAGACATACCAAACATTGGCAAACCCGTAAATAGCATCTGTGAGTCATGCCAAAAGGGAAAACAAACCAGAGCCACTTTCAAAGCAAAAGAATACTTCACTAGCAAGCCATTAGAACTAATTCACACCGATCTATGTGGACCCATGAGAACCGAAAGCATAAATGGACACAAATATTTTATGCCGTGTATAGATGACTACTCAAGAATGACATGGGTACTATTTCTGAAACTCAAGTCAGAAGCCTTTGAAATGTTTAAAACCTTCAAAAATCTTGTTGAAAATCAATCAGAAAAAAGAATTAAATGCCTAAGATCAGACAGGGGAGGAGAGTTTATCTCCGAAGAATTTGCAGAATACTGTCAAAAACATGGGATAAGAAGACAGTTTTCAGCAGCTAGGACACCTCACAGAATGGTGTTGTAGAAAGGAAGAATAGAAAAGTGCAGGAAATGGCAAGGACAATGTCGCGTAAAAACAAAATAGCCGATGATTTTGGAAAGAGGCGGCTCATACTGCAGCTTACATTCAAAACAGTGCATGCCGAGACCACATGAAAGCAAAACAGATTATGAGTTGTGGTTTGGCAGTAAGGCAACAGCAAGACATTTCAAAGTATTTGTCAGCAAGTGCTACATAAAACGGATAGAAGATAACCTTGGTAAATTTGAAGATAGAGCCGATGAAGGTATCTTTCTCGGCTACTCAACAAAAAGCAAGGCATACACATGTTACAACAAGAAGTTGAAGAAAATTGTTGAAAGTGCTGATGTAAAAGTTGATGAAGGTAGAGAACAAGAAACTACTTATCAAGAAAACTACCCTATGTATGAAGAAGTCATTGAAGGTGATGATGAAAAAGAAACAGAGAAGAATCAGAAAATTGATCCAGATAGTGTAAAAACTGAATCTGAAGAAGAAGAAAACAAGAAATTTAAAACAAAGTAATCGGCAGAAAAATCATCCAAGTGAACAGATTATTGGGGATCCCACGGATGGTATTCAAACAAGAAGAACAAGAAGTGAGGAACTATTCTCTGTTATCTAGTATTGAACCTAAAAATGTTGCTGAAGCAAGCACTGATGAAAGTTGGATGAAGGCAATCAATGAAGAACTAGATCAGATAGAGAAAAACAATACCTGGGAATTAGTACCTAGACCAACAAATAAAAACATAATTGGTACTAAATGGGTTTTTAGAAATAAATTGAATGAAGATGGGCAGGTTGTCGTAAATAAGGCAAGATTGGTATGTAAAGGCTATGCTCAAGGTTGAAGGCATTGATTTTGAAGAAACTTTTGCACCGGTAGCCAGACTAGAGGCAATCAGGATGTTTCTGGCATTAGCAGTTCATAAAAACTTCAAAGTATATCAAATGGATGTAAAATCAGCATTTTTGAATGGAAAACTGGAAGAAGAGGTTTACATTGAACAACCCGATGGCTTCCAACTTGGTGAAAATCCAGATTTTGTTTGCAGTTTAAAGAAAGCTTTATATGGATTAAAACAGGCACCCAGAGCATGGTATGCAAGGTCGGATAATTATCTAATTAAACAAGGGTTTAAGAAAGGTTTGGTGGATAGCAACTTATATGTCAAAACAGAGAAGGGTCATCTTATTGTTCTTGTTGTTTATGTAGATGACATAATATTTGGCAAAGCAAGATGGATGAATACCGCAAAGACATATCAATTAAAATGAAAAAAGAATTTGAGATGTCAATGATTGGTGAACTTTCTTATTTCTTAGGATCTGCAGGTCAATCAAAATGAAAAAGGCATTTTTATTTCTCAAGTTAAATATGTAAAAGAAATGCTGAAAAAGTTCACAATGGAAGACAAGAAACCGGTCAAGGACTCCCATGACAACAAAGTCGCAAGTTGAGCAAGGATGATAAATCCCCGGATGTAGATCAAACAATGTACAGTGTCTATGATTGGAAGCTCGCTGTATTTAACGACCACTAGACCAGTATATATTACAAGCAGTATGTATGGTTGCAAGATTTCGAAGCCACCCCAAAGAAACTCATGTAACAAATCGTAAAGAGGATTTTCAGATATCTCAAGGGCACTATGGATTATGGGTTGTGGTACCCAAAAGGTAAATATTTCACTTTGATTGCATATTCTGATGCAGATTGGGCAGGATGTATTGATGACATAAAGAGCACAAGTGGAGGAGCATTTTATCTTGGTGACAGGCTGGTAGCATGGCACAGCAAGAAACAAGAATCAAGATCTCTATCCACCTGCAGAGGCAGAATACATTGCAAGCAACAACATGTCGTACTCAGATATTATGGATGAGACAAACCTTGAAAGATCTTGGTATTCATTTCAATGAACCAATTTCAATTAAATGTGATAACACTAGTGCTATCAACATATCCAAGAATCCAAAGAATGCATTCAAGAACCAAACATATTGCAATCCGATATCATTTCTTGAAGGATAAAGTTGCGTAAGGAGAGGTTAAATTGGATTTTGTTCCAACTACAGAGCAAGTAGCCGATATATTCACAAAACCTTTGCCTAAGGAAGTATTTGAATACCTTCGGAAGAAGTTGGGAGTAGTCACACCACCCAAGCACCGACTAGCTATGGGAAACACATTCTCGTGGGGAGCATTCAAACTTTTTAAGTCCGAGAATGTTGTGCATAGACTCGTGGGGAGTCTACAAGCAGCCCTTTGGTATTATTGGCAAAGGGGGAGAAGAAATTAAGCAAGGTTGCAGTATGTTGCCAACAATTCCAAAGGGGGAGATTGTTGAGCAAGGTGCAGCAAAAGAATTGCAAAAGTATTGTCATTGTTGTCAACACAATCGATTGATGCAGCTTGATGCAGCTCGGAGGTCAACAGATCAAGTGCTAAAGTTTCAAGGAAAATGAAGTGACCCGTATTAGAAACTGGCAAAAAGAGACAAGGAAGAAAACTGTCGCGATATCGCGACATGTTTTCTGTCGCGATTTCGCGACATGGTCGAGGAGAGAGAAGGCGCAGCCGAAAATGTCACGATTTCGCGACATGTCAAGTTTTCACTGAGGAGAGAGAAAATGTGTCGCGATATCGCGACAAAAAGTAGGAGAGAGAAAATGCACGCCAAATTGTCGCGATTTCGCGACATGGTCGAGGAGAGAGAAGATGCGAGCAAAACTGTCGCGATTTCGTGACATGCTGGCAGAGAAGGAAACAAAGGTGTAGCGATATCGCTACATGTTGAAATGAAAGGAAACAAAGGTGTAGCGATATCGCTGCATGATGAAAATACATGGAACTAAGGTGTAGCGATTTCGCTACATGTTGAAACAAAGAGAAACTAAGGTGTAGCGATTTCGCTACATGTTGAAACAAGGAGAAACTAAGGTGTAGCGATTTCGCTACATGTTGAAACAAAGAGAAACTAAGGTGTAGCGATTTCGCTACATGTTGAAACAAAGGGAAACTAAGGTGTAGCGATTTCGCTACTAGTCAAAAGTGTAGATCTGAAAGATGCAGCATTGATATTACAAGTCAAAATTTCATGAAAAAAAGACAAGGTAAAAGCACAAGGCAAAAAGTTGTAGCGATTTCGCTACTGCATGGAGCAAAGAGCGTACGGATTCCAGAAGCGTCACGATTTCGCGACAAGAAGGATGATGACGTCAGCAAGAGCCGGAAGCGTCGCGATTTCGCGACATGTTCCATTTTCGCTGGAGTTGGCAAGGAGAGTTGTACGGAAGAGCAAAGTGTCACGATTTCGCGACATGTTCCATTTTCGTTGGAGTTGGCAAGGAAGAGTGTACGGAGAGCCGAAAGTGTCACGATTTCGCGACAAGCATGATGATGACGTCAGCAAAGTTGAAAAGTGTCACGATTTCGTGATAGGATGAAAGGAAAGCTGTACGGAAGCCGAAAGTGTCGCGATTTCGCGACAAGCAGGATGATGACGTCAGCAAAGTTGAAAAGTGTCGCGATTTCGCGACAGGATGAAAGGAAAGCTGCTGGAAGCCGGAAGCGTCGCGATTTCGCGACAGCATTGAGGATGACGTCAGCAAAAGCTCAAAGTGTCGCGATATCGCGACAAGATGCAGGGAAAGCTTCCAAGAGCCAAAACGGTCGCGATTTCGCGACATGCTGAAGGATGACGTCAGCAAAAGTTCTAAGTGTCGCGATATCGCGACATGAGCGAGGGAAAAGCTTTCAAGGCCAAAATGGTCACGATTTCGCGACAACCTTCAGGGTGACGTCAGCATAAGTCAAAAGTGTCGCGATATCGCGACAGGTAACAGTCTGGCATGTAAAACCCGTAGGAACATGCAAGGTGACACGTGTCGAAAAAGCCGACAGGAAAATCATGCAGCCAGTTACGTAAAAAGTAACTGAAGTCAGACATGACAGCTTAATCGTTGATAGGTGTTGGACATGCAATGCAACAACCAAACATGCAAAATTGAAACGCATTCGAAAAGCCGAATTTGAAGGATAATAAAAGCATTCGAAAGGTCGAATTTGCAGGCATTCTAACATGTACGTATTTGAAGCATACGTAAAATCCGAACATGAAGAATCGAAAAGCTTTCGAAGAATCATATATGGAGTTTCGAAAAAGCATTCGAAAAGCCGTATTCGAAGAAATTGAACAATCAAAGTACATGAAACAAAATTGCCGTATTGCATGGTTTCCAAAAGACGTATTGCGTGGTTTCGAACAATCGAAGTGCATGGAACCGAATAGCCGTATTGCATGGATTCGAACAATTGAGTATATGATTCGATTGCATGCAGGATTGAAAGGTTATAAAAGAATAATCGTACAGAGAAGATGTTGTCGCCGTTAGAGAGAAATTGTCCGTAAAAGGAGAGTTAGAAAAGAATCAAGAGAAAAATAAGCAGAGCCGTGAGAGTGTGCAGAGTTGAGTTAATTGCAGACCAGTCAGGGTCGTGCATAAAGTGAAGACATTTTTATGTCATTCTAAATTTATCATAATTGCAGTCCAAGTTGGTGCTTGGTACTAGGAGTTGGTGCTCCATCTGTTGCAGCAAAAAATTACAGGGGTTGGTGCTCCTTCCAGTTGGTGCTGGTAAAGTGTTTGTAAAATTGATTTTGCAAAGACTGGATTTGGATTGGAGTCCAAGCAGTCATTTTTGAGGAGTAGCCAAATTGGTGAACCTCGGTATATTGAGTGTTGTGGTTTGCTCTCTTGTTCAAGTTTTTTTTTGTTCTCTTTATTTCATATTAAATGTTGTAGATATAAAAATTTAATAGCTACACTGATTCACCCCCCCCTCTCAGTGTCATTGTGTAAACATCAGAGCAAAATAAAAATTATGATTTTTTCAGCAAAAAAGAAGAAGCAACAACTCAAATTTCAGTTTGTAGGAGAACCGCTTGATGTAGTAGTAGAATACAAATACCTGGGCATAGACTTTCATGACAAACTTAATTGGAATACATGTAGGATGAAAAGAACTCAAAGTGGCTGGAGAGCACTATATGCACTTCAAAACAGGTGTAGGAATGCCGAGTTGTGGGACCGGAAGACCACCAAGGTCTTATTTGGCCTACTTGTTACACCGGTTTTGTTGTATGGTTGCGAGGTGTGGGCTAGTGGCACAACAAATGCAAAATGGAGGCAAATAGAAAGGATTCAAAAATATCTAATCACAAACTTTCTCAAAATTAAGGCCACAACCCCTTATGAAATTATTCTAGCTGAAACTCGGAATGTTCCCTTTAGAAGCAATTGCTATGACCAAGTCGTTATGTTACTTGAAAAAAACAGAAAACATGACAAATGATAGATGGCCTAGGGCAGCGAGGGACGAAGAGTTGCATAGGCGAAAGAATACGTGGATGAAACAAAATCAGAAATGGATGAAACGTTGGGAAATCAACATAAATGAATGCCCAAATGTCAACAAAGACATAAAAAATTATGTGAATGAAAAGTTCAGAAGTGGAATGTGGAAAAATGCAAGCGAGGAAAAGACAATATTATATTGCAAATTTTAACCCAACGTATGACCACAAGGAAAAAGCGTATATAGGCGCCGAAATCAAGTGGAAGGAAAAAATACTCATTGCTCAGATAAGGACTAGCTCTCATAGGCTTAGATGTGAAACAGGGAGATGGACAATGCCCAAAGAACAATGGGAAGAAAGGATATGTACTCTATGCAACACAAGGAGGAGAGACAGAGGAAAACTTCATCTATAAATGCCCGAGTTTTTCAGATATCCGTGACAAATACAAAGAAACACTTGGGAACGAGTTTATGACAGATTTATTTGAAGACAGTAAATTAAAAAAGTTGGAGAATTGCTAACACAAATCAGCAGAAGAAGGAACAACCTTCTCAAAGATATTAAAGATCATATGATATGATTTGAGTAATTGTACTTCCATATTTAAGGTCCCATAGACCATATTTGGGTCTCGCGGACGTAATTAAAATCTTTCATTCATTCATTCATATTTATATTGCAGCTTTCCTAGCGTTTGGAAACCAATAAATTATCAATTCAATGCATCCTTGAAATCTATGTTATTTGTTTTGGTTGGAGGAAAACGTTTTGGGAATGAAATCCTTTGTCTTCTTTAAAAAGATGCTCTCTTATTAAAGATTTAGCTCTCCCAACATCCTTTGAAATCACCGTATAAAACATGCCTTCAGGCATTCCTGGAGGCATAGAAAGCCATCCTCGAATACAGGGGTTCCCCTATTCTGTTCTAATCATAGGAATATAGTACTTTGGGAGATGAACTGAGACAAGATCAATGGGGTTCCACCAGGGTGTTTTAAGGAACTTACAGGCTGATGATTTCCACTAGTAAGCCCTTGTGCTCTTGGCATACACCAAAAGCACACTCATAGGCAACTAGAACAGTAGAGATTTTCAAGAAAGGAATTCTATAGGAAAATATTCCAATCAAACAAGACTCTATTTTATATTATTTAGAAATGGGTATGATGGGGCCATGAATTGTCATCAATAACATCTCCAACATTCTGATACGTTTTTATATTGCAAAGTAAAAAGCAGATGGGGAAGTATGAACTCAAAGCGAGGACAAGCATATCACATTTTTTTGGGGCGATGATATTGTTTACATAGTTGCCCTTCTTTTTGAATGTTTCAAGTATTATATACAATAGAGTCAGACAGGGAAAACTAGTAGTACTAGGGTTTCTTGCTACGAGGACGTTTGAAAATTGACTAATGTCCAAATGATGGTTTCATAAGACTGCAGTTCTGTTTGCAATTAAAGCAAAAACCTATCACTCCATTTGGCACTCTTGAACCATTCCTATCCTTCACGAGGTAAGTCTGCTTCCTAATATCATCTAGGACTGGATTAAGCAGAGTTCGCATTTCCAGGTAATGTGGATATGTTTGCTCAAAGGCTTGTTCTTATCATCACCTGCTTCAAGATTATCCCAACTTTCGACTAGATTTTATATTCCCACTGAACTAGGTGATTTTCGATGCCCCTTTTGGAGGCCTACTCACCAACATCAGGTAGTAACATTCAACTTTTATTTTATGCTACACAACAGCAATCAATAGACTTGTATGGTATGGACACTTAAATGTTACGAAACTTTATTAATAGAAATCATTTATCACATGAAAGTCTGTGAGTGTTGGTAGAGGTCGATCCAGGTTCCATTCTCCCCGTGTCCACCCTACAGATACAAGGTGCATCTGGGAATGTCCTACATGTTGGTAGAGGTAGACAAGGCTTCATTCCCCATGTGTCCACCATGTTGATACCCAAATGGTTGTGTGTTATTCCCCTATTGACAAGTGTAGCTCTCGGCCTTACGAGGGATCATGATTGGGAGGGGAGCAGCCCTATGCATCGGTCATAGGGGTTATCACATTAACCACAAATTTTTTTGGCCCCCAAGGGCTAGGTGGATTGATAAGTGCTTGTTTGGCCAAGCATTTACCAAGAAGACACCCAAGTCCAAACCTCGGGGGCAGCCTGTTTGCAAAGGTAGTAGTCTGATCTGAATCCTATGAGTGCGCATCATATTGATGATGACGGTAAGAATCCCGAACGACCGATGGTCCTCTTCATGCCAGGTCAACAATAACAAGATGGAATAGGTTTGGTGGGAGCAGCCCTTATGGTTGTCAGTTACTAAAAATAGTGTGGTTGTGACCAATTCTCCTATGTAACCAAAAAAATATATGTATATAAAAAAATACTCTACAAATAATATTCTACTAATATAATCTATATAATGAAACACTCATATAGATAATACCTTTATGATAGGGCAACACCATCAATACTTCTTAGGGAAGGAAAACTCCACCAGATCTTCCAAGATGAGAGTCCCACTTAGAGAGGGCAAGGTCTCATAAGCCACTAGGCAAAGACAATTACAATAAAATACTTGATATGAATGATGATTACAATGATAATGTCACTTCTTTGTAAACCCATTTTTTATTACAATGATAATATTACTTCTTTATAGACCCATCTTCTAATTCTAGTGTTCTAATTCTACTTTGAGGAGTCGACTACTAAACCCTTAACCCACTCGTTATTATAATATAATTTAATAATATAGTCAAACTTGGGTTATGTGCAACCTATACCATCTATCCATAATACCCTTATATTATATCCTTATATACCTATTCTCAAGTACAATAGTATGACATCCTCTTTACAAATGTTTCATCTTTGAAATATGAGAAGAAACTAAATAATATGATCTAAGCAATGTTGACAACTAGTACCAATCTTGATCATTCATCCATCCAAGTAAAATTTTGATTGGTGGTGGTCTTCGATGATGTCAAGATGCCATTATGCCACTTGATTATTCATAATTGCTCTCTTGGCTCCATGTTTTTGCTACTCTACTCTAATATTTCAAACGAATAGTCCTATTGTTCCCTAATGTTGTTGCACCACTTTGAAATCCATTATCACTATGTTTTTTTTGCCAAACATTACGATACTTGATGCCTTTAACTTCATGTACATGCATAATAATATTGATGCTCTAAACCATGCCTCCAAGATTGTTGCCACTCAGTGGCATGAGTGTCAATGCACTACAACCTTGGCATGAGTGTCAATGCACTACAACCTTAACTTGCCATTCTATTTCTTTTGATTATTCAACATTTTGTTCCTCTACTTTAAATTCTTCCTCGTGCTCCTCTTGTGCCCTTCATTTGATGCGGTCTTGTTTGCTTCTAACAAAGCTTCCTTGGATTTTTTTGTTGCTTCTATGGATGATGTTATTGTAGATTCAAGTTTTGATTCTTCTATTGAATGTTGCTATTGTAGATTCGAGTTTTGATTCTTCTATTGGTTCCTTAACTTGTTCCCCTACCATAACTACTTGCTTCTCCTTGGAATCTTGTTCTTTAAGCTGAGAATTATCCTACCATAGCTTTCATAAGCTTCTTTTGTGCATTAATGTTAACAGTACCCAAAGAATCCAATCAAAGACAACCCAAAATAATATTCACATCATCCATCTCAATAGCATAAAAATATGAATTTGAACCATATTTATCCATGGTGATCTTCAAAACTTCATAAACCTTAACATTCTCACTCTCAATTTGTATGTCCTTAATTTTTGTTGTTTGAACTTGTAATCTCTTAGCCAAGGCAATATTAGTAAAATTATATGTGCTACTAAGGTCAAAAATAATAACTTTTTCCTTCCCAATGCAACCACGAACCTTAGATTCGGAGGAAAAACTACTTTGCTAGGGTTTGATGAAGAAAAACTGCTCTACGGGGATGGCAACAACTTCCAAAGGAGGTCTAAAAAATTGGAGGAATGTCGTGATGGCATCGGGTTCGACACAGAGAGTGCATGCTCGTGATATTTTTTCATCTAAAAATTACTGGAAGGAACAGGATTTTCCAATGCATGTCGGGAACCGCTTGTTAAAGAACAATGGATGTTTGGAACGATGTGAAGCCAGGCCAGTTCTAGTAGTTCAACCAGACTCGGTGACGGGAGATGTGGAGTATCTAACCAAACATGCCCTTATTGGCAAATTTTTGGGCATCCGAATTTCTCTCCCCTTTGTGGAGGCTTGGGTCAGGAAGACTTGGAATCCTAAAGGTGATGTGGAGGTGATGTTGAGTGCGAACAACTATTTTATGGTGGTTTTCTCTTGTATTGCAGATCGTAACAAAGCATTTTAAGGGGGTCCTTATTTCTATAACCAGGTGGGACTCTTTCTTAAACCCTGGCATGTGGGTTTCAACCCATCAGAGGAGCGATCGTCGCGGGTTCCAGTATGGGTGCGGCTTCCATGGCTCCCGTTGGAATTCTGGAGAACTGATATCTTGCATAAGATTGCCCTTCTGCTTGGGAAGCTGGTTGGACCGTCACAACAAACAATGGATAAAAAGGTAATCTTTGTTGCTCGTATTTATGTTGAAATTGCCTTAAATAATCCTATTCCAGATTCTATTGAAATGCAATTTGGATCAACTACATGGGTCCAATAACTTGACTATGAAGCTTTTCCATTTCGTTGTCAGATTTGTCATGAATATGGCCACCTGCAAATAAAATGCCCTAAGTTTGTCTCACTTGTGGCTTCAAATCCTGGGCCCTCTCGGTTTGGACAAAGTTTAGATAAAGGAAAAGCCCCGATAAAGGAAGGGGAACGAGATAAGGAAGGTTTTGTTTTGGTAAAAGCCCGAAATAGAGGACGAAGGGCAAACAAAGACCTTAAGGATAGCCAGCCAAATGCTCTACTCAACTGTTTTGAAATATTAGATGATCTTGATCAGTGCATGGAGATACCTGAAACGTCGCTACCTGATGAAAATATAACAAGGCCGAATTAGATGTCTCTTCTTGAGGGGGAACTTAAGGAATCAGATCTCAAGGGTTTAAATGAAGAACAAAGGGCTTTGGATCTGAGTATAGGGGACATGGTTGGGTCTAGCCCTATAAGGGAAACTATTTTGGAAAGTGGTACAGATTTAGTTATGCCCTCTCCTACTCAGGCACTGATGCAGTCATCCTTGGACTGCAAAACTCCTACGGTGTTGGGATTGCAGCAAAAAATAATTAAAAATGTTTTTCAAATAAGAATATGAAGGTGGGTCGGAAGAAGGACCAGGATAAAATTAAGTTAATGGGGAAGACTTTGGTGGAGTCAGTCTTGGTGAGAACATTGGACTCCCATTTTTATAACCCCCAAAAATGATTATCCTCTCATGGAATGTAAGGGGGTTGAATAGCATCCCCAAACAAAAAGTTGTTCGTGATTTGGTTCATGTGCATTCTCCGGATGTGGTGTTTATTCAAGAGACTAAATTGGCTATTGATAGTATGTTCAATATTGCTCCCAAGTTGTGGAGAAGGGGGCAATGCTAATGTATTGGTGCATGTGGATATGTTGGTGGTATCGCTTGTTTATGGGATCCGATTAAGATATCCCCTCTTACTTGGATTTCCAACAGATGGTCTATTTCAATGGTCGGGCATGATAATGAATCTGGTGAAATCATCCTACTTACAAATGTGTATGCTCCTGTTGATTACAATGGTAAAGTGAATTTGTGGAAGCACATTTGCTTTGTGAGAAGTTTGGTTCCCCTGTACCCATGTATTTTGGCTGGAGATTTCAACTCTATCACTTGTCTAGAGGAGAAACGTGGTGGGGCGGACCGTCTCGAGATTTTTTCTTGTCTTCAGTGCTCATATCCAGGCCCTAAACTTGGTTGACATCAAGCCAGATAATGGGATGTTTACTTAGCACAATAGAAGGTGTGGGGAAGCTTCCATCTTAGAGAGACTGGATAGGTTTTTGATATCTAAAATAACAGATAATCCAAATACTAATTATTGGATGGGTAATAACAGAGGTGCTAAAACTATGATTTTGGAGGATAGGGGATTTGATCATTGGCCTATCAAACTCTCTGCTTTGGAGTTAGGGCTAAAAAATAATCCCCCCTTTAATTTTCAACTTATGTGGCTTCGTGATCCTAAGCTTCATGATTTCATGCGAGGCTGGTGGACCACTGGCAAACCTCCTCATGGCACCGCTATGTATTCCTTTATGAAGCGACTACAATTTGTAAAACATAAATTGAAGATATGGAATAGACTAAATTTTGGGAACCTTTCCTTGGCTAAGTTGGTAGCTCTTAAGAGGATGGAAGAAGCTTCAAGGAAGATTAGAGATCAGGGATTCACGAAGGAGCTTCTTGTTGAGGAATCTAAGGTTGCGAAAGACCTTGTTGAATGGGAACTAAGGGAAGAAATTTTTTGGAAACAAAAAGCTCGAGTAGATTGGCTTCAGGAAGGGGATAGGAACACAACCTTCTTTTATAACTTAATTAAGGCTCGTCGTAATGGTAACCTGATTACCTCTCTTTTGAATTCTCAAGGTGCCCTGCTCTCTTCTTTCAGGGATATTTTAGAAGAGACTACAAGGTATTTTTCCTCTCTCTTCAAGGAGGACTCCCTATCAGATGGTGAGAATGAAAAGCTTATTCTAAACTGTATTCCAATGATTGTTTCTAGAGAGATGAATGAGCACTTGATGGGTCCAATTTCCCTTGAGGAGTTGGAAAATGTTGTATTCAAAATGAAAAAAGGAAAAACCCCAGGCCTAGATGGATTCCCGATTGAGTTTTATCAAGAGTTTTGGGATTTAATCAAATTTGATCTTTTGGAGGTGGTCCATGAGTCCCAAAAGAACAAACAGATGCTAAGGGCCCTAAATTCTACCTTTGTGGTGCTTATACCCAAAAAAGAGGGAGCAAATTCCTTGGATATGTTCAGGCTTATTGCTCTCTGCAATGTTGTGTAAAAGATCATCACAAAAATTATTGCTGAGAGGCTGAAGATATGGTTGAGCAAAATCATCTCTAAGGAGCAACGAGGGTTTGTTGTTGGCCGAAAAATCTTGGATGGGGTTGTTATTTCTACAGAAGCTATTCACTCGATGGAAACTTCTAAGGAGAAAACTATGTTCATTAAGTTGGACATGGCCAAAGCCTATGATCGGTTCAGATGGTCCTTTCTTTAGAAAGTTCTTGCTGCTTTTGGATTTGAGGAGGAATGGATTAGATGGGTGATGAGTTGTGTTTCTTCTTCCTCATTCTTTGTTCTTGTTAATAATGAGCCATCAGAGCTATTTGAGGCCTCAAGGGGATTGAGGTAAGAAGATCCTTTATCTCCTTATTTTTTTATCATTATGGTGGAAGGGTTGGGAAGATTGCTCAAGTCTCAAGTCATGCAAGGTCTCATTCAGGGGTGGAAGTGGGATAGTAGTTTGCCACCTCTTTCCCACCTTTTATTTGTTGATGATACTGCTTTGTTGGGAGTTGCCACTATCAAGGAAGTTGGCAATATTAGACAGTCTCTTGACATATATCTTGGTGCTTCTGGACAATTGATTAATGAGGACAAGTCTTCTATTTTCTTCTTCAATACCTCTCCTCTTATTCAAGCCAGGATTGCTCACATTCTAAGATTCCAGGTTGGGACTCCCCCTTCATTTATCTTGGTATTCCAATTTCATCTCACCCTCTACCTAGATCTTCTTGGCATTCTATGCTTGATAAGTTTAGAAGGAAGGTGAATCATTGGACTTTCAGATGGCTATCCATTGCAGGTAGAGTGTTGCTTTTAAAATCTATCGTTCAAGCTTTACCCATTTATAGATGTTTTGTACAAATAGCTCCCTTTCACTTCATCAAGGACATGGATGCTTTGTCAAGACAGTTTTTATGGTCTGGAAAACTTGATCAATCTAAATGGAGTTTGGTTAGGTGGGATTTTATATGTAGGCCGGTGTAGGAGGGAGGCCTTGGGTTGCGATAGACAACTTTTTTTGGGCAGGCTTTGGCTGCAAAACATTATTGGAGATGGTGTACCTCTCAAGATCAGATTTGGGCTAAAATATTATCTTGTAAATACTTGAGAGGTATTTCGAGGCTGAAATCCCTAGAGTCGACTTGGTTGGGAAAGGTTCAGATATCTGGGACACTCTGAAAAGAGGAGCTAATTTAATCAAGCAAGGTTTGTTCTGGATTTGCAATCAGGGATCAAATACTCTTTTTTGGGAGGATTCTTGGGATGGCCACCCTCCTATATTGAATCAATATCCTAAGTTACATTCCCTAAGCATTTTTTTCTTGGAAGCAGGCTAGTCTCGTGTGGAAGACTTTAAAAAAATCCAATATTTTGAAAATATGGAGATGTACAGGTGGAAAGATCCACAAGAATGGCCCCAGGGGGACTGGCCAAGGATAGAGAGGTGCTTACTCTTATTCTTACGGGGAAGCCTTGTTCTTCATTGAGGGGTAAAGATGTTCTGGCTTGGAACCCTAATCCTAATGGAACCTACTCGATAGCCTATGGTTATCAGGTTCTTGATAAGCAAAAGTATTGGAGTCTTCCTGTCACTTGGTGGAAAAAGGTGTGGAACAATTTTGCCTGGCCAAAATGTAACTTTTTTCTCTGGTTGGTAGCTCGTAATAAATGCCTCACTTGGGATAATGTGAGGAAGAGGGGATTTCAGGGTCCCTCTTTTTGTGTCCTTTGTAGTAAGAATGAGGATGACTCTTCTCATTTATTTTTCCAATGCTCCTTTGCCAGAGACATTTGGCACCGTTGGTGGAGTGCCTAGAACCATCCATGTTTTCATGTGTTGTCCCTGGTGGAGTTTTGGAGTAGTCTGGGTAGACCTCTGGCCAAGGCCCCCTTCCTTTGGGTGGCTTGGAATTTGGGTCCTTCTTGCATCATCTGGCAAATTTGGCTCGAACGAAACTGGCGCATATTTCAAGGTAGTTATTTGGCTGTTCAACAGATCTAGCAAAGGATCCTGTATATGGTTCAAGAAACCATCCATAGCAAATGTGATGTGGACCCTCTTTTGGATTCTATGGAAGAGAAGGTACATCAAGCCCTTGGTCTCTTTGGGGATGGTGTGAACTCTTCTATCCCTAGTAGGGTTCCTCAGCTCAGCAAGAAGGTTAGGAGAGGTGGTAGGTGGAGGCCACCCCCTAGAGGAGTTTTAAAAATTAATATCGATGGATCATCCAGGGGTAATCCTGGACATGCTGGCATTGATGGTGTTGGGAGAGATTCTACTGGTGGTGTCAGTTTTTTCTTTTCCATTTATAAAGGTGTTCACTCCAATTTTATAGAAGCTCTTGCAATTCTTGAGGTCTTGTGAAAGGGGTTTTCTCTTGGCTGGCATAGGATTATCTGCAAGTTTGACTCTCAAATTGTGGTTAATCTTTTAAACAATAAAAGGGTGGAGGAAGTTAATTGGCAGTTGGCCTCTGTAGTCGTTCATATTCTCAGAATGAGTGAAGAGTTCGAATTTATATCCTTTGTGCACATTCCAAGGGAATGGAATGTGGTTGCTAATTACCTGGCCAAAAGGGTTTCTGAGCTGATGGATCCTTGGAGTATCAATAATTGGGAGAGTCTCCCGTATGGGGACTCTCAACGCCTGTGGGAGTTGATCCACAAGGATGTACAAACTTAATGTGGTTTATTCTTGGTGTCATTCTATTCTAGTGGTTTTAGCCAGTTTGGTTGTTTATTGGAGTCCTGGTTGGAAGCTCAGTTGTACTCTGTAATCCAAACTTTTTATCAATAAATTTTTACCTCTTTATTTTAAAAACCATGAAACTTAGATTCAAACAAATCCCTTTGTCTACATTTTAGCTGATCTCCACTAAAGTTGGAGTTTCGTTCCTTCAATGTACACACTATCATCTTTTTTTCTTTGTATCACTTCTTTGAAATTTGCTAGCTCTCCTTTATAAGTCTTTTTGTTCTTTCTTAAGTTTGTTTATTTCTTCTACATAGCCTTTGAGAGTATCCATCAAACTAACTGTATTTTTATATGGGTCCCAATGACTTAAGAATGCATATTCCAATTCTACCAAAGTATATCCATTAATATTTTTGGTCATAAGAACTTAAATTTGAGCTTCATTTTCTAAAATGTATTAAGGTAGAATTTTCAATGAGAATCAACAAAATATAAAGACTTTAACAATATCCATCATTTTCTAGGATCAATATCTTCTGCTTCAAAAAACTTTTGAAGTGCCATGAGATCACTTCTACAAAATGATAATACAAACTCGGGTTTTACAAAAAAAATCTCTATATATTTGCAACTAAATTTCCATATAAACAATTAGACCCTAAAGACAACAGATGATTTGCTTACTCCAAATGATAGATATCTCAAATTTTGTTTTTTGAAAAAAAAAAAAAAACAGCCTAGAAAATCATCATTGCCCTTGTTCTAGATAGCTGACTTCACAAGATCATATTTTCCTCAATATTGATTCAATTCTTTCATATGACCACTCATTTTAAAACTCTTCAAATTTCAAACAAAATGACATAAGAATCATCTAAATTAGATAACTTATGGGGCTCCCAAAAAAGATATTTTCTAAAACAAAAATTGCCAAAATTCTACGATCTACAAAACAATCCCACTTTGCCATAATCATTACTTTAATACCACTTATTATGAAATTTTATTCTCAAATCAATTACCAATATGCAAAAATATCAAATCATTGATTTACAAATAATATTCCACAAAATGAGACACATATATAGATAATACCTTGTGATAGGGCAACACCATCAATACTCCTTAAGGAAAGAATAACTCCACTAGATCTCCCAAGATGAGAGTGACATTTAGAGAGGGCAAAAGTCTCATAAACCACTTTGTAGACAAAAATGATTACAAGAGAATACTCGATATACATGATGATCACAATGACAACATCCTTTCTTTATATACCTATCTTCTCATTCTACTTTGAAATGCCAACTACTAAACCCTCGTCCCACTCATTATTATAATTTAATTAATAATAAAATCAACTTTATCTGTGAACCATGTCAACTATCCATAATACCCTTATATAATATTGTATCCCCATATACCTATTCATAGATGCCCTAGCATGTATATGTTATGTTTGCAATTAAAGCAAAAACTTACACTCTCGAACCAAAGAGTTCACATTTGCAGCCAATGTGGATATGTTTGCTCAAAGGCTTGTTCTTATCATTATCATCTGCTTCCAGATTGTCCCAATTTCCGACTGGATTTCATATTCCAGCTGAACGAGGTGATTTCCAGTGCCCGTTCTGGATGCCCACTCAACAACATCAGACAGTTACATTCAGTTTTTTTTTTTCATTTGATGCTACACAACAGCAATCAATAGACTTATATGTCATGCTGACATGGAGACTGAATTGAATTCACCACACCTGGATTCAAGCTATGCAACATCTGGTGCTAGCATCCATCAATGCCGAAGGTTAGAAATTGCCAGATGTTGCTATTGATGATGCTTGGGTAGGATACTTTAATTCAGAGACTTGTCTGCTATTTGGAAAGTCCCATTCTCCCCATTTCTCTACATGGTCACACGTCTAAAGCAAGTTCATAGGGTAGGGTGTGAACAAGTAATAGAGAAGGTAGGTACCTTGCTGAAGACCCCATGTGAACGAATACATAATAATAAATTCCCTTCTTAAATGCTATTATAAGACCTCCGTGTATTTGTTCTAAACTTTGCAACATGTGGGTGATTCTTGGAAGTCAGCCTCACTTCTTTTGTATAATTGCTATGATCTCTTAAGAATATAACTTAAAAGATAATATCTCCATCATAAAAAGTGAATATTAGAACTAAATAACAAATTCCTAGACATTCAATGAAGAAACCCAAGTTTGAATCTTAGCCAATGATATATGCAAAATTGCCAAATGGTTATAATACCAATATGTGGTCACTATGTAATACATGTGAGGTCTGTTTCAATCCTATAAAACCAATTTAAAAATAAATAAATTAATTAAATTAAATAGAGAGAGAGAAAACATCATTTATTTTGTGTCCATGCAACTATTGAGATAAAATGAGTTTTCCTCGAGTATCTTCGGACGCTAAGGTTCGTACTTATGTAGCACACAGCTTTACATTTCATCCAAAACTTAGCCTTAGGAATTGAACACTTTTATTCAAGAACAACACTTCCACAAACAGCAAAATAATGCAATTGGAAAAGGCATATCACCACAATTTCCTTGGCCAGACATTTAAATTCTCTCCCTTTAAAAACCTATGGAATATGAAAAAAAAGAGCTGAAGATTCAATTCAACTAATAGAATGCAACAAAACTGGTAGACACTCCCTAATAAAAATGAGACTTTTCACCCTTAATATAAGTTTTCCTCGCTACTGCAAGTTGGCATAAGTCTTTGCCGTGCCAAGGGAACATTATTATTCACCTTGCCATGATGAGAAGAAAACAAAAGTTTAGGTCTTTTACAATTATACATGTTCCTGTCTGCTCTTCCTCTTATCATAAATGTGCTATTATAAATAGCACACAATTGTGATCTCCTTGGCCATTAATTCAACGTTATACCTTCAAAAAAAAAGAATATGAAATAAACGAACTAAAGATGCAGTTCAACAGAATAGAAAAACTAGAATACACACCTAACAAAATGGAAAAATTAGTAGACTCACCCTGATGAAATGGAGATTTTTCAAATTCAAAATCCTGCAAGTTTCCCTCACTTAAAATAACATCATATGCTTCTGATGATGAGATGATGATGGATATGCAGCTCTTTGAGAAAGTGCATGTTCCTGTTTGCTCTTCCCCTTATCACGGCTGTGCCTACTCTGTCGACCTTGAACACGATCTCCTTCACTGCCACGGCTTCCTCGACGGGAATGAATTGCAGATCTATGGACAGAAGGTACATTACTTCCCCTCCTAGAAATCTTGTTACGAGAGTTACGTCCAACATTCCCTAAAGCAGCTCTAGCCACGCTATCAGTGACAGCTTCACGTGCAGATACTGTTTTAATCGGTTGCTTATTCAAATATGCAAGATGAGGAAGAAGGCTCAATATTGATTTTCTAATTTGCTCATCACCTACATTTGTATGAATTGGATTGCCCAAGAGATTAAGTGCCAATAAAGAACTATAATTAGCTGCAAGTTGACCAAGTGCTTTTAATGTTGTAATTTTGTTGAAGTTCAAGTCCAAAACTGTCAGCTTCAACAATCGATGAAGACCTTCGACATCACTTATCTTGTTACCAGCCAGGTACAACTCCTTTATTGAGGTACAAGTAGCCACCCCTACAAAGCAAGAGGAACTAGTCAACATGCAACTCAAACACATTATTTAGAATTCATCAATGCAGAACAGTGCCCAGCTAGTATTGTGTATACCATGACCAATTCTGGATATCCTGTTGTAGCTGAGATTAAGAACACGCAGCCGAGTTAGTCCTCGAAGCCCTTCAATAGCAGTAATTTTGTTCCTAGATAGGTCCAATGTCTGAAGAGTTCTTGGGAGAGATCCTGGAGTGATGCGCACTGCAAAAAGGTAAATAATGAATGCCAAATTAGAAAGAACTTTGTACCCAAATTACATACATGCTACTTTGTCAATAGAGAGGGCAGCAATCACCAACTTTATATTAAGTACAAAATATACTAACCTATATTGTTCCCTGATAGATTTATCATTCGAAGGCTAGTAAATGAAGCAAGAGCTGGTATCACACTCAAACCAATACCGGAAATGTGAGCCACTGTTGAGAAAGCATTTAGTGACTGAATCGCATTATTGGCTTGCTGCACTTCATTCGGTAAATTGCCACCCCAAATGCTGGTGTCTGATTTCTCAAATGTCTCCGGAAATTCAACAATTTTATTGCCGCCTACTATAGCTTCATCTTTGCCAGTTGTATTTTCTTCAGAAGCATCCCTATTGTCAAGAGAGAAAGCTCCTTGATCTATACTGCTAACCCACTCCTCCACACGTCTCATATTGGACTGTTCAGCTGGAAAAGCCACCCACTGACTGTAAGACCGAGAACTAGCAACTTTGGATAGCTGATTGAAACCAATTTTCCTGCTACCATGCAGCTCTGAAGCTTGTTGCTCATCACTAAGAACATTCAACATGCAATTGTCCTCTATAGATTTCAACTTGCCTAGATCTTGTCCTTGCTTAGTCTGATATAAGGTATTGCACTCGTCAAGAGTATCTGATGTATAACCCTCCTTTCTATTTATGGCTTGATCTACTTCCTCACTTTCACGAAGCAAGTCACCTTGTTCAATTTGGACCCCCTTGTGCAAGTTCCGATGGCTCCATAAAAATATCCTCCACCAAGATTTGCGTCTTCTTGAAGAAAGAACATTACTTGATGATCTCCGCTTTAACATTATTTTGTCAGCAGACATTGGACTGCTTTGATTGCCCTGGAGGCCTCTCTGACTACTGGCTAAAAGCTGCAGATCTTCAAAAGACTGCGAATTAGATGGTGGCAAGGGAGTAGAATGGATATCTGGACTCCCACCAGATTCACACTTGTAGAATTGTCTAATTTCAGACTTATGACCACTACTAGATTGTTGAAAAACAGGTGAAGTGAATGCCGAGTGCAAATAACCCATTTTATAACCTCCCGGATCGCTAAGGTAACCTTTCTGCATTTTATCATTATATAAAGGTTTCTCACACTTGTGATTGATCTCAAAGATAACCTCTGCAGAGTTGTCAAATAAATCAAGTGTGTGAGAAGAACTAGCATTTAAATTTTTAGAGGTCCTGGAAGTTACTGCATTATCCATATTCCTCTGGCATTCTTGGTCAGACAGCTCCCTCGAAGATGAAAGGACTTCCTGCTCATCCCCACCTTCATAAGCAGTCTCTACAGGTGTCTCATTGCACAATTTGCCTATTTGTGGACAAAAACTGAAATCAGAATTTGCACCAGATACATTAGATTGTGTTTTTGCTAACCCATTCATAGAGTGGGGTTGCTGCTGATCAACAACAGACCCAGATGAACAATCTTCTGTAGCAACCATATCTGTCCCAGTTTTCACTGTTACAGAATCTTTTTGATCCATTAGTTCCTTGACAGTGGTAGACAATTCAGGTAGGTTAGAATCTTGGCCATCTTTGCATGGCTCAATAGAGTGCAAAGTTTCCACAGATGAGGGGCATTCATGCTACAAAAAAAAGGGAAAAGTCAATCAAAATGCCAGAGCTATCCATGAATATGACCGCTGGATAGGCATTTAACATGTCATGACAAAAATACATTATGGCAGAACTTGGCACTGTAGTCACTGAGAAAAAATGGAAAACGCATGATTAAAAACAATGTCATGACAAAAATATGGCAGAACCCTTACCTTAACTCTGTTTCTCCTGGCAAAGATGGAAAAACATGTTAACTTCCCCATCGCAAAGAATCTAGACATTCGCTTATTCAAATATGTCTCCAACAAATCTTTATATGTGACTATACTTTCTACATTTCTCAAGGTGGTCTTAGTCTTGAATGTGCCAAAAACCCTTTAACAATATAATACCAACTGGGACAAACTGTTATCCCAGACAATTCCCATAGAACTTCTACATTGATGATAAACTAGAAGGCCTTTTCTACAATCCTAAACTGTCTTCAGACTTTGTTAGCCATAATCAAGCCAAAGCCCTTGCACCATACGACACCATCTCCAAACATGAGAACTCCTTGACTGTGAGTGTGCAACCAGAGCAATGGAAACCCTAGTTCGTCCCCACACCCTCTTGCAGGTGCGAGAAAAGGAGCCTACAGTAGCGGCCAGAGTGAAAAGCAGGGTCAACAAATGAACAGAAGTCACAGGAATAGATAGGCGGTGGGAAGAATCTGTAAAACCATACAAAATACAAGTTCAGCATATCAAATAAACGCTGGATACAGCTTTTCCCCAAAGACCGATAAAAGCAATAAAAACATGCTATGTAATTAGAAAGATGTAATTGTCTAGTCCACAAGATACGAAAGATATTATAGATTATTTCTGAATATTCCTGCACTTCAGTGTTTTGCCTGAAAATTCAGAAAAATAATCAACAAAGACATGAAAAACTTGGAAAAGTTTGTATTTAGATATAAAATATCCTCCTCAATGTTGACCCTCTTTATACATATAACTTCCAGTGACAAAAGAATTTGGATCACGAAAAGCAACAAAATCCGTTTTTCAAGCCCCTGTCTAAGACTTGTATTTCAATTGCTTCCAACCATTTTCGTTTTATTCAGCTGCATTCAAATTATTTATCGAAATAATCGTCACTCTACAAGCAAACAATGATATCAGACCTCAGATTGCAGACATCCAGCTACCATAAACCATTATAACCCTAGGAAACAAAAACTCTCCAAGAAAACAACTAGTCACTTAGAACAATCGTAACTGAAATAATGCAAAATAAATGAGCGTTCTGCAAAACAAATGATCGTTCTCGAAAATATTTCACGAAAAATGATGGAAGTTCTCACAATAATTCTCGTTACAATATGCAGCTCAAAGGGGAATATATTTTTTCCTGCTTAAAAAGTAAAACCAATACTTAGCAGTTTACATAAATTACATCAGACCAAATCAGCGCTCAAGTGGCGTCCAAGAGAGAAAAGAGTCCCAAGAGAAACTTCACAGATAAAGCAAAGCCTCCCAAACTCCCTTATTTCATCCATAGCGATTCCCTCAAACTAAATATTCTTCCTGAACAAGCAAATCTGGTCCACAAATTTAAAAAAATTTAATGCAAAATCTCTGCTACGGACATGATTACCCATAGAAAAGCTTAATTTGTAAAAGGTTTCTCAGGCACAGGACTTCAAAGCAAGGGCAGAGCAAACACGGATTCTCCCTAGCAAAATAGATTTTCTGACACAACTGATAATCCCTCATTTATATATCTTTAATAATAAAAGGAAAAAAAAAAAAAAAGCGTTTTAAAACAATAAACGGACAAGCAAATACAATAATCAATAACAGAGGAGCAGGTGAACACAAAATATAAATGGAATTCTCAAACAAAACTTATCTTAAAAAACTTCATCCAAAAGACAACTTAATATGCGATTCCTTCAAAACAAAGAAAGATAATATTTCTCCTCAAATCCGAAATACAATATATTCAGAAAGGTGCTGCAAATCATCAAATGGCAATTAGGGAAAACAAAAGATACACACAAACAATCGTATAACGACCAAGAGCTCTCGGGCTGAATACCGCACTGATACAAAAACTATAAAAAAAAACCATAAATTTACAACAAATCTTCTCTTCAGAAAACGAAAATTAAAAAAAGAGGTCTCAAGCTGAATACCGCACTGATACAAAAACTAACAGATAAATTTCCACCAAATCTTCCATTCAGAAAACGGCAATTAAGAAAATTAAGAAAGGATTAAGATTTCAAACAAGATATAAAGCTGATGCATCCATAAGGCCGGCGGAAACCTAACCTGAAAGAAGCCAGATCAGCTCCTCTCTTCCCCAAGTAATCTTCTTCCAAGCGCGCCGTCTTCAGCTAGCAATATTATAAAACAAAACTCGGATAGATTACAAAAGAAAAGAAATGAAAGGAGAGACTTTCATGCAAAGTTTCTCCTCTGTACAGAGGAGTTCCAATGCATGCACAAGAATGAAATTGGAGAGGAGCGGAGATGAAGATGAAGGGGGACGCCATAATATATTAAAAGAAAGAGGCAATAAAGGGAGGGGCCCAACCAGGCAAGCAGGCAGGCGAGCGCAGACACAGCGAGCCCACGGGCGGTGGATCGGTAACCTTTTCTCGGTTCCCTTCACATCAACTTAGCATTTAGCAAACCGCCCATGTGAAAGCCCTCTATTTCTCCGGTTTAGAAAACTTTGATGGACGTTAAGCATAACCTAGGTCCCTCTTCGTCCTTTTTCTTCTTCTCAATATTGACATGATTTCCCCCTTTTTCTTATTGTTTCTTTTATACGGGCACAAAGTGCTACCGCTAGCGTGGGCCCCACAGGGCCGTCATGTCATGTGGGTCCTACACTTTGACTCGACTAGTGAGTGGTTTCACTTTTCACACATGGTGAGGAATCATCTCGTTAAATCTGTTTTGTGGCGCAATAAATTTAGGAACCGACAATCGTGAAGGAGACCACATGATCATTGTAAGCCAAAGCCATAAATATTGGGCGCTCGGAGGAGCCACCAACTAGTAATCTCCTCATAGTGATCGTCCAAATTTATTTCATACAAATTGATAGGGAATGAAGGGTGAGTGGATAGCCGAGTTGGTGTGAGGTGGTCAGTCGAGGGACGTGATCCGTATGGTGTGGATCCACGCAACTTCAATTCAAATGATAGGGAATGAAGGGTGAGTGGATAGCCGAGTTGGTGTGAGGTGGTCAGTCGAGGGACGTGATCCGTATGGTGTGGATCCACGCAACTTCAATTCAAATGATAGGGAATGAAGGGTGAGTGTGTAGCTGAGTTGGTGTGAGGTGGTCAGTTGAGGAACGTGATCCATATGGTGTGGATCCATGCAACTTCGGTTCAAATGATAGGGAATGAAGGGTGAGTGCTTAGCCGAGTTGGTGTGAGGTGGGCAGTTGAGGAACGTGATCTATACGGTGTGGATCCACGCAACTTCGGTTCAAATCATATTGGTTTACCATAAAAAGAAGGGTGAGTACGTAGTCGAGTTGGTGTGAGGTGACCAATTGAGGAACATGTGATATATACAGTGTGGATCAACGTAACACCGATTCAAATCACACTAGTCTACCATAAACCCTTTTAAGGGTGAGTGTGTAGTCGAGTTGGTGATTCAAATCACACTAGTTTACCATAAACCCTTTTAAGGGTGAGTGTGTAGTCGAGTTGGTGTGAGGCGGGCAGTTGAGGAACGTGATTCGTATGATGTAGATCTACGTAACTTCAGTTCAAATCACATTGGTTTACCATAAACCCTTTTAAAGATGAATATGTAGTCGAGTTGGTGTGAGGCAGCCAATTGAGGAACATGATTCATACTGTGTAGATCCATGCAACTCCGGTTCAAATCATATCGGTTTACCATAAACCCTTTCGTTTGCCTTTGTAGCACAAGTGGAGAAGATGAGCCAAGTCTTGTTGAATGGAAGGTCCATGGTTCGAACCTCTACGATGTAAAAGGGACAAACAAAATCTCTTATGGCTTCTCTCTAGATAGTGGTATACCCGGATGGGATGGCACTGCCAACCACCTAAGAGCGACTCTTGAGGTTTCTTTTTAATCTAAAATTTTTAGTGTGGTTGTGACCAACTCTCCTATGTAACAAAAAAAAAAAAAATGATAGGGAATCCTTTAGAGGTAATAACAAATACACGTACCTTGGCTTAGATTTTCAAAGCAAACTCAATTGGAAATATGCATGATGAAATGAACACAAATAGGATGGAGGATAGGACACTCTACTCATTGCTAAATAAGAGCAAAAAGAATTGTGTAATTGGAAAACCATTAAGATCTTTTTGGGTTAATAGTTATTCTAATGTTATCATATGGGTGTGAGGTGTGGACAACTAATACATCAATTTTTAGTGGTTAGGGCTCTAGGCTCTCTTTTAGGATACCCAAGTTTAAATCACAAGGAGGTATGTGTATCTGTGTCAATGAGCTTGTGACAAAAAATACATCAAATTTTAAATGGAAACAAATATAAAGAATTTAAAAGCGACTAATTACAGTCCGCGAGGGCTAGGTGGATTGGTAAGACGCTAGGCACTTACCAAGAGGAGACCTAGGTTCAAACCTCGTGGGCATGCCCACTCTAAGGCAAAGGTAGTAGTCTGACTAGAATCCGCTGAGTGTGCGCCAACTTGATGACGACGGTACCAACCCCGAGCCATCGAGGGTCTCCCTCACTCCGGGCCGTGTTTACCGAGGCGAGGTAGGGGTTATAGTGGTAGCTCCATGATTTGATGCTACGACCGGAGGCAATGTGATTTGACCCTGTGACCAGTTGTTCAAAAAGGAAAGGCAGTTGCCAATTCCCCTATGTATAAAAAAAAATTAACGAATTTCAAATAATTTTATAATTAAAGCATCAACCCTGTGTGAGATTTTGCTTGTTAAAGAAAATACAAAAATTAGAAGATAATAGGTTACCAAAATAAGTAATCAATGAAACCGTAAATAGAAGAAAATACACATGGATTAAACAAAATAACAAATGGAGCATTAAATTTCATGAGATCCCAACTTCAACAAATAAATTAAATATTATACGAGGGAAAAATTAGGACTTATCATATGGATTGAAAATTTAGGAAGGAAAAAAACAGTTATACATAGATAAAAACACAGATATATCTAAAAACAAGTTCAACCCAAACTATAAATATAGCTAAAACAAATACATAGATGCAAAGACAGAGGAAAAAATGCTTATAGTGCAACTAAGATCTAGTTCACACTATTTCAGATATGAATCTAAGAGATGAAGAATTTCTTAGGAGGCATGGTTGTAATACAAGTGTGCAAAGAATACAAATTTAACACAAGAAATCAACAATTATGTGATATTATATTGCAGATATGATTTGTGATCATAAAATAGTTATATACATCAATGAGGTCAACCCAAATTGTGAACATAGCCAAAAGAAATGTGTAGATGCAAAGATCAAATGGAAGGAGAAAATGCTTATATCCCAATTAACATCTGGTTTACATCATCTTAGATGCAAATATGCGAGATGGAGAATTTTTCAAGAGGCACAGTTATTGATACAAATGTGCAAAGAATGCATATACAATGAATAAACATGTGATTTAAATCAAGAAATCAACAATTATGCTATATTGTATTGTAGACCTGATTTATGATCATAAAACCAAAGTTTACAACCAAATGAATCTTCCTTGAATTCCTTAATTAATCAATTAAATCCCTTCCTCAATCAAATCCCATTGAATTCTTTGAATCCTTCTTGAATTCCTTGAATCCTTCTTGAATTCCTTGAATCCTTCTTGAATTCTCCTAAAGTCGACTTGAAATTCCCCTAAATTCTTAGGAATTTTGATTACAATAGATGTCTCACACCCAATATATAGACATCTTACATGCCAAAAATAATCCTTCTTGAATTCCTCTGAAACCTATTTGAATTCCCTTAAAGCCTACTTGAAATTCCCCTAAATTCTTAGGAATTCCAATTACAATAGGTGCCTCACACCCAATATATGACATCTTACATGTCAAAAATAATCCTTCTTGAATTCCTCTGAAACCTATTTGAATTCTCCTAAAGCCTACTTGAAATTCCCCTAAATTCTTAGGAATTTTGATTACAACAGGTGTCTCACACCCAATATATAGACATCTTACATGCCAAAAAAAATCCTTGTTGAATTCCTCTAAAACCTATTTGAATTCCCCTAAAGCCTACTTGAAATTCCCCTAAATTCTTAGGAATTCCGATTACAATAGGTGCCTCACACCCAATATATGACATCTTACATGCCAAAAATAACATTACTTTTCTATAGTTAGTTTCTTTGGTTTTTTATTTTTACCTTTCTTTTCTATTTTATTCTCAGAATTCTAATATATACTCACCCTTTTATAATTATATGTTTTGTACATTATACAATTCATATGCACTTTTTTTCAACTCGTTTCTATTTTTAGAACTACTTTTGTTATTTTTTTCAATGAGTTTACAAAGGTTTTTATAAGGGGTCCCGGTCCCCTCATACTGGAATTTGAACCTTCGACCTCTCAAAGAGAGGCCAAAGCCCTTACCACTGTAGTACGCTTGCAACTCTTTAATGAGTTTGCACAGGTTTATATGAGGGTCTTGGTCACTCATACGAAGTGGAGTTTGAACATTGAACCTCTCGAAGAGAGTCCAAAGCTCTTACCACTGCAGTAAGCTTGCAGCTTTACTTTTGTTATTTTCTATTGGCCTATCTTTAGAATTGTTTTTCTTATTTTTTATTACCTTTTATTTTAGAAATGTTTTTCTTATTTTCTCCAACTCTTTGCTTAAATAAGAGCCAATAATTAATTAATTAGTAATTAATATTAATAATTATTTTTAATCAATTTTGCATCACTTGGTCTGAATGAATGTCCTTTCCACAACAATATTGGAGACTGAAAAGCATTTTGTTATGAAATGTGAAGCCTACACTCTAAAAGTAAACTTACTAATGAAGCTTTTTGAAGATTTGAGAATAGAAAAAATAGAGAAACTTCTCATCAAAATCAACAACAGAAGAAACTCACTTGAAAGATAATAAGAGGATGTACTCACTTGATGAAAAGATAATACGAGGATGTACTTACTTGAAAAGATGATAAAGAGGATGTTGAGCTTTTGATTTTGTTGAACAATTTTATTTCTTAGATGTTATTATAATTTAGATCTTTGAATAGAAGGTCCAAGGTTTGAAATCAAAAGGGAGTAGAGTTGTACATCATATCCCATCTTATATATTAAAGCTCTTGGTCTTATAGGGTCTTGTGGATGTAATTAAAATCATTTCATTAAAACTTATTACAAATATTATATCATGTTTTCTTAGGAAAAAGCTATTTATAATATAAAGAAATGTAATATATGTTTATTAAAAACCAACCTTAAGCTTTTTAGAAATAAAATAAAAAATATTATTATTGAGGTTTTGATATTTTTAATTTATTATAATAAAAATTATACCATTATTAAAATATTATAAAACATCAAATGATATGAGTTTAATAGGTTAAGTATCTCATATTTTAAGGAGAAGATAGGTTTAAATCTAGCTAAAAGATATATGCATAATTGCCAATAATTGCCAAGTTGTAAAGGTGGGACTGTTTCAATCCCTCAAAGGTAAAAAAAATTAAATGGCATGAGCTCAACTAGTTAAATTCATCTCAACTAGTTAAATTCCTCATGTAATATGATTAAAAAATAATAATAATAAATTTTAGAAATCAATTATATTTTATTAAATATACAAAACTCAATTTAGGCTTTTTTTTTATAATTTTATTTAAAGTTTACTTTTTTCTTTTAAAAAACAATCTAGGCCATCTTAGTTATATTCCTCAACCCTAGTGGACGTAGATCGTGAGGATCTCATTGGAATTAGCGCTTTAGGAAAAATAGTCAAAGATGAAGAGGCAAAGCCAAAAATAGGGAGCCAAAGGTAAATCCAAGTGGAGGAGGTAGATTCCAAAGGCAGAGGCAAAGGTAGATTCAAGTGGTGGAGATAGATTCCAAAGGTATCGGTAGAGTCAAATGGTGGAGGTAAATTTTAGTGTAGCTAATAGACACAAGTGTAGTTGATATATTTGGGTGTATATGCAAAAGTTCTTTCCGGTAAGATTATAGTGCAAACGATGGCAAGTGTACAAAGAAGACAAAGACAAATCTAGGAAATTCTTGAAACCCAAATGCCTTATTTTCTTCTCTTGTTATTTTTATTTTGTGGTCCAAAATTCTAAAAGTTGAATAAATACATTTGGTGGGGCCAAGGCTAGGGTTTGAAAAACTAAGATCCCAAACATTTTAGTACATCTTTGTTAGGAAAGGTTGAATAAAGTAATGGCAAACCCACAACATAAAGGAGACAAAAGGGATGAGATTAACTTGAAAATATAAATTGATAACATGGCTATCTTATCTCATGATAGATTAATAATTTTAGAAGAACACATAGGGTCCTTGCAACATGAGATGTTGGAATTGACTGCAATCATGAGGGAACAACAAAACCTCATCATGGAACAACCAAAAATGATTTTGAAATAAGTTCAAGTCAATCTATTGGAGACATCATTGGTAGAACTAAAATCCTCCACTACCATGGGCTTGTGCAATAGTAATGATTCTATAAATGGATCCCATCTTCAAACTAAGTTGCAAATTAATAAAAGAAAAAATAAATACAATCTATTACAAATAAAATAAATTTAGGCAACAATTGCAAACATGATGACAAAATAATACGAACTACAAAATAAACTAGAGACTAGATCATGAGCATAGGTGGTAAGAGATCCAACAATCAAGTCAAAGGAACAAAGAAATTTATAGAGAAAAAAATCAAAATGCAATTTTTAGAAGAAAAGGAAAGACAAAATACGTTAATAAACAAAACAAAAGAGCATGGAGAACAAGAAAACATAACCAGATTAACAAAGTATTTTCTTATTGATAAACTTTATTGGAGAGAATTAATTCATCAAGCATGTAGACTAGAAAAAGTAAGGGAAGACATGAGAGCTAGACCAATCCGAGTCACAATGTTCAATATAGGAGATAAAAGGCAGGTTCTTTGAAATAAAGTGGATTTCTAAAAGGAACACATTTTTACCTAGATGTGGATATTACTTCTATGCAACAAGAAGAGATGAGGGCATAATGGGAAAAGGTAAAGACAACAAGGAGTAAGGGTAAAAAGGAATGGTTGAAAAATGGGAAAGCATGCATTATAAATGGAATAAACTAAAATAATTAGGAAATTAAGGCACAATGTGAACACTTAACATTGGTGAATTGGAATTGTCATGGATATCCATGGAGAAGAGGTCCTAGTCTAGGGCCCATAACTAAAGCAAATTATGTAATTGTACTAATAGAAACACATGAACATGATGGATGCAATATTCCATATTGTAAAGGATACAAAAAGATATCAATATGGAATGAAACAATAAAAATGGAAAAGGACATGGATGAGTAACAATACTAATGAAAAAGTCTTGGGGTAGACTCATACAAGGTGAGAAGGAAAAACAAATAAATAGTATATATGGATTAGAATCACATATAATGACAAATTGAGAGTTGTATGTTGTTGATGCCTGGACCTAGTTTGTGGACAAGGATTCATGCCACTTGATACATTATCCTTTGTATGCTCGGATCTGGTAAGCATTGTGACTATTTGCAATTTTTGTAATTATTTATCTTAAGATCTTATACTTCTTTGTTTTTTATTTTATTTTATTTGTAATAAGTTATATGTGGCTTCTACTTGGGGCCACTCCCATCAAAATACCAAAATATTACATTTGTTGTAGCATAACTTTTTATCATAGTTTTTCATTTTTTTTTTCTCTTAAATATATTCTTCAACTTCCTTGAAGTGTTATGTTTCCACAATCATCTCCTTGACATCATTTTTACTAAGAAAAAATCTCACTTGACTAGTTGCCTTCTAAAATTTCAATTTCATCGGGATGAAGATCAACACCATAATTTGCTATTTTATCTGCAACCTGATTTCCTTCTCTATAAATATGCTTGCATTGCCAGGAGATCACCTCTAGTAATAGATGATGAATATTAGCAATAATATTATTTTTTATCCAGTCTTCACATCCATTTTATTAATAGCATTTATGATAATTTGTGTTCCCCTCAATTTAAATATATTTCCATCAATTTGCTACTACAATTTTAATCCCTATAAGAAGTGTCCTAGCCTCAACATAGTTGTTAGTTAAAGTTCCATATGATTTTGAATAAGTGAGGAGAATTTTGCCTTCACCATTTCCAAAACCACCACCTCCACCAGCTTTTCATGGATTTCTTTTAGAAGCACCATAAAAATTAATTTTGATAAACCCAATTTTTGGACAAATCCATTTTACCATAGATCAAAGTAGATCCTTTGTTTTAATTTCGTTGTCGTAGATATCAATGAGTTTACACAAGTTTTTATGAGTGGTCCTGGTCCCCTCATACTGAGTGGGTTTTGAACCTTGGACCTCTCAAAGAGATTTTACTTCTTTCTTTGTTGGTTTCCGTTACTTTTGCTTTTGCTTTCATGGTCCAAGAAATAAAATCTCTAAGATTTTTATGAGGGTTTTCTTTTTTGGCTCAAATTTGGGTTTGGTCACCTCTGAAGCCCCATCATGGCAATGGTAGCATTGGATATACCTCCCCACCCTAAACCCTCCTTCCAAGATGTTACTATGATGATTGCCTACATACTCAAGAATATTGACCATGGCTCATTTTCCTTCTTATCACTACCTCCTCTTTTCGACCAGTCAAAACTAGAAAATATGACCAAAGCTTTGAAGGCAAAGAGGCCATTCCCAACCAAGCAACAAATATTCCTTTATGTTCTAAGTTGAATGATTCTCCAATGGTGGATATTCCTTTGGACTATATTCAGAGCTTGATCCTCACCCTTACTAAGATAACTCTTGCAAATTTGTGGGTATTTGACCTAGCTCAATAACCATTCAAAGATGAATCATATCTTCTTGGGGATCTAAAATATCTAGCTATGAATTCATGATGATAGGGAGATGGTATTTCATAGTTATTTCTCCTCCACAAATGAAAGAGATGCAATATTTCAAGATCTCTTGTTTTGAAGCCCTCTCTACATGATGCCCTAGTTAGTTTGTTTTGACCCACAACTAGAAGAACTAGAAGGAGCATCAATTTGGGTAAGACTACCATTTTATCCTTACATTTATGAAATAAATCAACTCTTGAGATGATAGGTAACTCTATTGGCACATTTGTATAATGGGCTCCTTTGAAGGCCAACAATGCAACTTATGCTAGGCTTTGTGTTCAAGTAAATCTAACAAAAAGGATTCTTGAAAACATAGGTATCAAAGTCGGATTGGATCCATACCCAACCATTGGATTATGAGAACATTCCCTTTAAATTTATTACCTATCATAAATATGTTCATTTTTCAAGGAATTGTACCACTAAGGTACAACAAGAGACAAAGGAGGAAGATCAAGAATTGCAACTAGTAAGAAGAAAACAATAAAGAATATCTAGAAGTGTTAGCTTTTGATGTAATGAGCACTGGGAGATAACAATCACAAGATGTAGAATAATATGAAAGAAAGTAAATCTGCTAGATGACTGAAATATGTTGTAAATAGAAATCATATAAAATAATACAATATAGCTATGGAGGAAATGAACACTCCATTAATAAAGCTACTAAACTACATTTCATCCATCACCAATGGATGGTGAAGTACACAAAATTGTATTATCCCCTAAGCTACACTATCTAACTATGTCCCTCGACTCTATATCTATCTAACACTGAGGCCTTTCTTATATAGGAACATAGGTTCCTTGGCCAACACTCTACATATCTATGCAAGGGATAACTTGCACATTGACACTGGTGCATTTATTACATTGCATGAAGTAACTAGATAACTTGCCCCTAAAGTAATCTAAGTATGTACCTTGGAAGATACATTTACATAACCCAAATGATGGAATAGACTCTATTTCTAACAAGAAGTACGAGGACTCAACCATAGCCAAAAAGACAAAACAATAACAAGTTCTCTATTTTATCACAAAATGAGGAAGAGGAACAACCAATGACATCTAAAAAAGGGGAACATCCATCAAATCCTAAAACAAAATATGAAGTGAAGGAAACACTCAATATACCAAAGAAAACCTTCAAGAAGATATTGAAGAAATAGAAGAGACTCAGTTAGCAACAAAAATGATTCCAGGAGGTACCACAACCATTAGATCTTCTAGTAGAGAGAGGAAATATAATCAAGAGGTAAGAACAAAATAAACAAATATAGAGATTCAAAATAAATCAAAGATAACCTTAGACTTCAGCAAGGTTAAGAAGCCATTTAAGAAATGAAGACTCTATCATGGAATATAAAGGGATTGGGTAGTCCCCTGAAAAAAATGCCTAAGTCAATCAATAGCCTAGCATAAACCAATGGTTATTTACATTCAATAAACTAAATTGACAGAGTAGTTAGCAAGAATAGAATAAAAAAATATATGGAGATCCTTAGACCTAGAAGTAATAGATTTATCAAGTGCCTTTTGGGGGCTTCTCCTTGCATGGTATCCATAGGGCTTGATATGTATTAATAAAACAAGACATTCAAATTGGATATCAACTTGTTTCTCCTCTCCATAGGGATAGACTTGGACCATAGTCAATTTTTAATAATTCACCTCTTAACTTTGAATTGGGATATCTCCTTCATTCTTTTGAATTTTTCCATGAAACTTTTTGCACCTAGGTTTTATTTGAAAAACCTTTTCATCCATCATTATTTGGAGAAGTCTTAGCATAGTGGTTTTAATTAAAAACCCTTTCCAATGGTTTTAATAAAAACCCTTTCCATTGGTTTAAATAAAAACCTTTACCATTGGTTTTAATAAAAACCCTTGCCATTGGTTTTAATAAAAACCTTTACCATTGGTTTTAATAAAAACCATTAATATAATATTTAAAAATTAAATATTATATGCCTCTTGTGCCACAAAACCCCGTATACATCCATGCTCTCCAAAATATCATAAATGATTATTTATGAAGTGCTTTTGCCACCAAAACTCAATGTGATCCATGTGACATCAATGACAACACAAAATAACTCAAATTGCCAACAATCTCCCCCTTTGTCATTGATGGCAACACCTCTAATGCAAATCACCACAATCACTGCAAAAACCATCTCTGAGAATCAAAGGTGCTCCCCCTGACTCAATACTCTCTATGGAGGTTGCTCCCCCTATCTCAATGCTCTCTTTGGAGGCTGCTCCCCCTAACTCAATGCTCTCCCCCTTACTCAAATCTCTCCCCCTTACTCAAATCTCTCCCCCTTTGACATCAATGGCAAAAGGGACACCTATGGGGCTAAAATATATGACTCTTAAGCTTAGCCCCCCACCACATTCTCTCTTGAGGTGATTAATTTTGGGGTGGGAGTACATTTACTCCCATATTACATTGTTCCTTTCCTTTGTCAACTTCCTTCCACATATTTCTGATATCCTTTTCTTGATGAGTTACTTGATCTTCTTATCTTGAACCTGTTTGGAATTGAGTCCTACACCATTTTGCAATATGTCCAAAATTATTGCAATTAAAACACTTGATATTGTAGCCTTTGGATGGTGCCCATATCCTGAATTCTTTCTTGAAATAATTTCCATATCCATTCCTTTCCTGAACCCTGTATTGTGAAGTTCTGTTTTCATAATCATTATGACCATGACTTCTGAATAGTGTAGCTCTAAAACCAAAACCATGTTGCTCATTTTCTTTGCACTGAGAAGCTCTATGACCAATCTTGTTGCATAAGAAGCAATGTCCTTGAAAACCATACCTTCTTCCTTTGAAGTTCCTTCTAGCAAAATCAAACTTCTTTGATCCATAGACCCTACATTGTATAGCCCTGTGTCCAAATCCATTACAAGAAAAACAATGTCCTTGAAAAGCCCTTTGTTCATGCCTTGGTTCCTCATACCTTTCTTGACCATTATCCTTGTGATCATCTTTGACTTGTGCATTGTATCCTTGATCCTTATTTGTAGTATCTAAATCTTCTTCCTTAATTTCTTCCTTGCTTTCCTTTTCAAGAATTTCCTTTCCTTTTGAGTGTGATTCCCCAAACCTGAAATATGAGACCTTTGGTGCTTTGGAACCTTCCTCTTCTTTCTCTTCATTTGTGTCAAATAGCAAATTGGCACACATCTCTATAGCCTCTAAAATGCAAGTATCCATTTCTGTTGCTTCCTTTTCTTTGGGAACCGGTTCTTCCTTATAGATTTTTGAAACAAAGCCTCCTGATACAAATAGAGGTCCCTGTGTGTTTATTTTTTATTTCCCTTCTTCATAACCAAGCCTTGTCTTTATAAATGGATCTCATTGTAAATCCAAAAAATTATCCAGAGTTTTTGAATTCCTTTGAAATCATGCTAACTCATTTATGTAGGTCCCCAAACATTTTTGATCTTCTTCTTCTAACTGATTACATCTTTCTTTCTTCTTCTTCAATTGCTCAGAAATAGTGATGCCAAGCTCTTTTGTTTCTTGAAGCTCTTTTTCCAAATCTTGAATGTGTCGATTAAGCATTATTTTGACCTTTTCATCTTCATGAACCTTATTTTCAATCCTTTTGATTTTCCTTTTCAATCTCCTGATTTTATTTTCTTGTTTTGTGGATTCCTCTTCTTCATCATCACTATTGTTGGAATTGTCACTAGAACTGCTGCTAGAACTATTACTGGAACTACTGCTTTCTTTTTCAACAGATAAACTTTTCTTGTTGCAATTATTGTAGTACATGCAATCATCATCTAAATGCCCAAAGTCTCCGCATATGAAGCATTTTAGTATTCTTAGACCCTTCTTGTACCTGTTTTCTTGCTCAATGGCTATAGCAAGCTCTTCATGTCTTTCTTCGATAGATATATCCTCTTCTTTAACTTCAATACCTAGGAATAGGTGTTCTTGCCTTTCTTCACTTATTCCAAAGAATGTACATTCTTCTTCATCTGACTGGTCTTCATTGCTGTGAACTGAACCATCACTTGCTTCTTCAATGTAGAAGGTTTTCTTATTCTTACGAAAACTCTTCTTCTTCTCATGCTTGCTTTGCTTGTACTTGTCATCTTTGTCATGCTTATGCTTTTCTTCTCCTTTTCTTCTGTGACCCTATTTTTCATCATCACTATTTTCTTCATGTGAACACTTGTTTGTATAGTGACCATAATCACCACACTTGTAGCATTTGACTTTCTTCATATCCCTGTAATTCCTTGAGTCCTCTTTCCTTTTGATGAAGTTAGCTTCCTCATCATTATCTGAATCTCTATCTATCTCTAGATATTTCCCTTTATTTTTCTTTGAAGTCTTGAATGCAATTTCTTTCATTGGAGCCTGATGCTTATCTATCCTCATCTCATAAGTTGTGAGAGTTCCTTGTAGCTCTTCCATTGTTAGCTTGTCGATATTCATTGTTTCTTCTATCACTGAAACCTTTGCATCATACTTCATGGGAAGTGATCTCAAAACCTTTTGAGTAACATCCGATTCTTTCATCTCAAATCCTAGACCTCTCATGGTGTTAGCAATCTCATCAACTCGAAGTAAAAACTTTGCAATATCTTCAGAATCTTCCATTTTCAATTCCTCGAATCTTTTTCTATGAGTTTGTAGTTTTGCCAACTTTACCTTGGAATCTCCTTCATAGGTATTCCACAACTTGGTCCACATTTCATTAGCTGAATTACATACCATGACTTTTGCAAAATCTGTCTCACGTAGCCCACTCAGAATACAATTCATTGCCTTTGCATTGATCTCAACCAATTTCCTGATAGTTTCATCTATCTCGGGATCACCTTCAACCTTATACTCTTTTGCAACCATCTGCCATACCTCATATCCTTGTGATATCAAGTAGTTCTTCATTCTCATGCTCTAGAAAGCATAATTGTTACCATCAAATAGTGGAGCCTTACTTGTAGATGATCCATTCTATGAAGCCATCCGTGTTCTTGTAGAATTTACCCTCAAGTTGTTAGCCTTTTATAAGGAACCCACTTTGATACCAATTGAAGAACATAAGCTTATACTGAGAGGGGGGTGAACAGTATAGCGCCCACTTTTTACTTTCTTTCCAAACCAATATCAATTAGTGTCCTTAATTGCAATAACTAAATATAGCAGTGTGCATTAATGACATAGATAGCAATAGTAAGCAAGTGCACAAATCACCACACACAATTGAGACACAAGATTTAACGTGGTTCCCCCAATGTGGGGTAGTCCACAAGATAATCTCCTTATAATATTTCACAAAGAAATAGGGATCCTTATCCCAATACAAATGATTACTTTGATCTGCTCAAAGCTAGGCTATCCTGATCTGCTCAGGTGGGCTCCACTGATCTGCTCAGCTAGGCTATCCACTGATCTGCTCAGCTAGGCTATCCACTGATCTTCTCAGCTAGGCAATCCACTGATCTGCTCAGCTAGGCAATCTTGATCTGCTCAGGTGGGCTCTTCACTGATCTGCTCAGCTAGGCAACTGGTGTTGGTATATTTTTCTATTTTTGTTCTATCTCTTTCACTGCTCACAAATCTGCCTCAATGCCTTCTCACAAGGCTCAAACAATCCTGCTCAAATGTTGTCCCAAATCTGTACTCAAGGCCTTCACAAAAAGGCTCAAACAATCCTGCTCAAATGTTGTCCCAAATCTGTCCACAAATCTATCCCAAAAGCCTTCTCAAAGGCTCACTCAATCATGCACAAAAGCTACCTCAAATCTATCTAGAAATTCTGTCCCAAAAGCCTTCTCAAAGGCTCAATCAATCATGCTCAAGTAGCACTCAAATATCATCCACAAATCTATCCCAAAAGCCTTCTCAAAGGCTCACTCAATCATGCACAAAATCTGCCTCAAATATATCTAGAAATTCTATCCCAAAATCCTTCTCAAAGGCTCAATCAATCATGCTCAAGTAGCACTCAAATCTCATCCACAAATCAACGAAGGCAAGGCTCAATGATGAACTCAACAATGAATGGCAATGTACTCTTCAATGGATGACAACAATGATCCACAATGATCTCAACAATGTATGACAAATACTCTCTCAAATGGATGATAAAAATGCTCAACAATGAACTCTCAACCATGTATGACAAATACTCTCTCAAATGGATGATAACAATGCTCAACAATGAACTCAACCATGTATGACAAATACTCTCTCAAATGGATGATAACAATGCTCAACAATGAACTCTCAAATATATGGCAAATGAGCTCTCTAATGAAAACCTCTCCAAGCAATAACAATGAGGACTTTAGCCAACCAAGGACAATCTCCACAAGTGATAGCAATAGGTTCTCAATAATATCTTCCTCATGCAATGTCAATAAGCTCTCAAGAAACAAGCACAACTCCCTCAAGCAAAGAGCTCTCAAATAGCCAACAATGATCTCTTCAAATGAAAGACAAATGTATCCACAAGTGACTAGCAAATGATCTCCTCAATGGTCTCAAATAGTGGCAATGTACTCAACAAGTAACCAACAATAATCTCCTCAAGCAATGGCAAAAACCTCCTCAATAATGGCAATACTCTCAATGAACTCCACTAAAGCAATAATGAACTCAAGCATCAATTTTATCCACAAAATTGATTTTCTAATCCATCCACTTCTTCTTAATAGCCAAGGCACATAATCAAGCAATTTGTCTTCAACTTCAAACCCTAACTCATGTGCATGTCTTCTAATTCAAGGTGGCAATTAACTAGGTCTCAAGTTCCTAGTTTAATTTCATAATTAAATCATGCACTAGAACATATAACAAATTCAACACTTTTCAACCTTATGACTCCCTAATTTTATTAATACATACAACAAACACCTATGCTTTTTATTTTTAATTTCACACCTTATAACTCCACATACAACAATCACAAATATTTAACTTCAAACCTTATAACTCCCTAAGCACATACAACAATCATTTATTTTTACTAAATACCTTATAACTCCCTAGTTATAATAGAAATGATTTTCAATGCACCAAAACTTTGGCAATATCAAATATTACCATGCGCTAGAGATAAATACCTTTTTACGAATAATGCCTTTGCCAAAATTAATGTGCCTTCACCATCTTCGAAATCGTTAATGCCTTGCCAAAAACAATGCGCCTTCACACCTTTGCGGGAGTCAAACTCTGTTCCTCTCACTTAGCGTTGTGAAGCGCTTACCACGTGGGCATCAGCCCACATTGGGATTTAATCCCAAACACCCAACTTTGCCTGCGCTCAAATCTAAAAACTCAAATTGCCTTCCTTAGCAAAACACTTTGCCCCTGGCAAGATTCGAACAACGAACCTGCCTTGTGCAAAGTTCGTGCGCTACCAACTGCGCTATAGGCTCCTGTGTGACATCACTTTCCCATGTTGTCTCCTTGACCTTGCTCTCAAATGAAAATTATTTTTCTTTATTTCTTCGTTGCTCCCCTTTCGACGATTCTCACTCATGCGCAATTATTCCCAATATCTTATAAACAAAGGTTTTACCTTTTATTTATATGCACCTCCATGCCTTCGAATGACGTCGATGGATTTTATTAATCTCCCCAACCATTGCACGTCGATGAATAATAAAATCCAACTTTAGACCTTAGAATTATTAAATAAGAATTTAATAATTCACCTCTTAACTTTGAATTGGGATATCTCCTTCATTCTTTTGAATTTTGCCATGAAACTTTTTGCACCTAGGTTTTATTTGAAAAACCTTTTCATCCATCATTATTTGGAGAAGTCTTAGCATAGTGGTTTTAATGAAAAACCCTTTCCAATGGTTTTAATAAAAACCCTTTCCATTGGTTTAAATAAAAACCTTTACCATTGGTTTTAATAAAAACCCTTGCCATTGGTTTTAATAAAAACCTTTACCATTGGTTTTAATAAAAACCATTAATATAATATTTAAAAATTAAATATTATATGCCTCTTGTGCCACAAAACCCTGTATACATCCATGCTCTCCAAAATATCATAAATGATTATTTATGAAGTGCTTTTGCCACCAAAACTCAATGTCATCCATATCAATGATCCATGTGACATCAATGACAACACAAAATAACTCAAATTGCCAACAGGCAATGATATAAGAGATAAGGATAAGAGGTAAGCTATCTAGGGAAATCAAATCCACCTTTTTAGCTATAATTCTAATAAAAAATGTAGTTACTTTTGATAGATTTAGACCTATATCTTTGTGCAATTGCTCTTATAATATAATGACTAAAATAATAGCAAATGAAATTAAAAGAAATATTAATGAATTGATAGAGCCTAAAAAAAAGGGTTTTATTCTAGGAAAACAAATATATGACAACATTATAATGATTCATCCCTACACTTAATTTCCAAGTTCGAAAAGAAAAGAATAGTCATTAAAATCGATATGGCTAATGCCTTTAACAAAGTAAACATTGGTTTTTTAACATAGGTGTTAGCCAAATTTGGATTTCTAGCTCAAATGATAGACTAGATAATATCTTGCATAAAGGGACCTTGGATAGTCCCTCTAATCAATGGGGAAACTGCTAACTTCTTTAAATACACTAGAGGATTATGGCAAGGGTCTCCTCTCTCCCCTTACCTTTATATATTTATAGCTGAAACTTTATGGAAGACCTTGACCAAATTGAGAAGAAGGAAATAAATCTTGGGAATTAGAGAAGCTACAAGATATAGATAATGACTCATGCTCAATTTGTAGATGATACTATTTTACTAGGAGAAGCCACAAAACTGAATGTTAGGTCAATCAAAGAAGTTTTAGATTACTTCTCTTTAGCCATAGGGGCAAATATAAACACCCAAAAGAGGAGATTTTATGCTATAAATACTTCATGAGTAGAAGACAAAGGTTTCTCTCAAATTTTGGGATTTCACAAAGGTAGTTATATCTTTAACTACCTAGGTGTTCCTATGGGATTCCATAAAAAAATAGAAAACTTGAAATGTAATTCTAGAAAAAATGTCAAGGAGAATACAATAGTATAGCAATGGTTGGTTGAGTTTGGCTGGAAGAGTTATTTTAATCAAATTAGTATTAGCAAGTCTTCCCATATATCAAATGTTGGTGTATCATGCACCTTTATATATCTTGCAAAAATTATATGCAATGTTAGAAACTTTCCTATGGCAAGGAGAAAGGCAATCAAATAGGAAAATTTTCTATTTGGTCAATTGGGAGACTGTTACCAAGCCAAAGGAGTAGCGATGCCTAGGAATCATAAAAACATCAATTGTTAGCAAGGAACTAAGTTCTAAGCTTCTTTGAAATCTAATCACTCCACCAACTCTCCATGGAATAAAATCTTAAAATATAAATATCTAAACAACTCTAATACGATCCAACTCATAAAAAGTGTGAAAAGCATAGTAAGCTCCTCAATTTGGAAGCATATTATGGAAGCTAAATATATTATATTATATCACACCTCATGGATTCCAAGGGATGGTAAAAAAATTAATATATGGGATGATCAAGTCTTAGGAGGACCTCCAATCATTAAGAATTGTTTCTCAAAAATAAAAGCAAACTTGCAATAGTTGGGTGTTAACTCTCTTGAAAGCTTAATTGAATGGATGAGAGATCCACCTCTGCCACATCTTGACCAAGACTTATGAAGACAACTGCACATCCAAACTGAAGGGATTAAATTTTCTCCCTAAATTCTAGATCAACCTATATGGGGCTCTTTTATTTGGTTGGGTGTTTAAATAGTCAGACAAGAGGTATTACTATAGCAACAGGGTAAGAACTCAACCATAGCTAAGGTATGGAATTACAAGATTCCCCTAAAATTCAAGCCTTTATTTGGTTGGTGCTCTAAAACAAGATTCTTACTAGAGATAACCTCATTAAGAGGAATATCATGGGGCCTCATATTTGCCATAGGTGTCTTAAGAACAATGAAACAATATCACATCTATTCTTTCAATGTATAGTAGTTAAAATTTTGATTGAAATAACCCAACAAATAGGATCAACACTATTAGGAACCTTAAAATCAGAAAATTACCTAACCAATTGGGACTAAATTTACAAATGGGGACTGAAGGACAAGCACCTTATCAATAATATATGGTATTCAGTGCCAATATTCATCATTTGACACATATGGAAGGACAAAAATAGGATAATATTTTATGACAAAAGAACCAATTTTCAAGTGTTAACCAATAGAGTGTTAAGGGAGATAGTCTTGAACACAAAAGCTATATATCATAAACAACAAGACATTAGGATATTAAGAAAAAAGGAGATACAATTGTTACACCAAATGGATCTCCAAAATCTCTTGAATTCTAGGCCACAAGTTAGAATAATCAAACCTCCAAAGATAAAGTTCCCTACACTTTTCTTTGATGGAGCCTCTAAATAAAACCCAGGCCATGCAACAACTGGTGGTGTGATACTAGTGGCACCACACTATGAAATTCTTTAGTTCAAAATCAATTTGGGGAAAACAACCAATAATGTTGTAGAATTGATAGGCTATGAAATGGGATAAAAATTGGCTTAGGAACAAGGTATTAAACAACTATGTGTATGGTGATTTGAGATTTGTGATCTTTGTCCTATCTAAGGAGAAGGATTTCTCATCAATATAACTATAAATACTCCAAAGAAGACTAAGAGAATTGAAGCATAAGTTTTAATATATAAAATACTCCCACATTGGAAGGAGGCATAATATGGTAGATTATCACCTTGCAAATGAGGTCATAAACATAGCCTATTCACATCTCAAAGTAATAAGAGAAAAGAAAAACAGACAACATGGGTGGCACAAATGATAAGAAGCATATGAAAATTTTGGAGCCTTGGATATTTTGGAGCCTTTAAAGAATTTAGTGCCCTTGGAGATTTTGATGCATTTGGACAAACTTGGAACATTGCATGATTATAGAGCTCTTGGTGTTTCAAGTTTTTTTTATTATTATGGTACCCTTTGCATCTCTGGCACCCTTGGTATACTGTTGCACTTTTTGGAGCTTTTAAATTTACTTCGTTTCTTGTTCCTCCTTTTGGACAATAATCTTGTGACCTCCAAGTTGCTTGTTGGATAATTGTTCTTTGCAAATTTGAATATCAATATATAACTTATTTTCTTAAAAAAAGACAAATTGATTACCATTGTAACTTGTTATTTTGTTCTACAAAAATTAAAATTTTATAAGGAACATTGCTTAGATCATGAAGATCCATATATGGTTGGATACCCCTGCCTCCTTGGGTCTTACCCGAAAGTGGCATCCCTTTTGGGATGTTTTCCAAAAAAAAAGAAAAAAGAAGATCCATATATGGAATTGGAAAAATATGTCACAAAATATAACAACCTTGGAGAGGTGCTTTTAGTGGGTGAATTTAATGCCAAGATAATAAATAGACAAGCAACCTCTTAAAATATCAATGAAAGCATAAATTATAATTTGCTATGGCTAAAAGAAGAGGTGGATCACTACTTGTTAAGATCCTCATATGATAGTCATGGACCCATCACACATTATGGAGAATAACTTCTTAAACTATGTAGCATAGAGGGATTGATCATCTATAATAGCATAAACATGTGGTAAAAATCTAGAAAATATACTTGTCAAACATATAATGGACACAATGTAGTTGATTATGCTATTTTCTCACCAAAATTTATTTCAAGGATAAAAGATCTAAAAATTGAAGCAGTTTCCATGGAGCTAAAATTTGATCACAATCCAGTGTACATAAAGATCTAAATGCAAGAAAGTAGGCAAGAAGAACATCTTTAAGTAACTAAAATAAAGACAACTGGAAACATCTATATGACAAAGAAAAATTAAAAAACTTTTAAAATGTCAAGCAAATTATGCAAAGAGAGGGAAGAAAGAGGACACATTTTTAAAAATTATACTTTTGATTGCAGTAAATTGATGGATATAATCAGAAAAGCCTCGAAATCATGCCAAAGGTTTAAAACTAGAAAAAGAAAACATAAAATCTTCCTTGTAAATCTATGGTATGATGATGAATGCAAAGTAGTAATAACCTTGAAGTAACCAGGAAAAGAGAAAACAAATAACAAGATATATAAACAACTAGTGAAAACAAAAAAGAAAGAATACATAAGAGCAAGGCAAAAAGAGTTGATATATCTTGCGTATAGCCCAAGATAATTTTATAAAGAGCTACAACAAAGAAAAAGACACACAAAAAGCAATATCACAAGAAAACAATGATTGTAATATACTAAGCAATTATATGAGAGAAACCAAGAAAAATATACCCCTCTTATAATTGACACAACTGAGGAACTTTTTTCTTTGAAAGAGGTGAATGAGGGCATTTAGAAAATAGCAATAGGTACATATTAGGATATTAATGGTTTGCAAGTTGAAAATATCAAGTATGGGATTAACATCTTAGCACCACACATCCAAACTAATTTTAGTGGTATCATTAAGGAGAATTTCCATTGGAATGGATAACCAACCTAGTCATACCATTACACAAAAATGGAGACACCAACAATATTTCAAATTACTACACTATCATGATCAATAATCTTTTTACAAAATTTTTTGGTAGTATAGTAGAAAGTAAAATCAGTCAGTGGGTAGAAAATTAGGGAAAGAGAGCAATAACACAAGCAGATTTTAGTTCAAAATACTCAATAATAGATCACTACATTACTTTAAGGCATATAATAGAGAGGATATGGGATGAAAAAGGAGATTTTTATTATTATTTTGTGGACTTTAAAAAGGATTTGGACACAATACCTAGAGGTAAATTATAAAAAAGAATGGAAGAAAATAACATACCAACCAACTACAAAGCAATTATAGATAGACTTTATGAGCAAGTGGTGAAAACAATAGAACTCAAAGGACTATTAGAGTATTTTGGAAGTGATATCAAGGTGAAACAAGGTTGTCCATTGTCATCTACTTTATTTGACCTTTGACAAATTGGAGGAATGCATAGAAAGTATGGGAGGAAAGGATATAAATTGGATGATTATATAGTGAAACTTCTTCTCTATTCAAAAAGTTCTAAGCTTACTGCAGTGGTAAGGGCTTTGGCCTCTATTTGAGAGGTCCAAGGTTCAAACCCCAATCAATATGAGGGGACTAGAACCCCTCATAAAAACCTATGTAAACTCATTAAAAAAAACTTCTCTATGTTGATGACCTCATTTTGATTAGTAACACTTGGAAGTTCAATAAAAGCTTTACAATATTTTGTAAAGAAGTTGGGATGTAGGTAAACAATAATAAGACTACAATTATGGCATTCTCTACTTAGAGAGAGTAAAAATAACCATATATTTTATTTGAAGGAAATTCTTTAGAGGTAGTAAAAGAACATAAATACCTTGGCTTAGATTTTCAAATCAAACTCGATTGGGAAATATGAAGGATAAAAAAAATACAAGTAGGATGGAGGGTAGGGCACTCTACTCATTGCTAAATAATGGCAAAAAAATAGATTTGTGGGATTGAAAAATCATTAGGGTTGTTTTTGAGTTAGTAGTTATTCCAATGGTGTTATATAGGTGTAAGGTGTGGGCTAGCGAATAATTACAAATAATTTTAGAATTAAAGTATTATTTCCATATGATATTCTACTTGATAAAATAGGGAGTTTTCAATAGAAGCATAATCTATGATAAGGCTAATAGGGTACCTAAAAAGAATACAAAGAATGGAAGAAAATAGGTTGCCAAAATAAGTAAAAAAGAAACATTAAATAGAAGAAAAGACACATGGATGAAAAAAATAATAAATGGATGGATAAGTGGAACATTATATTTTATGAGATCCTAAACTCCAATAAAGAAATTAAATAGTATGTGAGGGAAAATTTTAGACTGGTCATCTGGACTGAAAAATTAGGAAGAAAGAAACAATTATACATCAACGAGTTCAACCCAAACTATGAACACATCCAAAAGAAATACATAGATGCAAAGATAAAATGGAAGGAAAAATGTTTATATCCAACTAAGATCTAGTTCACACCATCTCAAATGCAAAACTAGGATATAGATAATTTTTCAAGGAGCATGGTAAAAATGAATATGTGTTTGTTGCACAACAAGAGTATTGACGACCAACAAATATTTTGTCATGGAATGTGAAGCCTACAAGGACATCAAGATTACATATGAGGATACCCCAAAAGTAAACTCACTAATGGAACTTTTTGAATAATTGAGAATAGAAAAAATAGGGAAACATTTCATTAAAATCAACAACAAAAGAAACACACTCTAAAAGATGATAAGAGAATGTTGAGCTTTTTGACTTTGTTGAACAATTTTCTTTATTGGATGTTTTAAACTATAGAACTCTAAATAGGAGGTCCAAGGTTTGAATTTAAAAGGAAGTAGGATTGTACACCATACCCTATCTTGTATTAAAACTTTGAGTCCCATAGACTATTCTGGTCTCGTGGAAGTAATTAAAATCATTTCATTTCATTTCACTTCTATAGCTACATTATAAAACTAAATAAATTTATGCAAAACATTATGAAAATTATTATATATACCCAAATAGAATGCTTTAGAGTATTCAATAAATAATAGGTCTTTTTAAAATCCCATGAATAACACCATGACCTAGATAGTCTATATGGCTTAAATGGATTTATTGATCTTTAAACAAGGTCTAAGTCTACCAACCTTAGAATACCAATCTATGCCTCAAAGTGAATCCAAATCATATTATATTCTTTAAAATTGACGCGTCTCTCCTTGCTTGACCATGTTGAACTTCCATATCAACACTATCAATCCATCTAGAAAGAAATGTTAGATCAGACCCATAATTTTACATATACTCAATGTGGATTCCAATTATCGTATTATTCCAATTATGGATCTATATCCCAAAAATTCCTTTTAATTTCATTATTAATATTATAATTACATCCGCCCATGTAGAGGAGTTCGAGAGCATGTGGGTAGTTAAACCTCTTTAGTTGCTGAGAGGCCCAGGTTCAAATCTCTCGCCTCACATGTTGCGGATATGTTATGTAATGGTTCCCTCGTGGTCACAGTCTGTTTACCCCTTGTGGCCACCACCAAAAAAAAAAAAAAAATATTATAATTACCATTATTTATCATTAATAATAAATCATGAGGTCACTTCCAAGTTAACTTAGCTAACAAGGCATCATATTTATCCCTTGGGTTGATAGAAATAATCCTTTTCTATTTATGATATTTTAGAGAGTATTATCTTAAATTTGATTTTAAATTTTTAAAAGTTCAAACTCACCCACTTTGTCAAGCATTATACTTTAAACTTACCCATAAATATTTATAAAAGGTTCTCATTCTTCATACAATTATTGTTCATATGGTCAATGACCAAAACTTGTCAAAGATTTACCACTTCTCCTAGCATCCATGAAGAGAAACATATGCTTCCCTTTTATGAGCTTTGAAATATTGAATTAGGAAGTTATTAGTTTCAAATGAGGTCATAAATCATTCTCATTTTTCACAACAATATCACATAAACCTTGCACTAGATCCATGTCAACATTGCAACCCATTACTTCCCTATTTTGCAAAATAAAAAGGTATCTTACTGATGTTTTATTTTCCCTTTAAAAGAATTTAATTTTCAAAAGGAGGCTATTTTTAAATTCATTATCAAAAAACATAGAATATCAATACATTATTGGAATTAGTCCTATGCATTTTAATTACTAGAGGGTCTTCAACTGACATGAAGAAATACACCCATGGAATTACATGGTTATCCTCTCTTAAGGGTCATCATTCAAAAATCAAAATTAGCATATAAAAATCAATAAGAAACTTTTAATTTCAAACTTCAATGTATATATGGTCCCATAGAACACAATTGATTTCATTTCAACAAACAACAATATACAAAAACTACCTATAAGTTTGCTTTCATCAACTATTTCATCTCTTTCTTAGCTTGAATGTTTAAGAAACATTTAATGGAAAATTAACTATATTTGTTTAAATTAAATATGAAAAATAAGTGGCAATAGAAATGACATGAAATTGATATTAGTTAATTATGGTACCAATGTTGAGTTGGTTATTATATTTTTTTATGTTCATGTGATTTTGTTTAACAACCATGAAATAAGTCTAACTACAAAATTTGGTTGGAGTGTTTGACAGAGGCATCCCTCGACCAAGAATAGGAGGGAGGGCATCATCAAGGAGGATTTTTTATATTATTAATAACATGATTAGAAAATATAAACTTGTTCACATACCACCAATAAATTATACGTGCATAATAGGTATATTTGACTTTGTATTAAAATGGATGCATTAAACTAAATTGCCAATTCAGTTAGTGATATGATAGGTGAATGCTTCTGTTGCATAAAAATGTGTTTGCATTGAATATTATCATGAGATAGTTTCCTTTAGATATATCCACCATGGATTTCATTCCTTTTGAGATGGATAATAACCTTAATGCTTAGGACTATAGGCCACAATATTTTTTGAAAAGTGAAGAAGGGGTAAATTATTTTCTATAGATTAGACCTCATTGTGAGTTAAGTGGAAGGGGAAAGATAAGCCAATGTTGGAGGACCCTCATAATGTCAAAATTCATAATATTTTCTAGAAATGAACATAATCAATCCATCCACTCAAATATTATATAGAAAGTGTTAAAGGCCAAAAGAAAAAAAGAAAAAAAGAAGAAAAAATAGATATTTAGGGACATCCATAGGCACCATAAATAGTCACTGTATTATCTTTAGATAAGATTCAAAACAATCCAATATGTAAAAATGAGGAGTGGTGGGGGTATTTATACCAATACATAAATTACCTTAACCTTAAGTTGATATAACAAGAAAGGATTTAAGGTAAATTACAAGTTTATAATGTGGGTTTAGCCATAACAAGGTTAACTACTACCCATATGGATTACATAATAGAATATTACAATAAATTAAATACATTATACACTGAAATACCATTAGGCCTATCCAATATTACACCATATAATATTGGCCTTAGCCATGAATCATAGTACATTTTCAAAACCCCCTTATAATTTGAACTAAGAGACCAAGGAGAGGATATTAGTGATGATAATATCTTCCTCTCCATAATGGATGATCTAGTGGATCCATATAGTTGAGGTGGATCCTTTAGAATCTACCTCATAATCTAGAAGATGTCCATCAATATTCAAATACTTAACTTCAATACTTTGTAATTTTAACAAGCAATTCTTTGATGGATTGCCCCCTCTTGTAGTATTTGCAAATGGTATTAGACTTATTTGAAGAGTTAGCCTAGCCCTTGTACCTCTAGGACTTAGCCTCCTTAATTTTGAATTACTTTGCATGAGCCTATATTTATGGAGTACCACCACAATTCCTTATTACCACCTAAAAATAAACTAGAAGAGAAAAAATATGATCAAGGGTAAGATTCTTTTGAGATTCCAAAATATAGAAATCATATGAACCATTAAATTCAACATCTAAAAAGAAGGAGATAAATTATCTAGGATAATCTTCACACATTCTTCATGTTTCTTTTTGCCTCCTAAAGATGCAATATCTGCTCTTAATACTATGAATCTTACAATATAGTCCTCAATGTTATCAAACTTAGCTAATTTAAGAAAGGAGAGCTCTAATTCTAGTTGAAACACTTTAATAGTATTGATTTTTCCAAATAACTCATGTAATTTTGACCATACCTTGATGAGATCACTCTCTTAAATGTGTGAAAGTAACCCTAGTTCAATGTACTAAGAAAATAGTCCAAGAGCCTCTTCTTCTCTTTAGTGGTGGGTTTCTTCATCATGGATTGTTGCTTTATCTTCTTAAAATATTCATCATAAATTCTTGTTTTGTAACTATCCAATCATCTAGGTTGACCAAATACTATAATTTCACCCATTGATGTGAGTAACTAGGGCTTTGTGATCCATCTTACACAATTTAACCCTTAACACTATAACAAGTTTGTGAACTAATGCCATCAATTATAGAGCTCAAAAAATCATGTGAAAAAATTCAAAATGCTTCAAGGAACTACAATATTGGAACTATGATTTAACTCTCTACTTATAGCAGCCCATGTGGTTTAAAACCTGTACTTGTCAGTTACTAAAAACAGTGTGGTTGTGACCAACTCTCATATGTAACCAAAAAAAAAATATTTATTTTTAAATTTGTGTTAGGTTAGATTGAAAGCTAGTGAACTCAATATCTAGGGTGCATATATACCCCCTCTATTTTGACATGAATTATTGGTGTACTGGCAATATTGACCTTGATGTAAGACTTGAGTTATTATTGTTGTCTATCAAATAATAATAATAATTGTCATTTTTATCTTTGCACAAACTAGAAATTATCGAATGTCAAAAAATTGATTGTCCTGGTTTTGTCTTTGAACAAACTGGAATAATTCGTGAGTGTGAAAAATATATTGTCTTGTATTTATATTTGAATGAACTAGAATAAGTTTTTACTATCTAAAAAAATCATCCTATTTTTATATTTGAACAAACTAGAAGAATCTTTTACTCTAAAAAATATAACTATCCCATTTTTATATTTTAACAAACTAAAAGAATTCTAGTATTCTTGGTTGTAAAAAAAAATAGCTATCATATTTTTGTCTTTGAAAAATCTAGAAGAAATCTTGACTGGTAAAAAAATTATCTTGGTTTTGTTTTTTAATGAAATAGAGGAATTATTACTTATAAAAATAATAAATAATAAATATCTTATTTTTGTCTTTGAACAAACTGGAAGAATTCTTGACTGTCAAAAAAATATATTGTCCAATTTTTATATTTGAATAAACTAGAAAAATTTGACTATAAAAAATAATTATCTTACTTTTGTATTTAAACAAACTGAAAAATTCTTGACTATAGAAATTATCTTATTTTTATCTTTGAACAAAGTAGAATAATTTCTGAATATCAAAAAATAATTGGTCTATTTTTGTCTTTGAATAAAGTGGAAGAACTCTTAATTGTGTGTGTGTATAGCATATATACAACATGTTTTTAGGCTTGGACAAAATATAAACATTCTTGACTATCAACATAAATAAAGGTCCTATTTTTTGTACTTGGATACGTTGAAGACATACTTTGTTTATCTTATTCTACACTTGGATAAATTGGAAGCATGCATTGGTGGTCATGTTCTCTATTTGGTCAAACAAAATTTAATCCTTACTAAGGTTTTGCTTGTATGAATGTACTTTGACAAATTAGAATATTGTATTAATAGGTAACCTTTATGCATGACTTGTCTAATTGGGTGCTTCCATGATGTACAATTATCATGAACAACCTATATGACCTAAACTTGACACTAAGATCAGATGGAGTGTTACCTTGATGAACAATCATTAAGTATGAGATAAATGCTCTATTTTATTTACAGTGCCAAGTGGGAGTGATACTTTTTTCAATGATTTGCAATAGTACTTTACCAAGGACTTAACAAATTTGAGTCACTATCCTAAATTTAATAATTTACCAAGATGAATGGACACTTGGTCATTAATCATAATCGATGGTCTAGTGTACTATAATAGTACCTTTCCAATATGGGAGTATATTTTTCCATGTCACTATTGTGAATAGATCAATGCTTCATGCTTATTATTTTATGTATATGTGAGGGCATTCCATGAAGTCACTATAAAAGCAAAAAATAATAATTTGGTGAAATGAAAGGGGAGAGGTATATAGATATAAGAGGACATGGATGGTTCATAAAGAGTAGTTGTAAAATAAGTCTTGTGGGTGAACATAAGGATGGAATGCTAAAAGAGAGCATTGATATGTAATTAAAATTTTAATAGATTATGCACCGTGAAACATATCCAATGGATTTATTTTGATAGAAAGTTTAGCAAAACTATTATAAAAAAAATTGTTATGTCCATAGTATACATGAGTTAATTACTTAATATAGATAAGATGCTTTGAGATGATTGCATGAATATGTGTCTAGACTTCATGTTTTTAGAATGCATCCTCTATGTGTTAAGTTGCATGGTATGTGTGACATCATGTAGATAGATTAATACATCCATGAGTTCATTTTCTAACATGTTGATGCTCTATGTCTAACTTCCTCGTTGAAGGGTTGGTTCTCTCAGGTAGGAAATAGAACTAAAGCATAATTATAGATGAGAAATCCATGGTTGTGTGATGTACTAACAACTTAGACTTTACAATTCCACCTATTTAGATATGTACAAAATATTTTTGACTGATTAATCGAGGCCTTCAAAAATTAATTTTGCAAGATGATGACCTGAGGAATGATTTGATCAAGATGGTGTGATTGGCTTCTACATATCAAAGGTCTAAGCAACACAAATTTATTGGCCCATAAGAGCAAAGCACTAGCATAATAGATTGAAGTGTTCCTAGATAGGATAGATTCACTGTCCTCATGGATTGAATCACTCATGAATAGATAAAAGTGCAAAAGGAGATGAATGATTCCCAAGGAGGATTTAAAAAAATGGTATTTTGGCATGTAATGGCACTACTAGGAATTATTGGATTCCTTATAAGTAATTTAGGGATATATTTAGATGTATGTAATATTTGAAGGTGCATCATTTTGCTAATGATGCCTCCAAATCTTTACTTTTACTAGGAAGTAAAATTGTCACCCAAGTAACTCAAGGGTGGATTCTTTCTTTAAATAGGAGTCATGAACTCCATTAAAAACATATTTTAGCCTTGAGGAAGCCAGAGCTATACTTTGTGAGCCCCATATTATAATTTTCTCTTTTCTTTTGAGATTAATGAGAAATTGATAAGATGTTTTCTTTCCATTAATAGCATTGTCCTCCTAGATTGTGGAATGTGTGATGATTGTGGCATAACCCTTTTTTCCTCTTGTCATTCCTTATTAATTTTATTTATGCACAATAAGATTACATTGTTGTTATTTGATTTCTCATGTGTTGATCCATCACACACTCTTCTTTCTATGGTTAAAGTTGTATTTACTGACAATTCTCACATCCTAAACTTTAAAATTTACTTTCATGAACTTTTATTTTGTGCATTTCACATTACACACTTTAAACTTTTGTATTTAATTTCATGGAACTAGGTTAAATTGGTTATATTTTGACAAGAATTATTGGAATTTGGATTAAATATGTAGGTTGAGAGGGGTATTGTCTCTCTCTTCCAATTTATTAAAATAGAATTATGGTGCATTAGAGGTTATATCTTTTATAATTTAACATATTTTTGGCATGCCTAGTAGGACAAAGAACTTGATTTCTGCTATGAGATCGTCTAGTCCTAATTTAAATTTAAATTTTATAATACCTTTTGTTCTCGTGTCCAATTATATAAGTGCTTTACAAATGGAAACTCGTTATATAACTTAACATTATAAAAAAAAATCATAAGGCAAACAAGAAAGCAACATCAAATTGGCTAAATTTCTCAATTTTGGCACCAAATTTGCAATTGCCATAAGCAAAAAGTGATTTATCTAATTCTAGAATTTTTTCAAGTCCTAATTTAGGAAATTATTCACTCCAAAATTGCATCTATTCACCCTATTCGAGTTCAATCACCTAAAAATTTAGAAAACTTCAAAGCTTAATTCATTGAGCAATTTGCTTCACATCAGTTAGCAGTTCACTTGTGAAGATAAAAATATTTTCTAACTCCTTCCAAGGGTGCGATTCACCCCAAAACTAAATTTATTTGCTTAGGGCAATTTTCTTGGGTTATTTTTCTCAAAACTTAAAGTTATATTTCTTGGAGAGATTTTCTCCAACTAGGAAGTGATTCACTCCATTGTTCCAAAAATGATATTTTTTAAAATTGAAACTAATACTCTACTCATGCAAGTGCATACATAAGGGAACCCAAACTTATGAATATTCACCCAAAACACAATGATAAAAAAATAATTTTAACCTACTAAATTGATAGCATATCGACAAATGAATTTAAAAAAATAAATATTGTGTGGATACACAAAAATGATGATATTGAAGATAATCCTATGTAAAATCCCATTTAGCTAAGAGAAAAAGGTCAAATGGTTGATTAAATAGATTAGAACATTGTGTCTTAATAAATAATCACCAAATTTACATTAACTTGCAATAATTCTAGTGTCATTTCTAATTTTCCAAGCCAATACTAGGCCGCTATGACCCCCTATAACTCACATTAATCTACTATATGGGATGCCTCAGATTGATGTGAACAATCCTTAAATAACTAAATTATTATATCTTCTAATAAAAATCGGCATAAGTCAACCTCCAATATCCAACACTCAAATCAATCCTCGTACATATATAGTCCCGACTCAAAGTCTCTCTAGGTCTAGTCAACAAAATAACACTTTTAAGGTAATAGTATCATCATTGAGACTATTTATTCCACCCAGTGTGAATATGTTAGGATAAATCTACATCCCTATTTAGAGCAAAGTATCACTTATAATTTTTTTGTGCTTATTGGTTAAATGGGGATGGAAGGAGCTTAGTGAAGCCCCCATGCCAAATGTTTCCTTCATCTAGTCATCCACCACAAAATATGCAACAATACATGCCTTATTATAATCAATATGCCCCTAAAAAAGGCTTGTAATTTTCTCCTTCAATCCAAAATTTGTAGGCCCCACTCAAGCAACAATTAGCCCATACTAATATGTAACCTTTTCAAAGTCTAAAATCTCCTTTTTTACCACCATATTATATCACATAGCAATATCCTCATTCCCATAATAATATTCCATCAAATGCCTCCATATTTAGCATAGTCACTCCCACCTCAAGGCTATGCAATGTATCCCTATCCAATGCAATATGATCAACCTCCCCAAAATTATCAAGCATCACAACCACCTAGGCCACAAAATCAACTTCTAGACTGGACTTATCAAGGGCATTGAACCTAAGGGTATATTCTCCCATTCTAGTTGCTTTCATGAAAGCCTTACCTACTTTCAATAGAAATGGGACAAAAACACCAATAGATCACTTGAATGAGCTCTCCTCATTAAAATCAATCTATAGCATTTATAATGAAGATGTCATGATATGCTTACTTATTTATTACTTAAGATATAAAGTTGATTTAGGGTATAAGGGTTTACTAGATAAATTCATCATGAATTGGCATTAGTTATAGAACCCTTCATACATAGATATGCTAATATGAATAATGGGTGTTTTGAAAATTTTCAATTGAATGTTATACAAATCCTTTAAACATTCACAATTAGAACACTAGATTTATGAGGACATTGTATTTAATTCCTCCAAATGTCAGACCTAATTAGGAATAGTCATTTTCATATTATATCAAAGGATTATAGCCTAATTTAGTGCTAATGGTTTGTAATACTAACCATGTCTCTCTACTTGTAACTCTTGAAGAAGTGGTTTTTGCAAAATATGTCTTGATAAGAGTAGGTAAACTACCACCTACCTCAGTTATGGATTATGTTGCTCATATCATCCATAATTCTTAAATTCTTGGATCCATGCCCACCATCTCTCCCATTCTAAAAGCTCAATCATCTACTAGTGTCACAACCCACCCGTTGTCAGACTTATATTTTGATGAACTTATTTTGTTATATGGCTTATGGATGAAATGATGGACTATTTCAGTATTCAAAATACTCACTATTATAGGAAATGTGGGATGTAAATATTATTGTGGAAGTAAGATAATTTCATGTTTGGTTTTGTGAGAACCTACATCTTATATATGAATATGATGCTGCTAATGAAAGTGCACTTTTGCAGGAACAAGTTCCTTCATGGTGGCAAAAAGAACTAACCATCGAGAAAAGGGAAGCCTTGGGGAAATGATGTGATGGGTTATTGTCGTATTATTTGAGGAGGCAACATGGATGAATACCCCTTTTCATGAAGATGCATATCATAATTTTTTTGCATCATGCTTTTTATTTAAAGATTGAAGTTTTATTGATTTAAGCTTTTCTTTATGTATTCTAAAAAAGTACTTAAGGGATTCATATTTGTTGATAGATTTTAATGAATGGTAAGAAAAGGGGGGTTTTGATTATTAAATATAGAGGAAATGGATTCTCTTTATTACTTTTAGAAAAAAAGAAATATAGAGCCTTGCATAATTCAAATCTATATGAAAAGGAACCCAATGAACCGTAGCATTTATTTACACTATAGAATAATAGTTGTGAACTTCTTAAAAAGAAGAACTTCTATTCATAATTCTAAAGTGAAGCTTGAGTACATGTTGTGGTTGATTGTGTTATGGTGGTTGGCCAAGATACCCTCATTAATGGATAGAACGAGTGGGAAATTAAGGAAGTTGGTTAGAGGTAACATATGTCGACAATGAAGAATACTGGTAAAAGATATGTTTAAAAAAAGAGAGGCATCGAAAGATGAGCAACGAAGGATGGAGAGTCAAGGAACACGTGAATGTAGAAATTCAAAGGAGTTAGAAATATTACTAGGTTATTTTTAGAAATCCTTTGGTTATCTTGAATGTTGTTGGTTTCGTTGGCTTGTATGATGATTTCCGATTAGTATATTAGTATGTCTAAATTTGTTTAGAATAGACCGGATGATGACATATTAAAAATCTAGTCATTGGTTTGGGAAGGAATGTTACAGTGGGAAATGATCGAGCTTGGATTATTTGTTGTATTAAATAGTAAAAACAAAACTTGAAGTAGATTCAAAGAGATTAGTGGACTTTCTATGTTTGTTTAGTAAATAGAATGATAAAATATTTTAGATGCTCTACGTTTTTCCAAGTTATATAGAGGAACCGTGTGGTGTGGTTGTTGATAAAATTAGAGAGGAAAAATTAGAGTAACCCTATTATGTGTGGGATGAGGTATTGAGTATTCTATTCCAGTGACTCGCATAAGCGATTGGGTGTATCCATATTGTTAAAGAGAAGTAGTAGTCTCAGGGTTGAAATGTGACTTTCATAGGAAGAGAACCAAACCTATGTATGACTGATGCTTCTGGTTTGTGATTGTTTGAGTTAGATGTATGATGGATTTACTTCTGAGGTAAAGAAAGGATAGATGCTTAATTGGATGGATTATATCATTCTGTGTATGAACTCAATTTTAAATTTATGGTATTGTTGTTAAGTATGTGTTGTATGTGGATAGGAAAGAATATTTACGTATTGAATTGATGAATAAAATCAAATGACTAATTTGTAGTTAAATTGTAATGTCATTTCTTCTACAATGAATTAGAAACATGTGACTATGATTATTTGTAGAATGGATGGTAAACCTTGTGTTTTGAGGGATACGTCTGCAATGATTTTGTTTGCATACTGGGAATGGTTTGATAAATGTGAAAATATTGCATTCATGAAATCCTTATATGGGGATGGATACTTGAGATGTGGTAGTTGAAATTATACTACTAGAAAAAAGACTTGCTTAACCTAAATATATGGGAGCCATATTTGATCTTCATCAAAAGGTAACCTATCTCAGTGGCTAGTTAATAAGTAATGGAAGGAAAGTCATCATCAACTAGATAGAACGATGGTGGAGCTACCAAAAAAGAAGCACCTCTTAATGCAGTCCAAAGGAATACAGAGAATAGTCGAAGTTTTGTAACTGTAAATCCCTTATGATGAGTTGCAAATTCCAAATGTGGAACATCGTCCAATGGGAGGAATCCAATAACTAGATCAATGTTGGATTGAGAGCATAATGTAACTTGGGTAACGAGCACTTATCTAGCTCCATGGAAATATTATTGTTAAAGTTACCATAAATTTTTAGTTTTAGCTTTTAAGAATGTTGATTGTATTTTATGGTCTAAGTTACCTTGGTGATGATGTGTTGGCATTGGTCATCGAGTTGACATGGTGTAAACAAATTATTTGAATTCAAGGATGAGTTTAAGTGTGAACTTTATGCCACAGAAGATCGTATGAATGAGTCTTCTAAAGTAAAATTTTGAAACGAGACTTTGCTTACTCAAACCTGGAAGTCTTTATGCTAGATTGGATGAAGTTGAATAATGATAATAAATCTTCTAGTTAATTATGAAATTATGACAATCAACATATGTACGTTGGAAGATTTATATTTTTGCACATTATGAATTATTTACTCTTGATATTTTAATAGAGAGTTGATTAGGGATATTGGGTTATAAGGAGATGGACCACTTTATGGATTTAGTGATGTATTTTAACCTAAACTCTTGTAAGTAGATAAGTAGATCTTAAAGGTAGAATATTTAAGATACATGTGATAGATAATTATTATGAGTTAAAAAGGAGCTCAAAAATGTTATGACTTGCTCTCCAATGGATGTGAGAGGAAGTCAACACCCATCATGCTAAGTACTCTCACTCAAAGGAATTAAGTGAGGGTAGGGATTAGCTATGATACTTTTTGATTGATAGAAAAGAGAATTTAACTAGCTCATCTGGCCAATGAGAATAATAGTTAAAGAGGGTGTGGCACCTAATGCTCTTGCATGGAAATAATCATGTATGAGTAGTGATGGGTGAAATGAATATATAATTAATGAAGTCAAGTTCACTTAAGGGAAGTATAACTCCTTTTAAAAAATAGGAGTTTGAAATCAAAAAATGGGTTTATGACAATTTGGTACCAAATCATGGTTTGTAGTGGGATAGGTTCACTACATAGAAAATAACCCTGTTATGTGATAGAAAATATACTTATGAAGAAATTGAATCCTGCTAATAGAGCACCTATTAGGAGTATTTCTATCGAATTGCTTGAGATAATTGGGTAGAGAGTTATTAGTAAGATGAGCAATTGAAGGACTAATTGCTAATGAATTTTTACTATCTCTTTTGTGTGTGGCCAGGGACAATGCCACCCAAGAGAAGAAGAGGAGGTGTTTTACCCTCAACAAGGCAAACCAGATAGACTAATATGGAGGATAGAAATCCAGATGTGGGTTCAGGGAATCCTAGTGATGAAATGGAGGATCCTAGTAGTGAGAATATCACTGAGATCGTGGCTCTACTTTGGGAACAAGTAGAAACATAAAAACAATTGTTATATGCCATATTGAGTCAAGAAAATCAGGTGGGTAATTCTATAAGGGGTTAGACAAATAAACCTCTTATCAAGGCACAACAAGCTAGGATCATATTAGAGGCCGAGTTGGGTAAGGAAATGAAACATTTGAAATATTCTAAATTTAATGGAGAGGAATATGGGGAGAAGGTTGAGGCTTGGTTGAAAGAAATATAAACCTATTACAATATGAAAAAATTTCCCTCAGGCACTCGAACATATTATACCACACTGCATGTACAAGGTGATGGATTAGCTTGCTAGGCAGCATATAGTGATGAACGGGGTCTTGAGGCAACAATTGACCTAAAATAGGTAGAGTTTGTAAAAGATTTTCAAAGATAGATTCCTCACAAAACACTTTATTACCAAAAATTTAAATAATTCACTAGACTTCACCAAGGAACTAGGACAGTGGAAAAGTATTATAAAATATTTATCAAACTACTTAAATATGTGCCTACTTATAACGAGAAAATGAAGATAGGATAGTGGAAAAGTATTATCAAATATTTCTCAAAATAATGAAATACATGCCTACTTTTATTGGTTTTGTATATAGTAACCATTAAACCAAATCTTGAAACTATGTACAATTACATCACATGAAAGAATTCCAAAAAGGGACAACATTTTGAATTTTATACTACATCCGTAGGACATTGTATTGTTTCCTAAATACTACTTAAGTTTGCTACTATTTTCTTGATAGGTTTATCCAATTTATTTTAGAAGATGACTAAGTAAGAATGCATGGTAGTCATTTGGAGTACATACATCCACTTAGATTTAAAAAAAATATAAATTATCTATACTCCTTTCAAGCCCTTAGTAGGAATCCACATATAAAAGGAGAAATTTATTTTTCTCATAAGGAGGTATTTATGAAATTTTACTTCACCATAAACCACAACATTCAAAACAAAACATATAACTCATAATACAAATAGAAGGTATAATTATACTCCAATATTTCATTTAACAAAAGTCACCCACAAAACATTCAATTAATTACCATATTTTGACTATCCTATAGGAAAGTTCCAAGGTCTTCAAATACTTAACAAACAACTCAAGGACCATAGGTATACCCCTTTTTCACCAGTCTTAAGGGAGTTTTACTTCATCTTGAATTTTATATTCACATAATAATTTTGCATTGATACTCTCATAGAGAAAGGAAAATTGTAATCAATAAAGTACACTATCAAAATTGAGCCTAACAATAACCTTTAATTTTATTTTGAAAAAATGAGCAGGGCCTTGCATTCCCTTAATATATCATTTTACATTATTTTAGACCCATAAGAGATACTTCTAGTTTATAGGTCTTGGATAAAATAAAAAACAAATTTAAAGACCCTCTTCAAATGCATGCCCACAATGAACTTCAAACATTCATGCAATGATAGGTCCTATATATATAAATTCATGATAGACATTCATAGATTTTTCATAGGGATAAAAAGTAAAATCAATAAGGGTCTTAAATGCCCATCTAAAATAGGACCTCCATTATCAGCAAAAAGCAAGGAAATCACATTTTAAAATAAAACCTCATTTCATCAATAAAACTTGTATTTAGATGGCTTCCTCATGAGAAAAAAATATTTTTCATGCATTTTTAACTCTATGATGGAAACTCAAGCAAATCCCACTATGTTTTAGAGGTGAAGGATAATACATGCATGGTATAATTTATCTTGCCAAGACCTCCAAAAAAATTTATAGTTTCCCTTTTTCTTTTCCACTCCAACATGTCTCAAAAAGGACATAAAACCTCTTCTTTTGAAACCCCATGATCAATTTAATAATATTTATCCTCGAAGTAACTAGACAAGAAGCAATATTAGGTTCATAAAATATTTTATAAGAATGGTTACTTGCATGACCATTATCTCCCTTTAGGTGAAGAAAAAAAGTTTGTAAGTGATTACTTTATTTCAACATCTAGTTCCCATGACCCAAATCATAGTGGCCAATGTAATATCCCTTTTCCAATGCTTATCCAAAGGAAAAAGGAAGCTATTTTCCATAAGTCTTAGCAAAAAACAAAACCAATGCTCTCTAAATAAATAAAACCTCTTATGTTTGAATGACTCCAAGGCTAAAACCCTAACACCTGGGTGCAAATATTGTATTAAAACAATAAAATAATGATTCCAAGATCTCATGACATGGGAATAAGTGCTCAAATCCTAGGTTGAAATTAGGTATCCATGAAATATTTAAAACTAAGTCAATCAACTTGGTGGATCTAGGTGGCACTAAACTTCAAAAAGGTTAAGGTAATGGTGAAAGAAGTTCCTCGTTAATTTTCTTTTAACGTTTATTTATTATAAAATTTCATGGCAAACACAATAATTTCTTATCAATATTTAGGATTTTAATAACACCTTAGTTATACCATACATCCAAATATAATTTATTAAGCAATCATTATTTTAAAATATACACAAAACTTAAGATAAACATACATATTTTTCAAACTAAAGGACAACATTAAATTACAATTGCATATAGTTTACAATTTACATGTGTGTGTGTGCTTGTTTCTATTGTTTACGCTCATCATTGTTATGTATTTATCTATTTTTTTCCTAATGATAACCTTACTTTATAAGTTGGAGAGTAACCTATTAACATTGAAATTCAAAAAGTAGTACCCTGAACATCTTGGTTTTTAGTTATGGATTTGAGTTTTGAATTGGGTGAGGCATGACCATATTTGGTGAAGGTGTGAGTGGCTCTGGTCATGGGTTTAGGGATGGTACATGTTTTTTACTAGGCTGGAGATAACTGGTATTAAAGTGGGCTTGCCCATCGATACTGGACCCCCCTTCCTTTCCCCTCAACTCTAATACCAAATCCTATGTTGCGGCCATCTAAAAGAACTTTTTTTCTACAAGCGAGAGTTGTAGCCTTTTCATTATTTAACTAACCCAAGGTAAGCTTTGTGTTCCATTAGAGCTCATAAACATGATTGTGACTCAGGAATCAAGCTCGCTATTGGGGAAGTTCCTTGGATCTCACCCCGATATTAACTCCATTTGAAGGTGGGCTTTCTCCAAATGGAAGCCACAAGGGTACATGTAGATAGTGACATTCTCCAAAGGTTTATTCCTCATCAAGCTAATCTCTACTAAAGACTTGATCTGTGTCCTCAAAGGTAGGCCTTGGTTTCATGGGAAGTGTAGTCTCTTCCTAAGGAAATGGGTTTTGGACTTCAACCCAAACACCTTATGTATCAACTCTGCTTTGTTATGGGTTAGAATCCCTAGGATTCCTGTCTAGTTCTAGCACAAAGACACCCTCCTTGGGATTACAAGATCTATAGGGTATCTTGTCTCTTTTGATCCTACCACAAAAATGAAGTCAAGGATGACTATTCTAGAATGTGCATCAACATACATCTAGAATCTGAGCTACCAAAAGCCATTGAGTTGGTCTTTGATATCTCCTAGATTCAAGAAATAGAGTATGAAAATAAGCCTTCCTTTTGATCCACCTATAAGAATAAAGGTTACCTCTCTTCCTTGTGCCCATATTTGAAGAGCCATATAGAAACCATGAAGTTTTGATACCGCAAGGATTCCAAGAAGTCTTTTAGCACCTCAAAGAATCCTTAAGAATATGATCCTACTTCCAAAAAGCTTCAAAAAATGGGCAAGGAGGAGTCCCAGAACCCTGTTGTTGCCATTGCACAACTTACCCCAATTGGGGACCCACTTGAAGTTTTGGTTTTAATTTGAGATTTTTGCTTACATTGAGAATTTTAACATTTTGATTACATTGAGGTTTTAAAATTGTTGACATTTTTGCATCTTAAAGACTTGGATTTAGTTGCAGTCCTCTTGATTGAATATTTTTGAATATTTGCATTTTAATTGCATTATTCCAAATTAAACATTTCAGGAAATTCAAATTCCAATAGTTTTCCTAAAGGTCCTAAAAAAATTAATTTTAGGGTTGTTCAAATCTTGTCACTTTTGCCCTAAAATTGATGTAAAATTGAAATGGGCATAACTTGAGCTAGACAACTCAATTTGAACTCATTCAAATCCTGGTATAAATATATTGATCTCTTATACACAATGGTACCGGATTTACAGAAGTTTGGATGTTAAAATTTCTAAAAATAGTAGTTTCCCAAAATAGCTTGTGAATTTCTAATTGAAATATCTCATGATCCATGATGAATTTTTTGATGATCTCAATGGTTTTGAGTACCTATTTGGTCCATTTAGGAATATGAAAACTTTGAATTTTGACTCAATTTTGGGCACAATGAGAAACAAGGTTTAAGCTAAGGTTAATTTTGAATGTTGCATGAATTTTTCTAGCCAATCCAACTTAGGTATTCCAAACCATGATAAATTTTAAGCCAAGGGAAGCTTATAGGTAATGTTCGATCAAACATTTTTATGGATTCATCCTAACCTAGGGCATATTAAACTTTACTCGAAACCATTCACCTGAAAATCAAATCGACATGAGACTTATTTCTTGGGATGAAAGGCTTCTTGGAATGAAAGACCATATATTGTTTAATGTAAGCTCATTCATTTGACCAAAAGAATATTTCATCGATTGAAAGGATATTTCATTGGTCGAAAGGCCATGAATTGATTTGACCGAAAGGATATTTCATCGACCGAAAGAATATTTGGTTGGTCAAAAGGATATTTCGTCGATCTAAAGGCCATGAATTGATTTAATTAAAATCGAAAGGCCACGAACATCGCCCCAAAAGACCATGCATTGGTTTCATGAAAATATTTCATTGATCGAAAGGCTATGAATTGATTTAATTGAAAATATTTCATCGGCTCAAAGGCCATGTAAGGGTTTAATAAAGTCATTTATTTCACCCGAAATACATGGGAAGGCCTGATACCAATTACATTCATTCATATGAGAGGCATTGGATGTCTAAATTAAAATTGTTAAGTTTAGCATTGGTTATTTCAATTCACACATTGCAATTAATACGAAATTCCAAGGTTAAATCTAATAATTTGGGTTATAGAGAAAAAATGATTTAATTAACTAAGTTGCTCATGCCCAATTTTATTTAATCAATCTCAATCCTTTCGCTAGGTTCTGGCCGATGAAATTCAAAAGTGAGTTTTAAAGGCCTCAACATTAAGATTTGGAATCAAACATTAAAAAAGAAAACATTAATGTTGAATTTAATATTAAAGTGGAATATTGGATTTAACACTTTGGAAGCCCTAATATTAATATTGATACTTGACATCAAAATTAAAATGAAAACCTTAGCATGGAATTAAATAATATTTTGGAACTTCAAAGAAAGAACTTAACATTCACTTTAATATCTTGGCATTGAAATTAAAAGGCATATTAATGTTAAAGTTCAAATCTTAGAAGATCAATTTAATAATCACCAACATAAATAATAATAATAATAATAATAATAATAAAAATTAATCTCAATGAATTTTTGACATTAAAGTTGGACTTAATACATTGGCATTAAAATTGAAATTCAACCTTAGTGTCAAAGATTAATAAATTGAACATGGAAATTAAAAGCTAAAATTAAAAATTAAAATGAGATATGGTGATTAAACCTTAGGAAGTCATTTAATAAATTTAAAATCATTAATAAATAATAATAATAACAACATATTTGATTTTCTATTCCCGCCACAAAAACTAATGTTGGTTTATCATTTAATTTACAGACAACAAAAGAAACCGAGCATAATACTAGAAGGTGAAAGTTGAAGAAATTTCAGATGATAGAAAGTTGTAGAAGATCTATAGTTGCAACAATAGTTACAAAAGAGTAACTGAATCAGAAGATGATACATCATAGTTTCACATTGCAAATGATGGGCAGTTGGATAATGTAAGGCTATAAATAGCCATTGAGACCTGATTCCAAAGGATAAAATGCAATTTGAGAGATAATTTTAGGCATTTCATCTTTTCTTTGTTAGTTTGAGGAGCATATGTGCCCTTGTTATGGTATTTGGAAATTTGTGAGGACAATCACCTATAGCTAGCCATTCTAAAACTTTATAATTCTTGAATATTTTAATTCAATGCAAAATATGGATATTTTCGATGCAATTTATGCATGTTGATGGTGTTTGCATTTGAATTTATTTCTATATTATGCTTCATTTCCCTTGAAGATGGCACCATCTTGGTCTTATATTGTGTGATAATTGGTTGAGGCTGAGATTGGTTTAATTCAAAATCGGAGGCTTCAACAGAACCCTTGCAAAGATTTGAATTCACCATGACTTGTTTGATTTTCTTTCCCTAACCCTTATTTTTTTGCATTTAAAAAAAAGTTAAAATTAGGAGTAGATTAGCAAAATTTTCATCTCTAAAGCTTGATTTCATAATGTTGTGTTTTACCCTTGCAAGTTTCAGATAAATGAATGACTATAATGCTTTGGTGAATTTTGATGCTAAATGCTCATATCTTCATGATTTACTATACAATTAAGCAAAGCCCTAAGTTCTTCATGTCAAGACAATCAATTAATCAGAACTAGAACTAATAATCCCCTTGTGATGGCTACATGAAGGCCCTAAATATTCTAGATATTTCATTGTTTTTCCTTTGAATCAAAAGATCAATAAATATTACCAGGTTAGACCAACCTCACCCGAACCTTGGGGAGATCATGAATCTCCTTTCAAGAGAGGACATCTTGCATGAGTCCTAGTTGTTGGTATGTGTTTGTTATCTAACAAATATATCACTCAACACACCCCTCAACTCAGGTAATTCATCCCAATTCCATTATCATCAACCCCTCTCTTAATACTCTTTAGAAAAACCCTTTTGCTTATTTGGAGGAAGAAACTCATATAGTCTCAAAGGGATTTATGATATTCCAAGAATATGTTTCTATTATTGAGAAGCCATAGGTTGGTGCCCTAGTATTACCAACAGAGTCCTTATTATCACGCAATCTTGATATACCAAATCTAGATGTCTCAGAACTAAAAGTAGGTAACAACCAAAGCACATCACAACCTGTAACAAAAAATTAAAAAAAGGGTGTGTAGACATAGATAGTGATAGAAAGGTATGCATGTTCTCAAACCAAAACCACAAAAAAAGAGAAACAAAGGTAAAAATTGTGAATGGGTCATAAACTACCCTGGTTTTGATAAGAAAATAAAACCATCAAGCAGAGTCCAATTTGGATTTAGGTCTCAGAAATAAATTATCCTCTTTCATGGGTAGGGGGAAAAAACACCTATCGAACCCCTAAAAATGAAGATCCTCTCTTTAAACGAGGTCTTAATTATCATGCCAAGCATAGAATTCTAGCTTCCATGAGAAAATATTTAACCCCTCAGATCATCCTTTTGCAAGAAACCAAAGTTGAAGAATCTAACTTGGAAAGTGTAGCAAAAGTTATCAAGAAGAATGTTGAATTATTAGCCAGTATTGCATAGGGAGCCTCAGGGGGATTTCTATATATTTGGAACCCTTTGAAGATAGATGGAAGACTTATATCCTCCTTATAATCTCCAATATTATTTTCCATAAAGAAACAACGTGCATATGGGTCTTATCCAACATTCTATACCCTAAATTCTATCCTTGGGAGAGTCTCCTTATGGAACACTTTGATTCAAATAAGGAGTTTTTTAGTGAAGAGGCTTAGATTTTGGTAGGGTATTACAACTCCCCTCTATACCCCTTAGAAAAAATGGGAGGTAAACCTATCACTTCAAAAATTCTTGAGGACTTTTCCCAGTTTATCCATAATAATAAGTTGATGGATGTGGACTTGAGGGGCTTTGAGTTCACTTAGACCTATAGGAGGTTGGGTAGCCAACTGATTCAGATCAAACATGATAGGATCCTTATATCTATGTGTAACAACCAATAAAAGCAATTCAAGAGAGAGATTATTTTTAATCACAAGTAAGGTTCACAAAGAAGTCCCAATAATTTTCAGCATTGTAAGACAACCACATTTTGAGTTCAATGTCACTACAAATGATACTCAACTAGATAGGAGTGGTCAAGCTTCGCTATTTTTGGGATTCACCTTCCTAAACCACACCATTTAAGAAGGATATTAATAGTACCACCCCAACTTTTCCCATATCGTCATCAGTATAGGATAGTTTGACCATGATGTAGGGATTATAGGTGCCATCTCCTATCCAAAAAAGGAGTTGTGTAAGTTAAAATTTTCTCCTAAATTGTACTTACAATCAGTTAGTTTAATTTCCCCATGAACTAACTTGGACCATTATCACTCACCTCATAATGATCATGGTCACACTTGCCTCCCTACAAGGTGTCATTTCCAATAAGAAACTATATTCCCTTAGAATTTTACTTCTTGGTCTGACTGTTATAGTCAGTGTGCAATACCCATCTTATCCCAAATCAAGTTAAGGTCCCTAGAGGAGCAATTTTTCCCAAACTGGCACATCAAGTCAAGATTTGTCCTAGGTTCTCTCCATTGAAGCTTCTAGTCCTACAATCTAGAGCTCTGATACCAATTGTAACAATCCAACAAAACCAATCCAAGAGATAGAAAGATTTTTTTTATCACAAGCAAGGTTCACAAAGAAGTCCCAATAATTTTTAGTATTGTAAGGCATAACCATATTTTGAGTTCAATATTTTTGTAGATGATACTCAAGTGGACAAGAGTGGCAAAACATCTTGTATTTTGGAGGTTCACCTTCCTAAACCTCACCATTTAAGGATGCTAAAAATGGTCCCCTCACTATTTCCATACCCTTGTCGGTATAGGAAAACTTGACCACAACATAGGGATTATCCTTTAAGGCCCATACCACTTGAAGGGAGATACCTTTTTACTAATCTTACATAAGTTATTCTATCTAGGTCTATTTGACATAATGCCTCAATGCTTAGTTACCACACCTTCATGGGCTAACTAAGGTCACCACCATTAACTTGGTAATGAGTATGGTCACTCAAACCTCACCATTCAAGGTGCCACCACTATACTATTTTGTGAATAATTCCAAATACCTCACTACTTGGGAACACCCGAGCCTCACCATTCAAGGTATATCATTAATAGTCATCTGGTTAATGCATCACTGCAACTCATATTGGATTAGCGAATACCTGGATATTGCATTACCACAACTCCTTTTAGGATTCACATATTCCTAGTTATTGCATCATTGCAACTCATTCAAGGCTTGGGTTACCTTCTTGAATCAAGGGTCATAATATGGCTCTAAAATTTATACCCAAGAATTTCCCAACAAACCCAATAATAAACATAAAAATTTGAAATAATAGCATCTCTCACATTTAAGAAATCTAAGTGCTATAACATAAATAACATGTTTAAATATAACACCATACCAAAACTAGGATTTAATACTTCATCCATAATACTAACATATAGCAATTTATTTATCAGGAAATAACGAACAACATCTAGATTATTGTAATCAATCATCCATGAATTGAAGTCTAGTTCATTCTTTCCTATTTTCTCATAGCTTCATAAAAGAATCAATAACATTGATCTCTTCATTCATCATTCAATTTTTGCAAATACAACAAAATAAATTGAAAAACATCTATCTCCTAATTACTTCTCTTCCAATTTACAATAACTTGATATAAAGAATATCATTTTTCTTCATGAAAGCTTTACATAATTTCAATTACATAATCTCTTTCATGTACTCTTTCAAATTACAAAATACATTTCAACTCAAAACAATCCCTAGTTTCACTTTCTCTTTTCAAGTCTTCCTCTTGGTAGATCTTTCCCTCGAACGTGTATAAAGTCTAGGGATCAAGACAACTCATGATAATGCATATGCAACTTAACATGCAAAATGCAACCACATACATCCATGCAAGATACAATGCATACAAACAGAGAGAATCCCATACTTCTCTCAATAATGAATTTCTTATCTACCCAAGCCTCAAAAATTCATTATTTAAAGATAAATACAACTTCATAAACCCTTTCACTAACTTTTAAATACTTAAAATTCAATTAACAAAAATGCACAAATAAAGTAAAAGAATGTTAAATTCAACTATTCATATATATATATATATATATATATATATATATAGAAGAACCTATATTTCAATTGCTCTTCTCTTCAATTATTTTTTTTATAAGTTAAAATTTTATTAAAAGGGGTTTTGAAAGGGCCCCAAAACCTTATTACAATAGGTCAGTAGACCACAAGCAAGGTCATAGGAAAGGCCATCTAAAGGGCCAGAGGAAACGCTTGATGAAAAACCTAAGGAAAGGCTTAAGGAAAAACTACAAGAAATCCAACAAAAAAGGCATCAAGAAAATGGCAAAGGAAAATGTGCCCAACATGAGAAAGTACAATTCACTTAGCCACAAAAAAGAACCACCTGCAAAGTGGAAAAAGGAATAAGCAGGATAATTTGATGCTTGAAAAATCCCACCTAACCACAAATTTGAACCACCCACAAGCAGGAAAAAGGAAAAATTCCAAAGAAGGTAAAATTCAAAAAGTTAGTCCCATGCAGGGAAAAACCAAAAACCAGCAAGAAATGCTAGAAAACCATATCTGCAAAAACAAAAACCACCTTGAAAAAAAATATGGAGTAGATCCTAGGGATGTACCAGGGTAAAATCACTCGAAAGAACCCCACCAGAAGGTATGGAAATGGGCATACAAGTGGATCAATGACCTTCCACACCAAGAAGATCATCTGTAACACCAACTAGCCAAAAATGAAGGGCAAGGGAAGTGCCAGGGATCTGGGAGGCTTGAAAATTTGGAACAATAATATGGGGATCTCCATAGGCCATGAAATCCCCTTGCAATGAGGAAACTATGAAGATGCCAGTAGAAGTAGAGGAAGCAACAAACGTAGAATAACAAGCCATGGGAAAGAGACAGGCAAGTTACCAAGGAACCCAAAAGGAAGTAGCCATGGGGAGAACCAGCTGTAGGTTTTAACCATAGGCCTTCTTAGACCAAAAGGATGCAGCAAGAAACCCTAGACAACCTTCAACACTACCAAAGAACAACTTCAGGGAAACATATGATGAAGTCCAACAGAATCACATCAGTAAGCAATGCAGAGGCCCTGCTCAAAGCCATGAAAAATACTGAAAGTCCATCAAGCCCACGTCCATGAACCCAAATATCAGAGTCATAGAAGAAAGAACATGGTCATGTCTAACCAAAAATATGTTGTGCAAAACTACTCATTAAGCCACTCTCCCACAACCACAACAAGCCACACCTGGTAAACCACTAAAAGCCAGCACCAAGTAGAAACCTATAAAAAAAATAGGAAACACCAAGAGCACCAGGGAAAAGGATCCCTTAAAAAACCCATAAATCCTAGGGAAGGTCCCAAGGACATCCTAGATCAAAATCACACAAAGGAACCCTTTAAATAGGCAAGGAAGGGAGCAAGCAAATGGAAAAGTGAACTCTAACTCCAAGGAGATTGTCTGTAGCACCATACAGCCAAGGAAGAAGGGCAAAGGGCATGCCAAGGAACTAAGACAGGATCCAGGGACATCCCAAAAAAACCCAGGTAAGTCCCAGAGCACATGCACCAGAAGGAACCCCACCAAAAGACATGGAAAGGGTAGACAAATGGATAAATGACCTCCCACCCTAAGGAGATCGTCTGCATCACCAACCAGCCAAGGAGGAAGGGCAAAGGAAGTGACCAAATTCTTTTCAATTATTATTCATACAAGCATTACTTTCGTAAAGCATACTTTTTTTTTTTTTAATTTAATGGAACTATGCATTTCTTTAAAATAATTAATAATCTCAATAACCACATTATACAAAAACTATAAATTTCTCCATAACTTTTAAGGAAAAATATCTATTACAAAATTTATTGGTGACTAACCATTAAGCTATCTATAACTAGCAATATAAATTGAAATCTCTTAATAAACCATCTATGATATAGCTTTAGAAACCAACAATTAATAAATTCAAAAACCAAGACAAGGTAGCATTCAACCAACCTTAACAAAAATCAAACCCTAGATAAAACCCTCTACCAAAAGGTTAAATAAATAACCAAACTAGAGAATTTGACCATTGTCACCTTCAAACACACCACTGCGTGTGTGCCCAAAGCTATAGAAGCCTACATAACAATACAAATATTCCTGAGATAACGTGACCCCCAAGGGAGTTTTTAGAGTGCATTGGTCCATACTTGACAATGAGTGCAATTACGTGACCACAGTGAACTTCTCATGAATGGATTACAAGCAATAATAGGAACACACTACAAGCAGCAACAGGTATGCACTATAACCAAGAACAAGAATAGAGAATTGAAAATATTCAACAAGCCCTCGCTAAAGTTAAAAATAAAAAGAAAGAATTTGGCTTTCTAAAAGAAGAAGGAACAGAAGATAAATTTAAAATTAAGGTTATCTAGATCTTGGAGAAACAATTCACAACCAACACACAACGGATCCAAACATAGCAACCAAACAGGCAAACAAGAATAGAGGTGCAAGCCCTTCTCAAATGAAATCTAAGCTACAAGAGCAAAGATTTGGTCTTCCTTCTAGCCAAACTTCAAGGCATCACAACAACAAAAGCTGCTAAATGAAGACTAACCCTAATGACTTGCAAAGAAGCAATAAAAGAATCTATACACCATAATAAACAATTCATCAATAAATAAATTTTAAGAAGCACCTCTAATTTACATTTTCATTAAGGTAACTAGCTAAGAATTATCGCAAACCAAGCAACTTTCATCCTTCCTCACTTAGCCTCTTCACAATTTTCTTTCGATGCCTTTTGCTAGCTCCAAAACTACCTTGAGAAAGGTTTTCAAATAGGTTTTTCTCCCAAAACATTGAGAAGATCAAAGGTTTAACGTGTCCTTCATGCATTTACATTACTCAAAGAGGGACGTTTTTCTCAATATTATGTTGTTAATAAAGCTACCACTTGCCAATTTTCTCAAAGCACAACATTTAAAGAAAATATAACCTTTGTGCTCAAGGTTTATTTGCACTATTTTAATTAGTGTCTTAATTGCCCTCAATATTAACTTATTCCTTCCCAAGGTAGCTCCAATTATATAATTAATATTTAACCCAATAACTTTCCTAATTGTTTTTTATCGAATGTTAATATTAATCATTAACATCAATATTAAGCAATTCCACACAAGCCCTCTTGCGAAGTCATTAACCTAACTAAGGTGAAGACAACAACACACCTAGTTCTTCCTTGAGTAAGAGGTTTTATGATAGCTGAGGTGTTATCACCTACCTACTAAGGATGGCTCTTTTTCTTAAGCAATATCCTTGCCAAAAGGGTACATTCAAACAACCACACATATGCAATGCATCTATATGAAGGGTTTTATTTTACCCTTAAGTTGTTGATGAGAATGTCATCCATCATTTCCCATTTTTTCTCTCAACTCTGGTGGTTTCCCCATACCAATACACTAGTGAGAGTACCTGATATTGCAACTATAAATTTATCAGCAGTACCATATTCTAAAAATAGTATATCCAAAGCATAAAGTATAACTACCAACACATTGATAACATAGAGACTATGCATTAGATATCCACGCATCAATACATAAATCGAATGTCAAGAATAATTCTTGCCAAGGAGGGCCATTACATACTACTCCCTTGGACTAAACACAATCCTCTATGTTTTTTTCTAAAAAATAGACATATATAATTCATTCAAATAAATATGGAAATTGCTTCTCCATTTCATCAACATCTTCCCAAGTTGCACAATTTTTAGAATATTGATCCCAATGGACCTTACATTGGTCTAGGGTTTGTTTTCTCAACATCCTAGAATGAAACCCTCAAAGTTTTATTGGGTCACACCTCAATGGTTGAGGGGTCTACCATCTACAATTTTAAAATATTCCAAACATGAAAATGATCAACAACATATTTTCTAAGCAAGGAGTATCATGGATATTTGACATGTTGGGAAGCAAGGTGAGCCTATAGGGTACTAGACTAATATTATAAATGATCTCAAAAGTCCCAACATAATGAGGATCCAAATTAGTTGACTTGATGTCACTTTTCATGGGTCTTACCCTCAAGAAAACTTTATCTCCCACAAAGAATTCTCTTAGTGATCTTTTCATATCAACATAGCTCTTTTGACAATCGATTGCTTCCTTGAGCATTAGCCAATTCACTCTTAGTTGCTCCTCCATCTCTTTAATAGTGTTTGGTTTGATCACCACCCAATATTTTGGATTATTACATGATAGAGGTGTTTTGCAGCTTCTGCCATACAAGGATTCAAACGAATCCATTCCTAAGGATGCATGATATCCATTATTGTATGCAAATTCTAGTAGATGCAAAAAGTCTTCTCACTTAGAAATTTAATCCATGTAGTGCATGTGAAGCATATCCTCTAGGACTTGATTCAACCTCTTTGTTTGTCCAAAATTTGGATGTAAACCTAAAATCTCTATTTGATATGATCACCTCAGGAAAACCATGTAACTTAAAAAAGTCATTGGAAAACTTATTTACCACAACTGGTGTGTCATCCTTGGTGTTTCCTGGTATAAAATGTGCAACCTTGGTCAACCTATCAACCACCACAAGTATTGCATCATGTTGGCACCTAGTCTTATGTAAACCTAGAATAAAATCCATAGATATAACCTACCACTTTTGAGTAGGTTTATTGTGTGGGTACAAATTTTCCTGTTGGGTGTTGATGCTCCACCTGAACCTTCTGACACTCCAAGCATCTAGCAATAAAACTAGTGATATCTTGTTTTATTTCTAACCAATTGAAGGTATTTTCATGTTTTCTCTTATCCTTGCACCTCTCGGATAAGAAAATATGGAGAACTATGTGCCTCTTGTATAATCATTATCCTTAAATCACTAGTTTTGGGTATGACAACCCTATCCTTGAAGCATAAAAGTTTATATTTTATGTTTAAATCCTTATTTTCCTCAAGAAATCCTTCAAATTTTACTCATATTTCATTGCAATAGTGTCCTATAGAAACATTTCCTTGACTTTGTCCATCAATTGACTCTAGGCCAATGTTGTTATGTGCATTGTCCTACTCAAGGCATCTGTAACCTTATTTTATTTTCCTTTGATATATTCAATACCAAAGTCATATTATGCTAAGAACTATATCCACATTTATCTTTTATTCAACATAGGTTGGGTAAAAATATACATTAGACTTTGGTGGTTTATCCCTAGCTCAGATGGTTTTCCCAACAAATAGTGCCTCTAGACCTTTAGTGCATGCACAACTACTACCAATTCTAGTTTATGTGTAGCATTATTTAACTCATGTTTCTTGAGTTTCCTAGACTCATGCTATTGTAGCTTCATTCTGGCACAACATCCCACCCAAACCTTCTAAGGAAGCATTTTTACATACTGTAAAATTCTCAAGAGGATCCAATATCTTGAGAATTAGAGTTGTAGTCAGTTTATTCTTTAGCGTTTCAAAGACAACCTCACATTTATCCAATAATTTGAACTCTTTCCCCTTTCTCTGAAGGTTGGTGATAGAGAAGGCAATATTTGAATAATCCTTTACAAAATTCCTATAATAACCAGTGATCTCCATGAAGCTTCTAACTTTTGATACATTAGTGGGTGTAGGCCAACTTAATATAGCCTCAATTTTCTTAGGGTCTACAACAATTCATTCTATAGATATGATATACCCCAAATACTGAACTTGTGAGGCATAAAAATCACACTTAGAAAACTTCCTATAAAGTTGGTTTTTACTCAACACCTCTAACACTAACCTTAAATGTAGGTCATGTTCCTATTTGGTACATGAATATATCAAAATATCATCTAAAAATATCAAAACAAACCGATCTAGATAATTCTTGAACACATTGTTCATTCAATTCATAAAAGTTATTGGCACATTTGTCAACCCAAAAAACAACATTGTGAACTCATAGTGTCCATATCTAGTCTTAAAAGTTATTTTGTGAGTATCCTCCTCATGAATCCTCAGTTGATGACGAGGATACAAAAACGTAACACCAAACAATGCTAAATAAATAGAACACAAAGAAACCAGAATTGCATAATAGATGATCTTATATTAATGGGGGAGCCTAGAAATTCCATTGTTACAATGTGCATCCTTGAATCCTTTTTTATATAAATTTACAAGGGTCAGGGTTCTTTGAAACCCTAACAAACAAGGTTGTGGTGTCTTCAGGCACATCTTGCTCCCAATAGAATTGAGTGGGCTTCTTGATATCCAATGTCAGGCCACTCCAACTTAAACGACTGTCCAATGCTGATGTAGCACCTTCATATCTACACACAATGACACAACAAACTAGTTAGTAATACCTGTGAGGACTCCATAGTATGAGACCCTCCATAAGCAATGGTTAAACCATAACTACCTCCTAAAAATAAAGTGAACATACATGAAAATGCATAAATGAACTAATAACCAATAGATTTACCTTGCTTGTTGTCTTTCGATTTGTGATATTTTATTGTAGTTGACAGGTGTGATGATTCCCTAGAAATGCTCGAAGGCTAGGAGGTCCTCAGAATGCTTATGTAAAATTCCCACGGGTGCTTAGCAGCTACAAAAAATGCTTGTGGATGCTCAAGACTGGTAGGGAGGCTTCCAAAGGTGCTTAATGGTAGAAGGGAGGCACTTAGAGGTGCTCGATGGTGACAAAAGATGCCTTAAGGCATTTGAATGCTGAGGAAAAATTTTGTAGAAGCAGATCTGGTGAGGGAAATGGATGGTGATGGCTATGGGGGTTATGGCTAGCGAAGATGGAAGAAAAAGTGCTTAGGGCACTTAGGGAACTTAGGGATTGCTTAGGCTTAGAATTTAGGACTCAACAAACTCAGAGATCTTAGGACTTAGGGGTTGATCCATCAAAATGGCTCCTATTTATAATCTAACCTAGGGCATGCTAGGGTTTCAATGACACTAATCGTGTGGCTGAGATAAGAACACATCAAAGGGTGGATATAAATTTTAGGGTGTGACATTGATTGATGTGGATGGATAGATAGATTTAAATGAAATTGGATGGCTGATATTAATTCACTTATATAAATATATTTTTATTAAATAAATAAATAAATATATATAATATAATATATAAAATATTTATATTAAATATATATAAAATAAATATATATGATATATATGAATAGTGGGAGGAAATTACGGGAAAGCATGAATGGAGGACAAATGGCTAGGTTTTTGTAGCATACCAACTACATAAATCACATTCCAATATAAATTCCACACATTACATGCAGATCCAATAATCAATACAGTGAACAAAATGAATCCAATAAGTGAATAGTAAAATCAAGTAAACATTTCACCACTTTACGGAGGGCACAGTCCTCGCCACGAACGGGCACAATGAGTGTGAATACGCAAATGATAAGATAGATGATAGATGATATTTTAATTAAATCAACCTTAGTTTAATAGTGAAAATCAATACTTCAAATGGAAACCTACATAGTCGGCTATGTTAGGTTAGGGTTGTAACATGGCTTCCCTCCTCGGAAAGCTTTGTCCTCAAAGCTGGAAATGACTGGAAAATGCTCTCTGTTTCCCAAGTAGCATCTTCTTCTGGTAAGTCCTGCCATTTGATTAGAAATTCCTTAATGTGACGGGATCTCAACTTGCGTGATCTGCTTTGTAAAATCTCTTCTGGCTGGAGGTATATACGTCCTTCTTCATCAAGTACTGGTAATTCTGACTGAGAGTGTACTTTCTGTCCAATCACCTTCTTGAGACAGGAAACATGAAATACTGGATGTATCCGGGATGAGGAAGGCAGCTCTAGCTGGTATGCCACTTCTCCTATGCGCCGCACTACTTTGTAAGGACCATAAAACCTTGGAGCCAATTTTTGACTGGTCTTAACCTTTAGTGATAGTTGTTTATAGGGTTGTAGACATAAAAATACCATATCACCAGGATTAAATTGTCTTTCGGAGCGATGCGTGTCCTGTTGCTGCTTCATGCGATTTTGAGCATGAGCTAGATTGTCTTTAAGAAGTGTGAGCATTGCTTGTCGATGTTGGAACCAATCATCCACTTTGGCTACTTTGGCAGAACCCGACACATAATCTGCTATTGATGGTGGTTTTACACCATATAATGCTTCAAATGGAGACATCTTGAGGGAATAATGGTATGAAGTGTTATACCACCATTCTGCTAAAGAAAGCCACTGACTCCATTGATATTGCTTATCCTGTGCAAAACATCTTAGATATGTACCCAAACATTTGTTAACTATTTATGTTTGGCCATCTGTTTGAGGATGATATGCGGATGACATGTTCAATTTTGTACCACTAAGATGAAATAATTCTTTCCAAAAATTACTAGTAAATATGGGATCACGATCACTTACAATATTTTTAGGCATTCCATGTAATTTGAAAATTGAATCCATAAATACCTTAGCCACTTTGCTTGCCAAAAAGGGATGTTGTAGAGCATTGAAGTGAGCATATTTGGAAAGACGATCGACGACCACAAAAATTATAGTTTTTCCTTCTGATTTAGGAAGACCTTCAATAAAATCCATCGAGATGTGTTCCCATTGCCTATCTGGGATTGGTAGGGGTTGTAACAAACCTGGGGATTTGACCGTCTCACCCTTATTGCGCTGACAGATCTCACATTCAGCCACCCAATTCTTTACATCAGCTTTTAGTCCTTTCCAATAAAAGGATTGTTTGATCCGCATATATGTCTTCAAGAACCCCGAATGTCCTGCTGATGGAGATGCATGGGATTCTTCAAGAATATGAGATTTGATGGAAGAATTGCATGGGATGTAAATGCGGTTTTTTCTTCTTAGGACCTTGTCATCATATGAGAATTGAGGATACTTGGATGATCCCTTCATTAATTCCTGAATTAGTTGAGTAGTTTCTGTATTTGTTACCCATTCTTCTTGTAGCTGAGATACCCATTGGGAGCAAGGACCCGAAATGGCGTTGATAGTTACTTCATCTTCGAATTTACGAGATAATGCATCTGCTACTACATTTTCTTTTCCTTTCTTATACTCGATAACAAAATCATATCCCAACAACTTTGTTAACCACTTGTTTTGTTCTAGATACGAAAATCGTTGTTCAAGAAAGTGCTTTAGACTACTATGATCGGTTTTGATGATGAAACGACTACTAATTAGATAGTGTCGCCACTTCTCAATTGCATGTAAGATTGCCAACATTTCTTTTTCATATGTAGACTTTCCTAAATTCTTACCCAAAAGTTGTTTGCTCTCAAATGCTAATGGATGCCCTTCTTGCATTAGAACTGCCCCAATACCTATGCCAGAGGCATCACATTCAATCACAAATGGTTTGTGAAAATTGGGAGTCACCAAAACTGGAGTAGTGCACATAGCCTTTTTAAGTGCCAAAAATGCTTGAGTCGTGGCTTCCGACCATTGAAAAGCATCTTTCTTTGTGAGAGTTGTGAGTGGTGCTGCAATTTTCCCATAGTTGCGTACAAACTTGTGATAATAACCTGTGAGACCTAAGAACCCACGAAGTTTCTTGAGGGTCTTAGGTAAAGGCCAGTCTTGAATAGCCTTAATCTTGTTGGGATCCACTTTAACACCTTCATGTGAAACAATGTGGCCCAAATATTCGACTTCTTGAACACCAAAAGAACATTTAGATCTTTTGACAAAAAGTTGTTCCTTATGTAGGATATGAAGGACCTTCCCTACATGTAACAAATGATCTTGCCAGGTTTTGCTATAAATTAGGATGTCATCAAAAAAGACTAAAATGAATTTACGAAGGAAGGGATGAAATATATGGTTCATGAGACTTTGGAATGTGGAAGGAGCATTGGTGAGGCCAAAGGGCATGACTAGGAATTCATAATGACCTTCGTGGGTACGAAATGTTGTTTTGGGAATATCTTCTTCTCTAACTCTTATTTGGTGGAAGCCTGAACGAAGGTCTAATTTTGTGAAAAATTTAGCCTCATGTAATTCATCCAATAAGTCATCTATAACAGGTATAGGGAATTTATCCTTGATTGTGAGTTTGTTGAGGGGACGGAAATCAGGACACATACGCCAAGAATTATCTTTTCTACGGGCCAAAACCACTGGTGAGGAGTAAGGACTAGTGTTGTGACGAATAACCCCATGTTCCAATAATTCTTGAACAATCTTTTCAATTTCTATCTTTTGAGGTGCAGGATAGCGGTAAGGACGAACATTGGGGGGTAGGCTACCTGGAATTAGGTGTATGGCATGATCATGAGATCTCTTAGGAGGTAGTCCTTGTGGTTCCTGAAAAACCTCTTCATAATTAGCCACAATATCCTGAAGATCCTTGGAAGAGATTTTGGGATTAACCTGTGCTTCTGTTGTTAAACAGTTAACTTGAGCTATGAATCCATATCCTCCTTTTCGTAGTATTCTTTCCATGTTGTGAGAGCTTACCATTTTTGAAGGTGGAGTTTGCCTTCCTTGTAGGCGAATAGTTTTTCCATCTTCCTTCCATTCCATGAATAATTTCTTGAAGTTAAAACTGACAGTGTCTAGTTTTTCTAACCATTCAACCCCCAATATAACATCTGAATTTCCTAGACTCATTACGAAGAGTGGTCCTTTCCAAGTATAACCTTCCATTTGTATTGTCACTACTGATGTTCGACCGATACATTGAGCATTACCTCCATTGGCAACTAGAACTTGAATTTTATCTTTATTGGAGGAGTTAATGTGTAAGTTCAATGTTTTGGCTGTTTTAAGATCAATGAAGTTATGAGTGCTTCCAGAATCGATCAACACATTTATCTTTTGGTGCCTAATATATCCAGGTACCTTGATTGTATGGTGAGATGTTAATCCCATTAGAGCATGGACGAAAATGGCCATAGTATCCTCATCATTTGTTGCTTCACCATGATCTTCTTGTTCCTTGATCATAGGTGATTCAGGAGAATAGATATCTTCTACTTCTTCATCTTCTTCTTCATAGGTCTGATGTTCTATTTGAAAAGATTGTTCGGGTACACAGGCTTGCTCTCTAGGATGATGATTGCGGCACTTGTAGCAATAAAATCTGGAGGGTTGATCATTTCGACGAAAGGAATTGTTACGATATTGTGGACGACTATAGGAATCTTGTCTGGATTATCTCCAAGTTTGTACCTTCTTCTCAGCTAGCCTAGCATATTGTATAGCTAGCTCCAAAGTGTATGGTTGTTGGAAGTCCACCTCAACTTTGATAGTATCTTTCAAACCATGTATGAAAGCTGCAACCACCACATTGGTTTGCATAGTTGTATAGGCAAGAAGACTTGTGAATTCTGATATATAATCATTTACTGAACCGGTTTGCTTGAGTGCTAGCATACGGACTTCATATGAGGTAGAAGCGCCATCATCAAATCTCTCAAGAAATATTTCTTCAAATTCTTCCCATCCGAGCGGTCTACAATGTTGGCATTTTTTCCAAGCATACCATTGGTAGGCTTCGGTTCCTAACTTAGAAGCAACATACTTAACCTTCTCTATTTTAGATACATGGTATAAATCTAGAAGACCATTCATTTTAGCTAACCACCCACGTGGGTCACCCCCTTCAAAAGTAGGCATGTCCATACGTGGGATATTAACACCATTAGGGCCTCTTGGTTGTTGATAAGCTTCCTCTCGTTGTTGATCCTCATAATTTCTCTGTCGATGGAAGCGATTTTGAGTACCTCTTGGTCATTGATAATCGTCTTCTTGCTGTAGATCCTCATTATATCTATGCCTATGGAAGCGATTTTGAGTACCCCTTGGTTGTTGATAATCTTCCTCTTGTTGTTGATCATCATTATGTCTCTGCCCATGGAAGCGATGGGAAGGACCTCTTTGATAATCGTCTTCTCCATCTTGATCATCATTATTCCTCTATCTATGGGAATGATTTGCTTGATTTTGGGGTGGTACTATTTGTTTTAATAGTATGGATAAACTATTGATACCCTCCAATAATTGTTGGACACAACCTTGTACCTCTTGGCTTTTTGTGTTAAAAGTCCCTATTTCCTCATTTGTGAGATTCTCATGGGAAGGGGTAGGTGATGTGATAGGAGCCATAGTGTTAAGGATTGGATGATTAGGATCAAAACTATTGATACGCTGAGGAGAGTTATAATTTGTACCTTTGTTTCGTGGAGGTCTTCTGGGAGACTTCAAAAATTCATCGCTGAGATTATTTGTGCTGGATAATCGGCCGTTTGGTGCTTTAGTCCACTTCTTGCTCATGCACTTTTAAAATTTTGCTAAGAGAGAAAAAAATTGGTTTATTTCTCGCTTCCACTATCGCTCCAACTGTGACGCGAGTTGAGTTTCCAATGGCTACTTTTTCAAATGATAGGTCCGACAGTGTTAACAACTAATTTTCCAATAACTACTTTTTCAAATGATAGCTTCGATAGTGTTAACAACTAAGTTTCATGAACAAGCAGGACAGATGGAAATACGATGGCTAGATGAAAAAATATGATGTAGAAGCTAGATGATAGGTATGACGAAACCAATATTGGATGTGTGGACACGACAACCAATAGACATAGACTAGACAAGCTGACGTGGACACGTAATGCGAGAGGGACACAAAAACCTGAGGATATGACATAGAGGAACTCAAGATGCATGAGGACAAAGATAACAATTATGAACATGGAGCTCGAAGAGCAAGCAACCGAGGGACATCAGACAAGACTATGTATTGACAAGACTACACAAGATACAAAGAGAAGACACGACAATTTACACTAGGAAACGATACGTACAATCAGAACCAAAGCTGACACGACAAACTAACGAGATGAAATGGAGGAAAAGGCATGTTAGGAAAGGCAAAATGAAAGACCCGACCGAAGACGTACACACAAGGAAAAGCATGACTATGTGACCGAAGTCACATTTAGATAGATGCGAAGTTTTAATTTTAAACCCCAACAAATAATCCACACAGTTCATGTGGGATAATGCCCAGTGAAAAAAAACAAAAAATAGATATGTACCTTATTTTTTTCCCATAAATAATTTATTTTCCTGCGATTTGATTGGTCGACAATGTTTGATATTTCACATTCTTCTTTCCCTGCAAGTTTTCTACGATTTCACAATGAATTGAATGGGTGTTATACCTAGCCTTCCTAACAAGGTTGACACTTCATTTTTGCTATGTGTACATTGCAATATAACTTGGTGATTATTTTGTTTGTTAGATGTTTAGAGAGACTCTCCTCCCACAGCATAAAACAGACCCGCTCGATGCTTACCGACATTGACAGTGATGTCGTTTATTATATCCAACACTAGGATATCTAGAAATCCTATCCACCATTGTTTTCAATCAGATGGATTGGAGGTATGCGCAAAATATCCTCACTGCATTTTAATTATTTTTCGTTGCTCAACTACGTTCTTCGGACGACATTGTTTACTGTTGTATATTTCTTGGTTGTTTAAGCGACAGAAGAACCTCTCCCGCCCCTCGAAACCTAAAAACTAATACTACTTGTAGCATCCCAACTACATCAATCACATTCTAATATAAATTCCACACATTACACGCAGATCCAATAATTAAAATAGTGAACATAATGAATCCAATAAGTGAATAGTAAAATCAATTAAATGGTTTGCCACTTAACAGAGGGCATAGTCCTCGCCATAGATGGGCTAAATGAATGTGATTACGCAAATTACAAGATAGATGATAGATACTAATTTAATTAAATCAACCTTAGTTTAATAGTGAAAATAAATACTTCAAATGGAAACCTACATAGTCGACTATGTTAGGTTAGGGTTGTAACAGTTTTGGTGTCTACAAATACCTCTTTTTATACTGTGTTGTGTTAAAAATAATGCAGTGCAAAAACATGAGACACCTATTTTGGCCAGGTGTAGAAGCAACTTCTATTGGGATGTGGAACACGAGCTTGAAGATAAAATAATAAAATAATTTGAGTTTTGTGTAGCTTACCCCCTCAATTTATGAATGAGTTTACAGATGAATCTCATGAGCTAATTGAAAAAATTGTGCAAATAAATGATGTATGATGTGCATGATGTAAATGTGATACCATTTTTGCCCCAACGGTGGGAAGGGGAGTGGTGAAAAATATGATATGATGCATCTATTTTTGCCCCAACAGATGAAGGGATTTGTGAGAGATGTGATGCAAAATGTGTCTATTTTTACCCCAATAGATGAAGATATTTGTGATATATGTGATGCAAAATGTGTCTGTTTTTGTCCCAATAGATGAAGGAATTTTACCAAATGCTGATATCATGATCATATAGGATGTATCCCATTATAGAAAATTCAAAACCATATGTGGTTACCCCAAACTTGGGGTGATTCGATGCTGTTGAAGAATTTGCCTTTCGATGTCATTGATATAAAAAGATGAAAATGTAAAGAGTAAAAGTAGTCAAATTCGAAGGGTCAAATAGTGACCATCATATAATTCCTACAATCAAAATCAATCACCCTAGCTAAATCCAATCACCATGATGACTGTCAAGTAAATGTGAAATGACAAGATTTGATTTTGTCCATGTTTTAATCCCCACGAACTAGGCCATCAATGACAAATTTTATGCAAATTATTCTTGGCAAGGTTTCATGTAAAATATGAATTACCAAAGATGATTATGATTTCGACCAAGGAGATATGTGATGATGAAAATGACCAGGTGTTCTTATGGTAGATATTTCATCTTACTAAGTTTTATGGACGCACATCATTGCAATCGCCAAGTGTATAGAAAAATCCACTATATACAAGATTCACTTGAGTGTTGTTTGAGCTTGGCAAATATGCAAATTATTATGTAAAATAATGAATGATGAAAATTATGGTTATCATTATTTTGTAAGTATTTGGACCCTTTTGGGGTGCTTTTGTAACCTATTTGGTAAATTTGTAATATGTGATTACAAACAAAAATTATGCGTCCTAATCAGTTGGAAGCTTCACAAAACCTGATAAAATGATGAAATGAATGCATGGATGAAATTTGGAGTGATTTGGTTGGGAGAAGCCATTTTTTTGTGAAAATTTGATCTTTTGTGCAATTTGACACCAAATGCTCATTGGTGCTTTTGGTTCACATAAATGTCTGTCGATGTTTGGGTATTTTGTAAACACCCATGGGCACTTCAGTGCACCAAGAAAAACCCATGGGCATCTCAAAGTGCCTAAAACAACTATAAATAGTTTCTAGGATGATAAACCAAGTTCATTTGTATGTTTAGGAGCTGGAGAAGTTGTGTCTAGGAGAGTGGAGTGAAGTGAGGTGAGGTGTTTGGAGTGTGGAAGCTATGGTGGTGGAGGGAGCGGGTATGGAGGCCAGGGTTGTTGCAAGAGTACATGTTGTTGAGGTAATTTTTTGTGCATTGTGCAAATATTTTTGTAATGTTTTTTTTTGCAAAATTATTGACAAATGTTTTGTGTTGTGTTGCAGCTTAGGATTTTGGAGGCTCGACACTGGTTCTCATATTACATCCCTGGGATGAGGAAGGTGGTTTTAGAGGAGGAGTGGGAGCTTCTATAGGAGGTGGGGCTAGCGGAGGTAGCCCATGTGGATGTTGTGAGGGCTTATGAGGGGTACCTCTCTGCCTTGGTGGAGAGGTGGGATGTAGATAGGGGGAAATTTTAGCTCCCCATAGGAGAGGTGATGGTTACCTTAGAGGATGTATATTGTATCCTCAAGGTTCCAATGGAGGGAATTCAGGTTGATATTTGGCTTAAATGGAAGACCGAGATGATGAATATGTGTAGATATGCATGGTAGGGAGTGAGGATGGAGTGTGGAGGTATACCTTACTTTTCCATGTACGTGGACAAGGAGTTGGACCTCCTTCGAGCCTTGGTCATGTTCATGTTGGCCAATATCATGGACCCAAATAGAACTGGGTGCAGGTTCCTGTGGAACCTTATAGGGGTAGTGAGTGATATGATCACTAGACAATAGGTGTATTCATGGGCTCCCACTTTGTTGGTGCAGGTGTACCAAGAGTTATATGATGTGATGAGGTGTGGGAGGAAGGGATTGGGATGCAGCTTGCTGCTGTATTGCTGGGGATGGGATCACTTTAGCATTGCTCAACCAGAGGGCTTGCCAATAGAGGGTTTGGGTAGGGATCAACCCTACACTAGGATATGGATATTGGCTAAGGAAGTATAGCTGAGTTGGTCAATGTGATCGAGCTAGTGGTACTAGGAGCTGTGGGCTAGAGTGACATCTATCCAAGTAATATGGATGTTGTGGTAGGCTTTTAGGTGGATCAGTGATGCAAAGCACTTGCAATGCATGCAATAGGCTCAGTGGGTGGTCAAGAGACATCCGAGTGAGATGAAGTACTTTAAGTTCTCATGAGTGCTATGATAGTTTGGGTTGAGGTAGGATGTCTCAGATGAGGCGGTGCACTAGAGGAGACATTGGGAGGAGATAGGGCTACCATGCATGGATTTATGGAGGGTGGCCTACAAGGATGATGAGGATATGGATCTCCTAGATGTGGATGATGCAAGGACTACCATAGAGTATGATGTATAGTTTGCTACATAGCCAGCATGGGCACCATCTCGAGGATCAGTCAATCGGGGTGGTTATGGTGATGTTAGGGATGAGGGGACCCAAGAGGCCCCCAAGTGACAGTGATGCCTTCGATTAGATAGTCAAAGGAGGAGAACTAAGGGTACGATGAGGCAAACTCCTAAGATTGGGAGATATGGTGGAGATGGAGAGGATGTGGAGGGGATTCCAGATGGACCTCTAGATTGAATCAAGGAGGATTATGTATGGTTGGAGCGGTAGGTAGTATATTGGGACATGAGGATTATGAGGCTCTAGGCAGAGCTAGAAAAGAGGTAGCACTGATATACTTTCAACATCCCACATATTTGATCTTGACATAGCTATATCGAGGTATTGGAGGATAGGTTGATGGAACATCATATTCCACTTCTAGATCCTCCAACCTCATCTATCTTTGAGGGTGCTAGGTATAGCGAGTCTAGGCATAGCTCTAGGTCTAAGGCTCCTCCTAGGTCATAAGGGTCCTCTTGGAGGACATAACTAGTGCTTAGATGCATTTTTGTATATGAGCCTTGGTGCTCCATTGTATGTAGCATTTTGGCACTCATTGTACATGCGATTTATAGATATATATATACATGGCTTGTACTTTTTGTGTTATATGTATTTGAATATTTTTTGTGGAATGATTTTGTGAATGCATATGTTATATGGATGGTTAATGCATATGGAATGTTATGGATTATTAATGCAAGGTGGCATGTATGGATGATTAATGCAAGGTGGCATGTATGGATTATTAATGCAAGGTAGCATGTATGGATGATTAATGCAAGGTAGCATGTATGGATGATTAATGCAAGGTGAAATGTAAATGTGCTAATGATCATTTATGGTTTAGATCTTGCTTGACCATGTTCTAGCATTGTTGTTTAATCAGGGTCACCAAAATTGGTGGCATGTCGGATGAATGGCTCATGAACTAACATGGATGTGGCTATGAAAGAAGATATGAATGTTGATATGGATGTTGATATGGAAGAAGATATGGATGTTGATATGGAAGAAGATATGGATGTTGATATGGAAAACTAAATGTTTTACAGAGACTTAGAAATACTAGTGGCATCAAACAAAATCAATTAAACTTCCTAATTCTTCTAGGACCAAATGTGTATGCAATGGATTCATTTACCAAATCAAGATCATGGTAATGACTCGAGGTAATCAAGAACCAGTGTGTGTGCAAGTGAGTTCATTAACTCATATTGAGTAAATTGAGTAAACCTGTTAAGGATGAAACCAAGAAGTTAACTTGTTTGTATGAGTGGTCAGAGGTCTTTATGAAAGAGACGTGTTGCCACACATGAGCGTACTCCATCGCTAGTCAAGCATCTATAGCTCCGGTGGAGGCTAACTCCATATACCATGACTTTTTTTATTGATATCTTAAGTTTTGGGGATGACTACCTAACCGTCTAACTAAAAATGTAGTACGATTGTTACAACCCAATGATCAAGGGTGTTTAATGTAAAATATTTAGAGTTTTTGTTAGGGATTTTCTCCTACTCTTTATTTTATTTTTGAAATTGTGATAGTGGTGAGAACCACTATTTTTATGGACTATGTTACATGATGGGACTAGCAAGGATGAACCTTTTCACTTTGAGGTTCATATCAAGTATGGTGTTATCCCTCTTTGACACAAGTGTTTTTAAGATGTGAAAAATATGTTTGGTTAAAGAATATTTTGGAGTCAATTTCTAAAACTCAAGATTTTCTTAGTGTATACGTGCAATGGTCCTAAAAATAATTTGACATGTATTTTGGAGGTTTCTTAAAACACTAGGAGTGGCTAAGTGACCGAAAACACCTAGGACTTTTGAAAGTGTGGTTTGTGTGAATGGCAATTTGACTTAGTGAAATTGTGTGGGTGAATTTGTGAGGATGCCCCTGATTAAGGCAACATGGATTTTGTTGGACCAATTAAGACATTGAACTTAATAAATAATCCCTAATATGTAATGAAAAATATGGATGTAAATGCAATGTATGACATGCAATTTTGTGAAATACGAAATGCAATATAAAATATGGGTGAATGCATTGTTTTTGGAATGTAGATGCAAGTGAAATGCAATGTTTTGAATGAAATGTGTGCAATTTTTTTATATAGTAATAAAATCATGCATAGAATGCTCTCAAGTTTATAACATTAAGTGATTCGGTTTCTTCCTCTCCCTCTAGACTAGCAAGCCTATAAGTACCATTACTCACTCTCTAAGTAACAATGTATGGACCTAACCAATTATCCATGAATTTATCATGAAGATATGGTGAGGGGTGTGATGGTGATTTCTTGGACCACATATTCACCAATACCATGATTAGTGAGGTGGACCTCGACTTGGGATGACATGGAAGTACTATGGTCAAATCATGGCTTGAGGAATGATGGAGATGGAGGTATCTTACAATCCATAAATTTTACTTGTGAAACATTAGGTGATGGCGATGGATTGGCTTGGGAAGGTTACTAAATGGATGATGCAGATGTGGATGGCAATGATGTTAATGACGTGAATTGATTGTGACCATATTTACATGTAGTCAATGATGAAGATGATGAGGGTATGGAAGCTTGATGATGATTGGTGATAGAAAGTTCCTAAAAAATGGGATCCTTTGATGAATATATTGGTGAAATATTGGATGTATTGGATGATGGACAAAGAAAAAGGTGAGTGGAATGAATCATGAACTCATAAGGATTTGAAATGAAATTGCAAAACTTAAAGGCTTGATGTCTGTCGATATGCAATGTACTTGTCCCTCATGAATATATTTCAAGCATTGATGTAAAATATAAGGGATGCATATCATTTAACTCATCCAAGGTCTTCTAAGGAGTACATTGTACACCATGGATCCTTCCAAGATGTGAAACATGGTGTGCAATGTTTTGACCCCTACTTCGATGGGCAAAACAACAGTACCAACTGTGGAACACAAATCATCATCAAATGCTTTGAGGGTGAATGATGATTTAGTTATATGAGATGGAAGAAAATTCAAATGATGAAGGGTGGATGTGGTGATGATGTTGATAGAGGAATCAATATAAATTAACACTCTTTTAATAGACTTCTTGTCCATTAAAGCCATGATATGCAATGGAGGATCTACGGATTTTGATGAGATTAGCTTAATATAAAAGTCACAGAATGTGATGGAAGGCTCCATGCACATTTGGATGCTCCCCAAAAAGTTGTTGAAGGCATTAGGATCTTACGATTGTAGTTCAATGGATTTTAGTATGGAGGAGAATGTTGGATTAACTTATAGATTGACAATTTAGTGAAAGCCATTTTTAGACTTGTAGTTAACTAGATACTCAATGAAATGATTGGTCGAGGTGGATGATTTATGGGTGGATTAGGAGGATTTTATTGGCTAGTATGGATGGGTGATGATGGATTGGAGGAAAATTGGATGGATGGCGATGCATAATATTGTGACACACTTGATTGATGTGGTTACCTTACATTCTGTTGGTTGTTTCTTTGACCTCTAGTGACCACGTGAATGGCCTCTACAAACCCTTGGTATTGTTGTATACGATTGAATTGATTAAGAGGAGTTTTGGTGTTAGCCCCCCCACATTTGGTTGCACCTCCTCATGATGAAGAAGTGGTGTTTGAAATATACCAAGATTTTGGTTTTGTTGAGCAAGGGGATTATCAAGCTTGATCGCCCCCAAGCCAATGAGATCTTGAATTATATCTTTAAATGAATGGCAATTGTTAATGTCATATCCATTTTGCCTATGATAAGGACAATATAGATGCTCCCAATAGTGTTTACTATGTTTAGCAGGATCATCAGGTCTTATTTTAGGTAAAGCAAGTTATTTTGTGTCATATAACCTTCAAAAAAGGGAAGCATATGACTCAATTTAGGGAGTGTATTGGTGGTTTTGTCAGATAGACTATTACTGGAGATGGTTTTACATAGTTGAAATTGTATTCTGCATGGCTTGAGTTATTGAGGGCACCGCATGATAAGCAATTTGTTGCGGTGTTGGTTGCATGGATTGTTGTTGAGCCATTACCATATGGATCATGGCCACTTGATTAACTTGGTTGGGCTGAATGGATGGGGTAGCCTATTTTGATTTTGGTTGGCCATATTAGTTGCTTTTGTATTGGCTCTTGTTTTTCCATTCTTTCTTTTAGGCTTAAGTATGTCTTCTTGTATTTTTATCTTCTCAATGACACTAGCCTGAGCTAAAGCTTCTCTAAATGATTGATAAGTTCATAGTTGAAGCATCCAAGAGATAGGTTTTAAGAAACTATTGGTGAATAATTTAATTAGCTCATCCATTGGTAGGGTGAATGGCAATTTAGTGATGACAACCCTCCAATGGTTTCCAAAATTGTAGATAGATTCATCATCATGTTGTCTTAAAGCATAGACATTAGACAATGAGATATTCATTTTAATATTTAAGATGAAACATCAAATAATTGATCAATCAATTGCCAAAAAGTATAAATACTATGGCTTGGCAATTGATTATACCATTCTATGGAATCCCCTCCTAATTTTTGAGGAAAATTTTGAAGCATGAGAGCATTGTCATTTTGATTTCTAAAGCATGCATGTACAAAAGTGCTCACATGTTCTTTGGAATCCTCAGTTTCCTTAAATTTTTCAAACTTAGTTATCATGAAATATACCAGATATGGTGGGGATGGTACCAAAGGATGAATTGGTTGATTGATTAATTGGCATAAGGTTGTTTTCTAGTATGAAAACCTAGGAGTATATTGAATCAATTGATCTATCTATTTTTGCATGGCCTTAATTTGAGGGTCTTTCTTAGAAATTTGGAAGCCCTAAATTACCTGATAATTTTGTGGTGAAGTGGAGAAATATTGTGGAGTGACTAAGTGATGATGAGATTGATAATGATGACTAGGTAAATTTTATGGAGATTGATGACTGGGAGATTTGTAATGAAAATATGGGGAGTTATGGAATGAGGTTGGTGTATGAGGTTTATGGCTAGGTTGGCCAATGGGAATAGTATCGGTGATGGTATGGCATGGTGGCGTAATAGGGATAGAAACCACAAAAGACTATGGTGCCAATGATGGACCCTAGTTAACAAGGATAGTCTGAGTAGAGTTATGTAAAGTCTTAGGGTTCATTTGTACTTGTTGCTGAGCATTTTTACATTGTCTAAGTAATATTTTTAGGTGTTCACACACCTCACTAATATATCTATTATAAGATAAGGGTATAAATGTAGATGGTATGGAAGATGTGTCTTGGGGACAAGTTACACTAGGTATGGCAACTTGTGAAGCAATATTTACATGTGCTTCATACAAGGGATTGGTGTAAGTGGAAGTGTATGACGTGCTAGGAGCACTTGAGTTTTGGGGAATGGACATATGGGAGGATGGTGCAAATGATGCCTTGAAAAGAGAGTTTGTGTACACCTGGGTAAATGTGGATGGTGGATGGGAATAAATAGGCTCTTGTTGTAAAGTAGAATCCTATCTAGGTGAATTGGGGGTGGACTCTAAGACATAACTAGAAGACTTCATGAGAGCTTCTACTCTTGCCATGCCTATATGGATAATGTGATGGTTTATGGTAGAGGAAGTTGACTTTTCTTGGGGAATGGTCATATGAAAGGCTATGGATGGTAAGGAATGTGAGGGACCTACAGATAAATCTACCTGTGTCACATTCAGGTAATCTACCACAGAAGTGGTGGGGAATTTGGATGAAGGTTCCATTTGATTATATTGATTTAATGCTTGCTTTTGTTTTTGTGTTAGGACCATAAAGTAAATAAATCAAAATATAGATTATACAGTAAACTGAAACACCTAGTTTAAATTTCACAATAAAAAAAAACAACCAATGCTAAGTTTGTTTAACACGTGTGTCTTACCTTGTTCATTGGTTATCTCATTTTAATGTGAGTTCATTTCTTTAGATTTCAATCTTGTGTGTTTAAATGTGTTAATATGAATTAATAAAAAATAAAAACTATGGATAAATTGGGGCAACAAGATTCTTGCTGGTGATGAAATCCAACAAGTTTGCTCAAGGGTGACCTAGGGTTTCTAAGGGCAGATATTGGTGGATGAAGATGAATGCCACCATCACCAAATCTCAAGCAATGGTTGGTGATGAAATCTAGGCACTACTGTTGAATGTGAATCGTACAGTGTGTGGATCTTTAAAAATAATAATTTTCTATTGTTTTCAAAAAATGTTAGAAAAATAACCACTTTCAATGGTCTAAACTAGAAGCCACTATTCACCATACCAATTTCTCCAAAGGATATAGAGTACACCACTTAAGACCCGCTATAAACAGTTTGGGGGTTCATCTATTCATTCGTATGGAATCACCCAAGTATGAGGATACTCTTGGTATATGAAAAACATTCCTACTTTGACCACCAAAAATAGATATTCTAACCCTAATAATGCAAACTAATTATGCAATTTTTATTTACATGCAATCAGAATGTAGTATATATATTTTTTTCACACATCAAAAATCAAAAGTTTCAAATAGAAGATGTGAATGGATGAAAATTATTGATTTAAATCCTAAAATTCATGCTAATATGAATGTTCTTTTCTAGATTAATTAGTCATGTTCTTTTTATATCAAAAGCCTGAAAAAGACATAAGACATCCAAAAAACGTAAACAAAAAAACTAGGGTTTGGTTAGCAAACTTACAAATGGCCTACATATTTATCCTAGCTCTCTATAAAACACCCTTGGTTATTTTTAAAATGAACCAAGGCATTTTTGGATGGCCTCCAAGCATCAGTGGGTATTTTGCACACCTTCTGCAACTTCTACGAACTTTCAAAAACCCTAGATCCAACGAAATCTATGAAATCTGTGCTTTTGAAAATCCTATAAGATAATAGAAAATAGCAAGTAAATTAGTAAGGTAAATCATAAATAGAAAACCTTAGGGGGTCCCATCATGATTGCCATTTAAGGATACAAAAATACAACACAAAAAAATGCTAAATAAATAGAACACAAAGAAGGCAGAATTGCACAATAGATGATCTTATATTAATGGGGGGAGCCTAGAAAGTCCATTGTTACAATGTGGATCCTTTAATACTTTTTTAGACAAATTTACAAGGGTTAGGGTTCTTTGAAACCCTAAAAAACAAGGTTGTGGTGTCTTCAGGCACATCTTGCTCCCAATAGAATTGAGTGGGCTTCTTGATATTCGATGTCGAGCCACTCCAGCTTAAACAATTATCCAATGCTGATGTAGCACCTTCGGATCTACACACAAGGATATAAAAAAATAGTTAGTAATACTTGTGAGGGATACACAGTGTGATGCCCTCTATAAACAATGGTAAAACCCCAACTACCTACTATAAATGAAGTGAACAGATATAAAAATGCATAAATGAAATAATAACCAGTAGCTTTACCTTGCTTGCTATCTTATGATCTATGAGATTTTTTTATAGTTGACAGGCATGGTGATGCCCTAGCATCACTCAAAGGCTAGGATATCCTTAGAATGCTTACATAAAATGCTCACGGGTGCTCGGTGGCTATAGAAAATGCTTGTGGGTGCTCATGAATGGTAGGGAGGTACCAAGAGATGCTTGGCGATAGAAGGGAGGCACCTAGAGGTGTTCGGTGGTGATAGAGGGTTACCAAAGGCATTCAATTGCTAAGGAAGAATTTTGCAAAAGTAGATCTGGTGAGGGAAACAAATGGCGATGGCTACGGGGGTTACGATGAGCGAATATGGAAGCAAAAGTGCTTAGAGCACTTAGGAAACTTAAGGATTTTCTTAGGCTTAGAATTTAGGACTCAACAAACTCAGGGATCTTAGGACTTAGGGGTTGATCCATAAAAATAGCTCCTATTTATAATTCAACCTAGGGCATGCTAGGTTTTCAATGACACTAATCATGTGGCCAAGATAAGAGCACATCGAAGGGTGATTATAAATTTTAGGGTGTGGCATGGATTGATGTGGAGGGATAGATATATTTAAATGAAATAGAATGACTAGGATTAATTCACTTATATAAATATATATATAAAATATTAATATTAAATATATATGAATAGTGGGCAAAAATGGAGGACAAATGGCTAGGTTTTGGTGTCTATAGATGATATCTTGATCTCAAGTTAATTTTTGAAAATATAGTGGCATACTTTAGCTGATCAAAGAGATCATCTATCCTTGTCAAAGGATACCTATTCTTGATGGTGACCTTATTCAACATTATGTATTCGATGCACAACCTCAAGGATCCATCCTTATTTTTCATAAATAGTACTAGAGCACCCTAGGGTGACACATTAGGTTTGATTAGACCTCTTTCTAATATATCTTGAAGTTGCATCTTTAACTCTTACAACTCAATAGGGATCATTATTTAAGGTTTCCTTGCAATAGGTTCAGCTCTAGATATTTAAGGTTTCCTTGCAATAGGTTTAGCTCTATATAGTATCCATTGGGAAATATAATCTTAGTTGTAGGCATACATTGATCCACTGAGTAGGTCTATCTAGACCCATATTTGAATTTCCACCCTTGTGCAAAAAATCTAGGTCTTTGTAGCATATCCCTTATAGTACCAGTGAAATAAAACTATTTGTAGCTCCACTATCTATTAAATCTTTAACATATTTGTTAAACAACTTACCATTCAGTAACATAGGAGTCGCTTGTCTATCCAGGTTTTGACTCTTGATAGTGCTATAGATTCAATGTGGTTGCTCCTCTACTCTATTACTCATCTCTAGTCATTGAGGATACTTATTGGTATAATGAGGACCCCCACAAATGAAGCAACCTACCGTAGGTGCCTAAGATATTTCCTACATTTTATTCCCTATTCCCTCTTTCTATGTTGAATCATTTTGCTTCTAAGCTTGAGGGTTGGAATTATGCTTCTAGAATTTCTTCTTATAATTTCCTTGGTTCCTATTGTTCTTATTCCCAAAATTAGGGTTCCATTTACTTTTATTATTTTTCTCCTCATTCCATTTCATAAAACTTACACTCTTCCTCTTCTTGAGTTCTTATCTCTCTACCTATGTCAACCTTGCATAGTTGAAGATATTTTTGGTTTGAATATTAGCCTCTTCTTACTTGGCCAAATTGTAAGCTTTTGTAGGGTTTTGGGTTTGAGCAAATAAATTACTATCATAATATTAGGATCCACCCCAATATGAACTTATGCACTTTTAGTTGCTCATTGATCTTGTACTCAAGAATATACTTCAAAATTTTAACGAATATTTGGTGGTATACCTCCACAGACAAAGTACCTTGTTAGAGCATAGAAAACTCCACAAAATTCTCTACATAATTTTTTTTTGATAGGAATATCTTCTTAAATACCCTAAAAAAACTATCCCACTTAAGGTCCATAGCTTAGATTCCTTTACCTACCCTAAATATTTTTGATTATTCTAAGGCTACATCCTGAAGATAAAAGGTAGCCCAAATAGTTTAGATATCAGATGAATAATTTCTCATGGAAAATAAAGGTTCTAACTCGTTTAACCATGACTCAACTTCATCATGCCCTTATATTCCATTAAATTTATCTACCATAACATTCTCAAGGTCCTTGGCTAGCTAAGCCTCTATTCAAGATTTGTCTTCATAACTTCTTCTAACAAGATTCTATTCTCATCTACCCTTTATATCCTTGTTATTTGTTTCCCTATTGAGAAAGGTTTTTATCATTTTTCATTGTTGTTCCATCTTTTCTTAGAGAAACTTAACTACAAAATAAAGTTCTTCAACCCTCTCACTTGAGTCCATTATTCTTTCAATTTTCATGTTGGAGTCTGTTATCCTTCCAAAATTCTTACTAGGTCCATTGTTCTCTCAATTTTCTTGTTGGAATCCATTGTTCTTCCAAACTTCTTTTGTGTACATCCCATAGCTTCATATTGGGTAGTTTACCCCTCCTTCTTGGGATATCCTCCTCTTAATATAGGTATCCAAAAAAAGAGCTGAGTAAGTTACAATCAGTTAGTTTCATTTTCCCATGAGCTAACTTATACCATTATCATTCACCTGATAATGATCATGGCCACACTTACCTCCCTACAAGGTATCATTCCCAATAAGAAACTATACTCCATAGGTTTTTTATTCCTTGGTCTGATTGGTCCAATCGATGTGTAATACCCATATTATCCCAAATCAAGTTAAGGTCCCTAAAGGGGTAAGTCTCCCCAAACTAGCACATGAAGTCAAGGCTTGTCCTAGGTTCTCTCCATATAATATTCTAGTCCTATGAACTAGAGCTCTGATACCAACTATAACAACCCAACAAAACCAACCCAAGAGAGAGAGATAAAAAAATTATCACAAACAAGGTTCACAAAAAAGTCCTAATAATTTTTAGCATTGTAAGGCATAACCACATTTTGAGTTCAATGTCACTGGAGATGACACTTAAGTGGATAAGAGTGGCCAAAAATCCCATATTTCTAGGTTCACCTTCCTAAACCTAACCATTTAAGAAGGATGCCAATAGTTGTTCCCCCACTTTTCCCATACCCTCATCCATATAGGACAACTTGACCATGGCATAATAATTATTCTTGAAGGTCCATAACACTTGAAGGGATATGACTTTTCCCTAACCTTACATAAGTCCTATCTATTTATATTTGGCATAATGCCTTAGTGCTCAGTTACCACACCTCTATGGGTTAACTAAGGTCATCACCACTCACTTGGTAATGAGCAATGTCACCCGATACTCAACATTCAAGGTGCCGCCACTATACTATTTTGTGAATAATTCCAAATACCTCACTGCTTTGGAACACCTAAGCATCATAGTTCAAGGTATATCATTCATAGTCATCTGGTTATTGCATCACCACAACTTCTGGATTAGTAAATACTTGGCTATTACATCACCACAAATCCTTTTAGGATTCACATATTCCTAGTTATTTCATCACCACAACTCCTTCCAATCTTAGGTTACCTTCTTGACTCAAGTGTTATATTATGGCTCTAAAATCCATGCCCAATAATTCCTCAACAAATGCAAGAATAAACATAAAAAATCTGAAATAATAACATCTCTCCTAGTTAAGGAATTTAAGTTCTATAACATAAATCACATGTTTTAATATAACACCATGCCAAAACTAGGATTTAATACTTCATCCATAATACTAACATATAGCAATTCCTTTATCAAGAAAGAATGAACATCTAGAGCATTGTAAGCAATCATCAATAAATTTAAGTCTAGTTCATTCTTTCCTTTTTGCTCATAACTTAATAAAAGAATCAATAACATTAATCTCTTCATTCATCATTCAAGTTTTGCAAATACAACAAAAGTAACTGAAAAACATCTTTCCTCTAATTACTTCACTTCCAAATTTACAATAACTTGACATAAAGAATAACATCACTTTTCTTCATCAAAGCTTTGCATAATTTCAATTACATAATCTCTTTTAAGTACTCTTTCAAATTACAAAATACATTTCAACTCAAAATGATCCCTAGTTCCACTTTCTCTTTTCAAGTCTCCCTCTTGTTAGATCTTTCCTCATACTTGTATAAAGTCTAGGGATTAGGAAAATTCATGATAATGCATATGCAACTTAACATACAAAATAAAATCACATTCATCCATGCAAGATACAATGCATAAAAAATATAGAGAATCCCATACATATCTCAATAATGAATTTCTTATCTACCAAAGCCTAAAAAAATTATTACCTAAAGATATATACAACATAAACCCTTCCACTAACCTTTGATAACTTAACATTCAATTAACAAAAATGCACAAATCAATTAAAAGAATTCTAAATTCATCTATCTATCTATATATATAAATAAGAACCTATATTTCAATTGCTCTTCTATTCAATTATTATTCATACAAGCATCACTTCCATAAATCATAATAACTTTATTTTCCTTTCATGGAACTATGTATTTCTTTAAAATAATTAATAGTCTCAATAACCACATTATAAAAAAACCTATAAATTTCTCCATAAATTTTAAGGAAAAATATTTATTACAAAACTTATTGGTGACTAACCATTAAGCTATATAAAACCAACAATATAAATTAAAAATTCTTATTAAAGCATCTATGATATAGCTTTAGAAACTAGAAATCAATAAATTCAAAAACCAACACAAGGTAGCATTCAACCAACCTTAATAAAAATAAAACCCTAGATAAAACCTTATACCAAAAGGTTAAATAAATAACCAAACTAGAGAAGTCAACCTTTGCCACCTTTGAACACACCATTGTCCATGAGCTCGAAGCTACAAAAGCCTACGTAGCAACATGGATATGCCTAAGGCAACCCAACCTCCAAGGGAGCCACTAGAGTGCACTGCTCTATACTCAACAATGAGTGCAATTACGTGACCATAGTGAACTACTCACAGATGCACTATAGGCATCAACAGGGATGTACAATAGGTAGTAATAGGGATACACTAAAGGCAACAACAAGGATGCATTACAGGCAATAACAAGGACAAAGACTTCAAAAAATTTCAATAGACCCTAGCTAAGGTCAACAATAAAAATAAAGACTTTGGATTTCTAAAATAAGAAGGAACTGAAGATAAGCTCAAAATTAAGGCTACCTAGGTCTTGGAGAAATAACTCACAACCAACACATAACATATCCAAACATAGCAACTAAGCAAGTGAACAAGAATCGAGGTACAAGATCTTCTAAAAAAAAAGTAAGCTATAAGAGCAAAGATTCAACTTGCCTTCTACCCAAATATCAAGGCATCATAGTAATAGAAGTCGCTAAATGAAGACTAACCCAAATGACTTGCAAATCAGCAATAAAAGAAACTATACACCATAACAAATAATGCAACAACAAATTAATTTCAAGAAGCACCTCTAATTTACATTTTCATTAAGGTAACTAGATAAGAATTACCTTGAACCAAGAAAATTTTATCCCTTCTTGCTTAGCCTCTTCACAGTTGTCTTCGACACCTTTTGCTAGCTCCATAATTCCCTGAGGGAAGGTTTTCAAATAGATTTTTCCCTTGGAATGCCAAGAAGATCAAAGGGTGAACATGGCCTTCATGCATTTACATTACTCAAAGAGAGATATTTTTCTCAGGATTGCGTTGCTAATAAATTTGCTACTTGCCAACTTTCTCAAAGCACAACATTTAAATAAAATATAACCTTTATGATCAAGGTTTATTTGCACTATTTTAATTAGAGAGAATCCCATATTTCTCTTGATAATGAATTTCTTATCTACTCAAGCCTCAAAAATTCATTATATAAAGATAAAAACAACTTCATAAACCCTTCCACTAACTTTTAAAAACTTAACATTCAATCAAGCAAAATGCACAAATTAACTAAAAGAATGCTAAATTCATCTATATATATATATATATATATATATATATATATATATCTATATAAAGAAGAATCTATTTTTCAATTGCTCTTATATTCAATTATTATTCATACAAACATTACTTCCATAAAGCATAATATTTTTTTTTTCCTTTAATTAAACTTTGCATTTATTTAAAATAATTAATAATCTCAATAACCACATTATACAAAAACTATAAATTTCTCCATAACTTTTAAGGAAAAAGCTTTATTACAATTCTTATTGGTGACTAACCATTAAGCTATCTAAAACCATCAATATAAATTGAAAGCTCTTAATAAAACATCTATGATATAGCTTTAGAAACCAAAAATTAATAAATTCAAAAACCAACACAAGGTAGCATTCAACCAACCTTAACGAAAATCAAACCCTAGACAAAATCTTACACCAAAAGGTTAAATAAATAACCAAACTAGAGAAGTCATTACAATTAAACTTTGCATTTATTTAAAATAATTAATAATCTCAATAACCACATTATAAAAAAACTATAAATTTCTCCATAACTTTTAAGGAAAAAGCTTTATTACAATTCTTATTGGTGACTAACCATTAAGCTATCTAAAACCATCAATATAAATTGAAAGCTCTTAATAAAACATCTATGATATAGCTTTAGAAACCAAAAATTAATAAATTCAAAAACCAACACAAGGTAGCATTCAACCAACCTTAACGAAAATCAAACCCTAGACAAAATCTTACACCAAAAGGTTAAATAAATAACCAAACTAGAGAAGTCATTACAATTAAACTTTGCATTTATTTAAAATAATTAATAATCTCAATAACCACATTATACAAAAACTATAAATTTCTCCATAACTTTTAAGGAAAAAGCTTTATTACAATTCTTATTGGTGACTAACCATTAAGCTATCTAAAACCATCAATATAAATTGAAAGCTCTTAATAAAACATCTATGATATAGCTTTAGAAACCAAAAATTAATAAATTCAAAAACCAACACAAGGTAGCATTCAACCAACCTTAACGAAAATCAAACCCTAGACAAAATCTTACACCAAAAGGTTAAATAAATAACCAAACTAGAGAAGTCATTACAATTAAACTTTGCATTTATTTAAAATAATTAATAATCTCAATAACCACATTATACAAAAACTATAAATTTCTCCATAACTTTTAAGGAAAAAGCTTTATTACAATTCTTATTGGTGACTAACCATTAAGCTATCTAAAACCATCAATATAAATTGAAAGCTCTTAATAAAACATCTATGATATAGCTTTAGAAACCAAAAATTAATAAATTCAAAAACCAACACAAGGTAGCATTCAACCAACCTTAACGAAAATCAAACCCTAGACAAAATCTTACACCAAAAGGTTAAATAAATAACCAAACTAGAGAAGTCAACCATCACCACATTTGAACACACCATTGTGCATGCACCCAAAGCTATAGAATCCTACATAGCAACATGAACATGCATGAGGTAACGTGATCTCCACGGGAGTTTCTAGAGCACATTGGTCCACAATCAGAAATGAGTGCAATTATGTGGCCACAATAAACTGCTCATGAATGTACTACAAGAAATAATAGGAACACACTACAAGTAGCAATGGGGATGCACTATAGGTGACAACAAGGATGAAAACTGGATTTCTAAAATAAGAAGGAACAAAATATAAGCTCAAAATTAAGGTTTTCTAGATCTTGGAGAAATAATTCACAACAAACACACAATGGGCCCAAACATAGCAACCAAGCAGGTGAACAAGAATAGAGGCACAAGCTCTTCTCAAATGAAATATAAGCTACAAGAGCAAATATTTAGCCTTCCTTCTAGCCAAACAAAAAGGCATCACAACAAAAAAAACTACTAAATTAAGACTAACCCAAACGACTTGCAAAGAAGCAACAAATGCAACTATACACCATGATAAACAATGCATTAGCAAATCAACCTTGAGAAGCACCTCTAATTTACATTTTTATTAAGGTAAATAGCTAAGAATTACCACAAATTGAGCAACTTTCATCCTTCCTTGCTTAGCCTCTTTATAGTCTTCTTTTGACACCTTTTGCTAGCTCTAAAACTTCCCTAGGGAAGGTTTTCAAATAGGTTTTCCTCCAAAACATCGAGAAGATCAAAGGTTGAACGTGACCTTCTTGCATTTACATTACTCAAAGAGGGATGTTTTTCTCAATATTATGTTGCTAATGAAGCTACCACTGCCAAATTTCTCAAATCACAACATTTAAAGAAAATATAACCTTTGCACTCAAGGTTTATTTGCACTATTTTAATTAGTGTATTAATTGCCCTCAATATTAACTTATTCCTTCCCAAGGCAGTTCCAATTAGATCATTAATATTTAATACAATAACTTTCATAATTAGTTTTTACTGAATGTTAATATTAACCACTAACATCGATATCAAGCAATTACACACAAGGCCTTTTGCTAAGCCACTAACCTAAGGTGAAGACAACAACACACCTAGTTCTTCCTTGAGTAAGGATTTATTATAGTTGAGGCACTATCATGTGCCTACTAAGGATGGCTCCTTTTCTTAAGCAATATCTATGCCGAAAGGGTACATTCAAACAACCACACATATGCAATGCTTCTATACGAAGGGTTTCTTTTAACATTGAGATGTCAATGAGAATGTCATCCATCATTTCCCATTTTTTTCTTGACTCTAGTGGTTGCCCCTTGCCAATCACTGGTGAGAGTACCTAATCCTACAACTGTTGGACATTTGAGGTAATTTGAGGTATTTTATGTTGTCATTGATGTCACATGGATCACATTTGGTTTTGGTGGCCAAAATATTTCATAAATAAGCATTTATGATATTTTGGAAAGCATGGCTATTTCTAGGGTTTTTATGAAAACCAAGGCAGGAAAAATAAAAGGTTTTATTTAAAACCATGGTGGGCTTATGTGGAAAGGGCTTTTCTTAAAAGCCAAGGTGGAATTTTTTTTCATTGAAAAAGTACCTCCAGTGATGAAGATATTAAAGTTTAAAGTTTAAGTTTAAATTAATGGAGGGCCGACCTATGTGCAATAAATGGAGGATGGCATATATATATGTGTAAAGGTTTTAATATATTTTGAAAAGTGGGAATATTATATATCGTCAGAAAGCTTATTTTGAGGGATATTTGAATAACTTATTTAGAAGGAGAAATAAGGTGTGTGTAAAGAGATATTTCTGATTTTGCAAAGGGGTTCCAAAAGTGAAGTTTGCTTTGTTCCTTTTCAAGAGGATTAATTATTTCATGAGGTGACAAGGTATGCAATATTGTGATTTATTTTATTTTATGGTATAAGTGGTTTTGGGAGTGAAAAGGTTATGCAATGTTTTGATTTATTTTATTTTATGGTACAAGTGGTTTTAGGAGAGATAAGGAAGTTGTGCAATTAAAGGCCTTGGTGATGATTATTGAAAAATGGAGTAATGTTGATTATTTTGTGATCTACTAACCCTTGTGAAGATTGGCAAAATAATTTTGTGATTGTGGCAGATTTACAAAGATAATTTTTTTTTCATATTCATAAAAGGTATGGGAAAATTCTCCTATTTATTGTTTATTGTGGTTGATTTCTGAAATACCATTGGAGGAAAAAGGATTGTTTGTGGTTTCCTTTTCAAAAGTGGTTGGTTGAATGCTTCAAGGTTTTCTGAATTGAGAGTTGTGTCTAAACCTTATTTGATAAGCATAGTTATTGAAGCCCATTGGTTGTGAAATAACTTGACTTATAAAAGAACATGAGTAACATTGTTATGTGAGATTTGTGGTTGAGAATTGTTGGAAACATTTGAGTTTGTTGATACATACTTGGACTAGGGTTGTGTGAGTAAGAGTTGTCCCTTGTGATGATTGGTTCAGTTGAGTTGATTGAGCCTAGTCAAGTGATGTGTGAAGTGATTTTTCAAGTTCTATGAAATAAACTATTCCATAATTCTATGTTGAGTTGATATTAAGGTTAGAACATATTGAGTCTCTAACAATTATCTTTATGCTTCTATGAGTTGATTTGAGTTGAGTTGAGATTGATTTGGGTTAAGAGTGAGTTTAGAACATATTGAGTCTCTAAAAATTCTCTTTATGCTTATATGAGTTGAGTTGATATTGATTTGGGTTGAGAGTGAGATTAGAACATATTGAGTCTCTAACAATTCTCTTTATACTTCTATGAAGTTAATTTGAGTTGAGATTGCCATTCATTGTTGAGTTCATTTTGAGTACTACTTGAGCATGATTGATTGAGCCTTTTGTTGTAATCACAATGACACTCTAAATTTTATCTGCTACAACAGAATGGAGCACCAACTCCAATTTTTCCAGCACCAACTGGAAAGAGGCACCAACCCCTTTTTCAAGCTACAACTTGAAGATAATAATAAAAATTGCAGAATGTAAACTTTCACCTCAATTATCACGATCTCGCTATTTTTCTCACGATCTCCGCTTGTCGACATTCGACTGCTGCTGTGAAAAATGATTCGCACTTTTTCAACCACTCCTCTATATCTCTCCGCGTTCTCTGCTATAACTTCACAGAAATATCACTTCAACCATCTGCGTATTTTTGCCTTGGACTTTAAACACGCCGTCTGCATATCACTCTCTTTGTTCTCGATCAGTCGATACGAACTCACTCACTATCTCCTCGCTGAGATCTCTTTTCTTTAACTACAAAGAACTATCACTTTGCTCATACTCAAGATCGAAACGACTTACACTCTGCTGCACATGAACTTCATTCACATAGATCGCATCACTCTCCTCCCTTTAAACTCGAAGAACCCTTGTTTTTGTAGAAGAAATTTTAGAGGCAAACCCTAGAAGAACGTTGACTGAGAAACCCTAGAATTTGTCAGCTGCCAAACCCTAAAATCCGTCGGCCCAGATTTAACTTTGTCGGCCTCAAACTCTTCACCACCTTCGTTACCTTCCTGTAGCTTATTGCCGCGAAATAGTAACACGTCGGCCCTTTTTAATTTAATTTAATATTCTAATTTAAATTTTTAATAAAATAAAAATTTAAACTAAATATTTAAAATTAAATATCTTCAACACCGGGCATCTTTTTCAACAAAATGAAGAGCCAACTTGGGTTTTAAGAAAAACCCATTTCAAGTCTGTTATCCACTGCATCCTTGGATCTGATCGCACTGTGTTGACAACAATGACAATCCTTCTTGCTCAACAATCTCCCCCTTTGGAATTGTTGGCAACACCTGTATACATTTTTGTAACTCTTCTCCCCCTTTGTCAATAATACCAAAGGGTTGCTGCAGACTCTCCTTGTGTCCATCCTCAATCTTCTCAGGCACAGTTTGACTCCCCCTGAGTCCATCCTCACACTTCTCAAGCACAATTTGACTCCCCTTGAGTCCATCCTCAAACACTCAAGTGCTCCCCCTGAGAAGGTGATCCCTGTAGCTAGTCACTTCTTAGGAAGTGTGACTACTCCTAATTTGCTTTGAAGATACTCAAATACTTCCTTGGGCAAAGGTTTTGTAAAAATGTCTGGCTACTGTTCTGTAGTTGGGACATAGTCCAATCTGACTTCTCCTTCTGCAACTTTGTCTTTCAAGAAATGATACCTTATAGCAATATGCTTTGTCCGTGAGTGCATTACTAGATTCTTAGAAATGTTGATTGCACTGGTGTTGTCATACTTTACTGATATTGGTTCACTAAAATTAATACCGAGATCTTTCAAGGTCTATTTCATCCACAAAACTTGTGTGCAACATGTTGCTACTGCAATATACTCTGCCTCGGCTGTAGATAAAGACACTGACTCTTGCTTCTTACTGTGCCATGCAACCAATATGTCCCCCAAATAGAATGCTCCTCCATTGGTACTCTTTCTGTCATCAACACATCCTGCCCAATCTGCATCTGAATATGATATAAGAGTGAAATATTTGCCTCATGGATACCACAATCCATACTCCATGGTGCCTTTGAGATACCGAAAAATCCTTTTAACAGCTGTTACATGAGTCTCTTTGGGACTGGCCTGAAATCTGGCTACCATGCACACTGCCTACAAAATATCAAGTCTGGTTGCAATTAAATATAGTAAGCTTCCTATCATTGATCTATACATGGTTTGATATACAGGTGGAGATTTGTCTTCTTTACTTAACTTACAACCTGTTGTCATGGGAGTACTGACTGGCTTACTATCCTCCATAGTGAACTTCTTTAACATCTCTTTCACATATTTGATTTGGGAAATGAATATACCTTTCTCATTTTGATTAACCTGTAGTCCCAAAAAATAAGACAGTTCACCAATCATTGACATTTCAAATTCATTCTGCATCTTGTTTTCTAGGTCTTTACAAGATTCATCTTTGTTGCTACCAAATATGATGTCATCCACATAGACAACAAGAACAATGAGATGCCCATATTCTATTTTCACATACAGATTGCTGTCCACTAAACCTTTCTTGAATCCTTGTTGAGAGAGATAATTATCTAGCCTAGCATACCAGGCCCGTGGTGCTTGTTTTAATCCATACAATGCTTTCTTTAATTTACAGACAAGGTTGGGATCTTCACTGATTTGAAAGCCATCTGGTTGTTCAATATAGACCTCTTCTTCAAGTTTCCCATTTAAAAATGCAGATTTCACATCCATCTGATAAACTCTGAAGTTCTTGTGAACTGCTAGTGCCAGAAACATTCTAATAGCTTCTAGTCTGGCCACTGGTGCGAAAGTCTCTTCAAAGTCAATGCCTTCGACCTGTGCATAGCCTTTGCAAACTAGTATTGCTTTATTTCTAATAACCTGACCGTCTTCATTTAATTTATTATGAAATATCCATTTGGTGCCGATTACATTCTTGTTTGCAGGTCTAGGTACTAACTCCCAAGTTCTGTTCTTTTCAATCTGATCTAACTCTTCATTTATTGCCTTCATCCAGCTGTCATCTTTGCTTGCTTCATCTATGTTTTTGGGCTCAATGCTGGATAAAAGAGAGTAATTACTTATTACTTTCTTTCTTGTATGAATGCCAACTGTGGGATCTCCAATTATTTGGTTTCTAGGATGATTTTTCTGCCAATTGCTCATTCTGAATTTTCTGTTTTCTTGTACCTCTGAGTCATCTGATAAGTTACCTGCATCAGTCGTAGACATATTTTCTGTGTCATGTACTTCATCTCCTTCAATGACTTCTTCGTAGATTGGATAGTTTTATTGGAAATTAACTATTTGTTTCCTCCCTTCATCGAATTTAACATTTGCACTATCCACAATTTTCTTGAGTCTCTTGTTGTAGCATTTGTAAGCTTTGCTATGTGGAGAATAACCAACAAACACACCTTCATCTGCTCTATCTTCAAACTTTCCAAGGTTGTCATCAATTTTTCTGATGTAGCACTTGCGACCAAATACTTTGAGATGTTTTGTTGTTGCTTTCCTACCAAACCACAACTCATACGAAGTTTTGCATTCATGAGTTCTTAACATATACCTGTTCTGAATGTATACTGCTGTGTGAACTACTTCTTTCCATAATCTATCTGCTATTTTGCTTTCTGCCAGAATGGTGCGTGCCATTTCCTGAATTGTTCTGTTCTTCCTCTTTGCTACACCATTCTGCTGAGGAGTTCTGGCTGCTGAATATTGTCTCCTGATGCCATATTTTTCACAGTATTCTAAAAATTCATTCAAAATAAATTCTCCTCCTCTGTCTGACCGCAAGCATTTAATTCTTTTCCTTGTTTCATTCTCTACCAATTGTCCGAAAGTTCTGAACATTTCAAAGGCTTCTGATTTATCTTTTAAGAAGAATATCCAAGTCATTCTGGAAAAATCATCAATACACAGCATGAAGTATTTGTCGCCGTTTATGCTTTGAGTCCTCATTGGTCCGCATAAGTCAGTATGAATGAGTTCCAAAGGCCTGCTAGTGTGATGTTCTTTTGTTTTAAATGAAACTCTGGTCTGTTTTCCCTTCTGACATGAAGCACACATGCTGTTTGCAGGTTTCTTAATGATTGGAATATCTCTCACTGCTTGTTTAGAGCTAATTCTTACCAGATTATCAAAACTTATGTGTCCAAGCCTCTTATGCCACAACCAGTTCTCTTCTTCTTGTCCCATGAAGCACATACCTTCTAAAAATTCTGAGAGTGTGTACAGATTGCCAGACGTCCTTGAGCCGGTTGCTATTAATTTTCCGTTCTTTGTTTTTCTGACTTCACAACCCTGCTTCTTGAACACCACTTCATGTCCTTTGTCACAGATCTGACTCACACTTAACAGGTTATGTTTCAGACCATCCACATATAGAACTTCTTCTGACTTGATTTTCCCTTCACTTATTTTGACCGATCCTTTACCTATTATTTTGGCTCCATCGTTATTGTCGAACTTCACAGAACCACCCTCATATTTCTGAAGATTCTCAAATTTCTATCTATCACCTGTCATATGACTTGAGCAGCCACTATCAAGAATCCATGGTACATATTTATTCTGAGCTCTAAAAGTAGTCTACACTATTAAGGATTCTTGTTCTTTCCTGAGCTGTTCCTTTTGTTTCCATTCTGTCTTAACTATGTTGTTGGGTTCTAGCTGTGACTTCCCCTTTTTAGAATTTTGCACATATCCTTCAGTATAAATTCTATTTTGTTTTGCTCTATACGGTTGAAATCTACTTTCCTGAGGTTGATATGAAACAGAAATACCACAACAATTTCTGGCAATATGCCCAAAGTTGTGACACTTAAAACACTCTACTGCATAATTCATTAAAGGAGCAAACACATTTCTACTAGTGAAACTTCTTGGACCTATATTGTATTTGCAGTCAGCAATTTTATGCCCATAATTATTACATTTAAAACAAAAACCATAGAAATAATGAGTAAACCTGAAATATGGTCTTGGCCAGGTTGTTGCTGGAGCCTTGGATCTTCTATTCTTTTGATGTGTGACCTTAGTAAAGCCATCATTGTCAGCTGTCATTTCAAGTCTAGCATTATATATTTCTTTTGCCTGATTTGTTTTACTTTCCACAGCCTGTTTCTTGTCTTTGTTCTTTTCACTTTCAACATTGCTTGATTTTGGTTCAGTTGATGATTCTCCTTTAGTAAAGCCGAGACCAAATTTGATGCCTGTGGATCTTTGATCACTCAGAATTTTGTCCAGTTTCATCGAGCTTTCTTCACGTTTTAGATGACAGTTGATTTTTCGATCCAGCTCTTGTATTTGTATTCGGAGACTCACATTTTCTTCTTCCAATTTGCAGCAGTGGTCTATCTTCATAGAAACCTGTATTTCCAGATCTTCAGACATTTTTTTGTATTCTTCAGTCTGTGTTTTTAAACTGGCAATAATGTCGTTTGCATTCTTAAGTTTCCTTGTCAGTTTTTCATTCTTCTTTTTCTCCGATTCCCATTCCGTAAGAGCAGACACTAGCTCACCCTCTAAATCAACTTCAGCCTCAACATCTTCAACTTCAAAGTTCATCCCCTCTATGTTTTCTGATTCATCTATTTCAAACACCATAAAGAGAGCCTCACCTGTTCCTTCTTCAGAGTCTTCACTAGAAATGTCCTCTGAAGATTCTGCAGTGTCTGTTGGAGCAGTGGCAAGAGCTTTGTAACCATTGACTACCGCACCCCAGATGTCAAAGCCCAAAGCACTGAGATAAGTCTGCATTCTAATTTTCTAGAACGCATAATTTGTCCCATCAAACAGCGGTGCTTTGTTCAAAGAGAATCCTTCACCACTTGCCATTGCTTGATTTCCAAGATCACCTTAGCTATTTAAGCCTCTTCAGGTACTTGGCTCTGATACCAATTGTTGTAATCACAATGACACTCTAAATTTTATCTGCTACAACAGAATGGAGCACCAACTCCAATTTTTCTAGCACCAAATGGAAAGAGGCACCAACCCCTTTTTCAAGCTACAACTTGAAGATAATAATAAAAATTGCGGAATGTAAACTTTCACCTCAATTATCATGATCTGCTATTTTTCACGTGATCTCGTCGCTTGTCGGCATTCGACTCGTCATTGTGAAAAATGATTCGCACTTTTTCAACCACTCCTCTATATCTCTCCGCATTCTCTACTGTAACTTCACAGAAATATCACTTCAACCATCTACGTATTTTTGCCTCAGACTTTAAACATGCCGTCTGCATAACACTCTCTTTATTCTCGATCAGTCGATACGAACTCACTCACTATCTCCTCGCTGCGATCTCTTTTCTTTAACTCCAAAGAACTATCACTTTGCTCATACTCGAGATCGAAATGGCTTACACTCTGCTGCACACGAACTTCATTCACATAGATCGCATCACTCTCCTCCATTTAAACTCGAAGAACCCTTGCTTTTGTAGAAGAAATTTTAGAGGCAAACCCTAGAAGAACGTTGACTGAGAAACCCTAGAATTTGTCAGCTGCCAAACCCTAAAATCCGTCGGCCCAGATTTAACTTTGTCGGCCTCAAACTCTTCACCACCTTCGTTACCTTCCTGTAGCTTATTGCCACAAAATAGTAACACGTCGACCCTTTTTAATTTAATTTAATATTCTAATTTAAATTTTTAATAAAATAAAAATTTAAACTAAATATTTAAAATTAAATATCTTCAACACCGGGGCATCTTTTTCAACAAAACGAAGAGCCAACTTGGGTTTTAAGAAAAACCCATTTCAAGTCTGTTATCCACTGCATCCTTGGATCTGACTGCCTGTGTTGACAACAATGACAATCCTTCTTGCTCAACACATTTGAGAAGGCCCTTGGGACATATTTGAGGACAGTGTTGGGACAAAATTGAGGATAGTGTTTGGACAAGTTCTTAGTGAGCTTGTTGGAGAAGATTTGGGCAAGTTCTTGGTGAGCTTGCTAGAGCATATTTGGGCAAGTTCTTGGTGAGATTGCTAGAGCAAATTTGGGCAAGTTCTTGGTGAGCTTGCTAGAGTAGATTTGGGCAAGTTCTTGGTGAGCTTGCTAGCGCATATTTGACAAGTTATGTGTGAGCTTGTTAAGCAGGTTCTGTGTGAGCCTATTGAGCAGGTTCTTAGTGAGCCTATTGATAGAGCTTTGGAGGTGAAAAAGTACAAAGGATATAGTCTCAGTAGATAGATATCCAGTAGCCAACACAATTGAATACATATCTGAGTGACGAGTCTTCAAGTGGAGAGAGGTCCACCAGTTAGTGTAGCAGAGAGATAGAGTCTTCTAGAAGATCACATAGCCAGAGCAGAAGGGGAAAGAGTTATCTTGTGGAAGAGATCCACGAACTTAAGATTAGGGGATCAACATCTCCGTTGGATAAAGATCCATAAACATTGTAATTGGGAGTGATTCCCAAAGAGATTGATTGAGAAAGTTTTAGTAAAATATTTTCTCCGTGGAGTAGCCCACATTGGGTGAACCACGTAAATTGTGATGTCTCTATTATGTATGGTTTTTATGCATTGCTTTTATTACTGCTATTGACACTGCTATCTTTACACAACATAATATTGAATTGGAATAAAAAGTAAAAAGTGGTCTTATACTGTTCACCCCCTCTTAGTATAAGCTTGTGTTCTTCAATTGGTATCAGAGTGGGTTCCTTCGGAAAGGCTAACAACTTGAGGGAATATTCTACAAGAACACACATGGCAAAGAAAGGCAAAAGAAGAACCATGAGATCTAAGAAGAAAAATGAATCTGATCTTGAAGCTCTAATAAGGGAAGAAGAAAAATTAGTAAGATGTCTTGAGTGTGGTAAGCTTGGTCACAGGGCATTTTATTGTCCACAAAATGGGTATAGAAACAATAGAGAGGAAATGGAACTTGACTGGATTTTCAAAGATATTGTTGCTCAAAAGGCAACATTCAAGGTTTCAAAATAAGAATATTCTGCTTGTGGTCAACTCGATCATGTCTCAGGTTACTACAATGGCTTCAGTGATAGTGAAGATGAAATGGAACTCAAGGAAGACATGCATAATAAAATAGTGAAGATGAATGCAAGAATAAAAAAGAAAAGGAAAACATGTATGAAAAAGGCAGGCATGACAAGAAGAGCTTGTATATGGAAGAAGCAATCAGTGCTTCTAGTAGCAATAATGAAAGTCCGTCGATCAATGAAAAAGAAGAAGCTCCTACTGAAGATCAAAAGCAGGAATCTCAAGTAAGAATTTATCATGAAGAGGAAAACAGACACAGTTATGATCATGAAGAAAAGAAAGTGTCAGAACAAGCTTTTCAAGAAATAAAAATAGAAAACTCAAGACTAAAGGCTAAAGCACAAGAGGATGAGAAGATGCAGGTAAAGCTCCTACAAGATCTCATTGATATAAAAATCATGGTTGAAGAAAATAAAATTGAAGAAGATATGCTTGAACAATTAAAGTTAAGGAATCAAGAATGTGAAAGATTAGAACATGAAGTTGTTTCCTTAAGGTTGGAAGTGAAAGACTCCAAAGATAAGTTGCACAAGTTTTGAAAAGGTTTCAAAGCACCAAAGGTCCCATATTTCAGGTTTGAGGAATCACACTCAAAAGGAAAATAAATTCTTGAAGAGAAAGGCAAGGAAGAGGTTTTAGATGCTACAAAGAAGGTTCAAGAATGCAATGCACAAGTTGAATATGATCATAAGGATAATGGTCAATAAAGGATCCATGGATCAAAGAAGTTTGATTTTGCTAAAATAAACTTCAAGGAAAGAAGGTATGGTTTTCAGGGATATTGCTTCTCATGTAACAGGATTGGTCATAAAGATTTTCAGTGCAAAGGAAATGAGCAACATGGTTTTGGTTTTAGAGCTACACAATTCAGAAGTCATGGTAATAATGGTCATGAAAACAGAGCTTCATAATACAGGGTTCAGGAAAGGAATGGATATGGAAATTACTTCAAGAAATAATTTAGGACATGGGCACCATACAAAGGCTACAATATCAAGTTTTTTAATTGCAATAACTTTGGGAATATTTTTTTTTTTTGAAAAAATGAAAACTTGTATTAATACAAAGACCAAATACAAACGGGAGAGAACACATCCCGACCCAGAGCAAAGAGCAACACAACAAGGGCAAAGCACAAAGGCAGCACTAGCAACCACAGGGCAAAGAAAACAACAGGGCGCGAAAAGGCGACATGTCATGAAATCGTGACATGTCACAAAATCGCGACAGTCACCCCCGTCTCGACCGCGTCGACGCCAACAGTCGCGATAACGCGACATGTCATGAGATCGCGACATGTCGCGATATCACGATAGGAAGGGCCCCCGGTAGCCGCCCGCAAAAGGAGTCATGAAATCATGATGAAATTTCTAAACGGCACTCATGCCACAAAAGGGTCGCGATATCGCCACAATTATCCTCCCAGCCGCTTAAGTGCCAAACGTGTCGCGATATCCCGACAAAAATACCTTGCAGCTTCCAGTTTACCAAACTATCGCGATATCACGACGAATTATCAACTTTGCTCTTCATCTTCAAAAGAGGCGTGAAATCGTGACATAATCTCAACAAGAGCCGCGATAGCGCGACATGTCGCGATATCACGCCAGAAACCCGCCAAAGGCAGCAAAGGCTCAACCTGTCATGAAATCACGACAACTTCCAACTCGAGGCCACGACGGCGCTACAAGTCGTGATATCGCGACAATTTTCCTCCCAGCCGCTTAAGTGCCAAACATGTGATATCGTGACAAGATTACCTTGCAGCTTCCCACTCTCCAACTTGTCACGATAACGCGACGAAATTTCAACTTTGCTTTTCAACTTCAAAAGGGGTGCGAAATAACGACAGGATCTCAACAAGGACCGCGATAGCGCGACATGTCGTGATAGCACGACATGTCGCGATATCGCGACAGAAACCCACCAAATGCCGCGGAGGCTCAACCTGTCGCGATATCACGACAGCTTCCAGCTAGAGGCCGCGACAGCACTACATGTCGCGATATCGCGACAAAAAATTTCCTTAGCATAAAAAACACTGCACATTATTTCAAAGTTTGTTCAAGGCCTTGTTTAATCTCAGCATCCTCCACAGGCATATTACTATGTAGATGCATCCCAACCTCTCTCTCAGCACCCATCTTAGCAAGGAAATCAGTCGCTTTATTAAGAGATCTACTAGCATAAACAGGTATTACATCCTCTAATTCCTTCCAAAGCTCTTTAATTTGGGAGACCAGAATCCGTAGCCTCCAAGCTTTTAAGGCAAAGTTCCTTATGCAATCAAGAGCGCCAACCAGGATTTGGGAATCAGACTCAATGATTATCTTTCTATGACCCTGCTTGACGGCCTAGATGGAAGCAGATTTAATAGCAAAGGCCTCGACTTCATTGTTTGTGGCATATCCTAGACCATGCAATTCCCAATAGAGCACAACCCCAGCATGATCATGGCAGATTACTCCACTTCCAGCATTGCCCGGATTGCCTTTTGCAGCTCCATCAGTGTTGATTTTGATCCAGCCTTCTGGGGGAGGTTTCCAACAACTTCTTACCTGTCTCTCAAGATCAGCAGCTCTCTCTTCCAGAGGCTTAGAAGCAGGCTGATTTTCCTCCTCAGCATAGATGGCAACGGTTTCCACAACTTTGCTCCAGATGACCTGCCATATCCCATCCACCGAAGAGAAGGTTTCACGAAAAATACGAGCATTTCTTTCCAACCACACCTGCCACCAAATAAAAAGGAAACCAAGCTCCCAGCCAGTTCGAAGAGCTTTAGATGTAAATCTACCTCTCTTCCAGCTTTCCCATAAATTGGTCCGAGACAAGTCTCCAATAGCCTGAAGTTTAAAATGGGAGAACCAATGATGCCAAATCTATTGTGTGAAAGGACAATCAAACAGAAGATGATCCGCAGTTTCCTCATTCCTATAGCATAAAACACATTGGGAAGGACCAATGATGCCTCTGATTCTGAGATTGTCAAAGGTCAGGATTCCATTGTGCATCATTGCCCGGGAAAAAAGTTCACTTTCGGCCAGCCCTTGGGATGCCAAATCTTCCTCCATTCTTGAACTGGAAAAGAGTGTGGGGGGGCTCTGGAAGGATCGAATCATAGCCCTCCTTCACAGTATAAACCCCAAGGTTCCCAAAGCCCCAGGCAAGCTCATCCTCCTCATCTCTCCCAGTAAGAAACCGTTCTGACAAGAGTTTTTCCAGAGTTGGAGCCTGCTCCGGAGGGATTGGAATAGGCCATTCACCCAACCGCTTGAACTTTTGAACCTTATACTACCCCAATTGGCTGGTATTGAAGTAGCTCTCAATATGGATCCATCCCTTATCTTCTAGAGCTGATTTTAATGGATGCAATTCAGGAAACACAGCAAGAATGGGAGGATTCTGATCCCAAGAATCGATCCGGAACCGGGCCTTCTCCTCTCTCCCAACTTTCCGAACAATTGATCTTTGATAATGCGAGATCCAAGCTTGAGCGCCGCCACACTAATGATACATTACCCTCCAAAGGAAAGCGGCCCAAGTCATTGGGGTGAACAAGACCCAAGTATTTACTAGAGAGGATTCACTGAAGAGGGACGTTGGTCGGGAAATCCACCTCCAATACGAGTTACCGACCGAGCCCGATTGTTAAACTTGGAGCTTCTTAATCCCAGACCCACCTTTTTCCTTGGGTCGGGTGACCTTATCCCATCCAACCAAGGCCCATTTCCTCTCTCCTTTGGCACCTTCCCAAAGAAAACTTCTAGCCACTTTGTCCAGCCTCTTTCCAAATTGATGGAGGGGCAGACGAATAGAGAATTTATAAATTGGCATGGCTCGAATAACGACCGCAAGAAAGTCGGTTGGCCCCCATAGCTTAACCATCTATGAGACCGGTGATTCATTCTCTCTTTGATGCCATCCAAAAGATCCTTCCGGAAATCAGCTTTCGCGTTTTTGAAATGCGGAGGAACCCCGGTGTAAACAACGGGAAGAGAGGTCCTAGTGAATCCCAAGATCTCAATAACTCTGTCTTGTGACCTTTGATCAAGATTAAAGAAGACCACTTTGGATTTTGTTTCATTGATGACTTGATTAGAATCCCGGAGCTAGACGTTAAGAGAATCTCTGATTCCTCTTACTTCCCTGAGGCTGGCCACTCCCACCAATCTAGTATCATCCACAAACTGTAAATGAGTCAAAACTTCAGCCCCGATTTTAATTCCTGTTATCTGTCCTTGAAGTCTTCTTCTCAGGAGGAGTCTGCCTAATCCTTCAGCCAAGATGAGAAAGAGATAAGGAGAGCAAGGGTCTCCTTGGCGGAGACCCCGAGAGGCTCCAAAAGGTTGCGAGGGAAGCCCCTTAATTAAAACAGAGTAGGAAGGCGTAGAGATACAACTCATGACCCAGGAAATCCAGTCTTGAGAAAAACCAAAGGCTGCCAACATCTTGACCAAGAAGCCCCACTCTACTCTGTCATAAGCCTTAGACGTATCCAGTTTGATGAACATTCCTTTGTTAACTGAATTGTGCATAGTATGGATAGCCTCCCGAGCCAAGATCACTCCATCCAAGATTTGTCTCCCTTCAACAAAACCCCCTTGCTCGGGGGAGATTATATTACGAAGAAGAGGTTTTAGTATTTCAGCCATAATTTTAGTGATTATTTTGTAAATCACATTGCATAAGGCAATAGGTCCGAAATCGGAAATGTGAGCCCCCCCCTCTCCTTTTGGAATTAAGGTAATAAAGGTGTGATTTAGAGCCTTGAGCATTCTTTTGTTAGTTCGGGACTCCTCAATGACATCCAGCACATCCTCCTCCAGGATATCCCAGAAGGCCTAAAAAAACTCAATAGGGAAGCCATCAGGACCAGGCGATTTTCCAGGTGCACATCCCAAAGACCACCTTCTTGAGTTCATCACGATCAATGGGCTTAAGAAGGGCCTGATTCTCTTCATGAGAAATAATAGAGGGAATGCCATCAATGACTTCATTTTGGGCTTCCACATCATGCTCCATACTTTCCTTAAAGAGGTTTGAGAAATACTCCATTGAGTGGGAGTGCATATCAGGGAGAGTGTCAAAAGAGTTTCCAATCTCGTCTTGAAGGAGTTCCATGTTATTCAATTGTCTTCTAGCACAGGCAGAGCGATGGAAAAATTTTGTATTTCTGTCTCCTTCTAATAACCATGTGTTTCTTGCTCTCTGTTTCTAGTAGATATCTTCTTGATTATCAATGTCCTCAACCGCTTTGCGTAAAGCATCATCCTCGGATTTAAGATGCTCAGAAATGATTCCTTCCCTGAATTATTTTTGCACCTCATTCCATCTGGCCAACAAGGGAGCTCGTTGGAGCTGGAAATCAGATTTGTTAGTTTGCCTCCACTGTTTTAGTTTACTCTTAACAAAAAGAAGTTGTTTATGAAATTTGAACATAGCTGTCCCAAAAGGGAGACGACCTTCTTCCCACCACTATGGAATTTTCCTTCGGAGGTCCTCTTTTTGCAACCAAAAATTTTCAAATTTAAATGGTTTGTAATACTGCCCTGACATAGTCCATCCCTCCAGCAAAATGGGAGAGTGATCTGAGACTGGGCCCTCCAAAATCTGGAATTTGATATTCCATCTAACATAAGCTTCCTCCGAGACCAGAAACTGGTCAAGCTTAACCCACTTTGTTGTATGGCTCTCTTCTCTTATTAGTCCAGGTAAACTTTGTACCAGGGCCTTTGATATCAACAAGGTTAAAGGCCTGGACTTGGGCAATAAAAAGCCAGTCCCCTATATCCAAAATTGGGATGCCACCTTCCTGATCCCTAGCAGATAATTTGGCATTGAAGTCCCCAGCAATAATCCAATCAAAATCTTCCCGGGAGGACCTCATGTTTTGAACAACTTTCCATTGAAACCGCTGACCATCGATGTTCTGAGCCCCATAGAAATTTGTAATTAAGACTTGTTCAGCTGTAAAAATATTCCTAAAAAGAAATGTGAGGACACCCCTCCAGGCTATATGTTCTATTGCTATCCACGCCAAAGGGTTCCAAAGAGTAGCAATCCCTCCCGAGGCACCTAGAGCAGCCACAGCCATATGGCCAGCACCCCTCCAGATTTGACTGACAGTTTTACTCATAAGGTCTAGAGACATTTTTGTCTCCTGAATGAGCAGAAAGTCTATTTTACTTCTCTCTAAAATTCTTTGAACAACAGATTGATGGGTTCTACTGTTTAAACCCCTCACATTCCAAGATTGAATAATCATTGGAAACCTTGGGAGCAATACGAATCAATTGTTCTCACCAATCCTCCATTGATTAGCTTATCTCCTTGCACTGCAATTAGATCCTTATTGGATTTCCTACCCACCCCTTGGGAATTATTGTTTTTCGACCTCTTCTCCACCTGGGTAATCCCTAGAGCTGGTCTTTCTCTGAACTTTTTTGCATTTCCCATGGTAACATCTTTAATAGCTGGCTGTGCTGGGGAGTGGATTACCAATGCCCCTGGGTTTTCTAGCTGCAAAATCTCAGAGGAGTCAATCACCTGTTCTAGGACAGGGGTTGGTGAGGGAGGAGCATGAGAAAGGATGATATTATCCTCAAGGTTCCCATCTGCTCCTTCCATAATTTGGTCTTCTTGATCCACAAGAGATTTGAAGATTTCATACCGGTTGGTTGGCTTGGGATGAGCTTGCTCCTTGCCATTTCTCTTTTTGTTTCTTCTTCTCTTCTGCTGTTCAAAGCCATCTTTCTGGGCATCAGAACCAGGGGGAATGATGGGTGGTTCCTTGACCGGAGTGGACTTACCCTCTCGGGGGCGATTTGGCATTCCCTGTGGAGCATCCACTTTGGTGCTCAAGATATTTGGGCAGAACCTTGCCAAATGGCCATGCTTATGGCAAACTCTACATCGAAAAGGTAGGGCTTCATAGTCTAACTGTTGTATCCAGGAGTGTCCTGCTAACTCCAGTTCCATCTCAGCTGGTAGCGGCTGGCTAATATCCAGTTCTACACAAATTCTCGCATAAACAGCAGTGTTTCCTTCTATGGTATCTTTGGAAACTCCCAAATATCTACCTAGAGAGTTACCTATCAGTTCAAGAATCTGCTCACCCCAAAACTCCATCGGGAGAGCATACAGCCGGATCCAAATCGGGACAGCCGTGGGCTCAATGCGAGGGTCGAAGCCCGCTCTCCACGGTTGGACAAATAACCCTGCCGAGCCATGGCTCCTCTTTTCTGATTCAAATGCTCTGTTTCTATCCGCTAAGGAGGAAAAACTAATAATAAAATACCCATTGCTTATGGGCCATAAGGAGTACTCACCGATAGGCTCCCAGTTTTGTCTCACCCAGGAGTGCGAAAGTGCAGGGTGGGTCGGATGCCCATGAATTTGCAAATCAGATCATGAGTAGCATGGTAGTTGATCGTGTCCTCGACTAGCTCTGGTTCTATGACAATCTTCGGTCTGGAAGCGGATTGTGGGAGACATCCATTGACTCTATGCATAGGAGAACCCTTGTCCGCATTCTTGGATAGCAAATGGTAAGCACTCCGCTGAGCTTCATCAGAGGAAGACGCAGGGTTTTCTCTTAATATCTCGGCATAAGAGGTCTTCTTCCCATCGAGAAATCTTGGAGGAGACCCCATTGGGCCCTCCTGGGGCAACGAAAGAGCCGTCAGCAAAAAACAACAGCAAACCACCTGAGTCCCTGGTAGAATCTTCCCACCAGAAACCCTAGAGCCTCGGTCGACGACAGTTCAGAAAGTTTCCCGCCAAATCGCCAGAGCTCCAAAATTTCTTCTCCAATAACTTTGGGAATATTGCAAGATGGTGTAGGACTCAATTCCAAACAGGTTCAAGGCAAGAAGGTCAAACAGGTTCAATACAAGAAGATCAAGTAATTCATCAAGAGAAGGATATCAAAAAAATATGGAAAAAAGTTGATAGAGGAAAGAATCAATGTAATATGGGAGTAAAGGTACTCCCACACCAAAATTAATCACCTCAAGAGAGAAGGTGGTGAGGGGGATAAGCTTAAGAGTCATATATTTTAGCCCCATAAGTGTCCCTTTTGCCATTGATGTCAAAGGAGGAGAAATTTGAGTAAGGGGGAGAGCATTGAGTTAGGGGGATCAGCCTCTAAAGAGAGCATTGATTTAAGGGAAGTAGCCTCCAAAGAGAGTATTGAGTTAGGGGGAGCATCCTCCATAGAGAGTATTGAGTCAGGGGGAGCAATTTTGATTCTCAAAGATGGTTTTTGTAGTGATTGTGGTGTTTGCATTAGAGGTGTTGCCATCAATGATAAAAGGGGATATTGTTGGAAATTTGAGGTAATTTGAGGTATTTTATGTTGTAATTGATGTCACATGGATCACAATTGGTTTTGGTGGCCAAAATATTTCATAAATAATAATTTATGATATTTTGGAAAGCATGGCTATTTACAGGGTTTTTATGAAAACCAAGGTAGGCAAAATAAAAGGTTTTATTTAAAAACATGGTGGGCTTATGTGGAAAGGGATTTTATTAAAAGCAAAGGTGGAATTTTGTTTCATCGAAAAAGGACCTCCGATGATGAATATATTAAAGTTTAAAGTTTAAGTTTAAATTAATGGAGGGCCGACCTATGTGCAATTAATGGAGGTTGGCATATATATATGTAAAGGTTTCAATTTATTTCGAAAAGTGGGCATATTATATATCGTCGGAAAGCTTATTTTGAGGGCTATTTGAATAACTTATTTAGAAGGAGAAATAAGGTGTGTATAAAGATATATTTTGGATTTTTCAAAGGGGCTCCAAAAGTGAAGTTTGCCTTGTTATTTTTCAAGAGGATTAATTCTTTCATGAGGTGACAAGGTATGCAGTATTGTGATTTATTTTATTTTATGGTATAAGTGGTTTTGGGAGTGAAAATGTTATGAAATTTTTTGATTTATTTTATTTTATGGTACAATTGGTTTTAGGAGAGATAAGGAAGTTGTGCAATTAAAGGCCTTGGTGATGATTATTGAGAAGTGGAGTAATGTTGATTATTTTGTGATCTACTAACCCTTGTGAAGATTGGCAAAAAAAAAAATTGATTGTGGCAGATTTATAAAGAGGTTTTTTTTTTCATCTTCATAAAAGGTATGGGCACATTCTACTATTGATTGTTTATGGTGGTTGATTTTTGAAATATCATTGGAGGGAAAAGGATTGTTTGTGGTTTCATTTTAGAAAGTGGTTGGTTGAATGCTTCAAGGTTTTATGAATTGAGAGTTATGTCTAAACCTTATTTGATAAGCATAGTTGTTGAAGCCCATTGGTTGTGAAATAACTTGATTTAGAAAAGAACAAGAGTATCATTGTTATGTGATATTTGTGGTTGAACATTGTTGGAAACATTTGGGTTGGTTGATACATACTTGGACTAGGGTTGTGTGAGTAAGAGTTGTCCCTTGTGATGATTGATTGAGTTGAGTTGATTGAGCCTAGTCAAGTGATGTGTGAAGTGATTGTTCAAGTTATATGAAATAAACTATTCCATCATTCTATGTTGAGTTGATATTAAAGTTAGAACATATTGAGTCTCTAACAATTCTCTTTATGCTTCTATGAGTTGATTTGAGTTGATTTGAGATTGATTTGGGTTGAGAGTGAGTTTAGAACATATTGAGTCTCTAACAATTCTCTTTATGCTTCTATGAGTTGAGTTGAGATTGATTTGGGTTGAGAGTGAGATTAGAATATATTGAGTCTCTAAAAATTCTCTTTATACTTCTATGAAGTTAATTTGAGTTGAGATTGCCATTCATTGTTGAGTTCATTTTGAGTACTAATTGAGCATGATTGATTGAGCCTTTGATAAGGCCTTTGGGATAGATTTGAGGATAGTGTTGGGACAAATTTGAGGATAGTGTTTGGACAAGTTCTTAGTGAGCTTGTTGGAGAATATTTGGGCAAGTTCTTGGTGAGCTTGCTAGATTAGATTTGGGCAAGTTATTGGTGAGCTTGCTAGAGAAGATTTGGGCAAGGTCTTGGTGAGCTTGCTAGAGCAGATATGGGTAAGTTCTTGGTGAGATTGCTAGAGTAGATTTGGGCAAGTTATTGGTGATCTTGCTAGTGCATATTTGACAAGTTTTGTCTGAGCTTGTTAAGCAGGTTCTGTGTGAGCCTATTGAGCAGGTTCTTAGTGAGCCTATTGATAGAGCTTTGGATATGACAGAATATAGAGGACAAAGTCTCAGTGGATAGAGATCCAACAACTAGCACAATTGAAGATAAATCTGAGTGATGAGTCTTCAAGTGGAGAGAGGTCTGTTAGAGTAAATAGCAAATAATATTCATGTACAAGAAGGATTAAATAATACATTTGTAGGCCTATAATAGCCCGGAGATTACGAAACCATCCGATGTTGAAATAGAACTTGTTATAACAAATAACAAGTTATGCCTAATTTACAAGATATATGAAATATAATGTAATAACAACAATATACTAACAAATATATGCTAACATCCCCCCTTATTACATTATTTTTGTAATGATATAACTATTAGCTATACTAACATCCCCCCTCATTACATCATTTGGCAATACAAAGAGAGCTGCGAAACAATTCAAATTTGACACGTGCAAGTGCCTTAGTGAAAATGTCTACAACTTGAGCATCGATGGGAATGTGCTGAAGCTGAATTCGGTGCTTCGAAACTTCATCTCGAATGAAATGACATTGTGTGTCAATGTGCTTTGTTATTTCATGATGGACTGGATTCTTGACTAGGTTCAGAACACCCTGATTGTTGCAAAACAAGTGTATTGGAGATTTGGGTGGATGACCCATACTTGTTAGAATGCGACACAACCATATCACTTCACACATAGCTTCATGTGCGGCGTGATACTCTACATTTGTTGATGAAATAGCAACCACCTGTTGCTTCTTGCTGTGCCAAGAGACAGGACCGGATCCTAGATGAAAAATATATCCTGAAGTTGATTTGCGATCATCAAATGATCCGGCATAGTCAGAGTCCGTGTATCCTTGCAAGAAGAATTTGTTGTTCCTCTTATATTCTAGGCCATATCCATTGTGCCACGGACATAGTGAAGAACACATTTTGCTGCTTTCCAATGAGTGGTCTTAGGCTCCTGCATGAACCTCGAAAGATAGTTGACAACAAATATGAGATCTGGCCTAGTATTGGTCAGATATATGAGACTCCCAATCAACTGTCGATAGAGAGTACCATCTACCTGAGGTGAATCATCATATCACGATAATTGAAGTCCAGTCTCCATTGGAGTTGCCATTGGCTTGCAATCAGTCATGCGATATTTTTCCAACAATGTCTTGGCATATTTTTTTTGAGACACTTTGATGGAGTGCTCCTTCTGGCTGAATTCCAAACCAAGACAGTAATGGAGAAGTCCAAGATCTGTCATCTCAAAATATTGACACAAGTCTCTTTTGATAGTAGAGATCATAGTTTCTGAACTCCCTGTAATGAGCAGATCATCAACATAGAGTACAAGCAACACTATCTCAGAACCCTGTTTCTTGAAATAGAGATTTGCATCTAACGGACATCTCTTAAAACCATGCTGCAGGAGGTGATTATCCATTTTTATATACCAAGCTTGAGGAGCTTGTTTCAGGCCATATAAGGATTTGACCAATTTGCAAACTTTTTGCTGTTGGCCTTCCACTACAAATCCTTCTGGCTAAGTCATATAAACTTCTTCTTGGAGATCACCATTCAAAAAGGAACTTTTGACATCCATATGATGAACTTTCCATCCAAACTATGCTGCCATAGCACAAATAACTTGAATTGTTGTCATCCGAGCAGTTGGTGCAAAAGTTTCCTCATAGTCAATGCCTTCATTTTGAGCATAGCCCTTTGCAACAAGATGGGCCTTATGCTTATCAATTGTCCCATCTACTTTGTACTTTACTTTATACAACCATTTGCAGCCAATGGGCTTCTTTCCGTGCGGTAGATCGACAAACTTCCAAGTTTTGTTTTTCATCAAAGAATTATACTCTACATCCATAGCAGCCTTCCAGTAAGGCTCATCGAGAGCAAATTGTACTGATGTAGGTTCAAGATCGTCTATGGAAGACATAAACACCTTATCACTATCAATATCCATATCTTCTGTATCTCTCACTGGATCTATAGAAAGTTCTTCAAAAGATTGACACGGATCATCAACCCCAGTATTCTCTAGTTGCGACTTTCTCCTGTCAAGCCATGCTGCAAGTACGAGGCCTATCCAAAGGCAAATATGGTGGAGTAGATAGCTTAGAGTCTTTGATTGTATTTGTATACCACTTTGGATTCTTCTTCTTAGGTTTTGAAGAAGATCCAGAAGAACCTCCAACCTTTGATGAAGGAGATTTAACAACCTGAGTTTCCACAAGGTCTAGGTATACATCTGATGTGTTTGCTGATGTGAAAGCCTCATCAAAAACAACATCTCTACTTATGTGAATCTTCTTGGTTAAGGGATCAATAAAATTATAACCCTTAGATTGCTCATCATACCCAAGAAGAATACACTTCAATGTCTTCTCATCTAGCTTATTCCTTTTCTCTTTTGGTATGTGCATGAAAGCTTTACATCCAAAAATGCGTAGATGAGAAATGGAGGGTTTCCTACCACTCCATGCTTCCTGTGGAGTCATTCCTTGTAGGGACTTTGTGGGTGCCCTATTCAATAGATATACTATTGTGGTGACAACTTTTGCCCAATATAGTTGCGTGTTTGCGCGCGACGTGGGGGGGATCGCATGGTGGGCTGCGCGATCCTCAGCCCAAAAAATTAAAAAAAAAAAAAAAAAAAAAAACTTCTTCCCAGCACAGAAAATGCATCCTTCCCAACACAGAAAATGCGTCCTTCCCAGCACAGAAAATGCATCCTTCCCAACACAGAAAATGCGTCCTTCCCAGCATAGAAAATGCGTCCTCCCATCAAAATATAGCAAACAGATGCTGTGTTCCCAGCAAAAAAAACTCCATTTTTTTAAATTACAGTCACACGTCCCAGCAAGCGTCTACAAAAAAAAATTTGCAATAGCTCGGATATCATGTTAGAGTAAACATCAAATAATATTCATGTACGAGAAGGATTAAATAATACATTTATAGGCCTATAATAACCCGGAGCTTACGGAACCATCCGATGCTGAAATAGAACTTGTTATAACAAATAACAAGTTATGCCTAATTTACAAGATATATGAAATATAATGTAATAACAACAATATACTAAAAAATATACGCTAACAAGGTCCACAAATTAGTGTAGCAAAGAGACAAAGTCTTCTAGAAGATCACATAGCTAGAGCAGAAGGGGAAATAGTTATCCTATGGAAGAGATCCACGAACTTGAGATTAGGGGATTAGCTTCTCCTTTGGATAAATATCCATAAACATTGTAATTGGGAATGATTCCCAAAGAGATTGATTGATAAAGTTTTAGTAAAATATTTTATCTGTGGAGTAGCCCACATTGGGTGAACCACGTAAATTGTGATGTCTCTATTGTGTATGGTTTCTATGCATTTCTTTGATTACTACTATTGATACTGCTATCTTTACACAACATAATATTGAATTGGAAGAAAAAGTAAAAAATAGCCTTATACTGTTCACCCCCCCTCTCAGTATAAGATTGTGTTCTTCAACAACCATAAATTCACTAGCAGTACCATATTCAGGGATATGCATAAGGGGTTGATCCTAAAATGTATTTATAAAAATAGGGTGAATTAATTTTGAAATCTAAAATTATTTATAATTTCAAGGTGAAAAGGTCCCCTATTATTAGGGGTAATATTGGATATTTAAACTTAAAATGGTTCAATTATTATAAAATTAGGGTAAATCTACCCAAAATAAAATTACACCCAATTTTTTTGAGCAAATGGGCCCTGATCAAGGGTTTTGAATATTAGCCAATTCCAAATTTCAAAAATCTAAATATTCATTAATTAACAATGATTATCCACTATGCATAACCCTGTCATATTCTAAAAATAGTATACTCAAAGCATAAAGTGTAACTACCAATACATTGATAACATAAAAAGGGATTATGCATTAGATATCCACACATCAATACATTAATAAAATATCAAAAATAAGTCTTTCTAAGGTGGGCCATTGCAAGGCTACCCCCATTTGGGGATGCCACCCTAAGATATCTTCTCAAAATTGGCTTAGACAACAACCTACTAGTATTTGAAGCCTTTTACCTTGCTAGACATTTTAAAACCCCTTTCAAGTTTGAAGAAATGTGGTTCCACCACACAAGGATCTTATTTCCCAAGTGACTACATGGTAGCCTCAAAATTTCTTGGGCCCTCCTATCTCTCAAATTGTAAAAAATATTCACTTTTTAAAAGCCAAACTCAAAGGGTAGAACAAATTTTTTTCTGGGCATATATTTCATAGGAAACAGAATCTGAAAAAGTAGTTGAGTAACATTGGAATATCTATTCTAGAAGGATGCTCCTCGGTAGAAACTAGAATCAAATAAAAATATCTCTTGGATGACTTCCACAACAACCTAGCCTATGAAGAATCCTTCTGGAGAAAGAAATAAATAGCCCTTTGGCTAAAGAACAGGGGCTACAACGCCAAGTTTTTCCATGCCTCCACCCTAAGGCATAGAAGTTTCAACAAATCAAGAAAGTAATCAAAGTTGATGGATCCCTAACTAATATCCTAATGGAAATTTGGGCCAAAGTTATCAATTTCTATAAAAAAACTTTCACCTAGGGATCTCGGTAATGATCAAGTAGTGAGCAAGCTCCTTTCTAACATCCCCTTCCTCCTCTCCCAAGATCTGAATTCCTTCTTATCTAGTCCCTTATCAGTAGAGGAAGTGAAAGTGGCTACCTTATCTATGGTGGGGGACAAAGATCCTGGGATTGATGACTTTTTGGCTATGTTTTTCTAGAAATTTTGGTGCATAATTTGGGTATAAGTTATGGAGGCCATCTATGAAATTTTAAAAAATTATCACATCCCCTAGAGATATAAACTCCAAATTTTTGGTTCTCATTCACCAAATGGAAAGGGCTAAAGACTTCAAAGACTTTAGAACCATTAGGCTATGCAATATCCTTTACAATATTTTGACCAAGACTATGGATAATAGACTTAAAAAGGTCCTACCCCTTATCATTGACCCCTACCAAGGAAGATTTGTGTAAGGATGACTTATAATGGATGACATCATTACAATCCATGAACTCATTCACTCTATGGATAAAAGTGGGAAGGTAGACCTCTTCTTGAAGCTAGACATGAACAAAGATTTTGATAGAGTCTCCTAGAATTTCTTGTACAAATTCTTGTCCAATTTTTGCTTCCAATAGGATTGGATCAACCTCACCAAGGAATGCATCTACTCAGCTAGTTTCTTTGTCATTATCAATGGTTCTGTCATTGGTTACTTTAGGAAATTCATGGGAATTAGGCAAGGAGACCCTCTCTCTCCCTATATTTTTCATAATTTTTGTTGAAACCCCAAGGATATCATTGAAAGTTACCTCTACCCAAGGTTTCATCGATGGTATTAGGTCAACCTCCATCCTCAATTTGATATTCCATCAACAATTTGTTCATGATACCATCATGGTCATGAGCTCCTCAATCCTGTATATAAGAGCCATCAAAGATATCATGCGTCTGTATGAAAGCATTATCGGGTAGAAAGTCAATTTATTGAAGAGAAAAGTCTTCTTCCTAAACACCCCAATCAAAAGGTAAAGAAATATAGCTCAGATACTAGGGTGTAAGATTTCATAGCTCACCTCAAGCTACCTAGGGATGTCACTTTTCAAGGGAAGAATACAATATGTCCTCTGGAATCCTATCCTCAGAAGAATTCCAAAAAAATAGTGGGATGGAATTAATTCAAGTAGGTAAAGCCCAACTCGTTAAAGCCACCTTTCAAAAAATTCTAAATTTTTCATGTCTTTGTTCAAGCTTCATGCAGCCATTGGCCAAAAAATTGAGCAAGTTCAAAAATATTTCCTGTGGTTTGGCTCGGAAGCCCATAAAATATTCCCCTTGGTGTCTTGGGATTAGGTCTACTCAAAGAAGGAATTTGGAGGGTTGAGCTTCAAGAAAATTACACAGATGAACCATGTCCCAATATCAAAGCAATATTGGAGATGTCTACGGCATGATGACTCGATATGGGTCCATATTCTCACTAAAAAATATCTTTGGTAGGGAAGAAACTTCCTAGAGGATCTCTCTCCCCCCAAATGTTCCACATTCTGGAACAACCTCCTCAGGATTAGAAATATCACCTAAAAAGGAGTAATATAGAAACTAGGACATGGAACCAAAATAATCTTCTAGAAAGATCCTTAAATTATGGATTCCTCTCTTATATATAATCTACAACAAGTTGTTCTTGAAACCCTTACCTCTCATATATTTGGAGCCAGAGTCTATTATTTTATCGAAATAATTTATGGTAGGAAAGTTTAGAAGTCTATCCCTAGTTTGGACCTAAATGATAAAGAGGAGAAGGCTAGAAAAGAGATCTCCAAAATGCTTAGAATTCAATTCATTCAAAATTCATATGCCAAGGACTCCCAAATTTGAAAGGTAAATAATAATGGTATCTTCTCAGTCAAATTTGCCTAATTATTAGAGGAGGAATAATGGGAGGGATGGTTACCGATCAAACAGGTTTGGCTTAAAAAACTCATCCTAAAATTCACTTTTTTCTTTTGGATAGCAATTCAAAACAAGATCCTCACTATTGATAACCTTCAGACTAGAAGAATGATCATCCCTAAAAGATGCTACCTATGCAAGACCAAATGCAAATATTCTCACCACCTTTTCCTAACTTGCCATTTCTCCCAAAATATTTTATACTTTTGCTAATTTTATTTGGCTATTCTTTGTCTCAACCAACAACATTGAAGATTTATGCTTGAAATGACACCCCCCTTTTCTATTGAGCCATTATGCTCCCTTTGGTACCTCAACTTATCTCATTCTCTTTAGTGGATTTGGAAGGAAATGAACAATAGAGAATTCAAGAATGAACATAGAGACCCCCTCTCTATTGGCATCATAATCCTTGAAGAAACCAAATAAAATGCTTTCTTAACCCCCCCAATATGAGATGAAAAATATTTTAGAATCTCATCTAACTGACTCTCTTGGACTCCCCAATAGGTTCCCTTGATCTCCAAATTTTGGTAAGGTTTACCACATCCAATTCAAATGGATACCCCTCCACCTAGTTTGAAAAAACTCAATTTTGATGGGGCACCCAAGGGTAACCCAAGAAGCTCTAGAGCAGGAGGTGTTTTCAAAGATGACAAAGGTCAAATTTGCTTGCTCTATGTAGTCTAGTCATTTTTTTGAAGCCAGAGCCCTATTCCAAGGAATAAAAATTCTATAAAAATGCTAATAAAAAAGGTTATTATCGAAGGAGATTCCATGAGAATCATCAATTTGTTGAGAGGATTCTAGCCTTTGACTTGGAGCGGAGAAAACCTTTTAGAAGAGGCCAAAACATCCATTTTGCAACTTGAAAACTCTTTGATTCAACATGTTTACAAAGAAGGTAACAAGGGAATGGACTCCTTAGCTAACCTTGACATCCATTAGGAGGACCTCTCAGTGTAGACTGACAATTTCCTCTTGGTCCTATGACTACTTTCAATGACATATTAGATTATTTTGGTTAATCTCTATTTACTCCCCCCTGTGGGTGTTTCTTGTCATCACCTTTGTTTCTTGTGTTAGTGTTGGCATTTTTGCCACATTGATTCTCATTGATGAATGCATTTATGTATTGTTGGGGATCTGACCTTTGATTGATGCAGCTTGGGCGAAAAAAGGAGAAAAATTGAGCAAAAAATGGCTAAGTCTGAAAATTGCGACGACGCGGCGACATGTTGCGAGAATCGCGGTCCAACGCGATCCAACGCGAGCGAGGTTGGCGGAGCCGTCGCGATATCGCGACGTGTTCCGAAATCGCGAGTCGGCGGGCAAAAAAGCATTAAGTTGAAAACATGCGGCGATTCGCGACATGTCGGCGAATCGCGACCCGGGAGCGTCGAAGGCAAAAAGTGAAAACTTGCGGCGCGTCGGCGACATGTCAGCGAATCGCGACCGAAAATGGCGATTGATGCGGAGAGAAGGAACATGTAGCGAAATCGCTACGTGTTCCGTTTCGCGAGGCAGAGCGCAGGGAGGAGCAAAAGGGAGCCGGACATGTAGCGATATCGCGACATGTTCCGGAATCGCGGGTCTTCAGCAGCGAAGCGTACGGCGTAAAATCATGTCGCGATTTCGCGACCCGTCGCGTTTTCGCGACCTGCGCGATTTTCCCGCCAAGTGCAGTATGAACGGCCGAGAGGGTTTTTCCGATTTCCGATGATTTAATGCTGACCCGAATTAAATAATTTGCGGATTTCCAATGCGGTTAAGGTCAAAGGGTGCCCAGGCTACCAAAATTAAAGGGTTTATTGGTTCGAAGTTGCCGTTCGTGGATTAATTCAACGGTTTTTCATGCACATATTCAAAGAATCGAATTTAATGAAGGGCCGCAAGCGTTTCATGGAATTTAATTTTTATTTCTTCGAGACTGCGATTAAGGGGATCATGTTCCTCGTTTCCTTCGCATGATTGTAGATCACGAGGAAGTTGGTTTTAATTATTTAATGCTGCAAAGAGGACGGACCTCTATAAAAACCAATGTAATTCGCATTTCAAAAGGTTGGAAGTTTTGCTAAAAACTGGAAGTGCATTTGCAAGAATAAATTATTGGCTTCGGATTTTTCAAGCAGTTGTTTGGGTGATTGTCTTTTACATTCGTTGCATTTCTAATCAAATTTATATTCCTTGAGTCTTTGTTACATTCAAATTCTGCATATTGGATTTGAATATTGCTTATAAGGATATGATTCTTGGAGTGTAGTCTTGGAGAGATTTTACGCATACGAGTTGTGTGGGAGTTGAGTCATTATATTCTGTTGCTTGCTTGTTGCCGCACTTTAAGTTTTCTGCTTGTTGTTCTTCGATCCCATAACTCCGGCTTGTGGCCATATTTCATTTCTTTACTGCAACTTTTAATTTCTTTCCGGCAACCCTTATCTTCAAACGAGAAATTTAGAATAGTAAAGGGAACCGGCCCACTACGGAGATTGGTGCGGGAGCCATTTCTTGCTTCCAGCCTTTCAATGTTGGCCGGGTCTAGGGTGCATTTGTAAAATCCTTTCCTGTGGCAGATTTTGGACCAATAGTTTTTGGCACGCCCGGTGGGACGGACTTCTTCTGTCTCACAAAAATCCACATTTGTTTTAACACCCGGAGGTCTCAAGATTTGATGATCTGTCTTGGCCTCATAGCGGAGATTTGTAAGTTCATCCGGCGACTTTCTTGAGTTGAAGATCCGGATTTTTGATCGTGGGCCTTTGCTGTTATTTGGTGACTATCCTTGAACTCGGAAATACTTCATGATCACAAGATCACGAGTCAAAGAAATTTGGCGATCTTGTTCGATTTTTGAACTTGATAGTTCGAGAAGTGGTGAGCATTCTAGATTAGTTTCCTCGTCTCTTCCATCTTCTGCTTTACAAATACCCAGTATTGTTGCTAGTGTTGCACCCCTACAAGTTCCACCAATGGCACAATTTCCTCCACCCGAGAAAATTCTTGGCATGGAGCAAGCACTTGGAGCCTTGAATCTGCGAGGCTCGAGAATCCGAGTACCACGAGTGCTGCATTGAAGGCTTTGCCCACTTACGATGAGTGCTGGCAAAACGAGCCTATGAGCACATAAATGATGTGGCTTCTCTGGTTGCTATTCATGACATTGCTGATGAAGATGTAATGATCAAATTGTTAGTGTGTTCATTGAGAGGTAAAGCTAGCTGTTTTGAGTACAGAACTACGCCTCCGGCACCATAACATCATGGGATCAATTGGGTGATTTCTTTGGTGAAACATTTTCATGAGCAGTGACCCTTTCTCATTGTTAAATCGGTTCTTGTCATACGAGAGACATCCACAAGAAGAGATACCTGATTTTAATGTTCGGTTTACCGGAACTTGGCAAAGGATCCTGATGGTATTCGACCTGCTGATGAATTAGCTGCGATGTACTACCTCAGAGCGTTTCACTCAGATATCGGATGGGCGGTTCGGCAGTCTAATGTGGTGACGTTTCCAGAAATCTTTGAACAAGCAATTAAAGCAGAAGCTGATCTGGTTCTTTGTAGGAAGACTGCCTCCAAAGGTAACTATGCCTCTTATTCCAGATTTGCCTCAATATTTATATGGTTCACAACCACACCCCATGCCGGCTATGTATCCTACACCATCATGGAGTTCTAAAGCACCTCGAGGTTGCAAGCTGTCCCGGCTCCTCAATTGCTCGCTTTAACTCCTTTACCGCTCCCTGCACCCGACATTCAACCATCTCCCGTTTCCACTTTGCATTTCCGGCTTTGCCGGCACCACCGGCTCCTTTGCCCTTACCGGCCACTTCCTGCACCTGCAAATCCTGATCCATATACGACATTATTGCAAGAGGTTAAGTCTGCAAATTCTGCTATTAGAACCATGGGAAACAAGATCACACTCATTGAGAGGAAGCGGTGAGAGAGATTTCCGGCCAAGGAGATTTCAACCTCCTCAAGTTACTAGAGATCAAGTCTGCCTCCACAAGCAAAGCACACGAAAAGGGCTTAGGCTGTTCTAGCAAATGAAGATGCAGCCCATGCGGATGGAGTATATTGGTGCTCGACTTGTAATGATCCTCACGGAGAGGATACATGTATGGTCCACTTAAATTATGTGCGAGACCTTGGCGGCCGGCACCTCGGGTGACCATGTTAATATGATCTCGGAAGCTGGTTGTAATTTGATGACTGCGGTGGAAGATCAAGTTTCGGTTCTAACAAGGAGTGGAAAGAAGCCTATGAATGTTGATCCCTAGCGACTTAGAGCCGTTAAGAGTACCGGCTGAAGTGAAAAGGCCGGTGAAAGCTCTGTGCTAGCTCCAAAGCCTTTGCCCAAAGATCCAACTTTTAACGAGTTCAAGAAAAGGCAGCGTTTGCACCGAGTAAGGTCGGAAGCGAGAGGAGCGAGCACGTGAAAAATTGAAGTATCCATCAACGACCAAGAGGTTGAGAGTGGAAGCTACACAACGATACAGGACTAGATTTGAGCAACCTGCTGAGATGAAAAATTCTGTTGCAGTTTCATACAACATTGTTGATGATCTTAAAAAGACTCCTGCTAAGGTAAGCCTTTATGATGCTTTGCAATTACCTGGTCAAGTAGATTTATTACAAGAGTCATTGAAATCTGTGAAGGAGAGTGAAATAGGGCCTACCCAGACCGTCTATGCCCAAACTTTAACCACCTCTGATTCTTGGCAAGAACAGACCTCCTCCTTTTTACTTGTCATTGCAAATAGAAGGTTGGGTTGTACACAATTGTATGATTGATTAGGAGCTGCAACCACTTGTCATGCCTAAGGGAGTACGTGAAGCCATGGGAATGGAGTATACCGGAGTAGTCCTGGAGTTACGCAATTGGATGAGTACGCTTGTAAAAATAGTAGGTGTCATTAAGGATGTACCCATTGTCCTGCATACAATGCCCCAAATCACTGTGATTCAAGAAATAGTTGTAGTAGATTTAGAGCCCTATTTTAGCATGTGTTTATCCAGGGAATTTACCGCAAAATTAGGGGGTTATATGGCATTGGATTATTCTCATCTGGAAATTCCTTTTAAGAATAGACGTCTCAGAATACAGAATGAAAAGCCTTCCCCTTTTCACATTGAGAAGTTGGAAGATGTTGGAAAAGACATGCAGTCAGTCCATATGCTCACTGAAGAGTCTGAAGATCTTTGTGTTAATGAGTGAAGTTTTAAACAATCTTCAGTTGGAAGACCAATTTTCAATGCTTAACTTCAATGCCATGATGGAAACAGAGATTGGCTGCTATGCCATTCGAAAACCTGAGATTAAGACAAAGCAGAAATTGTCTAACCCAGTTGATCAGACTGAGGTTATAGATCAGTTATGGCAACTGTATTTCGATGGAGCTAGATGCAGGAATGGTGCCGGAGCAGGTATTGTGTTAATTTCTCCTTACGGTGTACGAGAGAACTTATTCATATCGACTTACATGGAGTTGTACAAATAATTTTGCTGAATATGAAGCATTGTGCTTGGGTACGAAGAAAGCGAAGAAGTTAGGAATAGAACGACTCAATATTTTTGGTGATTCCGAGCTTATTGTAAACCAGGTCACAAATAGATGCATCTCAAAGCGAGCATTATCCGAAAGCATATCGTAATCGGGTTTGGGATTTGTTTGAACTTTTCACTGCGCTTAATATTCAAAGTTGTTTCCGAGAGAGATGAATAAACATCCTGACTTATTAGCATCTCTTGGAGCGAATTTTTCTCCTGCTGATCAAGTTGTGAACAAGCCCAAGGCGGTGAGAATGGTATACGGACCCGAGTGTGCCGGATAAGGAAAATTTTTGGCGAGTCTTTGAAACAGATGAAGCGGATTGTGAATTTCTGATACATGAAGTTGCAGTTGTTGAAGGCAGAACTTTGGAAGATGAGGAAGGCTGAAGGTCTTATTCAATTAAGGAATAACCATATTCCAAAGGGTCTAATAACTATGGAGAGCTTGTTTGACCAACATGATCGTTCCAGAAAGCCTCGAATGGAGATTGATAGAAAGGAATTCATGGAGCTAGAGCTTGACTGACAAAGTGATTAAGGTTGGCACTGACTCAACCCCAGAAGAACTGCAAAAAATCAAGCAGCTCTGTAAAGAGTTTTATGATATTATAGCTTGGAGCTATAAAGACTTAAAGGGTTATAACAAGCAGATTATACAGCATACAATTGAACTAGAAGAAGGAGTTAGGCCTTTTCGGCAGAAGCAGAGACCTGTAAACCCAAAGATTGAGGCGTTGATGAAGGCTGAACTCGTTAAAATGTTGCAAGCTAAGATCATTTATCCGATCAAGCACTCCACATGGGTCGCCAATTTGGTCCCCGTCCGTAAGAAGAATGGAGATATTAGATTGTGCGTTGATTTCAGGAATTTGAACCGTGCTTCATTAAAGGATCATTATCCTTTGCCGAGAATAGATCAAATATTGCATGTTGTGGCTGGTGCACAGCGTTTTTCTTTCTTTGGATGGATTTTACGGGTATAACCGGATCCGGGTAAAAGATGAAGATCAGTTTAAGACAGCATTCACCACGAAGTGGGGTACTTTTGCATATCAACGAATGCCCTTTGGGTCTGTCAAATCTTTGGAGCTACCTTCCAAAGAGCTATGGACCTTGCTTTCAAGGATTTGTTGAACAAGATCATTGTAATATACCTTGACGACATGACGAGTCTTTTCACATAGAAGAGAAGACCACTTGTTCTCACACGAGGCTGATTTTTGAGAAATGCGAGAGAATTCGGAATCTCCATTAATCCAAAGAAGTCTGTGTTTCTTTGTAAAAGAGGGTAAGCTTACGGGTCATGTGATTTACGAAGATGGATTAGCAATTGATCCGGCCCGTGTTGAAGCCACTGAAGAAATTGTCACTCCCTGCCAAACAAGAAGGAACTTCAATCTTTCTTTGGACGAGATAAATTTCATTAGAAAATTCATTGCTGATTTTGCTCGGGTTGTTAAACCAATGAGCTGAATTGTTGAAGAAAGATGCGGTTTTCCAATGGACGACTCAAAGAAAGGACGCATTTCAGGAGATCAAGGAAAGAATAGTGCAGGCCCTGTCCTGATTAATCCCGACTACTCCAAGGATTTCATCTTATATGCAGTTGGAGAAGATGACGGTTTCTTTGCGGTTTTGACGCAAAAGGGAGATGATGGGAATGAAAGGCCCATCGCTTTTCTGAGCCAAGTTATTTTACCTCACGAAGCAAAGTACAATTTTATTGAGAAACAGGTATATGTTGTGATGAAATCCCTGAAGAAATTCAAACATTTTATTTCCCAGAGCAGGACATTTGTTTATGTGCTTCACCAAGACGTGAGAAATTTCATTCTTCAAGGAGAATTGGGTGATAAACGTCTTTGGTTGGGTCACCAAGATCCGGGAATTTGATGTAGAAATTCACCCGACTAAATTAGTGCGTGGTAAAGCTACGTGCCGATGGTTAGCAAAGATAGCGAGCATTTGATGTATGCGAAGATCGGGGAGAAGCTCTTCTTTGGTAATAACAATTTAATGAATTTCTTAATTACGGAAAAAGATTGGACGAGAGGACCTGATTGATTATTTCACAACTGGAAAATGTCCGTCACAATTGACTGCTTCTCAGAGGAGGAGATTTCGGTTGCAAGCTCTGCGGTATGTTTTGTTTTCAGATGGTTTGTTTTTTAAAAATATTGATGGTGTTCTTTTGAAGTGTGTTAAACAAGCAGACAAGGATAGGATCTTGGAAGAGTTCCATTCCGGTCTATCGGGAGGACATTTTGCGGGAAGACCGATGGCCTTGAAAATCATTCGAATTTGGTTACTACTTGGCCGACCACTGTTCTCGAATTCCTTCAAGATTGCACAAGCTCTGTGATAAGTGTCAAAGATATGCGGGGAAGAGTAAGGAATGCGGCTACTGCCTTTGCATCCGATTCGGGTTGAAGCACCCTTTCAGCAATGGGGGTTAGATTTTATTGGAATAATTGATCCTAATTCCTCGGTGGTCACGAGATACATTTTAACAGCTACAGATTATTTCACCAGGTGGTCTGAAGCCATACCTACAAAGATGGCCAATCAATCTGTAGTGATTTCTTTCGTTGAAAGTTTAATTACACGTTTTGGTGTTCCAGATGCCATCATTACAGATAATGGGACTCCATTCATTGGAGCTGAATTGGCTGAGTTTGCTAACAAGTTTGGCATTTTCCTTAAGACATCTTCCAATTACTATCCACAGGGAAATGGCTTGGCAGAGTCAACGAATAAAAATTTGCTCAAGAATTTTGAAGAGGTCATTGGGAGAGAACAAAAGATCTTGGCACTTGTTCTTGAATCGGGTGTTATGGGCGGACGGGATTTCCGTTAAGAAGTCCATTAAAACCTCCCCATATGCCCTAGTCTATGGCAAAGAAGCAAGGTTGCCGAGTCCATCTTGAGTTGCCGATATTACGGCGATTGCGATCTTTTCAAGATGATGAGACAGACCTGAGTTCCTTGGATCTGCGAATAGCACAATTGTTGGAATTAGAGGAGCATCGTTCCAAAGCATATAATGAATTTGACAAGCACATACAAGGGATTTCGAAGTGGTTTTATAAGCATTATGCAGCCCGTCCATTCAAGACAGGAGATTTGGTGCTGAAATGGAATGAGAATAAAGCTAAACCTGGCAATCATAAGAAGTTTGATGCATTACGGGAGGGTCCGTTCCGTATTTCCGATCCTGGTGCAGCTAATTCTTTCTATTTGGAAGAGATGGATGGTAGCCCACTTCCAATTTCAGTTAATGGCTTTCATTTGAAAGCCTACTTTTCATGACTTCGCAAGTTCAATTTGAGTTTGTATATAATATAAAAAAAAAAAAAAAAGTATGTATATATGTGTTGCCTTTTATTGTCACCTTGGCTCTTGTTGCTTGTGGGCTGTAGGTGTTGGTTTCCCTTTTTGTCTCCTCCTTTCCCAGCAGTTGGTGGCTTTCTTCTTTTCCCTCCCCTTTTTCTTTCCTTTCCCTTCTTCATCTTCCTTCTTTTACTTCTTTTCCTTACTGCGATTCTGAGAATAAGCCACGGCTGTTGTTTCTTCTCCCCTTTTCTACTTTTCCCATGTCTTCTTATCCCTTTCTTCTCAGTTTGTTTTTGTTTAAAAAAAAAAAAAGCATTTCTTTTCCAGCTTAGTTCATTTTCATTTCACGCTTCAAAACTTCCACTTATGTTCCATCCATTCGTTCATTCCATCTATTGCCGTTGGTAGTGTATCAACATGATGTTGTTATGTCTATCTCATTCATCACTTGCTTACTTCCACATCACTCCATTGCGATCACCGCTTGCGCAATCGCAAGAGCTCACTCCACCATCACATTCCATTTCTTCAGTTTATAACCGCTTCTATGCAGGTTCTTCCAGTTCTAGTTTTCCGCAGCAGAAGAAGTTTGGCAGCAGTCCCCTGACATGTTTTGCAGCAGCTAGTTTACAGTTCCAATATGACTCTGTGCCCAATGGACTAAGGCCTGGATTCTTGCATACAGCGAGCTGTATACCCCGCGAGCCGCCAAGAATGTTGGCATTTTTGCCACATTGATTCTCATTGATGAATGCATTGATGTATTGTTGGGGATATGACCTTTGATTGATGCAGCTTGGGCGAAAAAAGGAGAAAAATTGAGCAAAAAATGGCTAAGTCCGAAAATTGCGGCGACGCGGCGACATGTTGCGGGAATCGCGGTCCAACGCGATCCAACGCGAGCGGAGTTGGGCGGAGCCGTCGCGATATCGCGACGTGTTCCGAAATCGCGGGTCGGCGGGCGAAAAAAGCATTAAGTTGAAAACATGCGGCGATTCGGCGACATGTCGGCGAATCGCGACCCGGGAGCGTCGAAGGCAAAAAGTGAAAACTTGCGGCGCGTCGGCGACATGTCAGCGAATCGCGACCGAAAATGGCGATTGATGCGGAGAGAAGGAACATGTAGCGAAATCGCTACGTGTTCCGTTTCGCGGGGCAGAGCGCAGGGAGGAGCGAAAGGGAGCCGGACATGTAGCGATATCGCGACATGTTCCGGAATCGCGGGTCTTCAGCAGCGAAGCGTACGGCGTAAAATCATGTCGCGATTTCGCGACCCGTCGCGTTTTCGCGACCTGCGCAGTTTTCCCGCCAAGTGCAGTATGAACGGCCGAGAGGGTTTTTCCGATTTCCGATGATTTAATGCTGACCCGAATTAAATAATTTGCGGATTTCCAATGCGGTTAAGGTCAAAGGGTGCCCAGGCTACCAAAATTAAAGGGTTTATTGGTTCGAAGTTGCCGTTCGTGGATTAATTCAACGGTTTTTCATGCACATATTCAAAGAATCGAATTTAATGAAGGGCCGCATAGCGTTTCATGGAATTTAATTTTTATTTCTTCGAGACTGCGATTAAGGGGATCATGTTCCTCGTTTCCTTCGCATGATTGTAGATCACGAGGAAGTTGGTTTTAATTATTTAATGCTGCAAAGAGGACGGACCTCTATAAAAACCAATGTAATTCGCATTTCAAAAGGTTGGAAGTTTTGCTAAAAACTGGAAGTGCATTTGCAAGAATAAATTATTGGCTTCGGATTTTTCAAGCGATTGTTTGGGTGATTGTCTTTTACGTTCGTTGCATTTCTAATCAAATTTATATTCCTTGAGTCTTTGTTACATTCAAATTCTGCATATTGGATTTGAATATTGCTTATAAGGATATGATTCTTGGAGTGTAGTCTTGGAGAGATTTTCGCATACGAGTTGTGTGGGAGTTGAGTCATTATATTCTGTTGCTTGCTGTTGCCGCACTTTAAGTTTTCTGCTTTTGTTCTTCTGATCCCATAACTCCGGCCTGTGGCCATATTTCATTTCTTTCTGCAACTTTTAATTTCTTTCCAGCAACCCTTATCTTCAAACAGAAATTTAGAATAGTAAAGGGAACCGACCCACTCCGGAGATTGGTCTGGGAGCCATTTCTTGCTTCTAGCCTTTCAATGTTGGCCAGGTCTAGGGTGCAATTATAAAATCCTTTCCTGTGGCAGATTTTGGACCAACAGTTAGTTTTGGTGTTTTGATGTGTCTTCGCACCCCCCTTCGATTCCTAGTCACCACCCTTGTGTATTGAATCCTCTCATTTTTTTGAATCATTCCTCCCTTTTCTCGATGTATTTATGGATTTATAATACCATTCCCCTCTTCTCTAGCTTAAGGAACCACCTTGGCTATTGTGTCTCTTTTTGTAGTCGAGTCTTGAAGCTTTTTCACTCATTTTTCATATTTTATCTCATTGGCTCATGTTTGTCCTCTTTTTATTTGAGACTAGGAGTCTCTTGTTGGGAAGATCAGTCTCATTTGATTTCTCATGTAGCTTGATTTTGCTTCCCATGAGGCATTCTAGTTGGAAAAGAAGATCCACCACCAATGATGACACCTCTATCACCACCACTAAGCTTGATATGATGTGGAATTAAACTAAACATCAAACTAGTACTACATATTTTGTTGCCACTCTCATATTTTCCTTTGAGTGCCCCTCCAATAAATCCAAAGTGACTTGGCACTTTGACTTACATTCTCCCATGAGCTAGTTATTCTTGAATTACTTTGTTCCCACTCACACCAATGATGGCAAAAGTACTAAAACCTTAATCCATTTCAAGCATGTTAGCATGGTGTGGCTTTTTTCTATCCTTTATCTAGTGAGTTGGATCCTTGTGTATTACTCTACTAATACCATATTTTGGCCTTGGTACTACAATCCACACCATGCTTGTTCCAATGATAACAAAAGTACAAAAAAATTATATTTCTTCCTCGTGTCACATGAAGTGGGCCCTGAGGTAGATTAAGTTGAAGGAGTGTGAAAATTATCTAGCTTAGGATGTATTTTCTCCCACATTATTTGGCCCTTTATTCAGAATTCCTCTACCATGCAACACAAGGTATAGTCATTATAAGGGGGATCTATTTGACAAGTCATAGCACATTCTTTACTTCTTGCTTCCTCTTCCCCCTCAACTCTTCTCTCTTTCAAAAGTGTATGCTATATATCCTAGGAAAGTCTAAATATGGGTGACATTAATAGTAGGGTGGAGCTTGTCCTCTCTTTGGATAATACTATGGAGGACATCCTCGTATAAGGAGGTTTTCTTCCCTTAAGAAAATTTTGTGGTGATCGTGATCTTTCAAGGGAGATGGCCTACTCCTAGAACAAAGGTAAAGTTAAAGCTAGGGGTCTAGAGTTTTCCACCAATGTAGCTTTAGTTACTAAAGTCTCATGACTCACCTTTTTAAGCAAATGCATCAATAGATACAAGCATTCCCTTGTTAATGAGCTAATAATATTTAGGGACCAGGGGGAAGCTTGAACAAGTACCAAAATAACATTCTCAAGGAATCCCTTCCCAAGCCTTGGGACTTAGTTATCATCCCAATTATTCAATACTTTATGCTAGATGGGCAAACCTCTATAGTCAAGAGATTCTATTTTGCCTTCCTAATCACATCCATAGGAAGAAGAACATGAACACCCAAACATTCCTCTTCAAATCCATAAAAAAATAGATGAAGCAAGTGCAAAAAGGCAACTCATATTTCCCACTTTATTACGACCTCCTCAAGTTATTATTCCTATACATTGTAAATAAGGAAGGCTAGAGCATCCTGGTGAGCCTAGAAATAAGCCTGGGGAATCCTTCTAGTGTGGTGAGTTATGGTTCTCCCTTGTTATCTATAAGGAAATATTCCAAAGAGGTGATTTTAAATGATGGAGTCAATCCCAAAGCAATCGATGATAACTTTTTCCTAGAAGGCAATATGAATATTGTGAGTGAGGACACTCTAGAGCTACACAAGAGAATAAAAATAAAAAAATAAATGAACCCAGGTGATGGTGTTGTTGTGGTCTCTAGAGAAAGAACCAACTGCAAAATATGGTCCAAGAACCTAAAATTTTAGGTAGAGAAAAGCAACAACTCTCCCATCTAGGTCACTTTAGAGGACTCCTAGGACTCCATACCCATAACCCAAACTAATACATGTGGAAGATCTACTCTCCTACATTCTCCCTTATTGAAGGAGGTCATGTAGTGTAGTGTACCCTCATATTTAAAATCCCCCTTGAGGAGGATTACAATCCTATTTCCAAGCCACTAGAGCCATCTCTAGTCTCTTATAGATCTCATCAATTCTTTGTACAATGTTGGTAAGATGTCTATCACCTATGCTAAGGAACATTCCCTCCTCTTGGAGGACTATAAGAAGCAATTTTGTGATTATGATCCTAATTATTTGATGGAAACCCCGACTGTAGGCATTGATTAGGGCTGACATTGGGAGGATCTCTCTCCCTTATTCCCCCCAAATTTTGGCTCTTTCACTGTCTAAAACCCTTTTTTTTCTCTTTTTTGTTGTTCCTAGGATCCTCCTCTTGTATATGGATCCTAGTTTCTCCTCTCTCTATAGATTTTTAGAGGATCTCTTGCAATCCTCATTTTGAGGCTCTATCTTTATTCTAAAAGGTTTGAGGTGTTAGAGTATATTACATTATTTGGTACATGCCAATGTACCACCTTGGGTACATTTCTAGATTAGGAGTTTATCTTAGATTAAGGTTTGAGTAGATACTTCAAGCAAGTAATAAATGCACAAGTGTTAGAATGTGCAAAGATGTAAATGTGCATGTAGTCCACATGTACATGAGTCATAGGATAGGTAGATGAAGAGTCATGGGTAGAGTAAAGGCCAAGGAACATATCTTCCTATATATAGGCCTTGAGAGTATGAGAGAGTGAGAGAGAGAACATGAGAGTGAATAGAGTGAGAGGAATGATGTCATGGTAGAGAGTAGTGAGTAGGTACAATGTAGTTCTTCATTGAAAATTTTGGAGTGTTCATGTCCTCCATTATATTGCATTGTACTATTTTTGTGAGATTTTATTAATGGCATATTACTGAGTTATTGCAGAAGTTTATCATCTATTTTTCCTGCATATTATAGTGCCATTATCATATAGTTATCATAGCTTACTTATTTTACATCTTGTGGTTGCATTTCCTTTAATATACATCCTCAAAAGCTAACAGTGGTATCAGAGCACATGGTAGATCAATAGAAAATAGGGAGAGCCACAAGAGAGATTGAGAGGAGATTAGAAATCTCATTTTTAGAATTTCTGAAAATACATTTGGCTGGAGTCTTTCCACAGAGTTGTAAAAAACTTGTGAAGACTAGGAATCAACATTGATTCCACTAGATTGACAAATCAACTAGTGAAGATTCATTATCTCTAGATTTAAAGTTTTCTCCATTGTAGATTCTAATATTTGTTGTAGGAAAAGGAGATTCAAAGAAATTTGGGAAGCTTCCTACAAAGAGCTAGGAAGAATATCTTCTTTGGAATCAATCTAGTACCTAAAGCAACAAGTTGGAGATTGAATATTTGGAGGCCTAAGGAAAAGGTCCCATTGCAAAATTGTAGACCTGCAGATTGTAAAAGAGAGAAAAAGGCTAGAGGAGCCTTATTGTAGATTGAAGAAGAAGAGACTCAAGAAAAGAGTCTAGGAGAATATTGGAGGTTGGTGATCTCCATTGAATATTGAAGACTGTAGATTGTAGATTGAAGGAGGAGAAAATAACTCAAGAAGCTGAAGAGACCCACAAGAGGTCCCATTGAAGAACTTCTAGTTTTGGAAGATTGAAGATAGAGAAGGACTAGCAAAGGTCCCATTCCAAAAGTAGCATATTTTAGATATCCAAGAAGGAGATCTCATTGCAAAACTTCCATAGTTGAATATTGAAGGAAAGGTCTCATTGAGAAGACTAGAGAAGCTATAGAAATTTGAAGGCCCTAGGAGAAGGCCTCAAGCTACTTGAAAGGAGAAACAAGGAGAAGGCTAGGAAAGCCTCATTGAAGGAGACTTGAAGAAGTCCATTGGAGAATATTTGAGGAGAACTCAAGGAGAAGTTTTTGATAAAGAAAATTTGGGATAATTGTCACCATCCGACAACAAGCCCAAAAGGAGAAGAATTTGGCAAGGAGTTTGCCAAATTTTGGAGGAGAATAGTGAAGACCTCAAGACAGTCAAAATCTTGAGAAGAAGGCCATTAGATAGGCCAATATTGAAGTCAAAATTCAACAAGGAGGCTAAAGGAGAAAGGAGTTAGAAGAAGCCATCAAATCTAAGAGATTTGAAGATTGCCATTGAAGGCTATTTTGAAGAAAGGAGATTGTTGGTTTTATAGTAGAAAAGTGAAGGTTTCTTGAAGGAAAATCTCAGCTACGATTTGGAGGAGTTTCCTACCAAATTTGTGAGATTCAAGGACAACACTTCAGAGGAGAAATTGACTGCTTTACAATCTAAAAATTTCAGATTTGAGGATAGCAAGAAAGCAGCAATAAGGGTAGCATTACTAGCTGCTAAGTTTCAGATTTCAAGAGAGCATCCTGAAGGATAGTTAAAGCCACCAAACTACATTTTTGGGCAACAAGTTTAGAGGAGTTTTCAAAGCTACAAATTGGTGAGCTAAAGAGTTGTTTTGGATAGCAAAGAAGAGCTACAATTTCATCTAATACAAGGCAACATTTAGGTGAATCTAATCACCAAGATTTCCATCATCTACAGAGGTCATTGAGGTAAGCAAATTTGGTGCAAAAAGTTCATTACTTGAACATTAGTTACTTGGTTCATTATTAAGTTTCATTAAGCATCATATTAGAGTTTAAAAGTTGCAAGGAGAAGGTTGCATATTAAGTCTTCAAGGAAGTGTAGAAGATAGTTTCTACAAGGGTTATAACCTGCACACAAAAATAGGAGTTAGATATATTTCAAGAGAAAGAAGAATATCAACTTCCTATTATCTATTAGAAGCAAAGAAGACATTATTCTTAAAGTGAAAGTTGCATAGATTATAGTGCATATTTCAAGGTACTTTTAAGAGTTTATTTAAAGGAGCAATAAGGAGTTATTAATAGTGCATTATACTAGTTATCCTTAAAGGTTTTTAAAGTGCATTAAGAATTTATCAAAGGAGAAAGTTTAAGTGCACAAAACTAGGTAAAAGTGAAGTGTCAAAAGACACTATTAAGCGTAGAAAACCTGCAACATTTTATGGCAAGGAGAAGCCACCAAAAGAATAATATAACCTCCAAATATTGGAGAAGGAAGCCATCATATCAAAGAAGCAAGAAAGCTTCAAAAAGAGACTATAAAGTCTCAAGTTTTTGGTGCAATTCAAGGTAGATTTATTTACATTATTGCACCATATTCTATGTAGCAAAATAAGGGAAAATCTAGAGTGTCTAAAGACACTACAATAGCAAGTGTACTACAGTCTATAAGGGTCCAAATCATCAAGTTTAAGAAGCAAACTATAAATCACTAGGAAGACAAAATATAGCCCATATTTCAGTCTTCAAGTGGGCATTTTACAAAGTTTAAAGTGGAAGCTTTGAAAAACAAAATATAGAGTCATCCAAAGGCTCAATATCCATTCATTCGAGGTGTCTAAAGACACCCAAGCCACCAGATTTAGCACCTACATAGTACAAAGGAACAAACCTGCAACAGTCAAGGAGTCTAAGTAAGATAACACCATTGCAAGGAGTGCAAGTGAGAAGAAGAATAGATTACATAACATAAGTGGTCAAAATTGAAGTGCAAAGAAAGAGTTATCATCAAATATTACCCAAGCATACATAGGAAAGAGCTTGGATGAACCACCTTTGCTAAAGCAAGCTACAAACTACCATAGCAAGAGCCACCACCATCGAGGAGGAGCCACTATCATAGAGGAAGAGCCACCATACATTGAGGAGCAAGAAAGAGTTTGATGCATGCTAGAAAGAGCTTGATACAACTTGCAAAAGGATTGAAAGTGCACCAAGGTGATAAGATATGTTTAGGAGCTTGAGTGCATGCAAAGGAGCACCTCCACTTGCCCTAACAGAGAAAGGTATCTTGTGCCACTTGGCACAAATTTGGAAGAGGCATCTACGTATTCTAATGCTTGCAAAAGAAATCAAAGAGTGCTCAAAAGGAGTAACACCCTCATCATTATTTCAATGCTCATGAATGAGCATTTTCAATGCTCAAAACTTTAGCCAATTCTCAAGAATGATTTGCAAGCCTACACCACATGGAGTAACATATTACAAGGTTAATAATAGCCCTACACCACCTAAGGAGAAGATACAAGGTCTTGGGCAACATAAAGTGCCACTTGGCACTTGTTTCAAGAAGGACAAGCATATTAATAGCCATCACAAGGAAGAGTGCGTATATTGGAAGCATATCTCCAGCAAGTCTTGAGTGTAGAAGTGGTCAAAGCACATTAAAGGAGCAAGAGACCATCATAGGGGAGTACCATTCAAAGGAGAGCATTGAATGCTCATTGTCATAAGGTGAAGATAGAGAAATTCCAACACCCCAAGTTTGCATAGTGAAGTCAAGACCAAAGCCAATCAACACACAAAATTTAAAAGGTATATTTACATTGACATTTGCTTTCATTAAAGTGCAAAAGGAGGTATAAGGTATTTTATATATCTAAGGTTAAACTTATATTGCATTGGAGAATTTATAACCTTAGAATAGAAAGCAATTAAACCAAAGGAGTGCAAAATCTCAAGAAATATTTCAAGGTGCTTAATATAAGGTTGAAGTTTATTTATTACTGCATTGAAGAACTAAGCAAATACCAACCTTAGAGAGTTAGAAGGCAATTAAAGCAAAGGGAGTATATCTTAAAAGATATTACAAATTGCATGAGATTCAAACATTAAAATATTTACAAATAATTAAGTAGGAGATATAAGGTTTTCAACATTGGAAAATTAAAATACTAGTTTGCAAATATTATTATTTTCTAAATTTCCAAATTAGGGAGATATAAGGAATACTACATCAAACTTTAGTTTCTTGGAATTTAGAAAAATTGAACCATTGAAAATTGAAGGTTAAAGAAGCAAAACCATTAATTGCTTGAAAGTTGGAAATTGCATTTTACATTAGTCTCTTACACTAATTTATGAGACATTAATCCAACTAAAAGGTCTTGAAGGAAAATAACCTTATTAAAACTTGAAGGTTCATATTTCAATAGGGAGAAATAAGGAAAATAGGAGTTGAACATTATATCAAACTTGTCATCCAACCACTAGGGAGACAAAAGGGATTCAAATCAAAGTAAACCTAAAAGCTAAGTCTAGCTAAGTCTACTATCAAAGCACTTAATCTTGGGAGATATAAGGGATTCTATCAAGTTAGTCCACATATTCTTAAATTGGGAGTCATAATATAGACTACTTCAAAGGTATCCTAAAAATACTAAAGAACTAAAAGAGTTCTGTTGATTAATCATATACTACAAGATTTGAAGAATTAAAATTTAGAACTTGGTCATATACTAAAATTCAACCTAGAATTCAGATTAGGAGATACAAGGTCTCCAAGTGAATAAAGTCTATTAAAAATAAGAAGGAAGAAAGATGTCTACATCAAAGAATACAATGAACAATGATACAAACAACATCATTAGAAAGGAAAGAGCAAGTGTTATAAAAATTGGAATCAAGAATCTACTTATAAAGTTTGAAGGAAACTTAGACCTTACTTCAAAAGTCATTCATAGTGAAGCTTTAAAATAAAACTTTGAAAATCTGGAATATTATCTACATGCTCATCTCACTGAAGCAATTGATAATGGAAAGAATAATATTCAGATTCCTTTAGACATTGGTGGCATATTATATATGGCATTCCTTATATTCAAATGCTACAAAGATAAGAATGTAGAATATAAAGGATTGATTGAATTACTTAAAGAAAATACAACAATGAATTAATCCTTCTTAGAGAAGATATTTCAATCCTTATACAATATTGACACTTCAAGTTTTTTTAACTCAGGATATTATCATGATATCTTAATTGTTTTTAGAAGCCTCTCTACTAAACAAGAATAGTGATAAGAAGGACAAATTCAAAGAGGAAATATTTTTGTAGGAATCAGGTTATAGTACAACCTCTTATGAAAGCACAAAAACTAGCTCCAAAGACAAGGATAAATAAGAAGAAAAGGAACCATATCAAGGAGGCATATAATGCAAAGTAAAATAAATTTAATACAAAGGACCAGATCAAGCTGAAGAACATCTAAAAGGATAAAGACCATATTGAAGACTAAATTCTTCAATACCTATTGGTAAAAAATCTAGTATCAAGGGGTGTGGACCAACACCAACATTGAATGACCACTTTTGCAACACTCGAGAGGGGGGGTAGTTGGACGATCGATCTTCGAAGAAGGTTTGTTCCTTATTGGGATTCTAGCTACCTACACTAGAAGCAAGGAAAGGGAAAAGAGAAGAGGGAAAGGAAATAAAGCGAGGTCATATCCAAAACTTACAAGGATGGATTATGACAACATCAAGATGCATGCACCCTTAACATCATCGATTGTAAACATACATATACCACCCATCATAATATCGAATCAAATTCTCACTTAGCAATTGGCACAGTGGGTTTGAAAGCAAATTCCAAGACCGGTGAACGGGTGCATGAAATCCAAGATTCAAAATTAGAGTACTCCTGTCCGATTAGCTTATTACAAAAATAAACCCCAAACCCTAATTATAAATACAAATTCTAAAACTACTAAGCAAACCCAATGAAATCTAGTTTAGCATAATTAAATAAGAATCACCCGAGTAGCGAAAGCATAAATAAGCATTCACATTCAACACAAGATGCAAGAATGAAATTGAAAGCCAAAAAAATGTATTATTGTATTCACATAGCAATGATAAGTATTACATGGGAATTGTAATGGCCAAAGAGCCACCCTTGGGAATGACCAACATTCCACTATTTATAGATAAATTACAATAAATTCAAAATTCAAATATTAATGATGCTAGGTAGGAAGATGACATCGATGTGATCTGGTGGTTCAACCAGTACTCTGCTCCTCAATATGATGGTGATATTTTGGAAGGTTTGGATGCTTCTATGTTGATCTGAGCCCTTAATTCTTCTATCATGTCTACCTAGGTCATTAATCCTTATCTACTCTGCCCCATCATCCAATTGACGATCCTCCTGTTAGGTGATGAATACCAAGAATTTATCACCTTGGGAGTAGCACGTTTCAAATCAATAACTTCTACACATGAACAATTGGTACTAGGAAACTATAGTAATGAATACCTCCTTATTTAAATTTTTAGGTGATGGCATGAATTTAGATGTCTGGAAACCGCTTGGATAACCTTTTTTCCACCCATGGAAACCTTATGAAGGAGGGTAGGCTTTTTACCAAGGATCCACCTTACCAAAGTCCTAAATTTCTACCTAACCAAGGGTGGGTGCTTTCATATTTCCTGATTTAAGATGTTTTCGCCCTCAATGTCCTACCAAAACCATCACTCGATGAGCGGGTGGGTCCTTTTAAATATCTCTGCCTAAAGGTGGGACCTAAATTTTCACCTGCCTTTCTTATACCGTAGTTGTTTTGGTAGGGTACCTAGGAATAGATAGTTGGGGATATATTATTATATTGTATAGGGGTTGGCATGGGATTGTAATATAATATAGTATTATATTATAATATAATCAATGTCCTACCAAAACCATCACTCGATGAGCAGGTGGGTCCTTTTAAATATCTCTGCCTAAAGGTGGGACCTAAATTTTCACCTGCCTTTCTTATACCTGGTTGTTTTGGTAGGGTACCTAGGAATACATATTTGGGGATATATTATTATATTGTATAAGGGTTGGCATGGGCCAAACATAACCCAAGGTTGATTGTATTATAATATTATATTAGTAGTAGGCTCTCCAAAGTAGAATAAGGATATGGATATATAAAGAAGAGATATTTGTCATTGTAAGGATTCATATCATCATTGGAGAATTATCTTATGTAATTGTCATGCCCATGAAGTTGCCTCTCACCTTGGGAGATCTTGTGGAGTTATTCATCCCTTAAGGATTATTATTGGTGTTGCCCTACCTTAAGGGTATTATCTATCTCTCTCTCATTTGTGGATTTTTATTGTGGATAATGTATTGTGGATGAATGATTTTATATTTTTGCATATTGGTGAATGGTTTATGTTAATGATAATAAATTTTTGCAACAAGTGGTATCAAAGCAACGATTTTGGAAAAGTGGGGATTTTTGTGTAAAACCCTAGAATTAGGGCAATTTTTTTCGGAAAAATGTCTCATGTTTCAGGAGCCATATCTCTCCGCAAGTTTATCCGATTCAAGTGATTCTTGGATGAGATCATGTAAAATTTGAAGAGATTTAAAATGAGTGGTCATATGAAGTAATCCAAGTAGTATTGAGGAAGATACAACCTTTCAAAGTTAGTCACCTAAAACAAAGATAACGATGAATTTTGCATATTTTTTCTAGAAAAATGTCTCATCTTTCAGAAGCCATATCTCTGCGATAGTTTATCCGATTTAGGCGATTCTTGGATTAGTTTGTGCAAAATTTGAAGAGATTTAAAATGAGTGGTCATATGAAGGAATATGAGTAGTATTGAGGGAGATACAACCTTCTAAAGTCAGACATCTAGAACAAGGGTAGTGACAAATTTTCAAGTCACGATCTTTTCAAAAGATAAAATTTATTTAGTTTGGGTAAGCAAATTAGTTTCACTTTATTTTGTTTTGAATAAAAATTGTAGATCTAGTTGTCTATGTGGATTTTTAGCTTCAAATCAGTGGGAAGTTATTTATTTCCATAAAATCCTAGTTTGCATTAGGGCATGAACAATGGCACAAGGTTTTTTTGGAGAAGATGATATTGATGTTAGGGATTGGTGGAAAAATTTTAAATCCATGTTTCATCATAATACTATTTGGAAAATTTGGCTTTCTTTTTATCTTAGAGGAGAAGCTATGATTTGGTATTATAGAATTCCTCGTGCCCATCAAGATGAACTAACTTGGGAAACAATGGAGCATGAATTCTTGAGTAGATGGAACCCATATAAAAAGATAGCTAGTTTGAAGGTCACAATCAAGGGATATGAAGAAGAAATAAAATTACTCAAGAAGAAAGAGGAAAAGGTCAAGGAAGATAAAAAATATGTTAGTATGTAGATAGAGGAAACCATACCTTTGGTAGAAGATAAATTAAAAATGGACAAAGAAATTTGTTTGAATATCAAAAGTCTATTTTAAAGGTTCATGGAAGCATTCAAAAAGAACAGGTTATTATTTCCATTGAACCTAGTAGCAGATATAATTTTATTAATATTGCTTTGGCTAATAAGTTGCAAGTTCAAGCAACAAAAATTAATGACACACAGCTAGAGGGTGAGCATGTTCAAATTTTTGAATATTTGAATATCACCATGGATAAACATGTTTTACATTCAAATTTATATGTTATTGAGATGGATGATGAGGATATTGTTCTTGGTTATCCTTGGTTATATTCTTTGGGTGCTATTAAAATTAATGTGCAAAAGAAGTTTATGAAGTTATGGTACAAGAAAAAGAAGATAACATTATAGTATATTTCTCAGCTTAAGGAGCAAGGATACAAGGAAAATCAAGAAGTGGTTGTAGAAGAGCAAATTGAAGAACTTAAAACATAATCCAAGAAGGCAGTAGCAGCAACAGAGTCCATGGAAGAGTAGCAGTAACTGATTTAGGGAAAATAACAGTAACAGAGTCCAAGGAAGCTTTGATAGAAGAGCACAAGGACACACCAAACAAAGAGAACATGAAAGAACAATGTGTATAAGAATTTAAAATAATGGAGCCAAATGTTGGGAAGTCAAAGAAGATAGAACATCAAGTTAAGGTTACACCATATCGCCATCCACACCACCATGAGCGGAAACATTCTTGAAGGTATGACTCAAGTCAACAATATTATGGTTCCACCTAGAATCATAAGGGAACCAACTATAGTATAGCATGACAGAGAAAGCATAGGGATCCTGATTTTCAAAATGGAACATCAAAATCAAAGAAAAAGTGGACCCATCATTCAAGTTATCAAAATACAGCAGCAAAAGCATGGAGCCAAAAAAGCAGATTTGGATACTCAAATAACAAAATGGCATACCAACATCATCGGGTTTCACTTGGATGGATGGATGATTGAGATTGGTACCAGTTGCTAACATTACTTAGCAAATCATACTATCAGGTTTCTTCATATGTTTAGAGGACGAAACATTTGTAAGGAGGGTGGCATGGTAGGGTACCTAGGAATAGATATTTGGGTATATATTATTTATTATATAAGGGTTGGCATGGGTGACACATAACCCAAGGTTGATTGTATTATAATATAATATTATATTATAATATAATATAATATTATATTATAATATAATATTATATTAGTAGTAGGCTCTCCAAAGTAGAATAAGAATATGAATATATAAAGAAGAGATATTTGTCATTGTAAGATTCATATCATCATTGGAGAATTATCTTATGTAATCGCCGTGACCACGAAGTGGCCTCTCACATTGGGAGATCTTGTGGAGTTATTCCTTCGTTAAGGATTATTATTGGTGTTGCCCTACCTTAATGGTATTAACTATCTCTCTGTAATTTGTGGATTGTTATTATGGATAATGTATTGTGGATGAATGAAAAAGGTAAATGGAAAATGAGGTGGGAGGAGGTGCAAGGAAATAAAATAAGGGGGACTATAAGTGGAAACAATAAGAAAAACCAAGAAATAAGAACAAGAGGGGAAGAGGGGAGGGAGGGAAACAAATGAAATATCAGAAGTAAGAAAATGACTACCACTAACCTCATCAGTTAGCAGTAGTAAGAAATAGAGGAAAGAGAAAGAAGCAAAGGATGCACAAAAATAAAAGAAACTAAAGGGAAGGTGATCCATGGGATACCCCTATAGATCACACTCCCATAAACATACCTCATCAAGGACCATGATGGATTAAATAATAGGCAAAATACTAGGAGCTTTTGTCAATCCTAAAACAACACCTCTTTTTAACGTACTCACATAAAAAATATTGTTTGCTCATATCCACTCCTTTAGGGAAACTTTAGTTTCAGCTTTATTATTGGCTTCATACTTCTCAACACATGCTGCTTTTACCCTCTTGAAGTGCTATTTAGAGGTTAGTTTTCCAAACAATCATAGAGTGGGATTTGCCTTCAAAAATACAGTGGATATCTTTTCTAGGGATTGCACAAAGAGATGCCTGAATCATGAGCCTTGATCCATTGGGAATTGGGTCACAAAAACATTTAAAGAAAAACATAGGGTACAAGGAGGGTTTTTAAACCAAATTACTTATATATAGTCCACCATGGATCACCATGGAGCAAGGTGATGTCATCTGATTGAGTGATTACTACACCTTTATTTAGCTATCGACCTATTTACATAAAATTACAACACGATTGGCACACCGCAACCACTGATTCACCCTAGAAATTATCCAGTGAATCTACAATGGCTAGACCATATTATACTAAACTTGAGCCCCCTTTCATAGTTCGGCTGGTATTTCCAATCATCCCTCTAAGTTGCAATGTGCTCATAACTTGGTAGATCATCATGCATACGAATACCTATGCAATCGATGATTAATGTGCCAATAAATTTTTCCATGTGGAAGCACTCCTTTGGTACTGGTTCATGTGGCAATAGGCTCCATTGTTGCCTCTCCTTGGGATTCACCTACTATGAAATACTTGCCACCTTCGACATCTCCATATACGTCCTTGAGTAGGGTGCATTGATTGGTCAATCTGTGGATAGGACCTCCTTGGGACCAGCATTTTGATTGGCTAAGTCATCCTGAAGATGGCTTGGCCCTTGCCTAGTATACTCCTAAATACAAAAAGGGTGTAAAATTGTTGCCTTTCTACAAATGTAATTACCCACTTGGTCTAGGTCCTCTATTTGCTAGGAGAAGGTGCAAGCAATAAAATTATTTTTTGCACAAACCATGCTTGCATCTCCTCTGTATGAGATTGAGAGGAGATCTACCCTTTGTTTTTTACATAATAGTGGTCCTATTTCCTATATAGCTTGAAATGGCATCAATGATGGATACTGTACAGTCGAAAGGGAAGCAGTAGCGGTTGATAAAGGGAATGGGAGGGTGGAGTCTCCTGAAGATGTTTTTCCTACTTGAAGCAGGAGTCGCTTAACTCACACATCCTCTTGAAATATTTAACGAAATCTCCTTTCCCTAGATTGATATAGGAGGAGGCTTATATTTGAGCTAAAAATTTGAACATCGTACAGGTGAGCCTAGGCAGGGGACAACTTGTATTCGAAGGGGATCCTCTCCCAACTCCTATTGAATCATATGTTGAAATTTGTAATGGATTAAAAAGGGATCCTCTTGATGCAAGATAAATGCATCAAGAGTTGGAAGGGATCCACGAAGTCATCAAATGTATCAACAAGATCTCTCGCCAAGCTCGCTCATGAACAAATGGTTTTTTTACTAAGGGATTGGTACCACAACAATGCCCTCCCTTCCAACGACAATACCAAAAGTTTTATCATGACATATTCATGTGATATGCCATGGAGGGATGCTATTGTAGCAACATCTTCAAGGTGCTCTCAAGAAATTCCCATAGTGCCATCATATTTTTTCAAGGCTTTTAGGGCACTTTTGGTAATTTCATGCCAACATTGGAGGTTTAGTGGATCGATATCATCCCACTGGGGGTAACATGGCTAAGCCATTTCGGCACTGGTCTTTCAAAAATCCTAGTTCTTACATCGAATTCACGAGATAAACATACTTTCTTCGATATTAAACTCAAGGCTGCTCATCAAAACTTGAGTCTTCCAAGGTGTTTGGGTATTTTAGCACAGTGTATGAGGCAACTGGTCACATAATCTAGATCTATTGCAAATAAAACTCCTAGGTGATTTTATAAGAAATTAGTAAACCAGAGCATCATTAGGCTCTAATTTCCTAAAAAATAATGGAGACCTTTTGGATCCCCAACAGAGTCGCCAAAAACTATTGGTTAAAAATATAGCACTAAGGTGTGCGGACCAGTGCCAACATTAAATGGTTGTTGTAGCACCTGGAAGGGGGGACAACTAGATGGTCAATCTTCAGAGAAGGTCGGTTTCTTATCGGGGTCCTAGCTACCTATGCCATGAGCAGGGAAAGGTAAAAGAGGAGAGGGAAAGGAAATAAAGGGAGGTCATAGCCAAAAATCATAAGGACGGGTTATGACCACATCAAGATGCACACACCCTTAACATTGTCAGTTGTGAACACATTGATACCACTCATCAGACTACCCAATAAATTTCTCACTTAGCAGTTGGTGCAATGGGTTTGAAAGCAAATTCTAAGACAGATGTACGGGTGCATGAAATCCAAGATTTATAATTAGAGTGCTCTTATTTTATTGAATTATTATATAAATAAACCCCAAACCCTAATTATGAATACAAATTCTAGAAAATACTAAGCAAACCCCATAAAATCTAGTTTGGTAGAATTAAATAAGAATCACCCGAGTAGCGAAAGCATAAATAAGCATTCACATTCAACACAAGATGCAAGAAAAAAATTGAAATCCAAACAAATATATTCTTGTATTGACATAACAATGATAAGTATTACATGAGAATTATAATGGGCAAAGAGCTGCCCTTGGGAATGACTAGCATTCCACTATTTATAGATAAATTATAATAAATTCAAAATTTAAACATTAATGGCACTATGCAAGAAGATGGCATTGATGTGATCTAGTGGTTCAACTGGTACTCTACTCCTCAATATGGTTGTGATATTTTGGAAGGGGTGGATGCTTCTGTGTTGATCTGAGCCCTTGATTCTTCTATCATGTCTACCCAGGTCATTAATCCTTATCTACGCTACTTCTCCATCCCACCGGTGGTCCTCCTATTAGGTGATGAATATCAGGAATTTATCACCTTAGGAGTAGCACATTTCAAATCAATCACTTATGCACACAAATTACTGGTATTGGATAGCTATAGTAATGAATACATCCTTATTTGAATTTTTAGGCAATGCCAGGAGTTTAGATGTTAGGAAACCACTTGGATAACATTTTTTCTACCCATGGAAACCTTATGAAGGATGGCAAGCTTTTTACCAAGGATCCACCTCACCAGAGTCCTAAATTTTTGCCCAACCGAGGGTGAGTGCTTTCATCTTTCCTAAGGATGGGTATTTAAGATGTCACCATCAACGTCCTACCAAGACCATCACCTGATGAGGGGTGAGTCCTTTTAAATATCTCCACCGAAAGGTGGGACCTAAATTTCCCCTTATTTTTCTTCTATCCCGATTGTTGGCACAATCATCTATTCACCTGCTACTTGTAACTGCCCATCACTGTCATTGTCACCTCTATCATTCACTTGACTATTGGTGCTTAAAAACTTGGTGATCCTTTGAAAAACATCATCTCAAAAAATAAAGAGTTAGTGAAGGGTGGAAAATTTCACCCACAATACCCAAATAATATAATACATGGGGTGTTAGAGTATATTACATTATTTGGTACATGCCAATGTACCACCTTGGGTACATTTATAGATTGGAAGTTTATCTTATATTAAGGTTTGAGTAGATACTTCAAGCAAGTAATAAGCGCACAAGTGTTAGAATGTGCAAAGATGTAAATATGTATGTAGTCCACATGTGCATGAGTCATAGAATAGGTAGATGAAGAGGCATGGGTAGAGTAAAGGCCAAGGAACATATCTTTCTATATATAGGCCTTGAAAGCATGATAGAGTAAAAGAGAGAGAGAGAACATGAGAGAGTGAATAGAGTGAGAGGAATGAGGTCATGATTGAAGAACATAAGCTTATACTGAGAGGGGGGTGAACAGTATAAGATAAAAATTTTACTTTTCTTTCTAAAGAAATATCATCCAATATTATCAATTGCCATAATGAAATAATGAACAAATCACCACGCACATAAGAGACACAAATTTAATGTGGTTCAACCAATGTGGGCTACATCCACGGAGAAAATATTTCTTATAAATTTTCTCAACAAATTTCTTGGGAACCAATTCCCTATTACAATGTTTGTGGACTCTAATATATATGAGACACCAATACCCTATGCTCTAGTTCGTGGACCTCTATCCATAGAATACACCAATCCCCTCTGTTCTATTTTATGGACCTCTATCCACAGGAGACACCAATCCCCTTTGTTCTAATTCATGTACCTATATCCATAGGAGACACCAATCCTCTCTAATTTGGTTTGCTCTAAATCCTGTTCAATCCTATTCACAACCACTACTCAAACTTGCTCACAACTCTACTCAAACTTGCTCATAACTCTGCTCAAACCTACTCATAACTCTGCTCAAACTTATTCATAAATCTGCTCAAACCTACTCACAAATATACTCAAACCTACTCACAAACCTGCTTAAACTTGCTCACAACTCTACTTAAACCTGCTCACAACTCTGCTCAAACCTGCTCACAACTCTTCTCAAACCTGATCACAACTCTACTCAAACCTGCTCACAACTCTACTCAAATATGCTCACAACCACTGCTCATCCACTCATACAAATAATGCTCATATATTTCCAACTCTTGCATACAAACAATGCTCATATCTTTCCCAAATCTTGCATACAAACAATGCTCATATCTTTCCCAAATATTGCATACAAACAATGCTCATATCTTTCCCAAATATTACATACAAACAATGCTCATATCTTTCAATGTGCTTTTCTCAACTAAAGTAATTCAAACATATTCTACCCAGAGTTATTTTATCATCAAGAACATATATAAAATGATATGCACTAACAAGTACCCAATATGTTCTTTACATTCATTAAGTCTGTCGCTTTCACATGTCTCAGATTTATTGTATTCAAAGGGATAGCTTTAGTCTAGCACTTGATGATTAACCTTCTTATGTACTCCTAAAATCAATCAAATCCAATGCACAAATTTGCTTCACAAAACTGATCTATAACTCTTGCACTTTCATTTCCAATATCACTCAAAACCAATGCACAAATTTGCTTCACAAAAATGATCTATTACACTTGCACATTCATTCCCAATTCTACTCAAGAACAATGCACAACTTTGCTCTCAAACACTTGCACTTTTATTCCCAAGAATCAATGCACATCAAATCAATCCTTATACCTCCAATCATATGACAACAAAAATATTTCCTTCAAACAAAACCTCCTTGAGAAAAGAATTGAATCACCATACCTCTAAATCTGCCACAATGATGATGAGCTTCCCCAAACCTATCTTTAACAAAAATAGTTTCCTTTTGTTCCTTCAAAAATCTGGTTAGTAATATTCTCTTTCTTGCACAGATATTAAATCATCCACCTATGAACCCTTTTTAATATGCAAAATACAATTTAAAATCAATCACAAATTACACCTTATATCTCCTTTCTCTAACATGCAAAAGTACAAATAAATTTCACCACAATACACCTTATATCTCCTTTTCTAAATAACAATCAACCTTATAAATTCTTCACACAATGTGCAAAAACAATTTTCAAATAAACATAATGCACCTTATAGCTCCTTTTAATATGCAAAAATAACTCCCTCACACTCTATACAAAAATACAATTTTCAAATAAATCTAATACACCTTATAACTCCTCCTTTTTAACATGCAAAAATAACTCTCTCACATACTATGCAAAATATAATTTTCAAATAAATCTAATACACCTTATAACTCCCACTCAAATTCAATTTAATTAAAATTAAAAATTTAATACCTTATACACCGCCATCGTGAATCAAAACCATGACCTCTCAAGATGCAATGCTTTCACAAGTGCTTATGACCAACTGCGCTACAATAGCAGGTAGAACAAAAGGGGCACCCAATAATTTTAACTTTGTCTTCAGTGTGCATTCCAAACTCAGCACACATAGCAAAATTACGTCCAGGGGTTTCAACCCTATGACCTTCTCTACAACAACACTCACGCAAGCCACACAACTAGCTGGGCTACCCCAATAGCTAGAATGAATTCAATGTGCATAGATTTTATCCTTTCATTACCCTCATTAAAACTTAACATACACAACAAAATTGTCATCGAAGGGTTTCGACTTTGTAACCTCTTCCACAACAGCGATCACGCAAGCCTAACAATCGACTGGGCTACCCTTGCAGGTAAAATCGAAAGGTACTCATGAAATAGTTGTCCCTGTCTTTCGCTCATCAAAACACTCACTACTCCCTTTGTCTGCCATTTGCTTCCATGAGAAGGATATCATCAATTTTTCATCATGTGGCTTGTCTCTCATTTTCAAGGCAAATTGACACCATATATATATGCTTCCAATGATTTTGATTTTGTCACGTCGGCAATACCTCCATGAACGTTGGTGCCAATTCCTTTTTAAAACTTTGGGTTATAATATTAAATTATAACATTATATTTTAAAACCTTAAATATTTAAATCCTTGATTTAAATATTTCAAACTTATGTCCCAACCTTTGTCCTTTATAAACCTCTGTCCTTTTTAAATATTTTTGTCCCAAGCCTTTAAACCTTTTTTCTCAAGCTTTTAAATAAATCTTTTTGTCCCAAACCTTTAAACCTTATCTTTATAAAATTTTAATATTATAATCCTTTACTTTGAGATATACCTTACCTTGAATAATTATCCATTGTTTGCTTTGTCCAACCTTGTAAACTTCTCATCCTTGAAGAATATTTCTTCCTTGAATACCATGCACCCTTTGACATCAATGAAAATTCAATATTTCCAACAATGATAGAGAGTAGTTAGTAGGTACAATGTAGCTCTTCATTGAAAATTTTGGAGTGTTCATATCCTCCATTATATTGCATTGTAATATTTTTGTGAGCTTTTATTAATAGTATATTATTGAGTTATTGTAGAAGTTTATCTTATAGTTTTCCTACATATTATAGTGTCATTTTCATATAGTTATCATAGATTTCTTATTTTATATCTTTCGGTTGCATTTCCTTTAATATACATCCTCAAAATCTAACATGAGGACCCTTTCAAAACCCCTTCTTTCAACCAATTAAAAAAAATATCCAAATATGGATCAGGCGCATATCACTTGGCCACATTCGATGGTAAGGAAAACAAAGAAACTATCAATTTAATGTACTTAAAAAGATACTATACTTAAATTTACATGTTTTCTTACTTATGTGTTGATTGCATGCATGATTGCCTATAAATTATTTTTGCTTCCTTTCATATGTCTAACTACATGTTTGTGTACGCTGCCTATTCATTCCATAATTTTTTTATGAGGCATCTTGCAATGAAGTGATGATAATACTATCTAAATAGTGTTACTTTCATTGCATTTGCAATAGGTCACTAAGCTAATGGACCTCGTCAATGACTCTCCAAAATACTATCTCACCCTCTTGATATTTTGAACTCTAGAAAGGAAGTTGAGGTCTTTATGGCATAAGCTCTATAAAGCAATTTCTATTTATAAGTATGGATACATTTTAACACCTTAGCTTCTCCTTCTATATTCTAAAATATCTAAAGGATTGCATGCATTGTTTACCTAATCATGTTTTTGCTTGTTGCATCTTCAAATGCCAATTTACTTAATTGTGTTCATATGCTTGTTGTTTGCATATGGAGTCAAGATAATTCACCATGACCTGTGATGATCCTAGTTAGGATAGATCACATTACAGATTTACATATTAGTTGGGTACCTAAGGTAGTGAATCTCTCTAGTGACTCATCACATCTCATCCCTTCTTCAACATCTTCTTTATCTTATTTTCATCATCTTTTTCCTCTAACTTGTTATAACTTTACGATGACTTTGATACTACAATGTCGATTGAAGGGTATCATATAAAAGGGTAATATAAGCTATCAATTTTTACCCTAAGAAAAAAGGTATTCCTCTCTCACACAAAATATTTTATCATAACATCTTATTCATATTTATACCTATGGAAAGTAGGTGATAGAATTATTTAAGGACTGGCAAGTGCTTGAAATTATTAGAAATCCTCCAATAGCATGGGATAAATCTATAGAATTTTTTTCCTCAATATAAAGATCTATAAAAAATTTAAATTCATCTATATTTTAATATAATCATCAAAGACTATTTCTCAAACATCATACTCATCAATATGTGATTTATTCTTATACTTAGATAGAAGGTGGGATAGAATCATTCAACGTTTGGAAAGCATTAGCATTCCTATACATCCAACAGGTGAGGAATGATTATGTCAAACCTTCTTCATTGGTATAAAGGTCTATAATTTGAAAATAACAAACACAACTTCATTCCACTATTAAATTTATCATTATACTTGAAACGAATGTATGAAATAAATATTACCTAATACCTAACAAGTATTCAAAAAAGCTAACAATTTTGGATAACTAGATCATATATCCTCCCCTAGTATAAAGCCTCAATCAACATAATCACATGACCTCCTTATTTTACTAAATTAGGGCATCTTGATGAGGCGTAATCATTAACAACACTACATCATCAATATTCAATCCCAAGCATCAAATCATCTTGTTTGGAATATTTCTAAATCATTGATAATCTTAAGTACGTGATGGATTTTATTGTATGATTTTACACAATTGTATATTGTACATATGCATAGTTTTCCTGTCATGTATCATGTCTTTTGTGGGTTGGAAAATCAGAATTATCTTTTGATAAAATATTTTTTATTTAAAACATTTACAAGTAATATGAAGAACACAAGCTTATACTGAGAGGGGGGGTGAACAGTATAAGACCACTTTTTACTTTTCTTTACTCAAACTATATAATCCAATATATCAATGCAATGTCAAAAATAGTAATCAAATCAATGCATAAATCACCACACACAATAGAAACACCAATTTAACATGGTTCACCCAATGTGGGCTAATCCATGGAGAAATACTAAAATTTTCTCAACAAATCTCTTGGGAAACATTTCTCTATTACAATGTTTATGGACCTCTATCCAAAGGAGACACCAATCCCCTAATCAGGTTCATGGATATCTATGCATAGGATACACCAATCTCCTCAGCTGGTTCATGGATCTCTATCCATAGGAGAACTCCTCCTCTACTCTGGTTGGTGATCCTCTAGAAGATTACTACCTCCACTGCACTGGCTTATGGATCTATCTCTACTAAAGACTCCTATCCTCACTCAAAAGACCTTTGTCCTCACTACCCTGGCTAATGGATATCTATCCACTGGAGACTACTGTCCTATGCTCTATCACCTCCAAAGATTGCTCTCAAATCTGTCTTAAATCTACACTAAACACAGTCCTTTGATCTAGCATAAATTTTCTTAATATCTATCTCTAATATACACTAAATATAGTCCTTCGGTCTAGCATAAGTCTGCTCAATCCCTGTCTTTGATCTTTACTAAACACAATCCTTCAGTCTAGCAAAAATTTTCTCAATCTCTGTCTCTGATCTGCACTAAACATAGTCCTTCAGTCTATCACAAATTTGCTCAATCTCTATCTCTAGTCTGGCACAAACTTGTCCTCAAATCTGCACAAAACTCTGTCCTCAAATATATCTTCAATCCTTAACACAAAGCTTGATCCAATCACAAATCAACTCTGCTAGATCTATCCCAAACCTTAACTCAAGATTTTAACAAATCAATTAATCAACTCTAATCTCAAGTCTTCTCAAATACTTGTCTCAAATTTGTCCACAAGTCCTCTCAAGAACTTGCTCAATCTTCTATCAAGCCTCACCAAGACTTGTCTCAAATCTACTCAACAAGTCCTCTCTGGAATTTTTCCAATATGCTCAACAAGTCTTCTCTAAGAATTGCCTCAAATATGCATTGTAATATTCCATAAAAGCTCACACTAATCTGTTCACAAGTCTTCTCCAAGACTTACCTCAAATATGCTCAATAAGTTCTCACTAGAACTTGCTCAATCTACTCAACAAGTCTTCACCAAGACTTACCTCAAATTTGCATTGTAAGCTTCCAAAAAAGCTTACTCAACTCAGTCCTTAAGTCCACTCTAGGACTTACTCAAATATTTCCACTAGCTTTCACAAAAGCTTTATACAAATCAACTCAATCTATCACAAAAAACCTCTTTAATCACACAAACAAGTTTCACACATAATCTTGTTTTAATCTTATAGAAACATATAGATAATTGTTAGACTCAATATTGTTGGAAATTTGAGGTATTTTATGTTATCATTGATGTCACATGGATCATTGATGTTACATAGATCACACTGAGTTTAGGTGGCCAAAGTATTTCATAAATAAGCATATTATATATCGTTGGAAAGATTATTTCGAGGGCTATTTGATTAACTTTCTTAGAGGGATAAATAAGGTGTATTTAAAGAGATATTTCTATTTTATAAAGGGGTTCAAAAGTGAAGGTTGTTTTGTTCTTTTTCAAAAGTGATTAATTATTTTATAAGGGGACATGATGCATTTTTTTGAGTAGGAGTGATAAGGTGTTATTTGGATATTGTTTTTATGATATTAATCATGATATCTAACCCTTTTTGAAAGTTTAAAAAAGAAGTTTGTTGAGTGTGGTAGATTTCCAAAGAGGTTTCTTCATATTCATAAAAGGTATGGGCACATTCTCCTATTGATTGATTATGGTGGTTGATTTCTAAAATATCATTGGAGTGAAAAGGATTGATTGTGGTTTCCTTTTCGAAAGTGGTTGGTTGAATGCTTCAAGATTTTATAGTTTGATAGTTGTGGTTAAACATTGTTTTATAAGCATAGTTGTTGAAGCCCATTGGTTATACAAAGATCTTGAAAAGAACATGAGTATCATTGTTATGTGAGATTTATGGTTGAGCATTGTTGGAAACATTTGAGTTGGTTGATACATGCTTAGACTAGGGTTTGTGAGAAATAGTTGTCCTTTGTTATGAATGGTTGAGTTTAGTTGATTATGCCTAGTCAAGTGATTGTGAGAAGTGATTGTTCAAATTCCATAAAAGAAACTATTCTATGTTATTATTTGAGTTGAGTTTAAGTTAAGAAAGAAATTGAGATTAGAACATATTGAGTCTCTAACAATTCTCCTTATGCTTCTATGAGATTGCCTTGAGTTGAGAAAGATATTGGATTTGAGTATAGAACATATTGAGTCTCTAACAATTCTCTTTATGCTTCTATGAGATTGATTTGAGTTGAGATCATTGTGGATCATAGTTATCATCCTTTGAAGAGTGCTTTGCCATTCATTGTTGAGTTCATCATTGAACCTTACCTTTGTAGATTTATGGATGATATTTGAGTGCTACTTGAGCATGATTGGTTGAGCCTTTGAGAAGGCCTTTGGGATAGATTTTTGGATAGATTTGGACAAGTTTTTTGTGAGCTTGTTGAGCATATTTGGACAAGTTCTATGTGAGCTTGTTGAGCAGATTTGGACAAGTTATGTGTGAGCTTGTTGAGAAAATTTGGACAAGTTCTATGTGAGCAGATTTAGATAAGTTTTGTGTGAGCTTTTTGAGCAGATCAATGGAGTGCCTAGCTGAGCAGATCAGTGGATTACCTACCTAAGCAGATCAGTATGTTGCCTAGTTGAGTAGATCAGTGAATTGTCTACCTAAGTAGATCAGTGTGTTGCCTAGCTGAGCAGATTAGTGGATTGCCTACCTGAGTAGATCAGTGTGTTGCCTTGCTGAACAAATTAGTAGAATGCCTACCTGAGTAGATCAATGTATTGCCTAGCTGAGTAGATCAATGAATTAACTATCTAAGCAGATTAGTGTGTTGCCTAGCTGAGTAGATTAGTGGATTGCCTACCTGAGCAGATCAATATGTTACCTAGCTGAGCATATCAATGGATTAGCTACCTGAGAAGATCAGTGTATTGCCTAACTTTGAGTAGATCAAAGTAATCATTGTATTGGATAAGGATCCTTATTTCTGTGTGAAATATTATAAAGATATTATCTTGTGGAGTACCCCACATTGGAGGAACCACATTAAATCTTGTGTCTTAATTGTGTGTGGTGACTTGTGTTCTTGCTTACTATTGCTATCTAAGTTATTAATGCACACTACTATATTTGGTTATTGCAATTAAGGATATTATTGATATTGGTTTGGAAAGAAAGTAAAAAGTGGGTGCTATATTGTTCACCCCCCTCTTAGTATAAGATTGTGTTCTTCAATTGGTATCAGAGGGGGTTTCGTTAGAAAGGCTAATAACTTGAGGGCAAATTCTACAAGGACACATATGGATTCACAGAATGGATCATCTACAAATAAGACACCATTGTTTGATGGTAACAATTATGCTTTCTAAAGCATGAGAATGAATAACTACTTGATATCATAGGGATATGAGGTATGGCAGATGGTTGAAAAAGAGTATAAGATTGAAGGTGATCCTGAGGCAGATAAGACTATCAGGAAATTGGTTGAGATCAATGCAAAGGCAATAAATTGTATTTTGAGTGGGCTATGTGAGACAGATTTTGCAAAGGTCATGGTATGTAATTCAGCTAATGAAATGTGGACCAAGTTGTGGAATACTTATGAAGGAGATTCCAAGGTAAAATTGTCAAAACTACAAACTCCTAGAAAAATATTTGAGGAATTAAAAATGGAAGATTTTGAAGATATTGCAAAGTTTTTACTTCGATTGGATGAGATTACTAACACCATGAGAGGCCTAGTATTTGAGATGAAATAATTATAAGTTACTCAAAAGGTTTTGAGATCACTTCCCATGAAGTATGATGCAAAGGTTTCAGCAATAGAAAAAACAATGGATATCAACAAGCTAACAATGGAATAACTACAAGGAAATCTCATTGCTTATGATATGAGGATGAGTAAGCATCAGGTTACAATAAAAGAGATTGCATTCAAATCTTCAAAGAAAGAGAAAGGGAAGGTTCCATAGATAGATAGAGATCCAGTTAATTATGAGGAACCTAACTTCATCAAAAGGAATAAGGACTCAAAGAATTTTAGGGATATGAGGAAAGTCAAATGCTATAAGTGTGGTTGTTTTGGTCACTATGCACACAAGTGTGCACATGAAGAAAATAGTGATGATGAAAAATAGGGTCACAAATGAAAAGAATATGGAAATCATAAGCATGACAAAGATGACAAATACAAGCAAAACAAGTATGAGAAGAAGAAATTTTTTTGTAAGGTAAAGAAATCTTACTACATTGTAGAAGCAAGTGATAGCTCAGATCATAATGATAGAGACAAGTCAGATGATGAAAATGAAGAACATCTATTCCTTGGAATAGAAGGTGAAAGAGAATAGTGCTTTGTGTGTGGTCAAAGAGATCATAGATCAGGTTATTGCAATGGATTCAGTGATAGTGAAGATGAGATGACACATCAAGGAAACAGGCATGGTCAAAGAAATCATGAGAGTTTGTTTTCTATAGAAGATGATAATTATCTCAGTGATAGTGAAGATGAAGAAGGATTTTTCCATGAAATAAAAGAAGTAGAAGAAGAACAGTCACTCCAAATAGAAGAAGTTATACAAGATAATATTGTAATAAAGACAGATGTCTTAGTTGATCTAAAGGAAGACTTCAATGATATCCATAAGCAACTACAAAAGGTTAAGGAGAATCTAAAAGAATTGATATGTTCCATATGTGAGAAATTTGATCTATCACATGACTCAAAAGGTCAAGATATTTTCACTTAGAAGGAAACATGTATTTCAGAGACAATAAATATGGATGCCAATTTTCTACTTGACACAAATGAAGTGAAATAAGAGAAAGATTCCAAAGCACAAAAAGTCTCATATTTCAGATTTGGGGAATCACACTCAAAAGGAAAGGAAGTTCTAAAAAATGAAAGCAAGGAAGCACATAAGTGTTATGAAGAAAGTTTCAAAGTTCCTATGGCTCCAAATATTCAGTTTGGATCTTGTTTTGATATTGAATCAAGTTCAAAACGAAAATAAATACTTGAAGAGGAAAGCAAGGAATAAATTAAGGAAAAGGATTTAGATACTAAAAAGAAGGTTCAAGGATGCAATGCACAAGTTGAAAATGATCATAGGGATAATGGTCAAGAAAGGTATGAGGAACCAAGACATGAACAAAGGTATTTTCAAGGATATTGTTTTTCTTGTAATGGATTTGGACACAGGGCTATACACTGTAGGGTCCATGGATCAAAGAAGTTTGATTTTGCTAGAAGAAAATTCAAAGGAAGAAGGTATGGTTTTTAGGGACATTGCTTCTTATGCAACATGATTGGTCATAGATCTTCTCAGTGCAAAGAAAATGAGCAAAATGGTTTTGGTTTTAGAGCTACACAACTTAAAAGTCATGGTCATAATGGTCATGAAAACAGAGCTTCACAATATAGGGTTAAAGAAAGGAATGGATATGGAAATTATTTCAAGAAAGAATTTAGGATTTGGGCACCATCCAAAGGCTACAATATCAAGTGTTTTAATTGCAATAAATTTGGACGTATTAAAAAATGGTGTGGGACTAAATTCCAAATAGGTTCAAGGCAAGAAGGACAAACAGGTTCAAGAAAAGAAGATCAAGTAATTCATCAAGAGAAGGATATCAGAAAAATATGGAAGGAAATTGATAGAGGAAAGAAATAATGTAATATGGGAGTAAAAATATTCCCACCCCAAAATTAATCACCTCAAGAGAGAAGGTGGTGAGGGGGCTACACTTAAGAGTCATATCTTTTAACCCCATAGGTGTCCCTTTTTCCATTGATGTCAAAGGGGGAGATATTTGAGTAAGAGGGAGAGATTTGAGTTAGGGGAGCAGCCTCCAAAGAGAGCATTGAGTTAGGGGGAGCAGCCTCCAAAGAGAGTATTGAGTTAGGGGAAGCAGCTTTGATTCTCATAAATGGTTTTTTCAGTGACTGTGGTGATTTGCATTAGAGGTGTTGCCATCATTGACAAAGGAGGATATTGTTGGAAATTTGAGGTATTTTATGTTGTCATTGATGTCACATGGATCATTGATGTTACATGGATCACACTGAGTTTTTGTGGCCAAAGTATTTCATAAATAAGCATATTATATATCGTTGGAAAGCTTATTTTGAGAGATATTTGATTAACTTGTTTAGAGGGAGAAATAAGGTGTATGTAAAGAGATATTTCTATTTTGTAAAGGGGTTCAAAAGTGAAGTTTTTTTTTGTTCTTTTTCAAAAGTTATTAATTCTTTCATAAGGGGACATGATGCATGTTGTTGAGTAAGAGTGATAAGGTGTTATTTGGATATTATTGTTATGATATTAATCATGATCTCTAACCCTTGTTGAAAGTTGAAAAAGAAGTTTGTTGAGTGTGGCAGATTTCCAAAGAGGTTTCTTCATCTTCATAAAAGGTATGGGCACATTCTCCTATTGATTGATTATGGTGGTTGATTTATGAAATATCATTGGAGTGAAAAGGATTGATTGTGGTTTCCTTTTAGAAATAAGTTGGTTGAATGCTTCAAGTTTTTCCAGTTTGAGAGTTTTGGTTAAAACTTATTTTATAATCATAGTTGTTGAATCCCATTGGTTATGCAAAGAACTTGAAAAGAACATGAGTAGCATTGTTGTGTGAGATTTATGGTTGAGCATTGTTGGAAACATTTGAGTTGGTTGACACATGCTTGGACTAGGGTTTGCATGAATGGCTGAGTTGAGTTGATTGTGCCTAGTCAAGTGATTGTGAGAAGTGATTGTTCAAATTCCATAAAAGAAACTATTCTATATTCTGATTTGAGTTGATTTTAAGTTGAGAAAGAAATTGATATTAGAACATAATGTCTCTAAAAATTCTCCTTATGCTTCTATGAGATTGCCTTGAGTTGAGAAAGATATTGGATTTGAGTATAGAACATATTGAGTCTCTAACAATTATCTTTATGCTTCTATGAGATTTATTTGAGTTGAGATCATTGTGGATCATAGTTGTCATCCTTTGAAGAGTGTTTTTCCATTCATTGTTGAGTTCATAATTGAGCCTTGCCTTTGTAGATTTACGGATGATATTTGAGTGCTACTTGAGCATGATTGGTTGAGCCTTTGAGAATGCCTTTGGGATATATTTTTGGATATATTTGGACAAGATCTGTGCGAGCTTGTTGATCAGATTTGGACAAGTTCTGTGTGAGCTTGTTGAGCAGATTTGGACAAGTTATGTGTGATCTTGTTGAGTAGATTAGTGGAGTGGCTAGCTGAGCAGATCAATGGATTGCCTACCTGATCAGATCAGTGTGTTACCCACCTAAGAAGATTAGTGAATTTCCTACTTGAGCAGATCAGTGTGTTGCCTAGTTGAGTAGATCAGTGGATTGACTACTTGAGTAGATCAGTGTGTTTTCTATTTGAGCAGATTAGTGGATTGCCTACATGAGCAGATAAATGGATTGCCTACATGAGCAGATCAATGTATTACCTAGCTGAGTAGATCAGTGAATTGCATACCTGAGAAGATCAATATATTGCCTAGCTAAGCATATTAGTGGATTGCCTACCTAAGCAAATAAGTGTGTTGCCTAGTTGAGCAGATCATTGGATTGCCTACTTGAGTAGATCAATGTATTACCTATCTTTTAGCAAATCAAATTAATCATTGTATTGGATAAATATCCTTATTTCTATGTGAAATATTATAAGGAGATTATCTTGTGGAGTACCCCACATTGGGGGAACCACATTAAATCTTGTGTCTCAATTGTGTGTGGTGACTTGTGCTCTTGCTTACTATTGCTATCTAAGTTATTAATGCACACTACTATATTTTGTTATTGCAATTAAGAACATTAATTGATATTGGTTTGTAAAGAAAGTAAAAAGTAGGCGCTATACTGTTCACCCCCCCTCTCAGTATAAGCTTATGTTCTTCAAATATGTTTCACACTCACAAACACTCAATCACTTTCAATCTCTTTCTCAAATCAATTCAGAATATAGAACAATTTGTTTCATAGAACTTGAACTATCACTCCAACACTTCCAATCAACTAGGCTCAATCAACTCCACTCAACCAATCACTCAATGAAACACACCTTGCTTACAAACCCTAAGCAAGTGTTTCACAATGCTTTTCACCACTCACACAATGTAACCCAAATCACATAACAATGATACTCATGTTCTTTTCACAAACCCTAGTTCAAGCATATGAACACTCACTCAATTATTTCCAACAATGCTTATCAAACAATCTCACATAACAATGATACTCATGATCTTGCACAAACCCTAGTTCAAGATAGTTCTCAAGTTCTCACTCAAGTGTTTTCACTACATTCACCAATCATGCATATGAAATCTTACTCAACAATGCTTATCAAACAAGAACCTTTTCACTCCAACTTAGCATTCACAACATCCAACAATCACTCACAAGGAAGATGTGCCCTTACCTTTTGTTTGATGAAGAAATTGACCTCAAACACCTGTCTCAATCACAATCACCCTCTTTGCCAATCTCAAAGGTTAGATAGCAAAAACCTCTTCAAAACTCTCATTCAAATAATCCCTCAAAATATTTCACCATACAAAACATCAACTCTCAATTACACCTTATAATCTCCACACTTCAAAATATAAGCCAACAATTTGTTTAAAGAAAATAATCACAATAATTTTCTTTATGAACCCTTATCTCTTTTCTCAAAGTATTTAACACATCATAGCTTATCCCAACAAAAATATAATTTCCTTTTTCAACCTTATAACTCCTATCTCAATTCAATTTATCAAAAATCACAATAAAATATTTAACTTTCAAAAACCTTATAACTCCCTCTTAGCAAAAATTAACCATGCCACCTTTAAACCTTAGGAGCAATTTAATTTTCCAAAAATTAAATACCTTTTCCCTCGATGGGATTCGAACTCCCACTTGCGCCTCCACAGTGCCCTAGCCGTGGCCCACTTGCCATGTGAGCTAGGCGCTCACCTTAGAAGCAAGAAGCACCTCGTGCGCTTTATTGCTTCGCCTTGGCACCAAAACCAAAAACATGAATCTCTACCAAAATGTTGCCATCGGGGTTTGATCATGGGACCTCCCACCTGTTAGCGCCCTAAGCACACAACTGCCTATCGTTAGCCCAACCACCATGGTTGGCTATGAGGCTCCAAGCCTCCTTCCTCTTATGCGTTCGATGACCGCCACGTAAGCAAAAACCTTGTCCTCTTCTTCCACGCAGTTTGCAGAAATTTCGCATGCACTTCGATTTAATTCGTTTCGAAGGATAATTTTTGTTTTCCAAGGCACATGGTATTTATATACAATGTGCTCTCCCTTATAGCACGTCGATGGGTGAAAAATATAGTCGATGTCGGTGCCTTAATTTTAATCGCTTGCCCTTTGTAACCCTAACCTTAGGGTTATTTAATTAAATTAATTTATAATAAAGTTATTATAATTAATTTATAATTAATTTAATTACTTTAGGTCTATACTTTAGACCTTTAATATTATAATACAAAATTATAATATTATTTTCTTGGGCCTTCCTATTGCTCCTTTAGACCTTATTTGACCACCTTGAATATTATAATAGGGAATATTATAATATTATTTTTCCTTAGGCCTAGAAGCAATCTTTCTCTTGCACTACTGATGAAAACTGATGCTTGACCTCATATTGCTCACTGAAACTGACTCTTGACATCAATGACAACAAAACTTGCTCATATTTCCAACAATCTCCCCCTTTGTCATTGATGGCAACCCAATTACCTTTTACCATTTCCTTTACATTTTTATGTTCTGCTCCCCCTAAGAAACTACTCCCCCTGACTGAATGCTCTTCCCCTAACTCAAATCTCTCCCCCTTTGACATCAATGGCAAAGGGTCACCTTTGGGTCCTGAGGGCTAAGAATGAGACTCTTAGCTTAGCCCCTCCCCCACCTCCTCTTGAGGTGGTTAGTTCTGGGGTGGGAGTATTTCTACTCCCAACATACATTGATCTTTACCTTTGTCCACTTTCTTCCTCAACTGATCCTTTTAATTCCTCTGAATGTTCCTATTCCTGCTTGTCTCTAGAATTTTTGCTCTACACCACCTTGTTGTATGCCCATCATTATTGCACTTATAACACTTAATGTTGTTATTCCTTAAAGGTGCAAATATCTTGGGGTTTCTCCTGGTGAAGCCATATCCATTCCTATCATGAACCCTACAATTAATTGCCTTGTGACCAAACTGATTACAAGAGTAGCAATACCCTTGAAAAAGATGCATATTTCTGAAATTCCCATATTCCTATCTTCCATGTGTCCTGCACTATGTAGCCTTGTGCCCAAACCTGTGACATGAGAAGCATCATCCATTGAAATTACCTTGCCTTGACCTCATTGGTCTCTTAGTCTCTTCTACCCTATGCTGCTTCTTGTTCCATATGTTCCTCATTTGTGCATTGTTCCTCTTCCTGTTGAACTTTCTATTGTCCAACTCATCCTCAGAAGTCTCACTTTCTCTTACACTCTCTTCTTCTGAAGCTTCTTCTTCTTCGAAGCTTGAGATTGACTCCTCTCCTTGTTTTCTTTGTTCCTATTCAAATCCAAGTCCTATTTTGTTTGTTGACCATCTTTGTACCTTGATAATCTTATCTATGGTTTTTGAGCTTTTCCCAAACTTATGTAGCTTATCTCTAGACTCTTTTACTTCCTTCCTTAGTGAAGCTACTTCTTGCTCTAACTTTTCACATTCTAAAACCTTAGCTTCTAACTTCTCTTTAAACCTCCTTGTCTTAGCTATTGAATTAGTTAGATCCTCTATAAGCTTTCCTTTCTCTTCATCACATTCTTGAAATTTAAGCTTGAGTTTTGAGTTTTGCTTTCTTACCTCCCTTAATGCATCAAGGGCAGAAATAAGTTCACCTTCAAGATCAACTTCTCCTCTTTCTTATTCTTCCTCTATCTCTTTGCCTTTGGGATCATCTTCATTCCCTTCTGATTTATCTTCTATAGGATCACTTCCTTCTTCTTCTATTGCCATAAGTAGATTTTCTTCTAGTCCTTCAAGTGTATCTTCATATTCATCATCACTGAAACTGAATCCATTCCTTGTACAACTATCTTCAAGATGACCAAAGTTACCACATCTAAAACACTTGAGAATTATTGGTGACCTTTTTCTAACCACTTCTTTTTCTTCTGCTAGAAATAGTATTTCATCTTCATTACTTGAGGAGATTCCATCACTATCACTTGAATTCTTACTTGCCTTGTCTGCATAGAAACTCTTCTTATGCCTTTGGAAGAACTTCTTTCCTTGCTTGCCTTGTTCATCCCTACTTTTCTTTTGGTACCTGTGTTTTCATATTTCCCTATTCTTATGATCCTATTTTTCTTCATCATTGCTATTTCTAGTATTTGGACAATCAAAAGCATAGTGACCATACTTTCCACAATTGAAACATCTAACTGATTTTGTACCTTTATACTTTCTCGAGTCCTTATTCCTTCTACCATAATTTGCTTCTTCATCATTGGATAACTCATTGCTTGAATCTGACTTCTTACCCTTTGTCTTCTTAGTAGCTTTGAAGGCTGCTTCTTTTTGGGGATTAGGTTCCTCTTTTATTCTCATCTCAAAAGCTATGAGAATTCCATGTAATTCATCCCTTGTCAAAAGATCAATATCTTTTGACTCTTCTATAGCTGAAATATTTTCACTAAACCTTTTTGGGAGTGACCTTAAAATCTTATCACAAACATCAGATTCTTCAACTTTGAGCCCAAGTCCTTGCATGGAGTTAACAACCTCGTCTACACGAAGTAGATAAGCATCAATGTTTTCCTCATCCTTCATCTTTAGGTCTTCAAATGTTCTCTTGTAATTTTACAACTTTACCCTTTTGACCTTTTTATCTCCTTCATATATGCCTTGCAACTTATCCCAAATTTCCTTTGCTGATTTGTAGTGCATAACCTTTATAAAATCTGTTTCATGCAAACCTTTCAAAATTCCATTCATTGCTCTTGAATTGTAATGATGTAGAAGCTTACCATATTTATCTATAGGTGGAGTAGTTGGTGGTATGTATCCATTCTCAACTGCTTCCCATATCTCATTTCCAAGTGCCATCAGGTGAATCTTCATTCTCATACTCCAAAGTACATAATTGCTCCCATCAAACAATGGTGTTGAACTATCTGAGGATCCACTCTTAGAATCCATTTGTGTTCTTGTGAGATTTTCCTTCAAGATGTTAAACTCTTTCGAAGGAACCCGCTCTGATACCAATTGAAGAACACAAGCTTATACTGAGAGGGGGGTGAACAATATAAGACCACTTTTTACTTTTCTTTACTCAAACAATATAATATCCAATATATCAATACAATGTCAACAACAGTAATCAAAGCAATGCACAAATCACCACACACAATAGAGACACCAATTTAACGTGGTTCACCCAATGTGGGCTACTCCATGGAGAAAATATTTCACTAAAATTTTCTCAACAAATCTCTTGGGAAACCTTTCCCTATTACAATGTTTATGGACCTCTATCCAAAGGAGACACCAATCCCCTAATCAAGTTCATGGATCTCTATCCACAAGAGACACCAATCTCCTTAGCTAGTTTGTGGATCTCTATCCATAAGAGAACTCCTCCTCTACTCTGGTTGGTGATCCTCTAGAAGACTACTACCTCCACTACACTAGCTTGTGGATCTCTCTCCACTAAAACTCTTATCCTCACTCAGAATACCTCTATCCTCACTACCTTGGCTAATGGATCTCTATCCACTAGAGACTATTATCCTCTAATCTATCACCTCCAAAGCTTACTCTCATCTCTATCTCAAATCTGCACTAAACATAGTCCTTCGATCTAGCACAAATCTGCTCAATATCTATCTCTGATATACACTAAACACAGTCCTTTGGTCTAGCACAAATATACTCAATATCTATCTTTGATATACACTAAACATAGTCCTTCGATCTAGCACAAATCTACTCAATATCTATCTTTGATCTACACTAAACAATCCTTTATCTAAATTTTCAATATCTATCTCTAGTCTAGCACAAACCTATCCTCAAATCTGCACCAAACTCTATCCTCAAATATATCCTCAAGACTTAACACAAAGCTTGATCCAATCATAAATCAACTCTAGATCTATCCCAAACCTTAACTCAAGGTTTGAACAAATCAATCAATCAACTCTACTCTCAAGTCTTCTCAAAGACTTATCTCAAATCTGTCCACAAGTCCTCTCAAGAACTTGTCCAATATGCTCTCAAGTCTTCACTAAGACTTACCTCAAATATGCTCAACAAGTCCTCACTAGAACTTGTCCAATCTACTCAACAAGTCTTCACTAAGACTTACCTCAAATCTCTTAAGCTTCACACAAAACTCCCAATCTATCCACAAGTCTTCACCAAGACTTACCTCAAAATTCTCAACAAGTCCTCACTAGAACTTCTCCAAATCTACTCAACAAGTCTTCACCAAGACTTACCTCAAATATCATTGTAAGCTTCCACAAAAGCTTACTCAACTCAATCCTTAATTCCACTCTAGGACTTACTCAAATATATTCACTAGCTTTCACAAAAGCTTTATACAACTCAACTCAATCTATCACAAAAAACCTCTTTCAATCACACAAACAAGTTTCACACATAATCTTGTTTTAATCTCATAAAAACATATAGAGAATGGTTAGAGACTCAATATGTTTCACACTCACAAACACTCAATCACTTTCAATATCTTTCTCAAATCAATTCAGAATATAGAACAATTTATTTCACAAAACTTGAACTATCACTCCAACACTTCCAATCAACTAGGCTCAATCAACTCCACTCAACCAATCACTCAATGAAACACACCTTGCTTACAAACCCTAAGCAAGTGTTTCACAATGCTTTCCACAACTCACACAATGAAACTCAAATCACATAACAATGATACTCATGATCTTTTCACAAACCCTAGTTCAATATACCTCCTCTTATTAACAATGCTTATCAAACAATCTCACATAACAATGATACTCATGATCTTGCACAAACCCTAGTTCAAGATAGTTCTCAAGTTCTCACTCAAGTGTTCTCACAACATTCACCAATCATGCATATGAAAGCTTACTCAACAATGCTTATCAAACAAGAACCTTTTCACTCCAACTTAGCATTCACAACATCCAACAATCACTCACAAGGAATATGTGCCCATACCTTTTGTTTGATGAAGAATTGACCTCAAAACCTATCTCAATCACAATCACCCTCTTTGCCAATCTCAAAGGTTAGATAGCAAAAACCTCTTCAAAAATATCATTCAAATAATCCCTCAAAATATTTCACCATACAAAACATCAACTCTCAATTACACCTTATAATCTCCACACTTCAAAATATAAGCCAACAATTTGTTTAAAGAAAATAATCACAATAATTTTCTTTATGAACCCTTAACTCTTTTCTCAAAGTATTTAACACATCATAGCTTATCCCAACAAAAATATAATTTCCTTTTTCAACCTTATAACTCCTATCTCAATTCACTTTATCAAAAATCACAATAAAATAATTATCCCTTAAAAACCTTATAACTCCCCCTTAGCAAAAATTAATCATGCCACCTTTAAACCTTAGAAGCAATTTAATTTTCCAAAAATTAAATACCTTTTCCCTCGATGGGATTCAAACTCCCACTTGCGCCTCCATAATGCCCTAGTCATGGCCCATGTGCCACGTGAGCTAGGTGCTCACCTTAGAAGCAAGAAGTGCCTCATGCGCTTTATTGCTTCGCCTTGGCACCAAAATCAAAAACATGAATCTCTACCAAAATGCTGCCACTAGGGTTTGATCGTGGGACCTCTCACCTATTAGCGCCCTAAGCACACATCCACTTGCCATTAGCCCAACCACCATGGTTGGCTATGAGGCTCCAAGCCTCCTTCCTCTTATGCCTTCGATGACCGCCACGTAAGCAAAAACCTTGTCCTCTTCTTCCATGCAGTTTGCAGTTCGCATGCACTTCGATTTAATTCGTTCGAAGGATAATTTTTGTTTTCCAAGGCACATGGTATTTATATACAATGTGCTCTCCCCTATAGCATGTCGGTGGGTGAAAAAGATATTCGATGTCGACGCCTTAATTTTAATCACTTGCCCTTTGTAACCCTAACCTTAGGGTTATTTAATTAAATTAATTTATAATAAAGTTATTATAATTAATTTATAATTAATCTAATTACTTTAGGTCTATACTTTAGAACTTTAATATTATAATACCAAATTATAATATTATTTTCTTGGGCCTTTCTATTGCTCCTTTAGACCTTATTTGACCACCTTGAATATTATAATAGGCATATTATAATATTATTTTTCCTTAGGCCTAGAAGCAATCTTCCTCTTGCACTGCTAACGAAAACTGATGCTTGACCTCATACTGCTCACTGAAACCGACTCTTGACATCAATGACAACAAAACTTGCTCATATTTCCAATAAAATAATTCTCCTATTCCCTCCCACAAAATCCTTTAGATATTCACATATCATCTCACTCTTGTCATAATTGCATTATGCATGATTGCTTAAGCATTTAGAATCAAGAAATTCCATATTGAAGTGATGATAACAACTAGTTATATTAGATCATATACATTATACTTACACTAGGTCACTAATGCTAAGCATACTCCTGTCCTTAGAAGTTTGACTTACTTCTTATGCATTGTTTGTCTTAATATACCAAGATGTGGTGATTACCTTTTACATTATACTAAGAATCGTTTACTAGCGAACTTTGTTTCTTTTAGATTATTTGTGTTGCACAATAAAGCTTTTTGAAGAGGGGATGATGAGGGTTATTCTTTTCTTGATGAATTTCACTCATCATTACATAAAATTAACAAAGAGTAACCTCATTGTCATTTTCCTTTCCCTAAAAGGCCTAAGCTTATAGCTTTGAAGAGATGGAGAATGAGAATTATTTGTTGCTCAAATAGTTTTTCATATATAGGTATGCAATCCTAAACATATTTATGAGGAATAATTTTTTTCTCCTCTTTTACTTAGAAGCGTTGAGCCATTGATCGAATTTTATCTTTTGCATAATTATTACTATCATGACTGCATACCTACATTTCTACATTGATTGTTTGTGCATGTAGAAATCAGGAGTCTTGTGATGAGGTGACGATGATCACTAGTAGGGTAGCATATGCTTACTTTGCATTCATGCTAGGTCTCTTATGCTAGAAAATCCCCACCCTTAGGATCATATGCATACTTCAAACAATACTATAATTAAGAATGATTTGTTTGTTTACACTTTAACATAATCAAACAACACAAATCGATTTACTTTTTTAGCTTTGCCCCCTATAATAACTTTAAACAAAGAGTAGCACATATCTTAATAGGGTGTTATTTTTTAGGTTATTGTGGGTGAACAAAATCATGATTTAAATCATCCTAATTCTACTCAATCTCCTAAGACACTTTTTTTATGGTAATAGTTTGTTTACTAAAATTGATGCAACCTTGTTATACTCGTAAAATGAGTTGCCATGAGAGGGAATTAGATAGACAATTGTTGAGATGCAATAAAGAATATAAACTATACATGTAAATATAAATCTTGGATATTGAATGCTAGCCAAAAATAAATAAAATGCACATTGATTTCCATTATTTTACTTACATTAGTTGTTTGCTCTATAAGTTAGTTCATGCATGCATTTACAATAAAGAGAACTAGGATTGGTTTTGACCATTGATTAGCATGTGACACACATGCGTCTATCAGTAGTCAAGATCAGTCCATAGTTCTCAAAATAAATAAAATGGTATGCTTCTATTCCATAAAAAGACTCATAAATATTTTTAATCCAAAAACTATCCCTTTCTTTCCAAATGATGTCAATCCCTAAGTTACAGGAATGGATGACTTTTATATTCTTATAAATCCATGATTAAATCCAAATTCTTGATTTTAGACCTCTTATTTATGCCTAAAAAGTAATGAGTGGAACATACTTCATTTTCTTATGAGCCCTAATAAAGGCATGAAGCAATGAAACTTAAGACATTTATATCTTATAAATTTATTAAAGTACAGACAAGATAAATCCACTTCCTTAAGAATCAATGTAACATCTAAAAAAATCCTTTATATAAACAAGTTAGATGACAGATATCCTATGACACCAATATCTCTAATGTCAAGATATCCTATCAATATTTTATCACAAAGCTATTATCTAAATAAGCCCTAAAATTAGGGGTATCAACATCATCAAAACAAACATAAACTGTACAACTCAGCAATATGGACATAAATTGTCTAACTCAATAAAATGAATATAAACTATCCAAATTCAATGATAATGACATAAATTATCCAACACAACAAAGTGGACTTAAACTATCCAATTCAACAATAAGTACATAAATTTTCCAACTCAACAAAATAGACATAAATTATCCAAATTCAACAAAACGAACATAAACTATCCAAAATCTTTGTATTATACAAACATAAACTATCCAAAATATTGGTATTATATGTACATATACTATCCAAAATATTTGTATTATATGTACATAAATTGTCCCAATTATTATATCATATAAGGACATAAACTGTCTAACTCAACAAAATGGACATAAATTATCCAACTTAGTAAAATGGACATAAATTGTTCAAATCTAGTAATTAGGATATCTAATGTTCAACTTAGAAAAATGGACATAGACTATCCAAATCTAGAAAAATGGACATAAACTATCCAATATAGCAAAATGGACATAAATTGTCCAAATCTAGCAATAAGGACATAAACTATCCAACTTAGCAAAATGGACATAAACTATCCAAATCCAGCAAGATGGACATAAACTATCAAAATATAGAAAAATGGACATAAACTATCCAAATCCAATAATATGGACATAGAATTTCCAAAATATTTGCAATATATGGACATAAATTATCCAAAATATTTGTATTATATGAATATAAACTATCCAAAATCTTTATATTATATAGAGATAAGTTGTCCAAAATCTCTCTATTATATGGGCATAAACTATCCGAAAACATTATATCATATACAGACATAGAATGCCCAAAATATTGAAAAGGCATTAATTTACTACAAAAACAATAACTTGCCTAAGCGCTTGTCCATTAATCAGGATAGAAGAAGCACTACTTAGTAGTAAGCAGAAACATTTTAAAGGACATAAACTATCCTACAACATGAATTGCCTAAAAATGCTATCAGTCATACTTGCCTAAGCTCTTGTCTTTTTATTAGGCTAATAGGTTGTCGCTTAGGTCTATTTATGCCATAAATAAATAAGCATCAGTTTGTAAAGCACTATTAAAGTAGTCTTCCAAACTTATAAGCATAATGTAAATAGCTTGTTTAAAATAGGTCTTAACTATAAATCAAGTATGGATGTTGGAACTAACCCTTCTTTTTCACAAAAAATAAATTTGTAAAAAATTCTTCTCCCCTTTTTTATCCATGGAAAATTAACATCTTTTAATACAACACACATCTCAAAATTCAAAAATCAAGTCACACTCAAAATTTTAGTCAATTTTTTTTAATTTTAACTTTATAATTAATGCAACTAATAAAAAAAATTCAAATTACATTTAACATTGCTATCATCTTCTAAATCAATTCTAGATATCTTCATTTACTTCCATTCAATGAATCATACCTATCTTTCACACCATTATTTGGTAGTAATTTATGTTGAGAATTATACCAAATTTTCGTTAAATTTTTTATACTTCGAATTTTCCAAATAAAATTAATTTGTCAAAAATTCTAAATCAGCCCTGAAATCAAATTTGTATCCATACAAATACACCATATCTATCATAAAAAATTATCACTTCATCATACTATCTATCTAATAATCCATACAATTAATACAAATTTTCATATCACATCAATTAAACACACAATATAACACAACCATGAGTCAATAAATAACCAATGTATATATATGAATCATCTAATCATATATCATCCTAGTGTACCACAATCAATCAAAATCGATACAATCAAACCATGTCATCTAGCTAAGGCACCTCATAAAAAACTGGTGCTCTTGTGCCTCTCATCATGACCAAAAACCTACACTAAGCACAAAATTAACCCAAGGTCTCTAACCCACCATTAGCTGGCTAAGGAAAAAATTGAATTGACTACTAGGAGGGCCGCATCATTGATCTCATCCCAAAGTGGGAACAAGATTGAATCCTCAAGGAAAAAAGGTCACCTCTAGTCTGGAGGAACAACCACATAGTAAAGAGATCTATAGTGAGTGCTCCTTCCAAACTCCATGGTATACTGAGCCTAAATAAATGCTATCTAATAAAATAAACCTTGGATAGTTGTGTCACTACTCCCAATCACCATTGTGATATACCTAGTTATGGCATCATCCCCCTGAATCCTTAATTATTCCCTCTTTATCATCACTTGATCCCTATCAACCCAAGCATGATCTCTCTATGATAGCTTTGATCTCTCTTTGAATGAGTTGTATCCTATGCTACTATTGTGTGGTCGATATTTCCTTGGAGAAGCTTTATCTTACTCCTCATGGCATCCTTTCCTATTGGGATACCTCCTCTACTATCCTATAGATACTTGGGCTAATATCATGAGCTATATCAAGAGGAGGTACAACTAATGCCTATGGCAGTCTAGACCCATCTCTTGGTCCTTTCATAGTCTCTCTTGTACTACATGGACATGACAGCAAGCCATCCTACTTAGTTTGGATCTCATCTAGGGCTACCCCATCACTAGTATAACCTATGCTGGACAAATCTATTAGTACCACTAAAGATAACCTAAAGTAACTCTTGCATTATCTATCTTGGAATATACAACAAGAGGATTTTTTATATCCTCCTCAACAAAACTCTCAGGATCTAGAAGGTCACCAAATCCTCTTTGTCTCTCTCAAGTCACATGTTAAAATCAAAACTCTCCTTTTTTTGGGATCCCATGAATGAGGTCAAACAACCTCAAAATTCTATCAAGATTATAAAGCTCAAACTCTCCATGAGCTCCTCACAACCATCTAATCCTCTATACCTAATCCAATTGAACACCATACTTATCCCATCCTAGGTGCCCTCTCCATGGGTGTCATATTAGTTGATCATATTGCATGATCCCACCTAAATCTTGCCAAAACTTGTGGGTCAATTGGATATGTGGGTAGTCCATGCCCAAACTTGTAAGAGAGTAGAAAATTAAACTCTTCCCATCCTTTTAGGTAACCAAATGGAAGTTCTAGTACAATCTATAAAAAATAAAGGTACCCTATGCAAACCTGATCATCTATCATGCAAGAAATAATCTTTCCCCATCCCCAATGTAGCAACCTCTTATTGGTTTCTCCAACCAATAATCTTGACACTATAGCACATAGTAGTGTTATAAGTTAATCTAGTAGCCTTGACTATTACATGATATTGATATCAATGGTATATCATCTCAGGTGGAACTATGGGTCATGAATCAGTATCTGCATAGCTTGTATTTGGTCCTGGATCATTTGTATTTTGGTACCTTGAGTAGGTACCCATAGGATCCTCCAAACATCCTCAAATATCATTAATATCTCCCCTATTGGAAAAATAAAGATGGCATACTTTGAGTGCCACCTCTCTACCAAAGTCATCAACAATACATGGTCCAAATCAATATTGAGCATTATCACCAGATACCCCATCCCAACTACATTTCAAAACCACTCACTCCTTTAGTGTCATCACCTCTCTATCGACCGTAGGGTACTTGAGCATAGATCTTGACACAAAAAAACATATAGCACTTGTAAACACAACCAAAGCAAAATAGAGTTAAATTTTTGTATAAAAATCAATAAATTTTTCTCTCTTCATGAATTCTCCATCCAAAATTGAATTTATCAACCTACCAAAAATAGTAAATATGCCACTTCTTTGGAAAATTCGATATGGTGTATCCATACCATGTGGAACGAATACATCGATTGCGGTATCATAATGGATGGAAAAAGCTCATACCTATCCTTGGGCCTATCCCATCACGTACTAGCTCCAATTTTTACATTGGACATATTTGATGTGCCATTTTTCAAGTCCCTAGGTTCCCTATAGGGATATTTTTCACTCCTCATATGTAGTGAAAATGAATTTTACTTGTGCCCCTTGGTCCTATTTCATCCTATTGGAGTAAAAAATTTCTATCACTGACTTCTTACCCAACCTATTTGAGTTCCTTCAACATTACATTTTGTCCCTTAAAAACTCAAGGGGTACCCAAGCTAGGGGACAAAAATTAGTTTAAAGCCTTCCTTTTAATCTTGATAATAAAATTATCTAGTAAAACATTGAAAAAATACTTCTACAAATGATCCCTTGATCATTTTTGCCCCATACCAATCAATCAAAACCTAGTTGTCTCTCAAAAAACCAGAGGTTTTTCCAACTATTTTTTATGAATTATTAATTTTAAGTATATTAAAAAAAGGGCAAATATAAATACCTAAAATCGGACCATATAAGTTTATACCAATTCTTGACATAAACACACAGAAAGGTCAATTCAACCATGACAACTGACTCAACCTCAAAATTTGTAGTTAAAACTCAACAATAGTGAATTCATTGTCTCAAAGTAAATTTTCCAAGCAAGCAAATATGCTTTCCAGTTAGCATATTTGCAACCAATCTAAATTCTCCATATTTCTATTAAATTTAATATCTAATGATCAAATTCACAAATACTTCGAGTTAACAAATATGCTAGTAACATATTTGTATAGGCAATGTATTTTCATTCAACACTCAAAAGCTTTAATCTCGCATGCAATAGTCAGTTAGGGCATGAATCACTCCTGCCTACCCCTCTACCATGACAGGTAATCAATATGTATGGAAGGTGGCTAACTTTCCTCCACCTACCCAATCAGCCCTAATCAAGGGGGTAGTTAATTGTAGGTCATTTTTTAACTAGTTAATCCCAATCAGTAGTCCAATCATCCACCGACCTTATCCCTCCCTTTTGGTAAATCCCTAGGAGGGTCAAAATTGGTCCCTTGGGGTGGCACGTAAAAAAAAGGAATTTGTGACACCAAAACTCTACTCGAATTTAGCCTCATAATTGCATAATTAAGTGCTATTAAAATTTAGCCTTGGATACATCTTCAAGCAAGAGGGCACTTTGTGCCTTTGAAAAAGCTTTTTGGTGGTATCACATTATTTTCATCCAATTTCAAGAATCATTCACTTTCTAACACTTTATCATTTAGTTTGTTCTGTATGCATATATTTTTCTTTTTGTTTCAACTTAACCCTTTACACAATGAAGTACTTTTTCTTGTTATCTAGGCATTTTAGGAAGCCCATAGGGTAGGAAGTCACCTTCAATGGAAAAATACCTATAATATCAATTAATTAGCTATTTCATTTTTTTGTTATCCCACACAAATTTTCCACCTATACACAACCTAGGCAACGTATTTGGTATAAACACTTAGAACCTAGTTTCATTGTTTTGCATCCATTTATTTTTTAATATTTGAAATTAATATACCACCTATGATTGTTATAGGTGGCATATTGGCTAATTTCCTATGAGATTTTACATATCGCTACCAACCTAGCATCCAATCTTGTTATATTATTTATTTGTAACCGTAAAAATCCCAATAGCGTATGAACTTTATTTTTATCTTATGGTCATTTGGTTTTATCATATTAGAAAATTCATCGATTGCAATGCTTTAGGTGGAAATTTTGCCATAGATATTTCAACATCCACTTCCAAGATGAAAATTAAAATTTGTGTATATAAACAGGGAGTTTGATTGTGCCAATCAAGAAGTCTACCATGTCTTGTTGTTTGGCAGACCCCCAAAATTTGATCCATCTCTTTTTCTATTTATTTTAAATACTATAGTGAATTTTCCAGGTGTAGGATCTATAGACAACGTATTTGTGTACAAACAATGTATTCACATAGAACACCAAAATAGGTAGGTACCTCTTGATACTCTAGTTTTAAGTTTATAGCATAGACTATTTGTTGGTTTTCTATTTGCATATTTATCTAAAATCATATTTTCAAACATATATAAAGGAAAAAAAAACTAAAGAACCTTAGCATAAAAGTATTTTGTTTCGCGTAGGTACTTAATCTAAATCACATATAGTTTGCATTATGATAAGTTGTATTATTGCATATTTATTGCACCCTTTCCTCTTAAAATAAGAAAAGGAGAATATTTTATTTCTATAGCATAGAGAAACAAATCATTAAAGTAAAATTACATATAGATTAGCATCTTGTATTTTGCATCTTTGTTCTCATAGTGCATTGCATCAACATCTTGTGTATTAGTTCCTAGGATAAACTATAACCTAGGTGTTTGTTAAATTATACACATCAAACTAGATTAGAAAAATCCATAAGCCCTTGCTGAACCTAAAATCCCCCACACCAAACATAAAATACTACACAAAGTGCAATCCAAATGACGAGTTAGTAGCAATTCTATCCCGTTCTAGTGTGGATTACCATCGAGGAAACACATTTGGAGCCAAGGCACCTATGACCATTTTGGCATATCACAATAGTAGATGATCTATTAAAAATGATATAAGAGGTAAGTACAAGAGGTAATATCTCTAGTGCAATAAATTCCACTTTTCTTCCACTAATTCCAAAAGAGAAAAATGTGATATCATTTGCTAGGTTTCAATCTATAACTCTACAACTATTTATAAAATAATATCAAATAGGATTAAGCGAAAAATAAATGACTTGATAGGATTAGAACAAGGGGGTTTCATGCTAGATAAAAAAATCTATGATAATACCATAATGATACATGAAGTTCTTCACACAAGTGCTAAATTCAAAAAGAAAATAATAGTCATAGAAATTGATATAGCTAATGCTTTTGATAGAGGAGACACCAATTTCCTAAAACAAACCCTCCTCAAATTTAGTTTTTCAATCCAAATGATAAATTGGATAGGGGTATGTATAGGACCCTAGATATCCCCCCTCATTAATGGTGAGCTTGCATACTTTTTTAAATCCACTAGACGATTAAGGCAAGGATGCACAGTATCCCCATACGTATACATCTTGCTAGTTGAAAGCTTAGAAAGAAATCTAACCTAAATGAGGAAAATAAATCATAGCAATAAAATCAGCCATGTGATTCAAATCAATCATCCATGCTCAATTTGTATATGATACTATATTACTAGGAGAAGCATAAATATCAAATGTGATTATTCTCAAGGAAAAACTCGAATGATTTACTTTAGACACTGGAGCAAAGATCAATACTTAGAAAAGAAAAATATATACAATAAATGATTTAGGGGAAGAATACAAAGGATTCTCAAAAATTTTGGGGTTCAACAAAGGCAATGATCATTCATTCAAATATTTGGGTGTCCCTATGGGCTTCCAACTAAAAACAAGGAAAACTTGGAATGTTATACTCAAGGTGTTAAAAAAATACAACATTGTAATGTTGGTTGTGTTTAGCAAGAAGAATTTTTTAATCAAGTTAGTTTTATCAAGTCTACCAATATACCAATTATTGTTGGAATATATTCCATTATTTGGTAATCATACCAAGTGTCATGTAAGTTGGACCAAGTGTCATAGGTAGAGTGAGGAACAAGAAACCTATCCTCCTATATAATGGACTCTTAGTTCCATTCACCATTGTACAATTTCATTCATATAATATGACATGATATGCTCATGAAGTTGTATTCTCTATTCACCTTCTTAGTCATTATTATTCTTGAGTAGATAGAATAGTTCAAAAACTATCATTGCTATTAGAGCAAGGTTCAAGGGACCTGAAGAGGATTGTAAGGAGAAAATCCTATAAGAATAATTTGGGGCAATTGTTGCCATCCAACAAGCCCAAAATGAGATTACTAGTTTTTATAGTATAATGCAGAAGGCCATTGAAGGAGATTACTAAAGTTTTAGGGTAGCAAGTTAGAGGGTTTCAAAGCTACAATTTCATCTACTACAAGGCAACAATTTGGTGAATCGAATCATCAAGACTTCCATCATCTACAAAGGTTAGTAAGGTAAGCAACTTTAGTTATTCGGTTCATTATTAAGTTTCATTATGCACCATATCATATTTTAAAAGTTGCAAGGAGTAGGTTGCATATTTAAGTCTTCAAGGGAGTGCAGAAGAAAGTTTATATAAGGGTTATACCTGCACATTAAAATAGGAGTTAGATATATTTTTAAAGAAATAAAAATATCATCTTCTATTATCTAAAGTTGAAGCAAAGAAGACATTATCCATGAGTTAAGTTTGCATAGATTATAGTGCATATTTCAAGTTACTTTGAGAGTTCTTTTACAAGAGTGATAAGGTGAGATCAATATTGCACTATACTAGTTTTTCTTAAGAGTTTTTAAGGTGCACTAAGTATTTTAGTTGCAGTAAAAATTAGTGCAAAGTTAAACCTCTAAAATAACATATTAGTTGCATGATTAAGAGCTTGGATTCATTGTTACTAAGTTATCCAAGAAAAGAAGTTAGAGGTTAGTATTGTCTAGTAAGGAAGGCAACAATACATTACTATTTTCTCTCAAGGATTAGAGCAGAGAGCTGACATATCTAAGAATCAAGGAATAGCTTCAAAAAGAGACATATAACTTCAATGTAAAATAAGGGATTAATCCTATTGCAAAGGTGTTTGCATTACATTAGCACTAGTTTTATCCTTTCAAACACAATAAATAGGGATAAAAGAAAGTGTCTTAAAGACACTATAATAGGTAGCAAAGTGCAGTCTCCAAGAAACCACATTATTGAAGTTTGAGGAGCAAAATTTGAGTAGGATAGATAGCCAATAAAGGGGCTCACAAATATGGGTTTCAAGGTTTCTAAAGATACAATTTCCATATTTATATCCAGTGCTTATGATAGCATCAACCTACAACACAAGGCATCCACGTAAAGGAGTTATCATCTATTGCATAGCACAAGGCATCTATGTAAGCAGATCTACCACAAGGTACCTACGTAAAGGATAGTAGAAACTATCTATATAAGTTATCATCCATTGTACACTATAAAGATAACACTAAGTATAGCATATTGTAAGCATAAAAGGGCAAGGTACAAGGTAAAAATAAAGGTGCAATACCCAAGACACAACTTGGAAGAATCATTTATCGAGAGGAAGCACCTAAATCCGCCATTGGAGCACCATAGAACCTCCATTCTAATGCCCTAGGATCATCATAGCTAGATCCAACCTTGAGAGGCAATATCATCATCGATAGAACAACTTGCACTCGCTAGAAAGAAGGAGAAAGTGTTTGCTATCAAAGGAGCCAAAGAAGCTTGCAAATAGTTGGCAAGAATAGGTGTTGAAGAATCTTAAAGGATTTTGGTATGTTGGAAATAAGTGTGCATGCAAGGGGAGACATCTACATTTGTCCTAACAATGGAAGGAATATTGTGCCACTTGGCACAAAGGGCATCTTCATCCTCTTAACTCCAATGCTCAAGAGAAAGGGTGCTCAACTAAGTAATACCTTTCATCATAGTTTCAATGCTCACCTACCTTAGCTAGTATACAGGAAGGTTTTCTAATTTGTACCACATAGTATAACATTATTTAAAGATCTACGCCACTCAAGAAGGATACTAAAATCTTTGGTAACACCTTGTGCCACTTAAAAACCGCATAAAGAAGGTAGAAGCATGTTTGTAGCCACCATAAATAAGAGCACTCATGAAGGGAAAGCACATATTTTAGCCAACATCAAAGTGATTATACATAGGGAGGTCAAAGCCTATTAAAGGAGAAGAAGACTTTGATAAGACATCCATTAAAATAGGAGCATTGAATGCTCACCATCGTTCAAAAAATACAATGCTCGAAGGATCTGTTGGAGGAGCGAAGATAGAGGTATATCACGTGCAACATTATAAAGGTAATATAAAATTAATTACTTGCTTTCATTAAGGTTAAAAGGAGTTATAAGGTGAACCATATAAATTTAAATTTACTACTATATTGGAGCAATAAAAATTAACCAAGCATTAGTGAATTATAAAGCAAGTTCATATCTTCAAGTGTTATTTCAAAGTACATTAGTTGAAGTACATATATGTTATAATATTTGTAAATATTCATAGTAGGAGATATAAGGTTTTCAACATTGGATAATTGAAATATTAGTTTGCAAATATTATTATCTTCTAAATTTCTACATTAGGGAGATATAAGGAATACTACACCAAACTTTAACTAATTGGAATTTAGAAAATTGAACTATTGAGAACTAAAGGTTGAAAAGAAGAAAAATTATTGTTTGCTTGAAAGAGTTGGAATTTATTGCTTATACTTGTCTCATAGACACATTAAAGAGACAAAAGAAATCCAACCATAGAGAACTCCATCAAATTGATAAGTGCATAGTTCAATAGGAGAAATAAGGTGAAATAGGAGTTGATTATTATCATTCCCAAAAACATTACCAAATCAACTCAAAAGGTGAACTATTACTTCCTAAAGCACTTTACCAAGATTAGAGTATATTCTAACCACTAGGGAGACATAAGGATTCTACAAAACCTAAGTCTTGTAAAGGTTTATCAAATTAAGTTCACTAAGAGGTCATAAGCCATGGATCATTGGTATATAGATTCAGGGGCAAGCAAACACATGACTAGAAACATACATTGGTTTAATTCTCTACAAAAGATAAATGAGAAACCAATGGCTATAGCAGATAGTAAAACTTATGAAGTGAAGGGGATTGGAAACATTCTAGTAGATCTGATAAATGGAAAAGGAATAATAAAAAATGCATTATATATCCCAGGATTGACTACTAATCTTCTTTCAGTTTCTCAACTCATGGATCAAAACATGACTGTAGAGTTCAAAGCTTCCAATGGAAGAAAACAGTGTCACATTTTTAAACAAGGAAAAAAAATAGCATCAAGCTCCTATAAAAGTGGTCTATTTGTTCTAGACATTACTACACACTCTGCTCTTTCAGTTAAAATTTTAGATCTATGGCACAAGCATCTAGGACATACTAGTGAATCTACCATGAATGAATTACTCAAATATCAAATGGTTGAAGGAATACCAAATATATCTCTAGAATCTATTGTGTGTCTAGAATGTTTAGCAGGAAAACAACATAGAATTCCTTTTGAACTTTGACAACACAAAACTCAACAACCATTAGAGTTGATATATACAGATTTATGTGGGCCAATGAATATCACTAGTATTGGAGGACATAAGTATTTTCAATTATTTGTTGATGATCACACCAGGAAAATGTGGGTGTACTTCATGAAGTATAAATCAGAGGCATTTAGTCATTTTAAACAATTCAAACTTCAAGTAGAAAAAGAATCAGGAAAGACTATAAAAGCCCTTCATTCAGATAGAGGAGGTGAGTTTGTATCTAAAGAATTTGATTTCTTTTTAGAAGAGAATGGAATTAAAAGATAACTCACTACAACATATTCACCACAACAAAATGGAATTGCAGAAATAAGAAATAGGTCAATAATGGAAATGGTGAGATGTATGTTAAAAGAAGCTCATCTTGATCATCAATACTGGGTAGAAGTAGTTCAGACAATAGTATACATACAAAATAGATTACCAACAAGAATACTCAAACATATTACACTAGAAGAAGCATGGTTAGGACAAAAACCAAATATAGAAAAACTAAGAATTTTTGGCTGCAAAGCTTACATGCATATTCCAAAACAAAAAAGGACAAAACTAGATGACAAAACTATGGCAGGAATATTTGTTGGCTATGACAACGAATCTATAGGATACAAAATATTAGATCCACATACAAAGAAATTTTACATAAGTAGAGATGTAATCTTTGATGAAAAAGTCAAAATTGACACAGAAAAAACCAATAATGATACATAAATTCTTCTAAACTACTCAGAGGAAGATATAACAAGTGAAGAATCAGAATCAAAATCTCAAGAAGAAGACAAAGAAGACACAGAACCATCTACAATTCCTCATAGGAAAGAACCAATATGGCTCAGAGACACTCTTAGGGATTCAAACCTAGAAAGAATGCCAGATCTTACCACTACTAGACCTCAAACTCGTAGTCAAAGTAGAATTAACAAAGGATTACTAAGCAATACAATAGAACCGACATCAACACTTCAAGCACTAAATCACTCACATTGGAGGGCAGCTATAGAATCTGAATATGCATCACTTCAAAAAAATAAAACATGGGATCTAGTAGAGTTACCTCCAGGAAAGAAAATAGTGGGTTGCAAATGGATTTACAAGATCAAGTATAAAGCATATGGAACACTTGACAAGTACAAATCCCGATTAGTAGCCAAAGGATATACTCAGACTAAGGGAATTGACTATGAAGAAACATTTGCACCAACAGCTAGAATGACTACTATCAGGATAGTTTGTGCACTAGCAGCTCATCAAGGTTGGAAACTTCATCAAATGGATGTAAAAAGTGCTTTTCTTAATGGTGAATTAGAAGAAGAAGTCTATATGTCACAACCATAAGGGTTTGTTATTAAAGGACAAGAAAATAAGGTGTGCAAATTGAACAAATCCCTATATGGTCTAAAGCAAGCTCCCAGAGCATGGAATATAAAGATCAACAATCACTTATTACAACATAGCTTCAAAAGAAGTACATCCGATCCCAGTTTGTATACAAAGAAAATTGGAAATAGTATACTGATTCTCATAGTGTATGTTGATGATATAGTAATTACTAGAAGTTCTAAAAAACTAATAAGTGACATTAAAAGGGATCTAGAAAATGCATTTGAGATGATAGATCTAGGTCTAATGAATTATTGTCTTGGTCTAGAGATTCAACAAAGTGAAGATAAGATTACTATTACTCAATCAAAATATGCAGAAGCCTTACTTGAAAAATATAGAATGAAGGATTGTAAGCCGAAAGATACACCAATGGAACAAGGGATTCAATTATCCAAAAATGATGAAATACCTTTGGTTTCAACAACTATGTATCACCAATTAATTGGAAGTCTTTTGTACTTAACAAATAGTCGACCTGACTTAGCCTTTGTTGTAAATTATCTTTCACGCTTCATGCAAGAACCAAGAGAAAGTCATTGGAACACTACAAAAAGAATATTGCAATATATCAAGAAGACTATTGATTATGGACTAACTTATATGAAGAATGTTAAAGATTTTTGTCTATAGGGTTACTCAGATTCAGATTATGTTGGCTCTATTGATGATAGAAAGTCTACTTCAGGGTACGTGTTCTATCTTGGGTTAGGACCCATATCTTGGCATAGTAAGAAACAACATACAGTGGCACAATCATCTACTGAAGTAGAATATCGGGCAACAAGAGATACGACCTATGAAGCATTATGGCTACAATATATATTATTAGACATGGGTATCAAACGAACTCCAACCTTGATATTTTGTGACAATCAAGGAGTACTCAACTTGATCAAAAATCTGATTGTACATGAAATAACTAAACATATTGAAGCACAATGCCACTTCATCAGAGATCACTTTTAGAACCATCATATCATCCTGAAGCATGTTCCTACAGAAGACCAGTTGGCAGATATTTTTACAAAATCTCTTGGGAAAACCAAGTTTCAAACATTCAGAGATCATCTATGTAACTCAAGGGAACTTCATACCAAATAATGTAATACAAGGGGGTGTTGGAATATATTCCATTATTTGGTAATCATGCCAAGTGTCATGTAAGTTGGACCAAGTGTCATAGGTAGAGTGAGGAACAAGAAACCTATCCTCCTATATAATGGACTCTTAGTTCCATTCGCCATTGTACAATTTTATTCATATAATGTGACATGATATGCTCATGTAGTTGTTCTATTCTCTCTTCACCTTCTTAGTCATTATGATTCTTGAGTAGATAGAATAGTGCAAAAACCATCAATTATGTGTATACCAACGCACCCAAACACATCCTGCATAAGATGGATATACTTTTTAGATTCACACTATGGAAAGGGAGGAAGTAAAATGGTAGGGACAAATTCCATTTGATAAACTAGGAGATACCAAACCCAAGGATCAAGGAGGACTAGGAATAAGGAAAACAAAGGTAGTGAGAAAAGCATTAGGTGCCAACTTATTATGGAATTTGGTCACCCCATATAACTCCCCATGAATATATATTTAAAGCATAAATACCTGAATAACTTTGATGGTATCCAATTGTTGAGAAGTGTTGATAACAAAGTAGGCTCTTCCTTGATTTGGAAACACATGGTAGAAGCCAAAGCACTTATATTAGAAAAAGCATCATGGCTACCTAGGGATGGTAAGCAAATTAATCTATGGAAGGACTTGACCTTAGGAGTTGTTGGAAATTTTGAGTATATTATTGTCATTGATGTCAAAGAATTAATGACATAGGTTAATGACATTGGTTGTCATTTATGTCAAGAAAAATAAAGGTTTAATGGCTTTACCATTTTTGCATTTGCAAAAGAAAAAGGAAGAGGTCTTCCAAAGAAAATGTCCAAGAAGAAAAAAATATTATAATATTTAAATATATGAATATTTAAATAATTATAATAATTAAAAATTAAAAGGGCCCAAAGGTTAAAGCCTAAAGCTGCATTATAAAATAATTATAATATGTTTATTATAATTTGTATATAACCCAAAGAGGTTTTGACGTTAATATTAAAAAGTATTTTTAAAAATTATTTAAGCGCCACCGACGTCCTTAGCATGGTGGTAATCCATATTAATATGGATAATGTTTGATGCTCTATGGTGTGTGTTTGATGCATGATAAAACTGGTCAATGTGATTTCTCCTGTGTGTGCTTTGTGAGAAGAAAAAGATAAATATCTATCTAAGGGAAGGCATCGACGATTTGAATATAAGATCATTCGATATTATATCTGAAAAAGTGGTTGGCCTAGTGGAAAACTGGGTAGTGTTAAGGTGCAGGGTAGACAAAGGGTTTTGTGTTTGAATTTGGGAAGCAACAATTTTGTTCAATTTTTCTTGGCAAGGAAGTTTTCATGGGAATAAGGTGCAAGTCGTACTTTTTAGTCCTTGTGTGGACGGTTGGCCTAGCGACGACCCAAAGGGTGCTAGCACATTGGCAGGTCATAGATGTTATGTTCGAATCTCCCCATGATAGTTTTGGTAAGCATTGATTAAAATTTTAATTGCCTAAGGTTGAGGGTTAGGTGCATGAGGTGTGTTTGATTATTTGAGCATCGTTGACTTAGGGAGGTATAAGGAGAAATAATTTTTTAATTATTTCTTGCAATTTATTTTGGAGAAAAATATTATGAAAATGTATTTTTGTTGAAAAGTGATTTTGTGGGATCAAACAACAAATTTGATACCTATCTGGTGGGCTCTGCGGGGATGGCAGCAGTTTCTAGAGGAGGTATGAACAACTGGAGGAATGTAGTGATGGCATCAGGTCCGTCACAGAGTGTGCATGCTAGGGCTGGTATTTATTTTAAAAATGATTGGAAGGAACAAGATTTCCCATTGCATGCCAGGAATCGCTTGTTAAAGAACAATGGATGTTTGGAACGATGTGAAGCCAGGCCGGTTCTAGTGGTTCAACCAGACTCGATGGTAGAAGATGTGGAGTATTTAACCAAACATGTGCTTATTGGTAAATTTATGGGCATCCGAATTTCTCTTCCCTTTGTGGAGGCTTGGGTTAGGAAGACTTGGAACCCTGAAGGTGATGTGGAGGTGATGTTGAGTGCAAACAACTATTTTATGGTGGTTTTTTCTTGTCTTGCGGATCGTAACAAAGCATTTGAAGGAGGTCCCTATTTTTGTAACCAAGCGGGACTCTTTCTTAAACCTTGGCATGTGGGTTTCAACCCATCAGAGGAGCGGCCATCATGGGTTTCGGTGTGGGTTCGGCTTTCGTGGCTCCCATTGGAATTTTGGAGAAATGACATCTTGCATATGATTGCCCTTCTACTTGGGAAGTCGGTTAGGCCGTCACGACAGACACTGGATAAAAAGGTAATCTCTGTTGCTCGTATCTATGTTGAAATTGATTTAAACAATCCTATTCTAGATTCTATTGAAATACAATTTGGATCAACCACATGGGTTCAAAAACTTGACTATGAAGCTCTTCCATTTCGTTGTCGGATTTGCCATGAATATGGCCACTTACAAAGAAAATGCCCTAAGTTTGTCCTTCCTGTGGCTTCAAATCCTGGGCCCTCTTGAGCTATACAAAATATGGATAAAGGAAAATCCCCGATAAAGGAGGAGGATCAGGATAAGGAAGGCTTTGTTATGGTAAAACCTCAAAACAAATGAAGAAAGGTAAAAAGAGACATTAAGGATAACCAGCCAGATGCTCAGCTCAATCGTTTTGAAATTCTAGATAATCTTGATCAATGCGTGGAGATACCTAAAACATCGCTACCTGTTATAGATATAACAGGACCAAATCAGTTGTCTCTTCATGAGGTGGAACCAAGGGAACCAGATATAGGGGGTTTAAATGAAGAACAGAGGGCTTTGGTTCCGAGTATAGGTGATATGGTTGGCCCTAGCCCTAGAAGTGAAGTTATATTAGAAAATGGCATAGATTTAGATATGCCCTCTCCTACCCAGGCACTGATGCAGTCATCCATGGATTGTAAAACTCCTACAGTGCTAGGATTGCAGCATAAAATAATAAAAAAAAATGCTTCAGATAAGAATATGAAGGTGGGTCGGAAGAAAGACCAGGATAAAATTAAGTTAATGGGGGAGACTTTGGTAGATTCAGGTTTGGTGAGAACATTGGACTCCCATTTTTATAACCCCCAAAAATGATTATACTTTCATGGAATGTAAGGGGGTTGAACAGCATCCCCAGACAAAAAGTTGTTCGTGATTTGATTCGTGTTCATTCTTCGGATGTGGTTTTTATTCAGGAGACTAAATTAGCTATTGATAGTTTGTTCAATATTTCTCCCAAGTTGTGGAGAAAGGGGCAATGTCAGTGTGTTGGTGCATGTGGATATGCTGGTGGCCTTGCTTGTTTATGGGATCCAGTTAAGATCTCTCCTCTTACCTGGATTTCCATCAGGTGGTCTATTTCAATGATTGGGCATGATAATGAATCTGGTGAGACCATCCTACTTACAAACGTGTATGCTCCTATTGATTACAATGGTAAAGTGAATTTATGGGAGCACATTGGCTTTGTGAGAAGTCTGGCTCCCCTGTACCCATGGATTTTGGCTAGAGACTTCAATTCTATCACTTGTCTAGAGGAAAAATGTGGTGGGATTGATTGTCTTGAGCCTTTTTCTTCTATCTTCAATGCTCATATCCGGGCCTTGAACTTGGTTGACATCAAGCCGGATAATGGGATATTTACCTGGCATAATAGAATATGTGGGGAATATTCCATTTCAGAGAGACTGGATAGGTTTCTGATCTCTAGTTTTTGGATTGGCAATAATAGAAGCGCTAGTTCTGTGATTCTGGAGGGTAGAGGATATGATCATTGGTCTATCAAACTCTTTGCTCTGGAGTTAGGGCTAAAAAAGAATCCCTCATTTAAGTTTCAACTTATGTGGTTGCGAGATCCTAAGCTTCATGATTTCATGCGAGGCTAGTGGACTAATGGCAAACCTCCTCATGGCACCACTATGTACTCCTTTATGAAGCGGCTTCAATTTGTTAAGCATAAATTGAAGAGATGGAATAGACTAAATTTTGGGAACCTTTCCTTGGCTAAGATGGCAGCTCTTAGGAGGGTGGAAGAAGCCTCAAGGAATATTAGAGATCAGGGACTCACAAAGGAGCTTCTTGTTGAGGAATTTGAGGCTGTAAAAGACCTTGCTAAATGGGAACTGAGGGAAGAAATTTTTTGGAAACAAAAAGCTCGAGTAGATTGGCTTCAAGAAGGGGATAGGAACACAACCTTCTTTTATAACTTTGTTAAGGCTCATCGTAATGGTAACCTGATTACCTCTCTTGTTAATTCTTAGGGTGCCCTGCTTTCTTCTTTCAGGGATATTTCAAAAGAGACTAAGAGGTATTTTTCCTCTCTCTTCAAGGAGGATGCCCTCTCAGATGATGAGGAAGAAAAACTTATTCTAAATTGTATTCCCTCGATTGTTTCTAGAGAGATGAATGAGCATTTGATGGGTCCAATTTCCCTTGAGGAGCTGAAAAGTGTTGTATTCAAGATGAAAAAGGGGAAAGCCCCGAGTCCGAATGGATTATCGATTGAGTTTTATCAAGAGTTTTGGGAGTTAATCAAATTTGACCTTTTGGAGGTGGTCCGTGAGTCCCAAAAGAACAAAAAGATGCTAAGGGCCCTAAATGCTACCTTTGTGGTGCTTATTCCCAAGAAAGAGGGAGCGAATTCCCTGGATATGTTCAGGACTATTGCTCTCTGTAATGTTGTATATAAGATCATCACAAAAATTATTGCTGAGAGGCTGAAGATATGGTTGAGCAAAATCATCTCTGAGGAGCAAGGTGGTTTTGTTTTCGGCCAATAAATCATGGATGGGGTTGTTATTGCTACAGAAACTATTCACTCAATGGAAACTTCTAAGGAGAAAACTATGTTCATTAAGTTGGACATGGCAAAAGCCTATGACAGAGTTAGATGGTCCTTTCTTCAAAAAGTTCTTGCTGCTTTTGGCTTTGAGGAGGAATGGATTAGATGGATGATGAGCTATATTTCTTCTTCCTCATTCTCTGTTCTTGTTAATAACGAGACATCGGAGCTGTTTGAGGCCTCAAGGGGATTAAGGCAAGGAGATCCTCTATCTCCTTATTTGTTTATCATTATGGCAGAAGGGTTGGGCAGATTACTCAAGTCTCAGGTCAGGCATAGTCTCATTCAGGGGTGGAAGTGGGATAATAGTTTGCCACCTCTTTTCCACCTTCAATTTGTTGATGATACTGCTTTGTTGGGAGTTGCCACTATCAAGGAAGCTGGAAAAATTAGACAGTCTCTTGACATATATCTTGGTGCTTCTGGACAGGTGATTAATGAGGACAAGTCATTTATTTTCTTCTTCAATACCCCCCCTCTTATTCAAGCCAGGATTGCTCGCATTCTAAGATTCCAGGTCGGGACTCCCCCTTCATTTATATTGGGATCCCGATTTCATCTCATCCTCTGCCTAGATCTTCTTGGCAGTCTATACTTGATAAGTTTATAAGGAAGGTAAATCACTGGACTATCAGATGGCTATCCTCTGTAGGTAGAGTATTGCTTTTAAAATCTGTTATTCAAGCTTTACCCATTTACAGATGTTTTGTGCAAACAACTCCTCGTTTCATCAAGGACATGGATGCTTTGTCAAGACAGTTTTTGTGGTCTGGAAAACTTGATCAATCTAAATGGAGTTTGGTTAGATGGGATTCCATTTGTAGGCCAGTTCAAGAGGGAGGCCTTGGGTTGCGACAGGCAACTCTTTCTGGGTAGGCTTTGGCTACGAAACTTTATTGGAGATGGTGTACCTCTCAAGATCAGATTTGGGATAAAATATTATCTTATAAATACTTGAGAGGTATTTCTAAGGCAGATATCCCTAGAGCCAGTTTGGTTGGGAAAGGTTCTGTTATCTGGGACACTCTGAAAAGAGGAGCTAATTTAAATAAGCAGGGTTTGTTCTAGATTTGCAATCGGGGATCAGATGTTCTTTTTTGGGAGGATTCTTGGGATGGCCACCCTCCTATCTTGACTCAATATCCCAAGTTACATTCCCTAAGCATTTGTTTCTTGGAAGTGGGTTGGTCTCATGTGGAGGACTTTAAAAAAATCTAGTATTTTGGAAATATGGAGATGTACAGATGGAAAGATCTATAGGAATGGCCCCAAGGGGGATTGGTCGAGGATAGAGATGTGCTTGCTCTTATTCTTGCAGGGAGGTACTGTTATTCATTGAGAGATAAAGACATTCTGGCTTGGAACTCTAATCCCAAGGGAACCAACTCTATAGCCTATGGTTATCAAGTTCTTGATAAGCAAAAGTTCGAGAGTCTCCCTGTCACATGGTGTAAAAAGGTGTGGAATAGATTTGCTTGGCCAAAATGTAACTTTTTTCTCTGGCTGGTAGCTCGTAATAAATGCCTCACTTGGGATAACTTGAGGAAGAGGGGATTTCAGGGTCCCTATTTATGTGTCCTTTGTGGTAAGAATGAGGATGACTCTTCTCATTTATTTTTCTAATGCTCCCTTGCCAGAGACATTTGGCACTGATTACGGAGTGCCTAGAACCATCCTTATTTTCATGTTCTCTCCCTAGTGGAGTTTTGGAGTAGTCTGGGCAGACCTCCAGCCAAGGCCCCCTTCCTCCAAGTGGCTTGGAATTTGGGCCCTTCTTGCATCATCTGGCAGATTTGGCTCGAACAAAACCATTGCATTTTTGAGGGAAGTCATTTGGCTATTCAACAGATCTGGCAAAGGATCCTGTGTATGGTTCAAGAAACTATCCATAGTAAATGTGATGTGGACCCCCATTTGGACTCTAGGGAGGAGAAGGTACGACAGGCCCTTGGTTTGTTTGGGGTTGGTGTGAATTATTCTAGCCCTAGTAGGATTCCTCGGCTTAGCAAGAAGGTTAGGAGAGAGGGTAGATGGAGACTGCCCCTTAGAGGAGTTTTAAAAATTAATACTGATGGGTCGTCCAGGGGCAATCCTGGACATGTTGGAATTGGTGGTGTTGGGAGAGATTCTGCTAGCGTGGTCAATTTTTTCTTTTCCATTTATAAAGGTGTTCACTCCAACAATATTATGGAAGCTCTGGCGATTCTTGAGGCCTTGCAAAGGGGGTTTTCTCTTGGCTGGCGTAGGATTCTTTGCGAGTCTGACTCTCAAATTTTGGTTAATATTTTAAACAACAAAAGAGTGGAGGATGTTAATTGGCAGTTGGCCTCTGTGACCATTCAGATTCTCAGAATGAGTGAAGAGTTCGAATTTATATCCTTTGTGCACATTCCAAGGGAATGGAATGGGGTTGCTCATTACCTGGCCAAAAGGGCTTCTGAGCTATTGGATACTCAGAGTATTGATAACTGGGAGAGTCTCCCATCTGGGGATTCTCAACACCTACGAGAGTTGATCCATAAGGATGTTCAGACTTAATGTGGTTTGTTTTTTTTGGTTTTCTTTGGGATTTAACCTTGTCTGGTGATTTAGCCTGTCTTGTTGCTTATGAGTCTTGGGTGGGGGCTCAGCTGTACTTTGTAATCCAGACTTTTTATCAATAAATTTTTACCCCTTTATTTAAAAAAAAAAAGTGATTTTGTGGAGTAATAAGGACTTTTGATAATTCTTTTATGAATGTTTTTTTTTTAATTAATAGGGAGTTAAAAGGTGTATGAAGTACTTTTATTGCTTGTATTTTTACTTCATTTTGAAGGGCTTGGTTTTATGATTTAATGCTCTATTTTGAGAAACCAAGAGAGTTGGTTTAGAATTTAATTGTGCACACTTGTTGAGAAGGGTTTCCAATAATAGAAGGTGTTGTGCTAATCCTTTTTGAAGTTGCAAAGATATTATTTTTGAGACAGGTATTTGAGGGCACTTCTTCATCAAGCATTTTGAGGTATGGTGGTTATGTTTTGAGAAAATAGTTTTGAGGTGGAGTTAAAAGGCTTGATTGGTATATTTGGTTTCTAACTCTAGTAGAGGCACAAGCAGGATTGGTTGATTGTGAAACAGGTTTTAAGGTCATATTATCTTCAAAGAAAATAAGAGGTATGAGCAAGTTCTTCCTTCTTGAGGTGTGTTATTGAGCAAGGTTTTTTGGAACATAAGGTGGAGTGAAAAGGATTGTTTGATAAGCATTTTTGGAAATATATGAATTAGAATTTGTGCTTCATGTTTGAATGGTTTGGAAACATTTGGAATAGAATTTGAGAACAATATGTGCTTCTATTATTGAAAGAGGTTAAGAAATTTGTGCTAGATATTGTGAACTACTTGTGCTATGTTTGAAGATAAGTTTTGAAACCCTTTTGAGCATGTGTTATGAGTTGTTATAAGCATATTTTAGAGCACATTTGAGAAGATATTGTGAGGAGGTTATAGGCATACTTTTGATCAGGTTTGAGACAGATTTGTGACAAAAATTGAGGTAGAATTTTGAGCAGATTTGAGGTAAACTTGTGAGCAGGTTTGAGGTATATTTTTGACCATATTTGAGGTAGACTTTTGAAGCAAATTTGAGGCAGACTTATGAGCAGGTTAGAGACATATTTGTGAGAAGTTTTAAGACAGTGTTGTGAGTAGATTAGATCAGATTTAAGAGCAAATTTGATCAGAGTTGAGTAGAGTAGAGGGGAAAGAGTTCTCCTGTGGAGAGAGATCAACAAACCAGAGCAGTGAGAATAGAGGTCTCCCATGGAGATAGATCCACAAACCAAAGAAGTAGGTATAGAGGTCTCCTGTGGAGAGAGATCCACAAACCAGAGCATAAGGGGACTGGTGTCTCCTTTGGACAGAGGTCCATAAACATTGTAATAGGGATTTGAATTCATTAAGAAATTTTATAAAGAATATTTTTTGCGTGGAGTAGCCCACATTGGGTGAACCACGTTAAATCATGTCTCGCATGTGTATGTTGATGTGTGAATTTTTTACTGCTTTGATATTATTGTTGTTATCATTTGGATTGAAAAGTAAAAAAATTATCTTATATTGTTCACCCCCCCTTTCAATATAAGCGTATTTTCTTCAATTGGTATTAGAGTGGGTTCCTTCGTGAAAAGCTTAATAGCTTGAAGAAAGATCCTACATGAACGTGCATGACCTCATAAAATGGAGAAGAGGACATGATCGACATAAAAGAGGATTTATTGCTGCTCTTAGAAATTTGGAAAAGGTTAGAAGTAATATTTTAAGTTTGAAGGATCAAATCCAAGAGGATGAAGAAGCAAAGATGGAACTTCTATAAACCCTCATAGAGCTCAAGGTAAAAGTTGAAGAGGAAAGGAAAATTGAATAGGATATGGTAGAACAATTAAAGGAAAAAGAGTTAGAATGTGAAATATTGGAATCAGAAATTGTCTCTCTAATAAAGGAAGTTGAAAAGACTAAGGGTAAGTTACAACAAGATATAAAGTTAGGGAAACAGAAAGAGGAGTCAATATTCCAAGGAACAAAGATATCAAAAGAATAAGAGCCCATGACCTATGATAATGCATTGAAATGCAAAATCATCAAGAGGGAAGAAAGCAAAGAAGATCCATGGACAAAATTCAATTATAGGATCAACAAAGGAAGAAGCATTCGACCATACTATTCAAGGCACTCTAATAGGTGAAAAAATCGCTTCCATGGCTATTGTTTTTCATGTAACAAATATGGTAATAGAATTGTACATTGCACTGCTTATATGAGAGATAATTTTGATATAAATTTTAATTCTTTTGCACCTCTTATGAATGACAATATCATATTTTACAAATGCAATAACTTTGGGCACAATGCCAAATGGTGTAAAATGATATTTTCTAAATTAAGAAAAAATAAGGAGGATCAGAAGGCTCAAAAGAATACAACCTCAACAATTAGGAGAGAGATAAAAGAGCAAGAAAAAGTGAAGTCAATGTTGGTACAAGCATATCTTCATGTTCAAGATAAAAGAAAATAGGGGTTTGTTGATAGTGGTTTTTCAAGTTATATGAAATGGGACAAGAGTAAATTTCTTGTACTTAAAGAAATCAATGGAGGATCAGTAAAATTTGGTGACAATGGTTCAAAACAAATCCGTGGAAAAAGAACCTTGAGTTTAGATAATAGAAAAATAAATATGGAGAATGTATTGTATGTCAAGGGATTGAGACACAATTTACTAAGTGTAAGCCAACTTTGTGATCAGGGGCACATAGTCACTTTTCATCCAAATAGATGTGAGATCAAAAAATCTAAAACTGGAAAGCTCATTGTAGATGCTAATAGAACTACAAACAATCTCTACATGCTAAGTGAGATTAAGGGATAAAAATGTTTGTTATCACAATAAGATAAGAGTTGGTTATGGAACAGGAGAATGGGTCATCTAAACTTTGATAACATAGTTAAAATAAGCAAAAAGCAGGCAATCAGAGATTTATCCAAGATAAAAAGGCCATAAAATACAATTTGTACACAATGTCAGCATGGAAAGCAAACAAGAACAAGTTTCAAGTAAAAATAATTTACGTCATCTGAACCATTGAAACTAGTTCACACTGACCTATATGGTCCTACAAAGACAAATATTCTACAAGGTGAAAGTTACTTCATGTTATTTATAGATGACTTCTCCAGAATGACTTGGTTAGCTTTCTTAAAAGAAAAGTTAGAAGCCTTTGAGAAGTTCAACATATTCAAAGAATTGGTAGAAAATAAAATAGGTAGAAGGATTAAGTTTTTAATATCGGATAGAGGAGGATAATTTAATTCAGGTGAATTCATATATTTTTGTGAACAACATGGGATAAAAATAGAATATTCAGCAACAAGAACTCCTCGACAAAATGGAGTAGTTGAAAGGAAAAATAAGACTGTTGAAAATGTGACCAGCTTTATGTTAAATGAGTCTAAGATTTCATATGGTTTTTGGAGAGATGCAATTCATACAACAATATATATCATAAATAGAGCTCAAGTAAGAGTAAATAATCACAAAACCCATATGAGCTCTGGAAAGGAAGACCAGCTACTATAAAATATTTTAAAATTTTTGGAAGCAAATGCTACATAAGATAGGAAGAGAAAATTTTGGGTAAGTTTGATTCAAGATGTGATGAGGGTATTTTCCTTGGCTATTCCACTAAGAGCAAGGCCTATAGGTGCTATAATAAGAGGACACACATAGTTATGGAAAGTATAAATGTGATGGTTGATGAACACACAGGGTCAAAATAACCAGCTCAAGAAATTGTTTATCAAGAAGAAGAAAGTTGTCAAGAAGAATTAGGTGAAGAATCAAAATAAGAGGAAACACAAAGAACACCACCTCAGACTGCATCCAGGTATGTACAGAAAAATAATCCAAGAGATCTAATTATAGGAGATCTATATGAAAGACAAACAAGGATGAAGATAATAGGAACAAGTGAACAAGCAAATTTTTCCTTATTGTCTAAAATTGAGCCCAAGGATTTCAATGAGGCAAGAAATGATAAGTTTTGGGTCAAGGCAATGGATGAGGAATTGGATAAAATAGAAAAAATTGAGACTTGGAAACTTATCCCATGACCAAATATAATAATGTAATTGATAACAAAAAAAGCACAAGTGGAGGAGCATTCTTTCTTGGAGATTGTTTAGTCTCTTGGCTAAGCAAGAAACAAGCATCAATATCCTTATCCACAATAGAGGTAGAGTACATTGTAGTGGTTTCTTGTTGTACACAGGTGTTATGGATGAAGTAAAATTTAAAGGATTTTAAGATAGAGCATGATCATCCCATCTCCATACTATGTGATAATACAAGTGCTATAAACATTTAAAAGAATCCAGTGATGCACTCCAAGACCAAACACATTCTGATTAAATACCATTTTCTGAGAGAATATGTGATGAATAAGCAAGTCAAATTGGAATATGTTACTACAAAGGAACAAATTGCAGACATTTTCACTAAGCCACTTCCAAAGGAAACTTTTGAGTATCTTAGAAGGAAATTGGGAGAAGTTTTACTCCCATCCCAAAATTAATCACCTCAGAGAGAGGAGGTGGGGAGGGCGCTGAGATAAGAATCTTAAATTAAGCCCCAAAGGAGTCCCTTTGCCATTGATGTCAAAGGAGGATATATTTGAGTAAGGAGAGAACATTCAGTCAGGGGGAGCAGTTTCTCAGGGGGAGCATATTTGGAATCAAATGGTTTGGAAAAAGGAATTTTTAGAAAAGGGTTGCCATCAATGACAAAGGGGGATATTGTTGGAAATTTTGAGTATATTGTTGTCATTGATGTCAAATAATTAATGGCATAGGTTAATGACATTGGTTTTCATTTATGTCAAGAAAAATAAAGGTTTAATGGTTTTACCATGGTGGCATTTGCAAAAGAAAAAGGAAGAGGTTTTTCCAAAGAAAAGGTCCAAAAAGAAAAAAGATTATAATAATTAAATCTATGAAGATTTAAATAATTATAATAATTAAAAGTTAAAAGGGCCCAAAGGTTAACGCTTAAGGATGCATTATAAAATAATTATAATATTTTTATTATAATTTTTATATAACCCAAAGTGGGTTTGGCACCAATATTCAAAAGTTTTTTTAAAATACTTCTAAGCGTCACCGACGTCCTTAGCATGGTGGTAATCCATATTAATATGGATAATGTTTGATGCCCTATGGTGTGTGTTTGATGCGTGATAAAACTGGTCAATGCAATTTCTCATGTGTGTGCTTCATGAGAAGAAAAAGATAAATCTTTATCTAAGGGAAGGCATCGACGATTTTAATATAAGATCGTTTGATCTTATATCCGACTGGACCGGTTGGCCTAGGGATAGACTAGGTAGTGTTAAGGTGCAAGGCATATATCAGGTTCTATGTTCGAATTCGGGTGGTGATAGTTTTGTTTAGTTTTTCTTGGCAAGGAAGTTTTTGCAGGAATAAGGTGCAAGTCGTGCCTTTTAGTCCTCGTGTGGAAATTTGGCCTAGCAACAACCCAAATGGCGCTAGCACGCTGGCATGTGGTAGGTGTTATGTTCGAATCTCCCTACGATATTTTTGGTAAGCATTGATTAAAATTTTAATTGCCTAAGGTTGAGGGTTAGGCGCATGAGGTGTGTTTGATTATTTGAGCATCGTTGACTTAGGGAGGTATAAGGGGAAATAATTTTTAATTATTTCTTGCAATTTATTTTGGAGAAAAATATTATGAAAATGTATTTTGTGAAGTAATAAGGACTTTTGATAATTCTTTTATGAATTTTTTTTTTTTAATTAATAGGGAGTTAAAAGGTGTATGAATTACTTTTATTGCTTGTATTTTTACTTCATTTTGAAGGGTTTGGTTTTATGATTTAATGCTCTATTTTGAGAAACCAAGAGAGTTGGTTTGGAATTTAATTGTGCACACTTGTTGAGAAGGGTTTCCAATAATAGAAGGTGTTGTGCTAATCCTTTTTGAAGTTGCAAAGATATTATTTTTGAGATAGGTATTTGAGGGTACTTCTTCATCAAGCATTTTGAGGTATGGTGGTTATGTTTTGAGAAAACAGTTTTGAGGTGGAGTTAAAAGGCTTGATTGGTATATTTGGTTTCTAACTCTAGTAGAGGCACAAGCAAGATTGGTTTAATGAGAAACAAGTTTTAAGGTCATATTATCTTCAAAGCAAATAAGAGGTATGAGCAAGTTCTTCCTTCTTGAGGTGTGCTATTGAGCAAGGTTTTCTGGAACATAAGGTGGAGTGAAAAGGATTGTTTGATAAGCATTGTTGGAAATATTTGAGTTAGGATTTGTGCTTCATGGTTGAATTGTTTGGAAACATTTGGGATAGAATTTGAGAACAATTTGTGCTTCTATTGAGGTTAAGACATTTGTGCTAGAGATTTTGAACTACTTGTGCTTTGTTTGAAGACAAGTTTTGAAATCCTTTTGAGCATGTGTTATGAGCTATTATAATAATATCTTAGAACACATTTGAGCAGATATTGTGAGTAGGTTATATGCAGACTTTTGAGTAGGTTTGAGGCATATTTTTAACTAGATTTGAGGTAGAATTTTGAGCAGATTTGAGGTAGACTTATGAGCAGGTTTGAGGTAGATTTGTGACCAGATTTGAGGTAGAATTTTTAAACATATTTGAGCTAGACTTATAAGCAGGTTAGAGGTATATTTGTGAGAAGTTTTAAGATAGTGTTGTGAGCAGATTAGATCATATTTATGAGCATATCTGATCATATTTGAGGAGAGCAGAGGGGAAAGAGTTCTCCTATGGAGAGATATCCACAAACCAAAGCAGTGGGGACAAATGTCTGTTGAGCAAGGTGCAGAAACAGTATTGTCATTGTTGTCAACACAGACAGATAGATCGATTGATGTAGTGGACAGGAGTTCAGAGGTCAGTCAGAGCATGTACAGTGAATTTCCAAGAAGACAGAAGAGGCCAACATTCAAAAGATCAAAGAAAAAGACAAGTAAGAAAAACGTCGCGATATCGCGACATGTTTGGTCAAAAAGAAAAGAAAATATCGTGATTTCGCGACATATCGGAGGAGAGAGAAAATGCTGGCAAAACTGTCGCGATTTCATGACATGTTCGAAGAGAGAGAAAGCACAAGGAAAACTGTCACGATTTCGTGACATGTTGGACGAAAGAGAAAGCACAAGAAAAATGTCATGATTTCATGACATGTTGGAAGCAAAGAAGGCAAGTAGAAAAACTATCATGATTTCGTGACATGTTCGGAGAGAAGGCGCAAGCAAAGAAAACTATCACGATTTCGTGACATGTTCAAAAAGAAAGAACTTGCAAAGAAAAGTGTCACGATTTCACGACAATTTGCAAGAAGGATGGTACGGATGAAAAAGTGTCATGATTTCATGACAGGTTCGAGAGGAAGAAGCTCGCAAAGAAAAGTGTCATGATTTCACGACAATCTGCAAGAGAGGCAGTACGAACGAAAATGTGTCACGATTTCATGACATGTTTGAGAGAAAGAGCTTGCAAGGAAAAGTGTCGCGATTTCATGACAATTTGCAAGAGGAAGCGCTAAGGAGAAAAAGTGTCACGATATCGTGACATGTTCGGGTTTTCACGACCCGATGAGAAGAGAAAGTGGAGGAAAAATGTCACGATTTCGCGACATGTCTTTTCGAAGAGAGGAGAGAGAAGAGAAATGTCTTTCTGTCATTTCTCATTTTTTTAAGGAGGAAGAGCTCAAAGGCAAAAGTGTCATGATTTCGTGACATGTTTCATTTTCATGGGGGTAAGGCAGAGAAAAGTGCAAGGCAGCAAAAAGTGTCACGATTTCGTGACATGTCATGTTTTCGCTAGTGCATGCAGAGAAGAATGTACGGAAGCAAAAGTGTCACGATTTCGTGACATGTCATGTTTTCGCTAGTGCAAGCAAAGAAGAGTGTAAGGAAGCAAAAGTGTCACGATTTCTGACATGTCCTTTTCGGGCAAGCAGAGAAGATCTCAAGGCGAAAAGTGTCACGATTTCGTGACATGTCATGTTTTCGCTGGTGCAAGCCAAGAAGAGTGTACAGAGGCAAAAAGTGTCACGATATCGTGACATGTCATGTTTTCATGGGTGCAAGCTAAGAAAAGGACAAGGAGGCAAAAAATGTCGTGATATCGTGACATGTCATGTTTTCACGAGTAAAAGGCGAGAAGAGTACAAAGAGACAGAAGTGTCACGATTTTGTGACAGGTCGCAACAACATGATTATAGATAGTTAACTAAAGTAGAACGATAGTTACAGGGACAGTTACAGAGGAAAATCATGCATGCACAGAAAAGAAAGTAAACAGTCACTAAGGAGAATACGAACAATCATGACCAAGAAGACATTGTTTAAAAATCATAATACGAACAGTCATGACCAAGAAGAGTTGACAAGTGGCAGAAGAGAATATTAAAGAAACAGTTACAATTGACAAGTGGCGTATGAGGAATGAAAGAAGGCGTTATAACTAGAGTTACAAAGCGAAAGGTTTGTTATAAAAGGGCAGTCATGCAGAGAATTAAGATGCTATTGTGAGTGAAAAAGTGCTACGCAAAGAAGGTTAGAAGAGGGTCGAAAGAGAGATAAGCAGAGTCGTAAGTGTGTGTGGAGTTTGATTAATTGTAGACCAGTCAGGGTCATGTAGAAAGTGAAGGCATTTTTATGTCATTGAAATAATTTAGATTTGTAGTCCAAGTTGGTGCTTGGCATTAGGGGTTGGTGCTCCTATCTGTTGCAGCAAAAAAATAAGGGGTTGGTGCTCCTTCCAGTGGGTGCTGGTAAAGTGTTTGTAAAATTGGTGTTTTGCAAAGGCTGGATTTGGACGGGAGTCCAAGCAGTCATTTTTGAGGAGTAGCCAAATTGGTGAACCTCGTTATATCGCGTGTTGTGGAATGCTCTATTGTTGAAATTGCTTTATCTGATTTTAAGTTCTCTTTGTCTCAGTTTTAAGAGTTGTAGATCTAAATTTAATAGCTACACTGATTCACCCCCCCCTCTCAGTGTCATTGTGAGAATATCAATTGGTATCAGAGCAAGGTTCCTGAACAAGCTTAATCAGCTAAGGTGATCTTGGAAGAAACACAATGGCAGGTGGTGAAGGATTCTCATCAAACAAAGCTCCTTTGTTCGACGAAACTAATTACTCATTCTGGAGACTCAGGATGCAGACATATCTATGTGCGTTGGGATACGACATTTGGGAGTCAGTAGAAAGTGGATACACAATACCCGCTACTCCTCCAACAGATACTGTCGAGAAGAAAAAGTTTGAGAATAACTCCAAAGCAAAGAATGCCATAATGTGTGGGCTAGTAGACAATGAACTGATAAGGATCATGAGCTGTAAAATGACAAAAGACATGTGGGACAAATTGAAGAGCATTCATGAAGGAGACGACAAGATCAAGGAAGCCAAGCTACAAACGCATCGAGCTCAGTTCGAAGCATTAAAAATGAATGACGATGAGAACATAGAGGCCTATATGCTGAGAGTCAATGGAATCATTAATGCGATCAGAGGACTCGACGAAGAAATGGAAGATGCGGTCATCGTGAAAAAGGTACTAAGAACTCTTCACAAAAGATTTAATTCTAAAGTTTCTGCTATAGAAGAAGCTAAAGATCTAAATAATTTTAGCATGGACGAGATGCATGGTTCTTTGACTGCATACGAAATGAGAATAGGACAAACTAAGCCCATAGACAGAGAAGCTGCTTTTAAAGCACACAAAAATATAAAAGCTGAACAAGAATCTGAGGATGAAGAGACATCGGATGAAACGGAAGCTAACTTTGTTCGAAAACTTATAAAGGGAAAAGGAAAATATAGAGGAAAGTTACCGTTTAAGTGCTTCAATTGTGGAGGCGTCGGTCACTTTGCAGCTAAATGTCCAATGAATGAGAAAACCAAAAGTGATGAAGGGTCACACCAAGAAAGAAGTGACTGGAAGAAGAAACCAAATTTTAGAAAAAGCAACTTCAAAAAGAAAAGTTTCATATCCAAGAATGTCAGCTCTTCTGAAGATAGCTCAGGGTGAGGATTCCGAAGAAGAAACAGGTGAAGCTCTGTTCATGGCATTTGAAGAAGAAAAAATAGAAGAAAAATAGGAAGGTGATAAAAACATTAAGGATGAGGCTGAAGTATATCCGGAAGGTGAGTTGGTTGCTGCACTTAAAGAGTTGAGTACAGAAAGGAAAAAGAATAAAAAGGTCTCAAGAAAGCTTGAGGATGCGAATGACATAATAAACAGTTTGAAAGTACAGACAGAAGAATTTAAGAAAATGTCTGAAGAACTCGAAGTACAATTAACCATGAAAATAGATGAGTGCAACAAACTGGAAGAAGAGATTGTTGTTTTAAGAATGCGGCTAGAAGAAAAGAATCAAAAATTGAGTTGCTATCACAAACTTGAAGGAAGTTCTGCGAAGCTTGAAAAGATTATAAATAGTCAGGAGGACTACAGGCATCAAATTTGGCTTGGGCTTTGTCGAAGGAGAATCGTCAAGTGGATCAAAGGCCATAACTCAGTAGAACCAGTAAAGAAAGAAGATAAGATCAAGGTTGATTAAGGAAAAATGAATCATGCAAAAGAAAGCAACAATGTCAGGCACGAGAAGAGTGCTGACAATGAGGGATTCACAAACGTCACACATCAAAGGAGAAGAAAATTTGTGGCTCCTACTACAAAATGGCAAAGACCAACTCCCAGGTTCAATCATTCCTTTTCTCGTTATTGTTTTAAATGCAATGCTTACGGTCATAAGATTTCAGATCGCATTTATAATATAGGACAAAGAAATTTCACCAGTAGAAATGTCTTTTCACCCTTGATGGATTATGCGAGTAGAATGCTATAACTGTCATAACTTTGGACACATTGCAAGAAACTGTAGAAGCACATATGCAGCAAATAAATATCAGGGAAGAAGATCTCAACCAAACAGCTTTAAGGCAAAACAAAAAATTCCCAGAAAAACATGCACAGGCTACCGACAAAGAAAAGTCTAAACAAGTGACCAAAACCGTAGTCAAACCAGAGTGGAAAGAAAAGGAGCGACCCAAGGAAGAAAAGGAATCCTTGATTGTACAGACAACATTCAAAGCACAGAACAAATCTGCACCATGGATATTGGATAGTGGATGCTCCAATCACATGACAGGAGATAAACAAAAATTTGAAAAGTTACAGAAATATGAAGGGGGCTCTGTAAAGTTTGGAAATAATGATGGAGCCAAGATAGTTGGCAAAGGATCAATCAAGATAAGTGATGGAAAGATCAATTCCAAAGAAGTTCTGTTTGTGATTGGTTTGAAGCACAACTTACTGAGCGTAAGTCAAATCTGTGATAGAGGTCATGAAGTCATCTTTAAGAAGCAAGGTTGTGAAGTCAGAAAAGCACACAGTGGGAAGCTGATAGCTACTGGATCGAGGACTTCTGGAAATCTATATACTCTCTCAGAGACTTCAGAAGGAGCATGCTTGATTGGACAGGAAGATGAAAATTGGCTATGGCACAAGAGGCTCGGTCATATCAGCTTTGACAATCTGGTAAAAATAAGCTCAAACAAGGCAGTAAGAGATATACCCACCATTGGCAAACCATTAAATAGCATTTGTGCTTCATGCCAAAAGGGGAAGCAAACTAGAGCCACATTTAAATCAAAGGAATACTTCACCAACAAACCTTTAGAACTAATACATACCGATTTGTGTGGACCCATGAGAACACAAAGCATAAATGGTGACAAATACTTTATGTTGTGCATAGATGACTACTCCAGGATGACATGGGTACTATTTTTAAAGCATAAATCAGATGCCTTTGAGATGTTCAAGATTTTCAAAAAATAGGTTGAGAATCAAACAGGAAAAAGAATTAAATGCTTAAGATCAGACAGAGGAGGAGAGTTTATCTCAGAGGAGTTTGCAGAGTACTGTCAAAAATATGGGATTAGAAGACAGTTTTCAGCAAAGCAAGGACACCTCAGCAGAATGGTGTTGTAGAAAGGAAGAACAAGACTATGCAAGAAATGGCACGGACAATGTTGGTTGAGAACAAAATAGCTGACAGATTTTGGAAAGAGGCAGTCCATACTGCAGTTTACATCCAAAACAGGTGCATGTTAAGGACGCATGAAAGCAAAACACCTTATGAGTTGTGGTTCGGCAGGAAGGCAACAACAAGATACTTCAAAGTGTTCGGCAGCAAGTGTTATATCAAACGAACTGAAGATAATCTTGGTAAGTTTGAAGATAGAGCTGACGAAGGTATTTTTCTTGGTTACTCGACAAAAAGCAAAGCCTACACATGCTACAACAAGAGGCTAAAGAAAATTGTGGAGAGTGTCGATGTTAAAGTTGATGAAGGTAGAGAACGAGAAATTACTTATCAAGAAAACTACCCTATTTATGAAGAAGTTATTGAAGGAGATGAAGAAAAGGAAATAGAAGAGAATCAAAAAATTGACCCAGATGATTTAAGTATTGACTCAGAAGGAGAAGAAAACAAAAAATTCAAAACAGGCAGCTGGCAGAAAAATCATCCCAGAGAACAAATTATTGGGGACCCCACAGTTGGTATTCAGACAAGAAGAGCAGTAGTACGGAACTACTCTCTATTATCCAAACATTGAGCCCAAAAATGTTGCTTGAAGCAAGCACAGATGAAAGTTGGATGAAGGCAATTAATGAAGAACTAGATCAGATTGAGAAAAACAAAACCTGGGAGTTAGTACCAAGGCCAGCAAATAAAAATATAATCGGTACTAAATGGATTTTTCGAAACAAATTGAACGAAGATGGACAGGTTGTAAGGAATAAAGCAAGACTGGTCCGTAAAGGCTATGCACAGGTTGAAGGTATTGATTTTGAGGAAACCTTTGCACCAGAAGCTAGACTAGAGGCAATCAGAATGTTTCTGGCTTTAGCAGTTCATAAAAATTTCAAAGTATATCAAATGGACGTGAAATCAGCATTTTTGAATGGAAAACTGGAAGAAGAGGTTTACATTGAGCAGCCAGATGGTTTCCAACTCGGTGATAATCCCAAATTTGTTTGCAAGTTGAAGAAAGCTTTGTATGGCTTGAAACAGGCACCCAGAGCATGGTATGCAAGGTTGGATAACTATCTTATTCAACAAGGGTTCAAGAAAGGTATGGTGGACAACAATCTGTATGTCAAAATAGAGAATGGCCATCTTATTGTCCTTGTTGTTTATGTAGATGATATCATTTTTGGCAGCAGCAATGATAAGTCATGTAGAGACATAGCAAATAAAATGAAGAAAGAATTTGAAATGTCGATGATTGGTGAACTTTCATATTTCCTCGGACTGCAAGTCAATCAAAATGAAAAGGGCATTTTTATCTCTCAAGTTAAATATGTGAAAGAAATGCTGAAAAAGTTCACAATGGAGGATAGTAAACCTATTAGCACTCCCATGACGATAGGTTGCAAGTTGAGCAAGGATGACAAATCTCCAGATGTTGATCAAACCATGTACAGATCTATGATTGGGAGCCTGCTGTATTTAACAGCCACCAGACCAGATATCTTGCAGGCAGTTTGCATGGTAGCAAGATTTCAAGCTAGTCCCAAGGAGACTCATGTGACAGTTGTGAAGAGGATTCTTCGGTACCTCAAGGGTACTATGGAGTATGGGTTATGGTATCCAAAAGGTAAGGACTTCACTCTTATTGCATATTCAGATGCAGATTGGGCAGGATGTATAGATGACAGAAAGAGTACCAGTGGAGGAGCATTTTATCTTGGAGACAGGCTGGTAGCATGGCACAACAAGAAACAAGAATCAATCTCTCTATCCACAGCAGAGGCAGAATACATTGCAGCGACAACGTGCTGTACGCAGATATTATGGATGAGACAAACCCTGAAAGATCTTGGTATTCACTTCAAAGAGCCAATTTTAGTTAAATGTGATAACACTAGTGCTATTAACATCTCAAAGAATCCGGTTATGCATTCTCGAACCAAACATATTGCAATCCGGTATCACTTTTTGAAGGATAAAGTTGCGGAAGGTGAGGTTAAATTGGATTTTGTTCCAACTACAGAGCAAGTAGCGGATATCTTCACAAAACCATTGCCCAAGGAAGTTTTTGAGTACCTTCGGAGTAAGTTGGGAGTGGTCACGTTTCCCAAGAATTGACTATCAATTGGGACCACATTCTCAGGGGGAGCATTTATGCCTATGTTTATAGTTTTGCTCATATTCATGATTTTTGCTAACTATAACAATGTTTGTCTGAGAATGTTGTGCATAGACTCAGGGGGAGTCTGCAGTAGCCCTTTGGTATTATTGTCAAAGGGGGAGAAGAATTACAGGAAATTGCACATGTGTTGCCAACAATTCCAAAGGGGGAGATTGTTGAGCAAGGTGCAGAAACAGTATTGTCATTGTTGTCAACACAGACAGATAGATCGGTTGATGCAGTGGATAGGAGTTCAGAGGTCAGTTAGAGCATGTACAGTGAATTTCCAAGAAGACAGAAGAGGCCAACATTCAAAAGATCAAAGAAAAAGACAAGTAAGAAAACTATCGCGATATCGCGACATGTTTTCTGTCACGATATCATGACATATCGAAGGAGAGAGAAAATGCTGAAAAACTATCACGATTTCATGACATGTTCGAAGAGAGAGAAAGCGCAAGGAAAACTATCATGATTTCGTGACATGTTGGAGAAAGAGAAAGCGCAAGAAAAACTATCACGATTTCGTGACATGTTGGAAGAAAGAAGGCAAGAGAAAAACGTCACGATTTCATGACATGTTTGGAGAGAAGGCATAGGCAAAGTAAACTGTCACGATTTCGTGACATGTTGGAAAGAAAGAGACAAGCAAAAAAAGTGTCATGATTTTGTGACATATTTGCAAGAAGGATGTACGGACGAAAATGTGTCACGATTTCGTGACATGTTTGAGAGAAGAAGCTCGCAAAGAAAAGTGTCACGATTTCATGACAATTTGCAAGAGAGGCAGTACGGACGAAAATGTGTCACGATTTCGTGACATGTTTGAGAGAAAGAGCTTGCAAGGAAAAGTGTCATGATTTCACGACAATTTGCAAGAGGAAGCACTAAGGAGAAAAGTGTCACGATTTCGACATTGAGAGAAGAAAAAAAAGCAGACAGACAGAAAAGAAAAAGAAAGTGTCACGATTTCGTGACATGTTCTTTTAGAGAGAAAGGAAAAGAAAAGTGTCACGATTTTTGACATGTCATGTGTAGTGCAAGCGAGAAGAGTGCAAGGAAGGAAAGTTCACATTTAAAAAAAAAGAAAGTGTCACGATTTTCGTGACATGTCATGTTTTCGCTGGTGCAAGCCAAGAAGAGTGTACGAAGGTGAAAAGTGTCACGATATCGTGACATGTGTTTTCGCGGGTGCAAGCCGAGAAGAGGACAAGGAGGCAAAAAATGTCGCGATATCACGACATGTCATGTTTTCGTGGGTAAAACGCGAGAAGAGTACAAAGAGACAGAAGTGTCGCGATTTCAGACCAAACGATTACAAACAGTTAACTGAAGTAGAACGACAGTTACAGGGGCAGTTGTAGAGGAAAATCATGCATGCAAAAAAAAGCGAATAGTCACTAAGGAGAATACGAACAGTCATGACCAAGAAGACGAAAAGTTACTAGGGCAGTTGCAGAGGAAAATCATGGAGATTACGAATAGTCATGACCAAGAAGAGTTGCCAAGTGGCAGAAGAGAATATTAAAGAAACAGTTACAATTGACAAGTGGCGTATGAGGAATGAAAGAAGGCGTTATAACTGGAGTTACAAAGCGAAAGGTTTGTTATAAAAGGGGAGTCACGCAGAGAATTAAGATGTTGCTGTGAGTGAAAAAGTGTTGCGCAAAGAAGGTTAGAAGAGGGCCGAAAGAGAGATAAGCAGAGCCGTAAGTGTGTGTGGAGTTTGATTAATTGCAGACCAGTCAGGGTCGTGTAGAAAGCGAAGGCATTTTTATGTCATTGAAATAATTTAGATTTGTAGTCCAAGTTGGTGCTTGGCATTAGGGGTTGGTGCTCCTATCTATTGCAGCAGAAAAATAAGGGGTTGGTGCTCCTTCCGGTGGGTGCTGGTAAAGTGTTTGTAAAATTGGTGTTTTGCAAAGGCTGGATTTGGACGGGAGTCCAAGCAGTCATTTTTGAGGAGTAGCCAAATTGGTGAACCTCGTTATATCGCGTGTTGTGGAATGCTCTATTGTTGAAATTGCTTTATCTGATTTTAAGTTCTCTTTGTCTCAGTTTTAAGAGTTGTAGATCTAAATTTAATAGCTACACTGATTCACCCCCCCTCTCAGTGTCATTGTGAGAATATCAATGTCTCCCATGGAGAGATATCCACAAACCAAAGTAGAGGGGATAGAGGTCTCCTGTGGAGAGAGATCCACAAACCAGAGTGTAAGGGGATTGATATCTCCTTTGGATAAAGGTCCATAAACATTGTAATAGGGATTTGATTCCCAAAAGATTCATTGAGAAAATTTATAAAGAATATTTTCTCCGTGGAGTAGCCCATATTGGGTGAACCATGTTAAATCATGTCTCTCATGTGTATGATGATGTGTGCATTGTTTACTACTTTGATATTATTTTGTTATCATTTGGATTGAAAAATAATTTTCTTTTATCTTATACTGTTCACCCCCCCTCTCCATATAAGTGTATGTTCTTTAGGGGAATTACCAATCACAAGGAACTATCTGCTAAAACTAAAAGAGGAATTGTAGTAGGTCAGTGTCAACACTCTTGCAAGTTTATTTGAATGGAAAGGTTATCAACCCATCCTTGCCGTAATATGTACAACACTCTTGGAGTTTACTACAAATAGAAATTATAGGAATGAAACCAACTCCTAAAACCCATGATTAGATAATTTGGGATATCAGTTGACCCAAATTTTATACAATCATCCAAGGTATTTTACAACAATTCGGCTAGAAGAATAAAAAATTAGCCACTATATGGAATTATAGGATTCCTCCCAAGCTTCAAGTTTTTCTCTAGCTAGTTCACCAAAACAAGATTCTCACAAGAGAAAATCTTGTAAAAAATAATATTATGGGGCCTCATGTATGTCTCATATGCTTCAAAAATAATGAAATAATAACACATTTGTTCTTTGATTGCCCAAAAGCAATAAAAATATGGATTGAGATAACAAAGCAATATGGATCAACTATATTAGGGAGTATAAAATCATAAACTTATCTATGGGGATTAAAGGACAAGCACCTCTTAAAATTTATCTGGTCATCCATACCACCCTCAGTATATGTCACATATGGCAGGAATGAAACAAGATAATTTTTTAAGATAAAAGGACCAACTTTAGAGTTCTAACCAATAGAGTGGCAAGGGAAATAGTACTAAACACAAAATTCATGTATCACAAGAAATAAAACACCAAATTAAGGCACAAGAAACTAGAAATGTTACATAAAATGGAATTCCAAGGGCTCTTGAAGATAGGGAATCAAATAAGCCAAGTTAGAACACCAAAAATAAAGTATCCTACTCTTTTCTTTGATGGAGCATCCAAGTCAAATCTAGGCAAGGTTACAATTGGAGGAGTGATCTTGGTAGCTCCTGCACAAGATCTAATCAAATTCAAGATCAATCTAGGGAAAACAATCATTAATTTGGTAGAGGTGATAAGCTATGAAATGAGACTCAAATCGTTAATGGAACAAGGAATTAAACAACTTCATGTATATGGAGACTCGAGAATTGTGACTTCTACCTTTTCTAAGAAGGATTTATCATTAGTACAACTTAGAGTTGTACAAAAAAGAATAAAAACCTTGGAAGAGAAGTTTGATTACATTTCTTACTCCCATATTGGGAGGGAGCACAATAGGAAGGCAGACAACTTAGCAAATGAGGCTATAATTCAGCTCATTTACAACTCAATATCATAAAGAAAAATAAGAGAAGACTACCAAAATGAGCAACATTGGGTGTAGTGATAACAAAACTATGGGAGAAAGCAGCTGGGAGGAAAAGAAGCAAATAAGCAGACCCTAGGGAAGTTACATCATAAGGAAGATGCTATGGATGCAGAGAGAGAATAGAGAACCCAACTGTGAGAGGAGCTACTTGAAGAAAAGTGGATCATCAATCTTGAGGAAGCACAATTAGCTAATCCAAATTGAATGCTTAAGTTATGTGTACTTTTATTTCATAGTTTAAAGTATGGATTATATCAGTGTTGGCAAGGATCTTATGCCCACTAGTCACATTAAAAACATTTTTAAATTTTGTACAAGCAACTGATCTTGCAAGATGTATGGAAATATTTGACTATAGTATAAGTATACCTTTCCTTTTAAAAAATAAAAAATAATAATAGAATTGTTTTAAAATTTGTCTCTTATAGAGAGGAAAATCCTTATTACATTTTTTTGTGTATATGATAATTTAATAATAATGAAAATTCAAGAGAAAAACTACCAAGCAACAATTTAGTTATTTTTGGAAACTATTTTATTTATTTTTAATAGTAATTAGATATTATTTATTATGTTTGTAGGCAAAGGTGTATGTCCATCAATTTTTATACATAATATTGTTAGTCAATTATAATATATTATTAAATTCTATAAATATATTTTATAATATTAAAATCATTTTATTTTTTAAATATGCTAAAAATAGAAAGTATTTTAAATATATAATAATAATAATCATAAACTATGTATAGCTTCTATTGGAGCCACCCTCATTGAAATAACAAAACATTACATTTCTATTAGGTTAATAAAACCATATTCAACTTGTCTTTTTATCAAAGATATTTTTCATTTGCATTCATATTAAAAATATTCTTAGTTTTCCTTAAATTACTATGTTTTTCAATGTTTGCATTAAAAATAAAATCTCACTCGACCAGTTGCCTTCTAAAATTTAAATTTTATCAAGACAAAGATCACAAATGATTAAAATATCAACTGACCAATTTTCATCATTATAAGTATATTGGCTATAACTACTTGTCAATTCCCTAATATTTCTTTTTTTAGGGCTCTCATTTATGCCCCTAATATTCCAAGATATTATTTTCATCATCACTCTTTGTTCTTATTTGTGGGCTCAACCACACTTCTTATTAATACTTGTGATATTTGCTTTTATTTACCCATATTAATATCCCTATGAGTTTTCTTTTCCTTCGGTTTTTGCTTCTTAGATGTTCCTCCCCTTTTTTTCATTTCGACCAATACTTTTGTCTTTATCAATCTCTTAATTTGTTTTTGCATTGTTCACAACGAGACTTATCATCTATAGGTTTGTTTTGCTTTAAAAATTCTAAAGTGCAAGAAATACTATCAAAAGTATTTTCTACTATATATTGTCCTAGAAACCCTAAAGTGTAGAGACGTTCCTCCATAGCAATGCCTTCTTATGTTGCCATTAAAACCCCTAAATTACTATGGATATCCTTCATCCTCATTTCTTTATTATATTGCTCTTGAAACTCTAAAGTGTAAAGGATAACCTATACACTACTTTCACTTTTATTGTAAGGAAAAGATTTTATATTACTTAAGGAAAATGAAGACAGTTTACTTGACCTCTTTTACATGTTTTATTTTAAAATTTCCCTCTGCATATTTCTTTGCACCTTTAAATCCTTTTGAATTTAAACATGCATGTTGTGCTTCCTCATCCCATCTATTCTTTATTTCTTCTAACAACTGATTTGAGTGAACTATGATGGTCTTTGTTATTTGATGTAGATAGGCTTTCTTTTCCTTTTCTTTTTAAATTGGAATATCATTTATCTAACTCAACTTCTATTACAATATAATTTCCTTGTTTTATCTTGAAGTTTGACTCTTACCAAAATTTTCTCTTTCTCTATTGTTTTCACTTTGTAATCTCTTACCATGTCGGCACCAAGATACAATATTTTTCATAATCCACTTGTTGCTCTTAATCTCTTGATTCAAATTTAATTTTAATGGATTTTGGCAAATGTTTTGACATATCCATAACAACGCATATTTAGGCAAATACAATATGATTTCGCTCAGGAGAGAAAATATCTCACTTCATAACACACACTAGAAACTTTTAAATACTTTCTCTCAAGAGAGAAAATATCGCACTTCATAGTCTTAAATATCGGGCATCTTTTCCATAAACAACATGCCATCACCCATTATTTGATCTTTGGTTTTTGAAGTAGAAAAGATGATGAGGAAAAGACCTTTAAAACTTGAATTCAATCCCACATCTACTTGATCCAATTTTGAATCTCTAAAAACCTTGGCTAGTATCCATGGAACTTACATATTAACCCTCTACTTTTAATAACTATTATACCATGTATGATCATTTCATTCTTGATAATCACTTTTGGTATAACATTAGCTCCATAGATTGACCTTTGTCATATATTCATTTCACCTCTTATTTCTAACTTGACATCCATATTTACATTTAGGAATCCTTACTTCCAATTAATACTTTCAAATATAAATTTTCTTCACTATAAAAACAACATAAAATTCAAATACCTCTTATAATAAAAATAAATAAAAATAAAAATTATTTACTTTTTTTTTTTTGTTATATAGATGAATTGATTACCATCACAATTTTTTAGTAACTGTCAGCACAGCTGGTAGGGTTCAAACTATCGGCTTCCAACACACCCACCGTCTCGTTAATGATAAGTTTGCACCGTCTTTGTCAGTCTAGTTCAACACGTGGCATGAAGGGGAATGTCCGACAAACAAGAAACAGATCGTCGTCATCAGTTAGATGCAACACACAGAAGAGTCGAATCAGGCTACTGGCTATGCATAGGCACACCAGTGGGATTAGAACGTAAGTCTCCTCTTGGTAAACGTCCCAACTTACCAATCCACCTAAACCCATGGACAAAAATAATTCATTTTAAATCAATGACACACTAAGATCCCAGATATACCTGCCTTACCCATAAATAATTTATAGCATTCTAACAAATTATCAAACTCAAGACTTAGTCGTGTCCCACCAACTTACCTAGACCCACTAGGCTATACTTAGTCAAGTCATAAGTATTGTTAGATTTAAAATTAAGGAGAACATGCCTTCAACGACTTCAGTGAAAAAAAATAAAACCAGATTCTCCTTCTTAATACGGAAAGAGGGATAAATTAATAAAACTAAATATGATATGATTCTCCTTTATATGAATGCATGGTCGTCATCATCATCATAACACCATGCGGGGGCTTCGTCATTTCCTTTAAATCACACCCAACACTATCAACAACCAAATTTAGCATGTTTATCACCGGTCAGCAGTGAGGTCACAGCCTGTTTGGTGAAGCATGCACTTGATCCTAACCCCATAAAACTTAAACTTCTTAATTTTATTAATAATTAGTTTTCCTACTCACCATTTTGCTAAAATTTTATGATTTAACAGTTATTTAAAAATTAAGATCTTAAATTTTTATAAAATATTTAAAGTTTAAATTTAACGAGAGTACATTTATATCAATTGAGTATGACTCTAGTGTCTCATGTGTGAATTTAAGATAGACTCTTTTACACATTATAGAACTTTTAGATATTATCATGTGTAAACTTAATATATGATAGAAGTCAATAGTTAGATATTATCATGTATGAACTTAAATAAATTCTTTGATACATGATAGAAGTCAACCGTTAATACCTATCTATTTTGTTAATCTAGTTTGTGTGTTTGTGAATAATCCCACATAAGTGGGATTTGAGTGGTTTATAAACCCTAACACTTGCCATACTTTTTGCCAATGGGATAGCAAGTTTAAAGGTACAAGTCTTTGGTCCCACTTTGTAGGATTTCCCACCCCTATTAACATCGAGTATGAGCATGTGTGCGGGGGGTTGGCCCTCTTGCTTTCTAACCGGTTAATGTGATGATACAAGTCTAGTGGCATATTCTATGATTGGAATTTTGTTCATGTTAATATCTATCTACTCTTTGACGATGCAAGTCTAACAGGTTAATGTGATGATACAAGTCTAATGGCATATTCCATGATTGGAATTCCTTTCACGTTAATATCTATCTACTCTTTGACATACAAGTCTAACCGGTTATTGTGATGATGCAAGTCTAACCGGTTAATATGATGATGCAAGTCTAACAACATATTCCATGATTGGAATTCCGTTCACGTTATTATCTATCTACTCTGCATCTAACTAGTTAATGTCATGATGCAAGTCTAGTGGCATATTCAATGATTAGAATTATGTTCGCGTTAATATCTATTTATCTACTCTTTGACACGTGATAAAGGTCAACATTTAGATATTATCATGTATGAATTTAAGACATGATAAAAGTCAACCGTTATATATTATCACGTACAAAATTAAGATATACTCTTTTAGATATTATCATGTATGAACCTAAGACATGATATAAGTTTATTGTTCATTTTTGTTTTGTAATTTTAAGTGTATACAAGAAAAATCTATCTATCTACTCTTTGACACGTGATAGAAGTCAACGTTAATATTTATCTATCCACTCTTTGACACGTGATACAAGTCAACCTTTAGATATTATCATGTATGAACTTAAGATAGACTCTTTTAGATATTATGTATGAACTTAAGACATGATTGAAGTCAATTGTTCATTTTTGTTTTGTACTTTTAAGTGTATACATGAAAAACCAAATTACATTCTTGGAATTCCATTAACATTAATATCTATTTATTTACTCTTTGATAGGCAATAGAAGTTAACTTTTAGATATTATCATGTATGAACTTAAGACATGATAGAAGTCAACCTTTAGATATTATCATGTATGAACTTGAGATAGACTCTTTTAGATATTATCATGTATGAACTTAAGATAGACTCTTTTAGATATTATCATGTATGAACTTAAGATAGACTCTTTTAGATATTATCATGTATGAACTTAAGACATGATAGAAGTCAACTCTTCATTTTTGTTTTGTACTTTTAAGTGTATACAAGAAAAATCAAATTAAATTGGATCTAATCTAAGTTAATATTGATTGTGAAGAGTAAAAGGATAAGTTTTGTATAAAAATCTTAAACCTTGGTCTTTTCTTCCTCTTAAAAATTAAGAAATATAAGTTAAAAAATATAGCAATTGATCATTTGATTATTCAATTTTTTTAATTAGTTAAATAAAATTTAAATAAGTGGTTATCTATATTATATCATATTATATAATTTTATTATAATAATAATTGATTATTATGTATATATAATTTAATAGAATTTAAACCTAAATCTCATTCATAATAAAATTATTTTTTAATAATTTTTTTAATTAATTTATTTTAATTTAAAATAAATTAAACATCATCAAATATTTTCCAAACCATAATTATTACCATTAAATATGCATACATTTTTTATATTTTAATTTTTTAAAACTGGATATAAATATATTTATAAAAACACCAACACAAATTTACTGTCATGATTTACCTTAACAGATAAGTACTTTACAAAATGTAGATAAGGCTTATCATTCAACTCTTATAACTACAATTAATAATATTTATTCATTGCCAAGTTTTGGTTAAACACTTGCATTTATCAAATTGGAACGATAATATAATATATATATATATATATATATATATATATATATATATATATATATATATATATATATATATATATAAGTAATTAAAATATCGAATTTGCCCTAGTGGCTAAGATGATGGTTGTTTCTTAAGTGGTCTTGTGTTCAAACCCCTTGAGGGCGGTTGTTGATGTAATTTGTAAACGTTCTCCTAAAAAAAATTAAAAGATGGAATATGTTTAAGTGAATAACACATTTTCATATAATAATATAATATTCATTAATTATCAAGCTTGGGTATTTTTTTAATTAGAGCATGCATAGCTCATATTTCTTTAAATGAAGATTGGATATTTTTAGTATTTTTATTAATATTAATAATTTTATTTAATTAAAATTAGATAATGATTTTTATTTTATATAAATGTATTATTTAAATTGAAGTATAATTGGATATTTTTGTTTAAATAACAAAATATTATATTGTTATCAAGTTAATTAAATCATAACTAACTTACTTTTTATAAAGATGTTTTTTTATATATTTTTATATTAAATATATTTTTAACCAGCTTTTTGACATCATTTTCATTAGTTTCATGAGTTGACCTCCAACAATAGGTGATGTATATCAAAAGCAATATTATTTTTCTAATGTATACATCCATTCTTCTTAATAACATTAATAATATATGAATCCTCTTCAATTGAAATGTATTTCCATCATTTTCAATAACAATTTTGATCCTTGTAAAAAGTGTCATAGAAGTTCCATATGATTTTGGGTAAGCAAGGAGAATTTTATCTTCATTATTTTGAAAAGATTCACCTCCATTAACTTTTTCTAGATTTTCTTTAGAAGACAATCAAAATCAATTTTGATAAATCCAATTTCTAGACATTTCTATTCTACCTAGAGATCAAAGTAGATCATTGTGTTTAGCCCAACAGTTCAGGCTTTGGCTCTCCTTCGGGAGGTCCAAGGTTCAAACCGCGATGTGGACGAGTGTTTCAGGAGGTGGGTGTGTGGTGGTTGTGTCTTAAATTCCCTATTGATAAGCATAGCTCTCGGCTTTACAAGGGATCGAGGAGACTGCTCAACCCTCTGTGTTGGTCATAGGGGTTTCTCGCACTAACCAAATAAAAAAAAAGTAGATCCTTGTGTTAAATTCATTGTCATAAATAACCCTTCCATGTATATTCAAATCATGTAACCAGAAGGTTAGCACCTCTTTCTTAACCAAATGTCAAGCAACCTTCTCATAGAATAATAATATTGATTTGAAAAATATGGCCTTGTTGATGTAGAGATAAACAATATATATATAAAAGGGACCATTTGTTGAGACCTAAATATGTTTGATTTTTCTTCTATTTTGCCCTTAAAAAATCTCTTCCTAATGCTTAGTCCATGTAAAACTATCATGGAAGGAAAGAAAATAAGAAACAAAAAATGTGCAACCCAATCAATGATTGTCAATAGATGGAAAGGTCCTCATAACCCAAGCGAATTTTCTAATTGTTTTTTAATTTTCAAGGAAGCAATAAAATAAATTTTATAAGGGAAGGAAAAAGAAACAAGAGTGCAAGGAATCAAGATGTGTAGGTTAACATATGTAATTCTAGAGGTGCTAAAGGTTAAAAAGGTCTAAATTTAGTAAGAGTAAGAGGTAAATTTCTAATAAATGTATGATATAATGAAGAATGTAAATTAGCAAGGACAACCATAAAATAACTGTGTAAAGAAGAAAAAATAAAAGTTTGTACAAATAGATATAAAATTTAACAAATAGAAGTATGTGAATGTAATTCGATAAGAAGTAATTTATTTAGAGAAGGACAACCCAAAGTTATTTTGGAAGGAACTTTAGAGAAAAACAAACAAAAAATAATGTTACAATAATTCAATGTTTGGAATATGTAAAACAATTATATGAATGAGAGCAAGAAGAAGAGATCCCTCTCATAATCATCACAATGAAAAATGTATTTACCTTATGGCAGGTTAGGAAAGGTATTAAAAAGCTATAAGCATGTAAGGCTTGTGATATGGATGGGCTACAAGATGAATACTTAAGGTAGAAAGTAGAAGACTTAGCACCACACTTGAGATGATCTTCAACAACATCACTCAGCATGACTTTTTAAGAAATTGGACACCAATTCTAATAATACCTCTCTTCAAGAATAGAATCCATAAAACTACCAAATGATTATAGTTAATTTCATATTTATAAAGTTATTTGGAAGCATGGTCAAGATAGAACCAATAAGTGGTTAGAAGAAAAGTAAGAAGGTAAAAGGACAAGCAAGTTTTAGATCAAGACACTCAACAATGGACCACAACATCATCACTTTGAAACATATCGTTGAAAATCTATGGAATGAAAAAAGGATAAATTATTGTTGTTTTATGCACTTTAAGAAATATTTTGGCATTGTTTCTAGAAATAAAATTATGGAGAATTTTGGAAGATTTATCCATGCCCAAAAGGTGTAGAGCAATAGTTCATAGACTTTATGACAAGGTCTAAGCTAAAATTATTGGAGAATATCGCATTATTTGGTACCTTGCAAGTACTTAGTAAATACCTTTGGTTTCATGTAATTATAAGCTTTTATCATTATTAGAAAGTTAATAAAATAAGCCAACAGGCCCTTGGTTTAGGGTTGGGACAAGTAGTTGATGTATCCCACACCAAGGTTCAAATATTTATGGCACCAAATAGCTCAATGTGACTAAGTCAATGTAAAAGGGAAAGGTCGACTCTTTCAAAAAACCTACTTTTATAATAAATGGAAAATAAGGTTAATAAAATATTTCTCATATGAGAAATGTGAAGAGTTAAATCTCTCGTGAGTTTGAGGAAATGAAGAGATAGTTGAATATGAAATATCAAGAGATTCCATGTAAAGGCTTTATGTGGGGGTTGTAAGAGAGATTGTATGTATTGATTTCCAATGTTGTATTTGTACTATAATACATTTTATCATCCACCTGAATAGAGAGTGTTTGTTTCATTTGAGTCATGGCTTGAGTATGTGAGTTGCATTCTAGTATATTATATGTAACCTTATTGTGAATGGTCTTCTCTAATAGATGTGAATTTATTATTGAATATGGGACTACCAATTGAATGCTCCTTTGTGTATCTTAAGATTGAAAAGCCACATGTAAAAAAATAAAGTTGTGAGAAGTTGTGAGGAAGTTTTGGAAAGCCATAATGAGTTCTTGTGAGGAACAATCAAGCTTGAAGATTGGTGTGTGTAGTGACAATCTTGATTTTGCCCAAAAGGAGGCCAAGTTCCTTGTTGTTAATGGGTATATAATTCCAATGTTGAAATGTTTTAAACCATATGGTCTACTTTATTGACTGAAATAAGCTCTAAATATTTGCAAGATTTTCTCAAGTTGATAACTAAAGTTGTGTCTTTGCTAAATTGAAGGTAATCCATGAGTCCTATCTAAACTATCCACATCCATTCAAAGCTTGTAATAAACTTACGTGATTTTTTTCCTCTTTTCCAAGGCATATGTATTTTTTAAGTTGAAAGTTACATTTTGAATGAGTCTCTAATTCCTGCATGAGATGTTATATCTAGAAAAGATTTATTTAAGCCATTAGACGTTACAAACTCTCTAAATTCATGTTAGAATCCCAATGTGCCTTCATCTATCTTTAGTTGTTATATTATTTCAAAAGATTAAAGTGTAGCATAAAATAGAAGGATAAATTATTTTAAGTCCTTGTTAAATATCGAAGTACAACAATGTGGAGTATAAATTTTTTAAAGGTCCCTATATGCATTGTTAATTATTTATAGGGTGAAATTGTGTATAAAATTCAACATTTCATTATTCGCCCATAATGTCATGACATTGGTATGATGGCTTGTGCGAAAGACATATTTTGAAGAGTTTTTCTTTGAAGAATAAAATTTATTTTAAATGCCCACTAAGGTACATCCAAATCACTTGATTCTGATTCATTGTTTCTCCTACTTCAAAGCATATGGTGGAAACTTGGAATTTAAAAAGGGATAAGTTAGAAGATTAATTCTACTAGCAAAAGGAAATATTGAAGGAGAATAGTTGATTTATTCAAAGAAGTTTATTAAAATAGGGAAAGAAAAAATATAAAAGGGAAAAGAAGATTTTATAAAAGAAAAATAATAATAATTTTTTGCCTTTGTAAATGAAATTGAAGAAGATTTGATTTAAATTAATACAAAAGGATTATAGCAAAAATTCAAGGCAAAAAGAAAAAGGACAAATTATAAACGAAGATATTGAAAGGAAATATTATGTTGCTCTTTGAGAAGGAAAATTCATTCAAAGATTTATTTTCAAATATTGAAGTCCATTTGATTTTATAAAGTGCATTTATTTTGCAAAGGATATTTTTAAAGGAATATTTGGAAAGTACATTATTTTTTTTTTAACATGGTGGAATCGATAGCCGCCACGAATCCGGACAGACTCTCTAGATTTTACAGCCACCACAGTATTCTACGATGTCCGTCCTGAAAGTCGCCACACAGATCTTCGTGCAACCTGTCCCTATAACCACCATGCCACAATCATTTTAAACCTTTTACGCCACTGAAAGCACTTGGAAAGGGGTAAGCGTTCAGACCGATGAGGCCCGAGATTTGAACCTTGGACCTCCACCCCCCTTATGGGGTTTGGATGAACCAATTTGTCTACACCTTGGACCTGAAAGGGGTAGATATTATTATTATGTGATCACAATAGCATATCCGCAATATGTGAGGGGAGAGATTTGAACCTGGGCCTCTCGATTTTAATTGGAGAGTTTTAACTACCCACTTGCTCTCCAACTCCTCCACATAAACGGATATCATCTTGGAAAGTACATTGTTGAAGTATTATTTTCAAAGCAAAAATATAAAGGTTGGTTCAAAGAAAAGGTTGGTTATTGAAGCATTTTCATAAGGTATGAGATATTTTTCTCCTGCTAATTTTCTCTAAAGTTGATTGGTATTAGAAGAGAGAAAATATTGAAAGAATATCAACGGATTATGGAATTTAATATTCTATGAAAGGCAACCTTTAAAAAAATGAGGAAAAAGGAAAAATAAAAGTTGGCAATAAATTTATATTTGAAGAAAGGAAAGTTCAAAGAAATAAAATATTTCAACAATATAAGAGAATAGAAAATCCATTTTGAAAAAATTCAAAAAAAAAAAAGAACTATAATGAATTAATTAGGGAGTCAAAACGTTTTCTACTTGGTGATTAAAATATTTTTTTTAATTTACCATCTTTCCATCATCGAAGCAAATTGCAAAATAAAATACAACAGTTGATTATAATTTGAAAGAAAAGGAATTACAAAAGTTGATCATATGTTTTAAGAAATTCAAGTAGACATTATTTATAATCCTACTTGGATAAACATTTTTTGTTATGGCGCCATGAAAAATACAAAAATATTTCTCATAATCTTAGTTACTAAAGGGATTAAATTTCACTCATTGAAAAAATAAGATGAAGTCAATACTCATTGTTGAAAATATTGGGATATAGTCACTGGAGATAAAAATCTATCTAAAGGATGCCACAAGTAGACATAATTATAAAGAAGAAGATGCAAAATCACTAATGCTAATAACATTTGGGATATCAGATGAAATACAAGCACATATAAGTGAGGCCAAAACTTCACAAGAGGCTTGGGATAAACTATGCACCATATTTGAGGGAAGGAATGAAGCCACTATTCTACATTTACAATCACAACTATATTCACTAAAAGTCCAAGATGGTGAAAATATAAAATACTTTCTTAGAAGGATAGTAGATTTAAAATCAAAACTACAAACTATGGGAGAGAAAGTAGAAGATAATTTTCTTGTCTCAATTACACTTAGAGAACTTCCAAAATTATTTAAAACATTGGTCACATCTCTCTAAGTATAAAAAAAAAGTGTTTTTTGAAGAACTAGTTAATATCCTTAAACAATATGAAATATAAAATCAAGTACGAGATTAACTATGAAACAATGATCTTATTTCAACTAGAAGGCCACTAAGTAACACAAGAAATCCTTCTACCTCATCACATAATCAACCAGAACATAAAATAAGATATTGGCATATATGTAACAAAGAACACATCACCAAATTCTGTGGATTTTATGTACTCAATCAATGGAATCAAGTGTGTAAACCTTATCAAATAAATCAACAAAGATAATACCAAATAGAACAATATAAAAAAGAACAAAACTAAAAAGGACATATAGCCCAAGAAGTACAAGAATCAAAATCTAGCAATAGGAGGGACTATGAATCAACTCAAAAAGCACTTATGACAAAAGAAGTGTTTAAAATAAGTATGACATCAAAATCTTGTGAAGAATATTCTAAAAAAGAATAAAGATGAAATATTAAGTAATAAGGCTCCCCCTCCCCTGGTTCCTGCCCAGTACCTGGCTCATCCCAGGTCATCCCTCCTTAGGATTGTTTGATGCAGATGATCTCCTTGAGGGAGATCCTTCTCCTCTTTTTGCACCTCTCCCAGTCGTTCAGGGTTCCCTTGTTTGAGTTTTTGGCCTGGTGCTTCCCAGGGTTCCTTGTTGTTTTCCCTTTTTTTCCCTCAGGCTTCCCCCTGGGGTTTTCTGCAGGTTTTTGGCATGGATCTGGTTCCCTGCGGTTCTCTGGGTGGTGGGGGTGAGTGGTTGGGTTTTTTGATAGCTTCTTGGGGTTTCCTTTGAGGTCCTTACTACTTTGGGGGTGGTCTGGGGGGCCTCTTTCCCCCTTTTGCTAGTGAATCCTCTCTGGGATCCTGTGGCTGTTGTTGGTCCCGTCCCTGTGGGGAGGGCCCTCTTCGATTTCCCACTTGGAGGCTTCTTCGTTCTGGTTCTGCTCCTTGGTGGACACCCTGGGCATTTTTTTGGCCTTGGGGGGGGCTTTTTCTCTGCCTAGGCTGTTCCCAGCCTCAGTCCTAGTTCCCTGAAGTTTCTCCTATGCAAGGATGGGATTCTTGGCCCCTGCTATTGGGGTTCTCTGGGTTCTGCTGCATTCTTCAAATCATGGAGGGATCTGATCTATGCATGCATACCCTGGATCCCCTAGGCTAGGCTCCCAAGGATCCCATCCTTGTGGCTGTTACCTCTTCCAGCCTGGGATCCCCAGTTCCTTGATGGTTGTCCTGGGGCGGGATTCTCTTGGTGGTGCTTTCTGGCAGCTTCCCGATGGGTGGGATCTCCTCTTTGTTGGTTTTTAGCTGCTTCCTTCTGGGCAAGATTCCCCCTTTTTTTTGGTTAGGTTGGTTTCCTTTTGGGTGGGATGGTTTCCCATGGGGTGGGATTCTCTAGAACTACTGGGTTTCCTGTTGGGCGGGTTTTTTTCATTTCTTGTTGGTTTTCTCGAGAGGTGAGATTCACTTGGTAGAGGTTTTTTGCTGCTTCCTGCTGGACGGGATCTACACTGGGATGGATTTTAGCTGCTTCTCGCTGGGCGGGATTCACTCTTTGGTGGTTTTTCGACTGCTTCCTACTAGGCGAGATTTATATTATAATGGTTTTTTACTGCTTCTTGTTGGGCGGGATTTACACGATGGCAATTTTTAGCTGCTCCCCGTTGTGCGGGATCTTCAAACTTATCTTCCTTCAAAATTGGTGGTTTCCCGCTATGCGGGATTGTTCAAATTTACCAGTTCCCACTGGGCAGGATTTCTGTTTGTTTTTCATTTTCAGGGTATTGGTGCCTTGGGCCCAGAATTTTGTTGTAATGGCTTATTCTCGGCATGTTATTTCCAACTCTTATGTAATCAGGTTTTGGGATCCTAGTTAAAACCCGTTGTAAATACAATAGCTACTTATCAAAATATTAAGTAATAATCTCAAGGTGATGAATGAAAATCATGACACATGTGACCTACTTAAAAGTGATATTAGAGATATTGCTCTTAATAATGTTAATACAAAAAGTGGTTGTGCTTGTATTAAAGAGTCAGAGAATTTCTATGTTGATCATCCAAAAAATGTTTGTGAGGCTAACACTAGATGTGTTTCTCCATAGAATTATGATTTGAGGCATTCTGAGTTTGATAGTGACAATTTCAAATGTGTTAAAACAAAGAGTGTTTATAATGGTTTGAATTCTTCAAATAGTGACAAGGATAATGATGGTATAAGTCATTCAAATATTGTCAGTGATAGTGATAAATATCATTATGATCTATGATTTTCAAAATTTATTAGTAATGGTCTAAGTTATGATAAATATTTTTGCGATGACTTGTACTCAAATGGTTTTAGTGTAGACATTAAAATCATGTCAATACGATTAGGCAATCGAAAGTATTGGTTAATTGACATCATATGGCCACCTTTGGCAAACCTCAAAGGTTTTATAGTGGTCCTAACCACTCTAAGAAGGTTATACCCCACTTTTGGGAGGTTTTTGGCCACATATGCATGATCGTACCACCTTGGTATGAATACATATCATGGTCATCCCACCCAGGTACAACCACAAGCAGCCATCCCAGGGTAGGGTGGCCAGGGCCTTTGACCTAGAAAAAGTTAAATTTTGGACAAATGGCACCCAAAAACTACCATTTATCTTGCCTATTCGAGCATGTAGGTCAGAGGGCACAAAATCCTTATGACATGTTGCATGAGGGAGTCCAAAAGGGGAGATTCTCTTCCCCCTCCAATGCATGCCCCACTTGGGCCAAATGGTGCCTCTTGCCATGCATGCCCTCGCATGCCCTTTTGCCCAAAGGCCCCCTTTGGCTATAAAGTGGATCCATTTTCCATCCAAAATATAGAGAGGAGTTTTGAGACATAACAACAAAGTGCTACCAATATTTCCCCTCACCTTTTTGTACCTCTTTTTCCTCAGAATCTCTACCTAACGAAGGAGATTTGTGAGTGATCCAAGAGACGTAATTTGTTTACAAAACTGAACCAATTGAGTTAATTTTACCACAAAATTTGATTAAAATATCCCTGAGAGTGTTTTGTACCAATTAACAGTAGAATTAGTGACAAAAAGTCATCAGAGTTGGTGGTCGTTCCACCCCAAGATGACCCCCAAACTAGGACACTACTATTCGTCCCCTTGGGATGAATACAAAGTAATAGATTATTTATTTACTATTTTTTATAGGTATATTCTAGGATGTATCATGAAGCTACTATCCAAATTTCATGCAATTTGGAGCTATATTGAGTGAGATATTGTATTTTTAAGTTTTTGTAGGCTTGTAGGGTCCATCGGAAGGTGCATAGGGATATGTGCCTTATTTTGCAAATATAACCACATGGGTCCTCTTAAAATATCATTTTATGTATTCTATCCAAGTTTTATGTATTTTGGATATGTTTTGGGCCATAAATTTCTTGTTTTAGGTTTTTGCAAGTTTGAAGAGCACACTGCGAATGCAACACATCATCAGATGTAATTTCTATTATTTTTTTGGTTAAATATTCCAAAAACCATCTATTTTATATAACTATGCAATTTTGAGTCATTTGGAGTTGTTTTAGATAGGCGTATTGCATATTCATATTTTCTAGTCTTTTAGTGCCTATGGGGTTTACATGTTTTCAATATATGCACTTGCTATTTAATGATTATGGTTTCCTTGTGTGTAGTTTCAGGTCATATAGCATACAATTAAGTATCACAATATCATATAACAAAGCGATGACATCATAGACCCGCCCACTTCGATTGTGGGTACGAGGAAGAACATTGGAAGTGCAAGCGAGTTAATTTGAGGATTCGATCCTTGCACACCAATTTGTAACAATTGTATCAATATAGAGCCCTCAAGGGTACATCTATGTAACCATGGCTTTAATCCATCAAATTAATAATAAATAATCTCTTTTTATTTCATTTCTTGCATTTTGGTCATATTTCCACATTTACTTGCATGCTTCCATTTTGACGCTTATAAGCCATTAGAGATAGATGTATATTATTATTCATAATTAGGTGCACCAATTTATCCCTACTTCAGTGGTTATCATGGTGGTACCCTATCCCTATTGAGTTGTTTAAACATTTAACCCTACTTTTATTTTCATTTTGTTGTAGGTACTGGTCGTTCTGGCCTGAAACTACCTCTGGACTGCTAAGCATCCCACCCTGGGATGACCACACAACCGTACCATCCTATGACATTCATCAAACTAGCCACTATACCACCCTAGGATGGTCACAAAATAGGAGCTTTTCTACTCCAAATTCTAAAAACAATAGGCTTATAGGCCATTGAGGCAAGTACCAAAACCCTCTATTTTCATTTCTACTATTCAAAACTACTGAAATCTAGTTTTTCTTACCTCTTTTGATTGCTTGAAAAGTAGAAGTTAGGTTTGATTTTCTATAATTTAAAAAAAAACAAAAATAATAAGAAAAATTGGAAAGGAACTAGGTAGAAATGCATCTCTATGGTTTGTTTGCTTATAGCCTACCCAAAAGGTAGGTTTTCATTTAGGATTTGCATCTTGTAGGTTACTTTTTATCTAAATTTTTTTGAAAGTAAAACATCCTTCTTCTTGCATTTAGTGAAATATCATTGAATGCTTCATTGTTTACTTTCTTTGAGCTTAAAAGGAACCACACACACTTGCATGTATCACAATAACATTGGTAAGGTTAGATTTCATCACCAACCTCTAATTCAAACCGGTGACATTGGATCTCACCTCCTTCCATCAACTTGCCCCACCTTAGATAGAATAGGGCACTCTCTTAATATGTAATAGGTCATTAATGTTCAAACTCTCTCCCACTATTGGAAACACTTATGGTTTTAGATTGGAAGAGCTAGGCGAACCCTCCACTCATTGTGGGTTTTAAGTAGTGTACCCTAGACTCTTTTGAGTACCTCATGTTTGGCACTAGTGTCCTTAGTCACCACTTTGGTTGAGTTCCCTCATTCTAAGTCGAAAACATGAACAAGAAAGCAAAAGCAACAAAAAATCTATACACACAAAACAACTTAGGGATTCACATCTAAAACTTAAAGGAGATAATCACATTGCTTGTGTGCTTCTTTGATCATTTGATTGTGTGCTCTTAAGATTTAAAAGAGATAATCATATACATTTAATCCTTAAAAGAGATAATCATGTTTTCTACTTTGTGCGTTGCTTTATTTTTTAGGTAATCAACATAATATTCTACCATATAGGACCAAAAAAAATTGAAAAAAAAAAATCTACTTTTTTATTCTACATCCAATGGATCAAAAATCGTGTAAATCAAAGCTATAACAAAAAAGTTATGTTGGTTTTATGATTACTCTATTTTTGAAGCCGAAAATAGGGAAAAACTACATTAAAACAATCATAAAATGGTCTAGACAACCCCAAAAATTACCAAATTTATTTTGTTGTCTTAGTTAGCTCCTTATGCACCTCTCACAAAAATTTTGAGTCCTAACTCTTCATGCTTCAAAATTTCCCAAAAAATCCTAAAAGTGGGCATTTTCCCACGGGCCCCGGTTGGCCAAATATTCCAAAAATACAAATTTTTGAACTGGATTTCACTTTTCAGAGTCATAGCCCATTGTGATTAGCTCATCACACTGATCATTTTGGTATATAACACTTACAATTTTTTTCTGAAAAGTCAAATTTTCTAAAAATGGCCGATGGACCCCCTTTACAGATTTGGTCCAAATGTGGTTAAAAACAAGACCTCCAATTTAGAGGGAGATTCAAGCTCCATAACTAGTGAATAACTCCAAATAATTTCAGAGGACATGCCCATCCATGAATGGCATTTTGAGTTTCATCATAACAACCATACCATCCTTAGGAGGGCAAACCTTCGAGATACCCCTACTAGGGAAGCACCCATAGGTCCTCTAGGAAACCTTCCTAACTTGGATACCTTGATGGAATTCTATATAGTGAATAATCCATCTATTGAGGGGTCTAGTAAGTCAATATCACAGATTCACATCCCAGCTTGCTCTATACATCAATCAGAGTATGAACATGAGAGTACACCATGGCCTAGCTTGGATGAGTAAACCACCCCGTCTGATCGAGCAAGTCACCCCTATACTCCTCACAAAGAGCACTCAACATGCACACATCATGCTTTTGCATAGCCTAAATATAGAGAGCTTACATCTAAAACTGAATATGAAGCTTTCCTCATAGATGAGGAAGAAGACCCAAGTCATCTTCCTACTCCTCGTGAAGAGTACTTGGTGCAACCACATGATGGCTCTATATCATCGGACCATGGTTATGCATAAGGGGTCAGCCCCAAAATGTATTTATAAAAATTTGGCAAATTAGTTTCAAAATCCAAGCGAATAGTGTCCAAACGCATGTAGAAGGTTAACTATTATTAGGGGTAATATTGGAAATTTAAACTTAAAATGGTCAAATTATTATAAAATTGGGGCGAATCGACCCCCTAAAAAAATTGCACCTGGAAATTTTTGGCTAATGGGCCTTGTTCAAGGGTCCCAAATATTAGCCAACTCCAAATTTCAAAAATCCTAATTTTAGCCAATTGGCTACAAATAGCCACTATGCATAACCCTACATCAGACTATACAAATTCAATTCATAAACTAGAATCTCAGGGCAATGCAACCTTTAGGAAGTATGGAAAACAAAAAATAGCCCCTACTAGGGGGGAAAGACATGATAAACCCATCCGTATTTCAAATACAAGGGCACACAAACCCCATACAACTGAATAATGAAATCATATTCATCATACACTTAGGCCAAATCTTAATAGGAAACAACATACAGATCAACTTCAATTAGATCAACAATAATTAAATCAACAATGGGTGGACTCACAATGAGCACACCTATAAATGTTGTATCAACAAAATATACAAGAACAAAAAAGGATACAACAAGAGCAATTACAAGATACATTACATAAAGTTGTGCTTACACCTAGCACCTATAGGATGCAACAATGGGTAAGGCATTCAATATAGTCTCAAAATATTCCCCCTCAGCCATACCAAAATTACATTCAACATCAAAGGCCATTATCTGGTTATCATCAAAGGCTTCATACTCCTCAACAATACCAAGATCAAGATGAGGAGGAATCATATGAAGATTCTGAATGGGAACATCAGGATCAAATAGATGCTTACCCTGAACCCAGTTGTGATGAGGTACATAATGATCATACTTATCGTCCACCTCAACATCAAAAGTGACGTCCATCTAATCAAGGGCGACAACAGGATGATCATATCATGTCGTCAGGGCCATACAAAGTGCTACATGATCGGTTACAGACATTAAAAAAGCAAGATCAAACTTTGGGTTATCAAAAACCCACACTGAAGTAGTTTAGTAATCAAACTTTGCATCCATCACTATCATCATTGACATACCCATCGAATTTCCAGATGCCCAAACTTGAATATTTCAAAGATGATGAAGATGCAGAAGAGCACGTGACAAGCTTCATCCTTTTGTGCTTTCATCTTCAAGACTGTGACCCTTTTATGTTGAGAATCTTCCTTACAACACTATCTGGAGATGCTTTAGAATGGTATAATCATCTACCACGTCATAGCGTAAACACCTTTGAGCAATTGGTTGATGCATTTTTGGGGCGTTTTGCCTCTAGCGCTAAGAAAACGATAAACTTGACTAACTTGTCTAGCCTTTGTCAACTTGATGATGAGTCAGTCATGGAATATGGTAATAGATGGAGAAAGGTGCTGTCAAAACTACCTTCCACCGTACCCACAATGAAAATCATTCAAATATTTACTAGAAGTTGTTTGAAGCAGATTTCACTTCTCTTACAATTACAATGATATCAAACATTCCAAGAGGCCTTAGCACAGACCCAGATCATTGAGGACATCAAGGTCAAGGAGGGTGATGTTCAAATCCACAAAGAAAAATGGCCAAACAAGAATATTAAAGGTGGTAACACGTAGTAAAATATGGCCCCAAGTGGTTCTGAGTATCCCTAAACTCTCAAACCGGGCTCCACCACTGCAATTATCAGTACAACCTACCAGGATCAACCTCCATTGGCCAAAAATCACATGGAACCAAAGCAAAGATAATATACTTATTTGTTAGATTCCTTAGCTTCGATCTTCAATTGATTATATTAGGCACAAGCGATCGCGCTTCTTGAGATCCATACATTGAAACCTAATAAGCATAGATCAAAGGTGCACAAGAAAAATCTATACTGTGTTTACCATCAACAAAGAGTCCATGACATCCAAACATGTTACCCCTTTAGAGATTTAGTTCAGGACATGATCAAGAGGCAAGAGCTTTTTATAGACAATCCTCTTTCTCCAAAAAACCAACCAATAGGAGTCTTCCAATACCTCTAGCCCATACACAAAGTAAACACAATACCTGGCAACCATGTTGAGCAACCCAATCAAGATCATACCAACCCACCTCTCCAAGAGTCTATGGGAATGATCAGTATTGTAGCAAAGGACCAAGAATCTTAAAATTGATTTGCACATTCAGTGATTTCATCCAATGTTTTAGATTCACCCATCTCATATCATTGAAACATGGGCTTTGCTAACTTATATTATAGTGGATAAAATGCACGTTGGGGGTCCCAAAGGTAGCATACCTTTCCCACCATCCACATCACAACCAACAAATCATAGTGATAACTCTAAAAGTATCTCACCTTTCTCACCTTCATTGAGTAACACATGGCACACTAGGGGTACACAAGGTATCACACCTTCCTCCTAGAACCACCAAGCCATCAAAGTTATAAAATGCTCCAAGGGTTTCTACAAACCACTTGGTCAACCCAAAACACTCCTAGGCGGTCTATGATTGTCTTGATCACCATAAAATGGTCCAAGGGTGTCTACAACCCGCTTGGTTAACCCAAAATGCTCCTATATGGTCTATGACCATCTAGGTCACCCCAAAATGCTCCAAGAGTTTCTACAACCCACTTGGTCAACCCAAAAGGCTCCTAGTCAGTCTATGACCATCTAGATCACTCTAAAAAGTCCCAAAGGTATCCATAAACTCTTTGGTCAATACAAAAAGCCCCAAAGGTATCCATAAACCCTTTGGTCACCCAAAAAGCCCCAAAGGTATCCATAAACCCTTTGGTCACCCAAAATGCCCCAACGACATCCATTAAGCCCATTAGTCACATTGTATATACATATATATGTCAAAAACTCAAAAACAACATCAAAACATCTAAATTTCAAAGACATTGTAAAACATCAAAATTTAAAAAAAAAAATTAAAAACAAAATCCAAACAAATCATAAAACATCATAACTTTAAAGACAAACAAAAATCATAATATATCAAAATCCAAAAACATTCAAAATAATCAAAATTTCAAAAACATTACAAAACATTCAAAATTCAAAAACAATGGAAAACATCAAAATTTTAAACAAAAGAAAAAGCAATAAAATCTAAAAATAAATGCAAAACATAAAAAATAAAAAAATATTTGCATTTGCAGGTTGCATATGCATTCATTAAATTGCATTGCATTAGGCATTTTCGTCCATTGCACTTGCATTACGATAGGTTGTGTTTACAATCTTACAAACGATACCATGTTTGTATCTTAATCATGCATCTATTCATCATCATCCATAACCCTTATGAGTAATTGTGTTTCTTAACACAACCCCTTCCTGTTGCTATAAGGAATATACTAGGGTTTTCCGGTCATTCAACCATACCTAGTGATCTTTTAAGATTTTGTAGAAAGCTATCTTCACTTCTAGAAGATGAGGTCTAGTTCTGATAGTACCTTGTATCTTTTAGAATCCCATCACATTTTAAACATTTATAAATCCAAGTTTTGCACAAGGAAATATGAAACCTACAAAGTGGTCTAGGTTACCTTAAGTGAAAAGTTAAATCTCGCTCATCCCCCTATGCGAATGGTTCAAGAATGTTGAGAATTGACAAAAGGACAAGTTCCTCCTTACCCAATTCCCCAAAATAAATAGTGGTTTTCACCACTATCAAAAGTAAAATCCCATAAAGTACAAAATCAAAAGCAAAATAAATAGTGGTTATCACCACTCCTTAAATCCCTTGGTCAAAGAAAACAAAATACAAAATAAATAGTAATTTTCATCACTAAGCATGAGCAAATATCCCTGAAATAAAATAAAAGAAAATAAGGGAGTATTGAACTTGAATCCCTAGAATTCTTAGCATTTGACAAACCATTAGGTGATCCTCATTACAGGTTAGGTGGCATCAAACCTGCTTGGCAATGGTGGTATCCTTATGCATGACGATATGTCTATCACATTAGTATTTTTTTGCATGTGTATAGACCAATGTTTGCATGTGGATAACCTAGCTTTTGGTAGCCTATACTACCTAGTGGTCTAATACAACTACATAAAAAACCTAGAATCGTGCTACTCATAGGGTGATCTTCAGTATATATGGGTTGCGTGAATCCTATTTGGCACTGGGATAATCTTATGCGTATCACAAAATGAACTCACTTGCACACACAAGGATAATTAATATCCTGTTCTTCATAACAAAAGCTTTTATCTTTCAGGAGTCCTGTTAGACATTATACAACTTTTGATTAATCAATTAGGATGTTTGAACCTCATGGAAAACCTCAAAAATTTCCTAATAGCAATAAATCATTACATCAATCATACACATTTTTACATCTTATAATCATCTAATTTCACATATGGATGCTTAAACGATTAATTCTTATGATAAGAGTTATCATTTTCATTCATAATTTTCATACATTCTATGGTTGCATTTATCAGCTTGTCAAAACACGTATTAATTGCATTCCTTATGTTTTAAGTGATTAAAACATACATGTTCATTTACATTAGATCATCATCATGTAAATAATGCATTACATACATTGCATTCACCATATCATACGAACATAACGTAAGTTCATAAATAATGAAAATAAATTAAACATGCATTTAACATTCACCATTGCATTCATATATGCATACATATTAGAGCATATACACATCTAGATCACAACATCTAATCATACATTTATCATCTAGCTTGTGCATGTCATTATTACATCATATACATATAACATATTGGCATCATCAATAGGTATTGCATCCATTAATGCATCTAATGGTCCAAAAGCACACAATTGCAATTCACAAAAATATTTTTTTTTAAAACATCAACTGGGACATTATTGGTATCGTACCTCCCCTAATCAACAATCAAACAGTTAAGCAATCAACCCCAAAAATCCCCAAAGGTACCCATAAACCCTCTGGTCACCCCAAAAATCCCCAAAGGTATCCATAAACCCTTTGGTCACTCCAAAAAGTCCCAAAGGTATCCATAAACTCTTTGGTCAATCTAAAAAGCCCCAAAGGTATCCATAAACCCTTTGGTCACCTCAAAATGCCCCAAAGGTATCCATGAGCCCTTTGGTCATCCATAATACCCCAAAGGTATCCATAAACTATTTGGTCACCCAAAAAGCCCCAAAGGTATCCATAAACCCTTTGGTCACCCAAAATTCTCCAAAGGTATCCATAAACTCTTTGGTCACCCAAAAAGGCCCCAAAGGTATCCATAAACCCTTTGGTCACCCAAAAATCCCCAAAGGTATTCATAAACCCTTTGGTCACCCAAAAGGCCCCAAAGGTGTCCATAAACCCTTTGGTCACCCAAAATGCCCCAACAGAACATGTATAATCCAAATCAATAATTGATAACTTAATCAAGTTAATCGCATTCGTCTTACAAATCATTACCAAAGATAATTATGCACCCTCCTTGCTTGGGGTAAAAAGTAAAAGATCAAAAGCAAATTCAAGCAAACTAGTAACCTTATCTTCTAATCGCCATCAAGGCTAGGATTCGATGTAAGCTTATATCCTATCACCATAAAGGCTAGGATTTTATTTAAGCTTATCTCCTAATCACCATCAAGGCTAGGATTTGATTTAAGCTTATCTCCTAATTATCATCAAAGCTAGGATTTGACTTAAGCTTGTCTCCTAATTGCCATCAAGGCTAGGATTTGACTTAAGTTTATCTCCTAATTGCCATCAAGGCTAGGATTTGATTTAATCTTACCTCCTAATTGCCATAAATTCTGGGATTTTATTTAAGCTTATCTTATAATCGCCATAAAGGCTAGGATTAGACTTAAGCTTGTTTGCTAATATCCCAATGATTACCAAAATCAATTTTCTTAACTTGTCAAAGGCAATGATTTTGAGATGCACATCATTTTAATTATTGGGGCATATAATGTTGATGAGGTATTCTTCTATGAAATCTCATCAAAAATAAAAAATTCAAAAACAATTGAACAAAAAAAAAAACACCACAAAAACAAGTCAAAAATGCACCAAAAATGGTCCAAAACCCACCAAAAATAGCTCAAATTTGGTCAAAATTTCACATGGATCAAAATGAGACTAAATTTCTCATGGATAAATGGAAAATTCCTTACTTTAATCCCTAAGAAGACCATTTTTTTTGGACCGCCCCATGGGAACAAATTTTTGACCCCTTTCTTCCATGAAACCTCAACAAAGTCTCTAAAATCCTCTAAAAAATGCTCCATTTTTCAATGAGTAAAATCAAAGGAAATCCTAAAAAAATCATGTGTCAAGTGACTCATCACTTTTATCACTGGTCATTCCCTCATCGACTCGTCGCTTGAGGGGGTAGTCATACTTAATGATTTTAGAATCAAAATCAACAATCACACTCAATCATGCAAATTACGTTCGTTCAACGAATCATTGATAAAGACAATCACGCCCCTGATTGAGGCAACAAACAAGCACAAATTTCAAATTAAAAAAAATTATTGGCATTCTAGAAGCATGAAGGATCATGGGCCTTTGCCTCTTCATGATTGAACAATATCCAAGATCAAGCTAACCTTACTAGAGAGGTTGTACTTGAAGCAAGTTCCTTAGCTTGTCAGAAGCAAGGATTCAAGAACATGTGCTCTTTCCATGATTGAAGCATCTAAATTTGATTAGGTTATTGAATAACCCTAATCATTTAGTATTTTAATCATATATTTTTGCTCGGCACTGTGTTGCACACAACGTATATTAAAAAGGGGCATCTGTAGACACTAAAATCATGTCAATACGATTAGGCAATTGAAAGCATTAGTTAATTAACATCATATGACCCCTTTGGGCAACCCTCAGAGGTTTTATAGTGGTCCTAACCACTTTAGGAAGGCTATAACCCACTTTTATAAGGTTTTTGGCCATATAGGCATGATCGTCCCACCCTAGGATGAATACTAATCATGGTCATCCCACCCACAAGCAACCATCCTAGGGTACGACGACCAAGGCCTTTGACCCAAAAAAAGTCAAATTTTGGACAAATGGTACCCAAAAATTGCCATTTATCCCACCTATTCGAGCATGCAGGTTAGAGGGTGCAGAATCCTTATGACATGTTGCATGAGGGAGTCCAAAAGGGGAGATTCTCTTCCCCCTCCAATGCATGCCCCACTTGGGCCAAATGGCGCATCTTTCTATATATGCCCTCGCATGCCCTTTTTCCCAAAGGCCCCCTTTGGGTATAAAGTGGATCTATTTTCCACCCAAAATATATAGAGTTCTGAGACATAATGACAGAGTGCTACCAAGATTTCCCCTCACCTTTTTGTGCCCATTTTCCCTCAAAATCTCTACCTAGAGAAGGAGGTTTGTGAGTGATCCAAGAGACACAATTTATTTACAAAACCGAACCAATTGAGTGAATTTCACCACCAAATTTGATGAAAATACCCCTGAGAGTGTTTTGGACCAATTCATAGTGGAATTGGTGATAAAAAGTCATCAAAGTTGGTGGTCGTTCCACCCTAGGATGACCCCCAAACTATGACACTACTATTCTTCCTCCCTGGGATGAATACAAATTCATGCATGATTTCTTTACTATTTTTTTATAGGTATATTATAGGATGTATCATGAATATACTTTTCACATTTCACGTAATTTTGAGCCATATTGAGTGAGATATTATATTTTTAAGTTTTTATAGGATTACAAGGTCCATCAAAATGTGCATAGGTATATATACCTGATTTTGAAAATATAACCAAATGGGTCCTCTTAAAATATCATTTTATATATTTTGTACAAGTTTCATGCATTTCAAATATGTTTAGGGCCAAAAATTGCTTATTTTAGGTTTTACAGGTTTGAAGATCACACTGCGAATGCGACATGTCATCGGATGCAATTTATGTTATGTTTTTGGTGAAATATTCCCAAAACCATCTATTTTATATACCTCTATAATTTTCAGTCATTTGAAGTTGTTTTAGATAGGCATATTGCATATTTATGTTTCTAATCTTTTAGCGCCTGTGGGGTTTGCATATTTTCAATATATGCTCTTTCTATTTAATGATTATGGTTTTCTTGTGTGCAGTTGTAGGTCATACAACATACAAGGAAGGAGCACAAGATCAAATAACAAAGCAGCGACATTGTAGGCCCGCCCACTTCGATTATGGGTACGAGGAAGAACATTGGAAGTGCACACGAGTTACTTTGAGGATTCGATCCTTGGGCACCAATTTGTAACAATTGTATCAATATAAATACCTCAAGAGGACATCTATGTAATTGTGGCTTTGATCCATCAAATTAATAAGAAATAAGCTCCATTCATTTCATTTCTTGTGTTTTGGTCATATTTCCACGTTTACTTGCATGCTTCCATTTTGACTCTTATAAGCCATTAGAGATAGATGCATATTGTTATTCATCATTAGGTGCACCATTTTTACCCTAATTTATTTAGAAAATAATGTGATGATGAATGTATGACAAGGAATATAAATTTTGTGACAAGCAATGGTGTGACATATGATAGTGTGTGTAAATTTAAATTTGGGATAGGTATAGGTTACAACTACTATGGAAGATATAAAAAAATGATAGATAAGTGTTGGTACAGAGGCAGATCAAGGAGAAATTACTTGAAAAAATATAGAAGCAAAGATCTAGAGATGACCAAGGAGCGACAACACTATGAATCAGATCAAGATACAATCTAGAAAGATAGAACAAATGAAGATCATGAACTTATAATGTAATATAGGGGATGTTGCATAATAGTATATTATTTGGTACCTTGCAATTACTTTGTAAATACCGTTGGTTTTATGTAATTATTAGGTTTTGTCATTATTAGAAGGTTAACAAAATATTTCTAGTATGAAAAATATGAAGAGTCATATCCCCCATGAGTTTGAGTAGATGAAAAGATAGTTGAAGATGAAATATCAAGAGACTCTATGTAAAGGCTTTATGTAGGGGTTGCAAGATAGATTGTATGTACTAAATTGCAGTACATCATTTGTATTGCAATGCATTTTATCATCTACCTAAATAGAGAGTGTTTGTTTTATTTGAGTCATGGCTTGAGTATGTGAGTTGCATTTTGGTATATTGTATGTAACCTTGTTGTGAATGATCTTTGTCCAATAGATATGAATTTATTATTGAATATGGGTCTTAAGCTAACAAAAATTAGAATTAAAGAAGGCATCTTAGATTGATTTAATAGTGACACAAAGGTTAAATAAGTATACTCATTATCCCCTACCTTATTTGGTTTATTTATGGATAAAATAGAAGAATTCTAGGTGGAGGAGTTGGTGTTCATTTGGAAAATGTCCAGTGAGGCTTCTTGTATGCAAATGATCTCATTTTAATTTAAAGGTTAGCACATGGTTTGAAAGGGAGTTTAAAGGCTTTGGAGCACTTTTGAAAGGAGGTAGACATGTAAGTAAATACCAACAAAACCAAGAACATGATCTTCTTCAATGATAAGAATACAAATCAGTTAAATTTTATTTTGAAGAGGGTCTTTTAGAAGAATTAACAAAGTACAAATATATTTAGATAGACTTTAATAATAAGCTCAGTTGGAAAATATATAGAATGAAAAGAACGCTAGAAGGATAGAAAACAGTTTTTACATTATACATAGAAACAAGGAATTATGAGATTGAAAAACTATACAAGTCTAGTTTCACCTACTAACAATACCAATGATGTTGTATGGGTGGAAATTGTGCGCTAGCAACACGTTAGATTCAATGTAGAGGTAAATAGAGAGGATTTAAAAGTGTCTTATAACAAACAAATTCAAAATAAAATATTTAGTTCCATATGAGATTATTTTAGCAAAAACAAGTACCTTTCCTATAGAGGCAATTGTTATGGTTCATCTTCTAGGATATCTAAAAATGATGAACAAATGGACTAAAGTTGTAATAGAAGAAGATATGAACAAAATGAAAAAATGGGTAAAGCAAAAAATTAAGTGGATGAGCAAATAAAATATCAACTTATATGAATGCCCAAATAATGATAAAGGTATTTATTGAGGAGAAATTCAAAATAATTATAACAGAAAAAATTAAGAAGAAAGAGAACATTATTTTATTGAATTTAACCATACATATAATCACCACCAAAAGGATTATATAGGAGCAAACGTGAATTGAAGAGCAAGATATTCATAACACAATTAAAGACCAACTTGTACCAACTTAGATGTGAAGTAGACATATGAAAGAGACCAAAAGAGAAATGGAAGGAGAGGATATATTTCTTTTATACATTAGGGAAAGTTAAGACAAAGAAGCATTTTATTTTAGAATACAAAGCATAATGATAATTAAGCTAGCTATGTTTATAGTAGGAGTGGAATCATTGCCAAAAAAATTGAAGAGGAAAAAGCAAGAAAATTCAGCATTAAACTCAATAGCAAAATATCATACGTTACTAGAAAAAAATGGTTAGACTTTGGGGTTAGTAGTCACACTTCTTTCTAAAATTTATAATCTGTGTGTCACTTTGGTTTCATGGATATTTAATATTTTTATTGTATTTTATTCTAATTATCAAATAGCATGAGCTCAAATGTAAAAAACGCAAACTTTCTAAAAAGTTGAAATCTTATAAAGTAAGTTATACATAATTATAAAAATATTATTTTATACCATCAATATATTATATTGAAATATCGTGTTTTTTTAATGGGTTATATGGGATTGAATCGGGCCATGCTCGTGTTATATCATCACCACATAGTGGTATTACAACAAAGCTTGGATATTATTCATATATCATTTGACAAGATTCAAACCTAGGTTTACTTTTTAAAATGTTGAGGAATCTAATGCGACTTGATTATTGAAATATCATGTTAACATAATATTTTAATATTTTATATAATTTATTTTTAAAATATTAGATAAAATATATTAGTTAAAGATATAATTTCATCCTGAGAAAGATATCGTAGTGGCAAGTTCTTGGGTTTTCATTCAGAAACCCAAGTTCAAACTCTGAGACCTAGGACCCCTCATAAAAACTCATGCTTTACCTGAACATTTTGTCTACTTAGGATAACACAGTGGTTAGGGATTTGGTTTTTATTTGAGGAGGTCTAAGGTTCAAACCATGGCTTCCCTAAAAGGGGATAGGCTAAATGGTAATGATCAAGTGTTTATCGATTGATTGTTCAAATTCGATGTCCTAAAAGATCGATGTCCCATTGGCTTCATCTTGCCCAGTGGACTAACTTTATAGAGACAACATCCAATGGGCTAAGTTTATAAAAGCAACATCCAATAATATTAACTATTTTCATATGCATCTAAAAAAAATCTTATCATGATATTATCATATTATAAAAACTAATTTTTTATTTACAATTTAAATAAAAATAAAATAATATAATAAAAATAATTGTTTTTTTTAAATAGTTATGTAAAATTCAAACCAGGTAAATACTTTATTTAAATTCCCCCTCCTAGACCTAAAATGGAAATGAAATATATATTCAACTAAATTATTAAAGGTGGGACTTTCTACTTAAAAAACGTTGCTTAGGATAAAAGTGAAATATATATTAAACTAAATTATTAAAGGTGGGATTTTCTAATTAAAAAACGTTGCTTAGGATAAAAGTCCTATAATGAGGTCCATAATAATGTAATAAAAATTAATTGATTTTCTAAAATAATTATATAAAATTCAAACAAGGTAAATACTTTATTTAAATTCTCCGTCCTAGGCTTAAAATGAAAATGAAATATATATTCAACTAAATTATTAAAGGTGGGACTTTCTAATAAAGAAACGTTGCTTAGGATAAAAGTCCTATAATGAGGCTCATGGTATAAAGAAAGAACCTTTGACCCACTAAATAGATACTCCCTATGAGGAAATTTGGAATTAGTCCTAACCACAAATATGTAAGAAAAATATTTGGGATTGCCAGCTGTATCATTCATAACCACACATATGTAGCAGTCGCCCTCATCACCATGTGACCGCTGGTTGTTCAAACTCCCAAACCGCGCCATTTTACTAGAAAACAAAACAACAGAATTCGTTAATGGTTAGATGTAAATTTGAAATTTTTAATTTTTAATTTTTAATATTTGTGATAGGTGCGATTTGGTACATGAATATACCACTCCCTAAACACGACCGTATTACATTTACAGATTTGAAAGTTTTAGATTCTCACGGCAACTTTAACTTACGATTTGATGGATTCTCAATTCTGGGTACAATTACAATTCTTTTCTGAAGAGCGGATCGGTCATTATTTATCTGTTACGTGTGCGTCTTTGCTGCCTGTAAATATATATTATATTTGTCAATTTTTCCAATGGGATTCTCATCGTATCGAATCTGGTGATCTGGTTCGATTTGATGTTAAAATTTACGTGCACAGTGGAACTCAATGGGGTTGCTTCGGACATCTGTCTATGCTGTTTCTTTTGCTTCATAATACATATTCTCTATCTATGTCTGACCCTTCTCATCTAACTTGCTTTAAGAACATCAAATGGTCTGCACGTCTAATCAGGAACATTTTAACAACTGTCCGGTTTTATAAATTATTATTATTCTGACTGCTCTAGGCTTGTTAATAGCTGACTCCAAGACCAAGAATGAGAAAGATTCTTAGCATGGATGAGAGGAATGTCTCTTTATTTAACTCTTGTAGGATTTGGTAGCATATAAATAAAATATATATATTTTAAGTGATGGTCGATGAATGCACACAAGGAAGGTAAAGATATTTGCATAGATTGGGAATAGAGCAAGAGAAATTTATCAATGGCAGCATCTCTACATTCTATCAATTCGTTTAAAGTGTAAATCAAGAAGAGTGAGCAAAATCATAGGGGTTAAGGCTTAGCACCTGAAACCATCTTAGAGAAAATGGAGGAATCTATAAAGATTCTCGATAATAATGAGAAATTTTAAGTATTCATATCTTAATAGATAGTCTTATCAGACTTTTTCTTTAGGCTTTGATTGATTTTCCCAAAAACTTGTGATCACTCTTTGTTTGTGCTTTTTGTCTTCACACCTAACCAACTTTTTACCTTTGTGATTAGATACTATCCTTAACTTATTTTAAGGCAAAGGTCTTTGGAATCATGCATAGTACGAACAAAATGATGATGCTTTAGTCAACGAGACTACTTAGTATATTTCCATGTCAGCAATGTTGTTATCATCTTGGACTGACCCTTATACTAGATAAGTGGTTAGTGCAGAGAAGTTTCACCTTGGTGCTTCTCTTTTTGAATATGAGAAAGTATATATATCATGGGGTCTCTTAATTTAAAGCTCTCATGAGTCCTTATTCTCTTTCCCTATATTTTTACCTCCCCTCAATCATTCATCCCCCTTAGATGTTACCCTAAGAGTGTGGTGGAGAGATAACAAATGGGGTGCAAGATATTGTGTGTCCAATCAAGTGTGAATGGAAGTTAGTCTGGTTAACTCATCCATGGATTTATTTTGAGCTGAAGCTCCACCAATGATAGGGTGTTTTCAATTACCACCAAAAAGACTGATCAACCACCATTCATCACAAAGTTCATCTCAGATATCAGTGAAAGGGCTTAATAGAGCTATCATGGATTTTTCATGTGATGATTCGATGATAATCATGGTTGCATAACATGAGGGTTCTTATACTTATATTTATCCTTTGGAGATATCTACTTGGTGAATTTTGACATGGAGGACTTGGAAGTTGATAATGGTTGTAAAGCCTTTACTTTTGCCTTGGGCACTGCATCCTTTTTTATGCTCAAAAACTAAATTGTAGTGAGATTTCACTAAAATATCAAAAATTTTGTGGACTTTAAGATCATGATGTATGATTGATTATGATAACACAAGTGATTGTCAACTATAACAAAATCTAGCTTAGTATCTAGTGAATATTTAAGAGAATCTCCATTCAAAGTTATGAAAATAAAATTTCAAGAATTTTGAAGATATGATTTTCCCCATGTAAAGTAAAAAGGTCTTTGATAAAATGCTATGTACTAGTTTTAAATGCTTGACGAGTGGTAATAGACACTTAAGGCCAAGTAGTGTAACTTACCTTTATATTGGTGAGTTGAGAAGGTTCTTAAGGAGTTTTACACTCAAGAGTTGTTTAAGTAAATGTGAGAGAATCTAAATTTGAAGCAACATACATTTAAGGGAAGACAAATTTAAGTTATACAACACCTCCTAAGGAATTTACAACTAAATAAAGTTATATCCAATGGAATCCAAATTCAAAGGAAAATAAAACATAGGAAACTAGGATATGAGGTTTGAATAAGAGTTATGCTAGGTCTAAGGCAAGGCAGATTAAAGGGATAAAAAATACAAGGAAACTCATTTATAACCTATTTAACTTACTAAAAATTATTATTACATTAGATTATAAATTTTCAATGATACAAGAACTTCCAATTTTGTAATGGATAAAATTATTGAGACTTTTTTGTTGGAATATTTGTAATTTGATTTTATTAGGCCAAGGTCAATAATGATAAAGTACCTATGGGTTCTCTTGATGTAATACTACAAGCATCTTCATGTAATTCTATGGGCATCTTTCTATGTAAGCACATGCACAATATTCTATGTAAACCTACTAGCAACTTCATATGTTCACCCTCAATGGTATTAGTTAACCCACCTTTAAGGATAACCTTGATTAAAGGGTAATTTATTATTATTTTATTGTAAGGTTGACAACAAGGTTAAGTTTATGTCGGATTGAGGTTATCCTCTCATTGGGGATTTGGTATCACTATAAATACCCCTTAATGAGTATTGATTTGTAATGTGTGATATATCATCTTCCTTCATTTATTTTTGTTGTTTACTATTATTATCTTTAATTGTCTTTTCCTCTTTTTAGCATAAGATTGTGATGAATGAATGTTTTAGATATTTTTTGGAAAATATTGTAAATTCAAACTTAGTGATAGAGTGAATTATGAAGCTACTTCACTCGTTCAATAGAAGAGACTCTCAATAGTAATTATTGGCATCAAATTTAGGTTTTTTGAATTTAACAAAATCAAAATTTTCCTACCAAATTTTTCCTGTTCAATAGACTATTTCTTCCATGCAAGGGCTATTTTTTTATACCCCTTGTGAATGTTTATGCGACCTTCAAAGAAGTTCTAGCATTGACACAATGAATGCAACATTATGCTTGTGTGTTTGAATGTGGAAAGTATCGAGTTTGAAACATGTCATGTCATTTGGATGTTGTTTCCAGGTCTTATGAATTTCTCCTCTCTATGTTACACCAAATAGGAGTGACACAATGATATAGGCCACTTTTTTTTTTTTAAAGGCTATAGGATCCAATCTCGAGCTATAATCATTAAGAAAGTGTTTGCTTGATCAGTGGGTATACATGATAGGTAAATCAATTTGTAGCTTTGCTCCAGGCATAACCATTTTGTATAATGGATCGACCTATTTCTTACACATGGGAGGTCTCTGGTTTGAGTCTCAATAATATTTTCATAGATATTCAAAAAATAAAAGGAATAATGAAATTCTATTGTTTTTAATCTTTTACATCTAGCCATTTGGTGTAGCAATTGTATGTATTATTTGTAGAAGGAAGGTTAGTAGGTTGAATCTCATGGGATCTTCTTTTTTCTTGGATCATTCTCTCTAATTGGATGACTATATTCTAAGGGGTAGGTAGTCTTCAAAAGGGCTCAACCCACTATGTGGCATAGTGGTTGAGTTGTTTGCTTATGGGATGGAAAGTCTCAGGTTCAAAGCCTAGTGGTGGCACCTTTTTCTATTTTTAATAAAAGTATCACTTGCATAAGGTCTTATCACATTTCTTCTGCTTTGGTTTTATTATGTGCATGTGGCGCACTAGTTGATATTATTGCTTGTTCATAAGGAGTCTCAAGTTTGATCCATGTTGGCTATAAACATGCATGACATTATACATATATACAATCCTACCATTTGCATTGGCCAAGTGCTATAAATTTTCCCATTAAGGCAATTAGCATCCCCGAAGGAGTTTTTTTTGCATAAAACCCCAAATAAATCTATAATAGGTCCATAATATCACCACCGCATAGAGCTCAAAAAATCATACAATTTAAAAAAATCTTGTCCAAACACCTTCATATACAAAAATTATAGCCTTTGAAAGATTAGGTTAAATTAGCACTCAAATCAACAAAACATCAAATACTAAACCTTTAAAAAAATTGCTAAATTAGGAATTGCTACTTGGTGCCACTAGATTGGATTCTACACTCTTCCACCAATGAATTAGATTTTGACACTTGATTAAATGGGATTGGCGGATTACCTAGTTGCATATAAATACCCCTATAAATACTCCTTAATGAGAATACATTTGTAATATGTGTGTGAGAGAATGAAATGTAATATATCAGGGTGCCCACAACACCTACCCTATACTTCTTATTGTTTCCCTTGTTTTTTTTGTCATTTACTATTGCTATATTTTAATCATCTTTTCTTCTTTTTGACATATGATTGTGGTGAATGCATGTTTTGGAAGGTTTCTAGAAAATATTGCAAATTTAAACATTGGTTAGGGACATTAAAGTTGAATTCAAGGTTAATTCCTTATGGTAGAGCACAATAATAGAAGTCAAATTTCTTGCAAACATGAGAGGAATGAAGAAATATGATACTTGAGTAGATTTTACGACCAATATGATAATTCATAATTTTCTAATGAAATCGATTTTTGCATCACTAATTTTTTTTCTTCTAACAAATATATACAACAAATTAAAAGAACTTCCTATGAATGTAAATCAAAATAAAGTTATATTTTAAAAGATAAATCTGATTAAATATTAAATACTCTTGATTATATTGAATGTAGCATTTAAATATTCAAATTAATGAGATATAATTAATTTGAAGTGGTACAAAGAAGACTTTGTGAATAAGTAATTGCATCTAATTAACATGGTCACAAGGAGGTTGAGGAAAAATATTCTAGATCACTATATAAAATTATAAGAAGCAAGTGAACAATACATAAATTGCTTGGGAGATTCTCTACAAACTACTTGTCTTTCAAAAAAAAATATTAGCCATGAATTACAACATGGAAAAATGAGCAACTATACATTATTATAAATAAAACCTAACTTTGATCTTGAAGATTTAATAATTCTATAAAATAAAAAAGCAAACTTCTAAAATTCATCTTATAGATAAACAATTTAATGACAAGGGTTAATTTATAATGTATAGGTATTTATTTAGAAAAAGTATTTGCATGTGGCGCACTAGTTGATCCATACATGCCAAATTTGAAATCTATGCAAGGGTTGGTCCATCAACCAAATATCTTTCCAAAAATCAATATTGAGTCCATCACCCAACCTCCACCTACAACCTTTGGAGAGTATCACACTCGACTTTTGTAAAATCAACCAAAAGGTTAAACCAAAAGTCGGTAGAGGATTAGCAAGCACAAATTTCTCCTGCCTCAATTATTTGACCAACACAATGTTGACCCAACTAGTTCTAGTTTTATTTACCAATTTCCATCCCTCTTTTGCAACCAGAGCCTTATTCATCCGTTTTATGTTACGAAGACCTAAGCCACCATCCTTTTTAGGTCTGCAAACTTGCTTCCAACCAACTAAGTGAAATTTTTCTTCTCATCAAAACTAGACCAAAGAAATGACTTTTGAATAAGTTCAATCTTTGATAAAATCTTGTTAGAGATTCTGAATATAGATAAGAAGAAGGTTAGAATGCTTTTAATAGTAGAATTTACCAGGGTAGCCTTGTTGGTTTTACTAAGGAGGGATCCTTTCCACCCGACTAGCTTCCTTTGCAATCTTTCCACCATAGGTTCTCAAAGCGAATCCTGGATCCTACCTTTAAATAAATGTTTTCCAAGATAAAGAGATGGGAGGGCAGCCACCTCACAACCCACGATGTGAGAAATTATCCTCTACCTTTCTAAGGGGGTATTCAGAAAGAAGATTTTGCTTTTTATATAATTTATCTTTTGCCCAACTGCAATTTCAAATACCTCCAAGATTCCTTTTAACACCTTTACTTGGGGAACTGAAGCAAGGAAGGAGAGCAAAACATCATATGCAAATTGGTGATGAGAAATAGGATCCATCGGCAAAGCGGGATTTATACCTTCCACAAAGGTTTTTACTTTATAACCCTACCTAGAGTTTCTATCACTAAGATATAAAGGTAAGGGGACAAGGGTTCCCCTTAGCGAATGCCCCTCAAAATTGAAAAATAACCTGATGGACACTCGTTTACTAAGACCAAAAAATTGGCAGAAGAGATACAAGCATGGACAAGTTTTATCCAATTTTGAAAAAACTAAAATTTTCCAAAACCTTTAACAAAAACTCCCACGAAACTTTGTCATAAGACTTTTTCATGTCTAATTTGAGGAGGAGATTAGCTCTGCCACTTTTATCAGCTGAATGAACAATTTCATGGATAGCTATGATGCTATCGAGTATTTATCTCTCTAGCACGAATCCACTTTGGGATGAATCAATCAAGGCTAGAAGAAAAAGTTTTAATCTTTTAACAAGGGCCTTTATCAAAATTTTATAAACAATGTTACATAAGTTGATGGGTCTAAAGGTACCAAATTTCTTTGTACCAACAATCTTGGGAATCGAAGTTAAAAAAAGTAGAATTCACTCCAAACAGGATATGATTGGTAGTTTGGACCTCTCGAAGGGCATCAACAATATCCTTCCTCACAATATGCCAATACTTCTAGAAAAAGAGGGGGGAAATCATCAAGACTCAGAGACTTCATTCCTTCCATTGCAAAGATAGCAACTCTGACTTCCTCATTGCTGAAGGGAGAGACAAGGGTTTGTTTCATATCAACCGTGACAGGGTTAGGAATACTACCAAGTAGCTTATTTTGGACTTCCTCATTACAAACCTATTCCACACCAATGAGATTTTTGAAAATTTCCATAGCCTCAACTCTTATATCCTTAATGTGAGTAGCATTGGATCCATCAGTTTTATGAATTTCTCTAATATTTTTGGCACTTTTGTGCGTCAAGATTGTGATATGAAAAAACTTAGAATTTTTATCTCCCTCCTTTAGCCAAAGTGCCCTCGATTTATGTTTCCACAAAATTTCCTCCTTGGAAATAGTGTTACAAAATTCAGCCAACACCTTCTTTTCTCTATATCTGATCTCTTGAGATTGATTTCCAAGTTCTATCTCAAATTCAATAGCTTTCAATTGACTTTTTAGGTCTTTCTTCTTTTGCAAAATATTCCCAAAAACATTTCTATTCCATTATTTAAGGTTGCTTTTAACAACTCTAAACTTCACCGTAATTTTGGAAAGGCCAAAGCCTTGGACCATTGTCGACCACCAGCTTTTTATTTCAACTTCCACCTTAGGATGAAGGCACCACATTGCCTCAAACCTAAATGGTTTGGGGAATCTGGTTTCTTCCTTGTTCACTTGAAAGAATAAAGGGTTATGGTCAGAGCCAATTCTAGGTAGGGAACAAAGAGATAGATTCCCAAACAATAGAAGGCACTCCTTGGAGAAAATATTATAGTTTTATATTAATGCTATAAAATTAACTTAGGCCTTTTTTCAACTAAAATAATTTCAAAATTATTAATTTAAAACAACACTTTAAAATTTTCAAAATATTTATTTACGCAATTAACTCCAATATGTATTTTTTTTATATGTTATATGTTGTTTCTATGCGGCCACTTTTATCAAAATACCAAAATATTACATTTTTTGTTAGGTTAATTAAACATATCCACAATTCTTTTTAATGATATATATGTTTTATTTCTTTTCCTACTAAATATATTATTTACCTTCCTGAATGTGCTATGTTTTCACAATCAACTTCTTGACATCATTTTTACTAAGAGATAAAATCTCACTCAGCCGCTTGCCTTCTAAATTTGAATTCACTAAGATCACAATAAACATTGGGATTGGCTAAATTATCTATTGGGATTGGCTAAATTATCTACTACCTAAATTTCTTTTTGTACATATACTCACATTTTCAAGAGATTACCTCCAATAATAGATGATGGATATCAACAATAATATTCTTTTTTGTCCCATATCCATATCCATTTTTGTTGATAGCATTGATAATAATTATTGAATCCTCCTCAATTGAAATATGTTTCCATCAATTTTCAATAGCAATTTTAATCCCTAATCTCCAATAGGTATTATTTCCACCATAATTATATTAAAAGGATTGTTATTACCTTAATTAGTATAAATATTTTAAAATTTTATACATTTAAATATATTGTTATTGTCACAATTAAGAGAAATACCTTAAATATACTTGTTTTTAGCATTCTACTTTTCATTAATGATATTTTATTATCATTTTTCTCAAAATGTACAAGAATCTTCCCTATCACCAAATAGTTGACAATATCTACAAACCACAAAGAGTGTGTTGATATAAGGTGTTCATCTGGGAAGGTATCCTCCATTGGATCTTGATCACCTGCATTCTTCAATCTTGACAAAAAGTCAGCTACAATGTTATCTTTACCAAGTTTATAAATTATTGTGATATCAAATTCTTAGAGTAATAACAACTATTGTATAATTCTACCACTAACTATAGGTTTGTTCATTAAATATTTTAAGGTTGAGTGATCAGTATGAACAAACACCTGATACCCAATGATGTAGTGGCAAAATTTGTTTATAACATATACTACTGCCAATAAATCTTTCTCAATAGTGGTGTAATTATTTTAAGCTCTTATTAAATTCTTGTTGATATAATAGATAGTGTAATGTTTCCCATCCTCTTTTTGTTCGAGGGTTGCACCTACCACAATATTAGATGCATCAGTTTGGATATGAATGAAAGTTTCCAATTTCATCCTCATAATACAAGAGGTAGTAAGCTTTTATTTTAGTGTGTCAAATACATTATGACATTCATTTGTCCATCTAAATTTAGTGTCTTTAGCTAACAAAACATACATAGGAGCTAAAGTTATATTGTAATCCTTGATAAAACATTGATAGTAGCATGTATGCCCTAAGAAACTATGTACATCTATTTATGTTTTGGGGGAAGGCAATTTTAATATGATTTCTATCTTTTTAGGATGTACTTTTCTCCCTTGAGGAAAAATATGGTGTCCTAGAACAATGCCTTTATCCATCATAATTTAACATTTTCATGACTTAGGGCTAAATTATGTTGAGTAAGGACTTTGCCAAGGTTGTGGAGAGCTTCATTAAAAGTCTCACTATGTGGTAAAATCATCCATGTAGACTTCTACACATTCATTTGTGAGATCAACAAAAAAATCGTTGGAAAGTTATAGGGACATTACAAAGACCAAAAGGTAGTATGCAATAGGCAAATGTGTTCCAAAGGCATGTGAAGGTTATTTTTCTTAGTCTTCTAGTGCAACTTAGACTTGGTTGTAACCACTAAATCCATCCATAAACAAAAAGTTTTTCTTTCCTATAAGTGTATAAAGTGCCTAAGCAATAAATAGCAAGGAGAAATGATCCTTTCATGTGGCTTTATTGAGTTCTCTAATATTACGTGTATCACTATGTCTATCCTCACCATCCCATCTATCCTCCATATTTATGTCGTCCCAATTTCATTATCTTCATCCCATCTATCCCCTATATTTATGTCGTCCCAATTTCATTATCTAATGAATGGATGGACATTGATATTACTAGACTTCTCATATGTTGATTGACCACACACTTTCCTTGCTAAGACTTAAACCCATATTTGCTTTGAACCACTAATACCCTTTCATGCTTTTTTATTATTGTATTTTAGTTTTAAATTTAAATTACCGTAGGAGTAAAGCTAAGTTAAAAGAAGCCATTAACAATGCTTTATAACTTATTTATTTATTTTTTAATTTTTTTTAAATATCAATATCTTTACCAATTGGGCATAGGATCAGATATTCTCCTTGATGTTTCTACCTTGAACCACAGGTCAAATCATTAAAGCTGCCTCTGTAATCTTTATCTTTACAACTTTGGTAAAACTAAAATTGAGATACAAAGTTGTGCCAGTTTCCCAGTTTTGCCGAAGACAAAACGAGTGCCTTGGTCAATTGAGGTCGATGCTAAAGACAGAAGATAGTACACCCTCTGCACCGCTCATCATGGACATAGGACGTCCGTAGGGAGGGCAGGTCGGACAGCAGGATAAGGCCACTTAGTTAAAACAAAAAGAAAAAAACTGCCACAAAGAAAAAAAAGCAAGTGAGAAAAGACAATAGTATTTGGTAGGTACGTAAACGTACTGAAAGTATCTAGTTACCAACTCTGTATATTTGGACTCCCCATAAACCTTTAACAAAGTGGGCTCCATAATGTGACTTGTCGACAGTCTCAGAGAGATTAGATTCCTCCCCATAGCTCGTGGTAGCGTACTCCAAAATATACGGAGGAATATTGACGGATATAAACATCCAAAATTTTGTGTACGTACCTGAAACGAGTAACGACAACATCGAAGGGACTAATCTTTCATTCTCAGTTAAAACCTACTAATTTTAAAATTTATTTTAATTTGTTAAAAAGTATAAGATATTTTGTAATTATTTTTAGCCTTGTAGTCATTTTTTTAATAGATCATATGAATTGAAACGAACCCTACCCTTATTACATTGTTAACAAAATTTTATTTCAAGCTTATATATATATATATATATATAAAAGATGTTATTAAAGATGTTAAAGATGTTATGTACAAAGAATTTAGATGAATCTTGTTAAGACTTTAAGTCATACACATTTTAAGTCTTTTTTTTTTTTTTAATACTGTATATTGAATCTCTAGATAACTTAAGTGAGCTTAACAGTAAATGCATTAGAACTCCAAAAAGGAAGAATAAGTTAAAAAAAAAAAAAAATACAATTATACATCATGTTTTAATAATCGGAATATTGGTTCTTATGTTTGATAAGAGCATCTTTTATTAATACATTTTCATATGGCTTATAGCTTAGTAGAGGTCAATTTTTTTTTTTTTCACCTAAAATTAATAGTATTGATTTTTCTTTTGATTAGATATAGAAGGGTTTTGAAAGGGTCCCTGAACCTTTTACAATAGGAGAGAGGTATTAAAGTGGAACGAAATTCCAACATAGGAATATGCCATTGGAAAATAAACAACTTGTAATGGGACCAACATGACATGAATCGGTTAGAAAGTAAGAGGCCAACTATCCCCCACACACATGTCGTGACTCGATGTTAATAGGGGTGAGGAATCCCACATAAGAAGGACCAAGGGCTTCCACCTTTAAGCTTGCTATCCCATTGAAAATGAGTTTGGCAAGTGTTGGGGCTCATAAACCACTCAAGTCCCACAAATGGGTTAACGTGAGATTATTAACACACGCTCACACTACACTAACTAAGTAGGAGAGGTATTAAAGTGGAGAAGACCTGCAAAACTTTACCTAGGACCAACAATATAGAGACAAGAATGACTACAAAGCATTATAATTGGTCACCCATTATGAAGTGAACCAACTACAACTTGATATAAGAAACAATATTAGAACAACGCTAGTGAGACCCCCAGCCAACCAACACTCCCACAAGGTTGTGCACAAAACTTTTCTTCATAAATAGTAAAAACTTATAGAGCCTTAAGAAGCATGCATCACTAAATCCAATTGAAGAAGACCTTTAGGAAAATTGTCTCTCTAAAAAAACATACCATTGAGACATATACCACGGTTTACCATAAAGTTAGCGTAGCGGTTTCCTTCTTTGAAGGTATGCTTTATCTCCTTATCCTCTCTAGCCTAAAGAATTCACCTAGATTCCATAATCACAACCTCAATATTCCAACCAGGGACTAAATCACCTTTGAACAGGTTTATAACATTAAGTGAGTCTCCTTCAATGCAAATATTTTGGTACCCCATCTTCTCCACAAGTAGGAGACCTTGGTAAAGGGCTCTGGCCTTTGTAACATGGTAAGTTTGGATATCTAAAAATTCAACAAACACCAATAGAAGCCCATATTTATCATCCCTAGGCACCCCACTAGCACCAACATTATCGAGATTACACTTTGAAGCTCCATCGAAGTTCAATTTAACCCATACCGAAGAAGGAGGTTCACCTCACAAGGGCCCGTGGATTAGGACCAAGAAGACCAACCCTATTACTTTGTTGAAATCCAATTTTCCTTTCAAGCTTAGCCTCCTCAAATATACCCTCCTCTAAAGCCAAAGAGGACACATTCTCTAGGGTGGAGGCCAAGGCTCTAGCACAAACAGAGGTAGGATCTCTTTTGAAGTTTTTAAAAATTCTACTATTCCTCTCCTTGTACACCCTCCAGAAAAGATGCAGCAAACAGAAGTTCCAAAACCATTTCAGCCTTGAAGAGTAAAAAGGAGATGACCATTGAGTGCTAACATCAACAAGCGAAATCGACACCACCCAACTCAGTCCCAAAAAATTAAAAAGAGTTAATAACTTCCATAGAGAACGAGCATTGAAAGAATAGATGGCTTGTTTGTTCCTCATTAGCACCATATAGGCAACATTTGTTCGACATTGACCAACCTCTTTTTTAAAGATTTTTAATGGTCAAAATCTTATTGATATGCCAACCAAAAAAAGATATTTACCTTTGGCGTTAGACCCTTAAGACATACTTTGAAATGTGGGACCAACGAAGGAGTCCTGACAACCAGTAGATTGTAGGTAGACTTGATTGAAAATGATTCATTATTTTTCCTTACCCAGAAGATCTCATCCTCTTCATTTCTCTGTTTAATGACCTAAAACTTCAACTTATTAGCAATTAGAATCCAAGCTTCAAGTTCAACATTGTTGAGAATAGACTGGTCTAATGATTTCAAAATCTTCAACCCATTAACCAGCTCAATAAAGTTAGCTACCTTATACCCAAAGACCAATCTGGTCCTAGGCTCCAAACATGCCAAATTTAAAATCTACACAAGGGTTGGTCCACCAACCAAATATCTTTCCAAAAATCAATCTTGAGTCCATCACCCAACCTCCACCTACAACCTTTGGAGACTAGCACCCTCGAATTTTGCAAACTCAACCAAAAGGCTGAACCAAAAATTGATAGAGGATCAGCAAGCAAAAACTTCTCTTATCTCAAGTATTTGACCAACACAATGTTGACCCAACTAGTCTAAGTTTGATTTGCCAACTTCCATCCCTGTTTTGCAACCAGAGCCTTATTCATCTACCTGATGTCATGGAGAAGTAAGCCACCATCCTTTTTAGGTCTATAGACTTACTCCCAACCAACTAAGTGAAATTTTTTCTTCTCATCGGAACCAAACCAAAGAAATGACTTTTGAATATGTTCAATCTTTTATAAAATCTTGTTAAGAATTCTGAATATAGATAAGAAGAGGATTGGAATACTTTGAATAGTAGACTTTACCAAGGTAGCCTTTTTAGCTTGACTGAGGAGGGATCCTTTCCACCTGAGTAGCTTCCCCTGCAATATTTCCACCATAAGTTCCCAAAGAAAATCTTGGATCCTGCCTTTAAACAAAGGTATTCCAAGATAAAGTGATGGGAGAGCAGCCACCTCACAATCCAAGATGCGAACAATTATCCTCTACCTTGCTAAGGGGGTATTCAGAAAGAAGATTTTACTTTTTTCTTTATAATTTATCTTTTACCCAATTGCAATTTCAAATACCTCCAAGATTTCTTTTAACACCCTTACTTGGGGAACTAAAGTAAGGAGGGAGAGCAAAACATCATCTGCAAATAGTTGATGAGAAATAGGATCCACCAGTAAAGCGGTTTTTATACCTTCCACAAAGAGTTCTAACTTGATAACCCTACCTGGAGATTCTGCCACTAAGATATAAAGGTAAGGGGACAAGGGGTCCCCTTGGTGAATGCCTCAGAATTGAAAAATAACCTGATGGGGACTCATTTATGAAGACCAAACACTTAGCAGAAGATATGAGCATGGACAAGTTTTATCCAACTTTGGCAAAAACTAAATTTTCCCAAAATATTTAACAAAAACTCCCACGAAACCCTATCGTAAGCCTTATTCATGTCTAATTTGAGGAGATTAGCTCTGCCACTTTTATCAGCTGAATGAATAATTTCATGGATAGCTATGATACTATCCAAGATTTGTCTCTCTAGCACGAATCCACTTTGAACTGAATCAATCAAGGCTAGAAGAAAATGTTTTAATCTGTTTACAAGGGCCTTTTTCAAAATTTTATAAACAATGTTACATAAGTTGATGTGTCTAAATGTACCAAATTCCTTTGCACCAACAGTCTTGGGGATCAAATTTAAAAAGTATAATCACTCCAAACAAGATATGATTGGTGGTTTGGACCTCTTGAAGGGCATAAAAAATATCCTTCCCCATAATATGCCAATACTTCTAGAAAAAGAGAAGGGGAAACCATAAAGACTCGAAGACTTCATTCCTTCCATCACAAAGATAGCAGCTCTAACTTCCTCATCGCTAAAGGGAGAGACAAGGGTTTGGTTCATATCAGTCGTGACAAGGCTAGGAATACTACCAAGTAGCTTATTTTGGGCTTCCTCATTACAAACATTTTTCCACCTCGATGAGATTTTTGAAAATTTCCATAGCCTCAACTCTTATATCCTTAATGCGAGTAGCACTGGATCCATCAGCTTTTTGAATTTATCTAATATTGTTGGCGCTTATGTGCTTCAATATTGTGATGTGAAAAACTTATCTCCCTCCTTTATTCAAAGTGCTCTAGATTTCTATTTCCATAAAATTTCCTCCTTGGCAATAGTGTTATAAAATTTGGCCCACACCTCCTTTTCTCTGTATATGATCTCTTGAGATTGATTTCCAAGTTCTATCTCAAATTCAATAGCTTTCAGTTGAATTTTTAGGTCTTTCTTCTTTTGCAAAATATTCCCAAAAATCCTTTTATTCCATTCTTTAAGATTGCTTTTAACAACTCTAAGCTTCGTCGCAATTCTGGAAAGGACAAAGCCTTGGACCATTGTCGACCACCCATTTTTATATCAACTTCCAACTAAGGATGAAAGCGCCACATTACCTCAAATCTAAATGGCCTGGGGAATCTGGTTTCTTCCTGGTTCACTTGAAAGCATAAGGGGTTATGGTCAGATCCAATTCTAGGTAGATAATAAAGAGATATATTCCCAAACAATGAAAGGCACTCCTTGGAGACAAGATTATAGTTTTATATTAATGTTATAAAATTAACTTAGGCCTTTTTTCAACTAGAATAATTTAAAAATTATTAATTTATAACAACACTTTAAAATTTTCAAAATATTTATTTACGCAATTAACTCCAATAGGTATTTTTTTAATATGCTATATGTTGTTTTTATGGGGCCACTTTTATCAAAATGCCAAAATATTGCATTTGTTGTTAGGTTAATTAAACATATCCACAATTATTTTTAATGATAAAAATGTTTTATTTCTTTTTCTACTAAATATATTTTTTACCTTCCTAAATGTGTTATGTTTTCACAATCAACTTCTTGACAGCATTTTTATTAAGAGATAAAATCTCACTCAACCACTTACCTTATAAATTTGAATTCACTAATATGACAATAAATGTTGGGATTGGCTAAATTATCTACTACCTAAATTCCTTTCTGTACATATTCTCATATTTACAAGAGATTGCCTCCAATAATAGATGATGGACATCAACAATAATATTATTTTTTGTCTTATCTCCATATCTATTTTTGTTGATAGCATTGATAATAATTATTGAATCCTCCTCAATTGAAATATGTTTCCATCAATTTTCAATAGCAATTTTAATCCCTAATCTCCAATAGGTATTATTTCCACCATAATTATATTAAAAAGGATTGTTATTACCTTAATTAGTATAAATATTTTAAAATTTTATATATTTAAATATATTGTTATTGTCACAATTAAGAGAAATACCTTAAATATACTTGTTTTTAGCATTCTACTTTTCATTAATGATATTTTATTATCATTTTGCTCAAAATATTTTTTGACTCGATAATAAGGGTTATACTAGGGTCCCCCACCCTTGACAAATTACAACTCTATTCTTTAGAGCTTGAGAGTTTATAAATAGACACATATCTCATCTCAACTGAGACACTATAGCTAGAAACCTACATCATTTTCCATAAAATGTTTGAATTCTAGATTTTCATTTTCTTGGATCTTTTCAATTTTCTGTATGAATACAAATATTCCATAATTCAACATCCTTCTTGACATTTTTCTATAGCAGCCTTCATAATACCAAAACTTCACCTCTACTATTTATGCATTGCATCTTAGTAGAGTAATATTTCCCAAACATCGTGTTATCATAGTTCACTTTATCAAATCTGGATTGCTAGTTTCCTTCCCGAAATACAAGTGCAACCACAAAAATTATAATAAATAGTTTATATGAAAACATATTATTATTATAAAATAAATTAGATATTACCAATGGAAAACATTAAAGTAGATCTTAATCATTATTTAATTCATGCAGTCAATATTTTCTTGTCAACTTTAGCTAAACTTACTACTTCTTCTAACCATGGAAAGGAGAATTTAACTTCACAATCCTCAATAAAAACCCCTTTATTGGATAGCCTATCTACACATTTGTTTCCTTCCCTTAATGTATGTGTAAACCTATTTTCTTCAAACTCTTTAGCAAGATCTTGAATTTCCATAATTTTCTCTTATATGTTACATGGAGCCTTTGCTTTCCTCAAAATTGCATTTATTACTGTGAGAGAACCACCTTCCATCCATACTCTATTCCATTTCATTTGTTTGCATATTTTTACCCTTTTAAAGCTTCCCAAACTTCAGCTTCATTATTTGTCTTAAATCCACTATTGAAATCATAATGAGACAAAATCTCTCCTTTATTATTTCTAAATATTACTCTTCCTCCTATTGGTCTTGAATTTTCTGTAGATGCTCCATAAAATTTCAATTTAACCAACTCCACATCTAGTGGTTTCCACTTTATATTCTTTACCTTATTTTTGCTACTCCTGTACCCAACATCATAATTCCATTTAATGACTTGACTCCATCTATCAAGTATCTCTGCTTCCAAATTAGGAACTGGGTGAGTTGATAGGGTTGGTTTAGACTCCTCTATGACTAAATATAACTTCCTTTTTATTACCTCTAGACTGCTTTCCTTTCCTTTAAATATTCTTCTATTCCTTTCTAGCCATATTGTGTCTTTTGATATATCTCATATTGTCTACAAAGCCTCACTTTTATAAGTGCTCTTCCATTGCTTTAACCAATCTTAAATTATGTTATTCATCACCATGCATTTACGAAACATTTTAATAATCCATTGCCATAGTTTCTAGACTATTGAGCAATGTCCCAAGAGATGGTCTATACTCTCCTCCTCCTTTTTACAAAGAACACATTGAGAGGGGTCAAGAAAAGCCCTTTTCATAAGGTTATCCCAGGATAAAATTCTTCTATGACCTACTAGCCAAACAATCATTTTAACTTTAGGAATGCTTGGGCTATCCCAAATATCTCTCCATATTCTAGTGATATTACCATTTTGTTGGTGCTTTACATTATATCCACTTCTTGTTGTGTATTCTCTTGAGCTATTCAACTCTCAAATCAATTTATCCTTGTCTCCCCTCAGAACAATAAGAGATGTTATCTTTCTACTCAATTGCCTCCTAGCATCAATGTCTTGTATACTTGTAAAAAAATATTATTTCTGTTTGTATCTTCCTTCCTTATCCTTGTACAAAATGTTTGAAACCCTATCACCATATGGATCTTGAAGCAATCTCATCCAAGGTTTCAAAATTAGATCTAAATTGAGTGATTTTTTTATCACACCAAGTATCCATCCAAATAGATTTTTTTTTCTAGTTCCCACCGCCCATTGTAAACTTTCCTTTTATCATGTAAACTTGACAATAAAAAGGATAGCATAATATAGATTAAACTTTTTTCAATTGATTTTGGCATAGTATACAATGGCATATAATAAGTTTGAATGACTTGTAAGACTAACTTAATTAACTACACTCTTCCTACTAATGATAACCATCTACCTTTCAAAACTGGTAGTTTATTCTAAACTTTACTAATAATTGGATTCCATAATTCCATCCCCATTCTCCCCTCAAATAAATGTGATCCTAGATAAGTTGTTGGTAAATTTACCTCCTCCATTTGAAGTAACCTATAAATTCTTGCTTTGATATTAGTTGGAGTGTTAAGGAAGTAACTTTAGGATTTAGTCCTATTAAATTTTTGTCTTGATGCTCTTTCATATTCCTTTAAAAATTTATTCAAAGCTCTGGTCTCATTTATCCTTGCCCTTCCAAAAAGGGTTGTATCATCTACAAATTGTTGATGGATGATGTTGTTGATGTTATTACTAACCTTAAGTCCACTTATAAGCCCATATTTGTAAGCCTTCTTTAAGTTCCTACTCAAAACTTTTACCATAATAATGAACAAATAAGGAGATAGAGGATATTCTTGTCTAAGACCTATCTTGACTTCAAAAGATTCTGTTAATAACACATTGACCAACATTGAATAAAAAACTATAAAGACACATACTTTAATTCATCTAACCCATTTCTTCCTGAATTCAAGCTTTTCTAAAAATGTAAAGAAAAAATCTCATTTAACCCTATCATAGGCTTTACTCATATCAAGTTTTAATATCATTGTTTTCTCTTTTCTTGAAGTTGTTGAATGTATAACTTCATGAACTACTATGATCCCGTCCAGAATTTGTCTCCCTTTCACAAATCCTCTTTGCTCTTCTGAAATAATTTTGTCTAACAATGACCTTAATCAATTCACCATCACTTTGGAGATATAATATTTATTACATAGGCTTATGGGTCTAAAATAATCAAACAAACACATTTAGTGTGTCAAATACATTCTGACATTCATCTGTCCATCTAAATTTAGTGTCTTTAGCTAATAAAACATACTTAGGAGCTAAAATTTTATTGTAATCCTTGATAAACCATTGATAGTAGCATGTATGCCCGAAGAAACTATGTACATCCATTTATGTTTTGGGGGAAGGCAAATTTAATATGATTTCTATATTTTTAGGATCTACTTCTATCCCTCGAGGAAAAATATGGTGTCCTAAAACAATGCCTTTATCCATCATCATTAAACATTTTTCATGACTTAGGGCTAAATTATGTTCCTTGCAATGAGTAAGGACTTTGCCAAGGTTGTGGAGAGCCTCATTAAAAATCTCACTGTGGTAAAATCATCCATGTAGACTTCTACACATTCATTTGTGAGATCAACAAAAAAATCGTTGGAAAGTTATAGGGACATTACAAAGACCAAAAGGTAGTATGCAAGAGGCAAATGTGTTCCAAAAGCATGTGAAGGTTATTTTTCTTGGTCTTCTAGTGCAACTTAGATTTGGTTGTAACCACTAAATCCATCCATAAACAAAAAGTATTTCTTTCCTATTAGTGTATAAAGTACCTAAGCAATAAATAGCAAGGGAAAATGATCCTTTCATGTGGCTTTATTGAGTTCTCTAAGATTTAGGTAATAAATAGCAAGGGAAAATGATCCTTTCATGTGGCTTTATTGAGTTCTCTAAGATTACGTGTATCAATGTCTATTCTCATCACCCTATATATCCTCCATATTTATGTCGTCCCAATTTCATAATCTTCATCTTATCTATCCCTCATATTCATATAGTCCCAATTTCATAATCTAATGAATGGATGGACATTGATATTACTAAACTTCTTATTTGTTGATTGATCACACACTTTTCTTACTAAGATTTAAACCCATATTTGCTTTGCTTTGAACCATTAGCACCCTTTCATGTTTTTATTTTATTTTTGTATTTTACTTTTAATATAAATTAAAGTAGGAGTAAAGCTAAGTTGAAAGAAACCATTAACAATGCTTTACAACTCTTTTATTTATTTATTTATTTTTTTAAATATTAAGAAATCGATAACATGCTTTCATCTTTAACAATTGGGCAGAGAGTCAAACATTCTCCCAAGGCCTCTGCCTCCAAACACAAATCAAATCATTGAAACTGTTTCTATAACTTTTGCCTTTAGTAAAACTAAAATTGAGATGCAAAGTTGTGAACGTTGCCTAGTTTTGCCGAAGACAAAATAAGTGCCTTGGTAAAACTAAAATTGATAGTACACCCTCTGCACATGGACACAGGACGTCCGTACAGGTCGGCCAGCAGGATAAGGCCACTTATTTGAAACAAAAAGAAAAAACCTGCCACAAAGAAAAAAACAAGTGAGAAAAGACAATAGTATTGGTAGGTACGTAAACGTACTGCAGACTCTCGATAAACCTTTAACAAAGTGGGCTCCATTATGTGACTTGTCGACAGTCTCAGAGAGATTAGATTCCTCCGCAATCTCGTGGTAGCGTACTGCCATCACAAATATATTTTTGAGGTTATTTCTCCAATTGTTTGTCGTTTTTTGTCAGGTAAAACAACAGTAGGGATAGGGCTTGCAGAGGCAGGCAATGGCCAAGAGTTTGGTTTGGTGTTGTGCGGGCAGAGGTGATGGTTACCTAATCGCTTTTGTCTGCTTTCCTTCCATCTTTATCGTATAAAGGCATATTGCTTACAGACTTAGCTATTTACGGAGGAATATCTACAGATATAACATCCAAAATTTTGTGTACGTACTTGAAACTACTAACGATAATATCGAAGGGACCGGTGAAAATCGGATTCTTTAACATTTTCGTAACAAATCTTTCATCCTCACTTAAAACCTAACAATCTTAAAATATATTTTTAATTGTTAACTTTGCAAAAATTACAAGTTATGTTATCATTATCTTCGATTGAAACGAGCTTATCAAAATATATATATATATATATATATATATATATATATATATATATATTTAATAAAAGAGTTGTTGGTTCTTGTTTATTTATTTATTTTTTGGTTACATAATAGAGTTGGTCACAATCACATTATTAACACTATTTTTAGTAAATGATAAGTTTTTTATTATTGAGCTAGTGAATCTACCATATTACATCATCATCACATAATGACATAGTTGTATTACAACAAAGTTGGGATATTATCCATGAATCTACCATGTTACATCATCATCACATAATGGCATAGTGGTATTACAACAAAGTTTGGATATTA